>OU830596.1:29863363-31082787 GCA_917563855.2 Limnephilus lunatus
ATCATATTTTGAAACGCATCGCAACTATATTTTCATTATATTTCAAATATAATTTCTAATTCCTTAAAAGAAAGAATTCATGTTGAGTTTGGTCTGATCTTATACCGCGCATAACCTCGAGCGCGAAAGATCCATCGTGGCACTCAAATGAATAATAATAAATCGTACCTACTGTAAACTGCGCCGCTCACTGCGCGGGCGGAAAGGGTAAGGAGGCGCAATGGTATAGCATGGGGCGTGATGGGATAGTGACAATATTCTTCGTAATTTTTTTTTGGGTGTGTCTTGCCCTCCACCGAACCCCTGGGACTGGCTCACCGAACCCCTGGGGTTCGATCGAACCCAGGTTAAGAACCACTGACCTAGACCATACAGGGCAATGGATTTTATTCTGGTTACATATAGTGTTATTCAGCCTAAAACGTTGGTAACATCACCAGAAGAAGATCTTCGTGGAATGGTTCCAAATCTGTTAAAAATTTACGATGAATTTTCAGCAGATGACATCGTGTTGGAGATTTTACGATTAAGGCGCCATTTGGAAGCAGCCAATATTTCTGCCCAAGAAGCGATTCAATGGACCACATTGGAGCTTCTCAGATTCATTCTGAGTCTGTTCCAAGTTTAGCGCTGTCTTAGACTTTTTTTAACAATTTGTGTTTCGATGGCTTCATATGAAAAGAGCTTTTCAAAGTTAAAATTACTAAAATCTTACGTAAGGTCCACTGCGAGTAACCAATCTTTCGATTTTATTAATTTAAAGAGACAAGGATATATCAATTTTGTAATGTGATCAAATATTTTAGTAAAATAAAGTCTCGTTAGCGTGATTAGTACCTATTTGGTGTTTTTTTTTAAGTAGGGGTGCTCAATGCAAAACCGCCCCCGGTGCCAATCTACCCTACGCCGCCACTGGGCAACAATACTACCAATCAACTCTTACGTAGTCTCACGGCTCGATTACTGTAACGGCATCTACGCCAGCCTTCCAGAAGTCTCTAAATATTCACACATTTCAGAACACCTTAGTAACCTTTACTGGCTCAAGTGCCTTTAAAGAACCCAATACAAATTCTGCTGGATGGTGTTTAAATCAATCAATGGAATAACCCCACCTTACATCTCTGAACTATGTGTTCCAGAAAAACTGGTCTGAGGCAGTCAACCCTTAGATTAGCAACATCATCAGCTATAGGCAGACTAATGGAACCTAAACGCAAGCGAAATACTAAGTTTGGAAATCGCGTTTTCGGAGTATCTGGGTCTAAAAACTTGGAATAAACTCATTCGATGTTGGTGTCTGTAGAAGAAATAATAATGCAGTAGAAACAATATTCAAACACTAATTCAAATTGTCAGTTGGAACCTTGTTATTCCAGTCGGTCGATAATATGCTAAATATCGTTTTGAGGTACGTGTGCATTAAGGTTTGTTCAATGACAAATAACCTCATTTGAGTTTCCAAGATGCGCCCCGTTTACAGGAGTTGCTGTTAGATGGTGTCGGTTAAAATAATGAAGGTCTGAAGAAAGTGCTCTGTGAAGAAGTGAGATAATAGGGACCTATTTGTTTTCCGCTTTGTTTAAAAATATTCCAAATGCACCTACACAGGATTCGACTCTGATCTCGCGTGTTCTATTAGATTTATTTAATCTGTTTATTTTTTCAGATGATATCCGTAGTGGTCGTATACCTCTATGGATATCTGGGCATCAAAGGTATTTTATTCTTCGAAGGGCTGATATGGATTCTCTTCTTATACAGAAAATGGCTAAACAACTATTTCCCCAGCAGGGGTGTGAAATCCTTCCCCATCTTGGTACCGATCTTTGAAAACATATTTAGGGTGTTTGTCCTGAGGCAACATGTCAGCACGATGACCAAGAAGCTGTACGAGGCTTTCCCTAATGAAAAGTAAGTGTGTAAAGGTATTCTTACATCATTACCACCATTGCCACAACGATCACAGACTCTGCAGAATTTAGAGCTAAACTTTAATTATTATATTTGTATTCATGGAGCCTAAAGCATGAATATGCTGTAGAAGTCTGCTTTTTTCTAAATCTACTCTAGATTTTTATTATAGATTATTTCCCAAAGTCATCATAATGGTGTATAATTGATTTTCAGATATATTGGCACACACCAGTTCTCCAAGCCCATAGTCATGATCACCGATCCGGAGATCATCAAACAGGTCACTATAAAGGACTTCGACCACTTCCAGGATCATATCATAGAATTTGACAAGGATATGGATCCACTCTTTGGCAACATATTGATATCGTTAACAGGTACGAAAAATTGTTCGACTTTATTTTGAAGCTATAAAAGCTCTTATCCGGGAAACAAACAACTTTTTCTGAGCATTCTAAGCACTCGATTTTGAGTCCTTTGGTTGTAAATTTGATTGCGTAGTTTGATATAGGTATTTGTTGAATATGATTTTTGCATAAATGTGGAACTACTGCATCCTCAATCGGGGTACGATATGAGGCTGGATGAAGTGGGAAAATAGAAGAGAGTAGAAGTGGAAGATCGGAAAGTACCTACCTGGCTATTCTTAAGCCTCGGCAACCCGAATTTCTACAGTTTTCTTGCATATATCCCCTAAGCATTTGAAGTTTTGAGGCTCTTAAAAAATAAAATGTTATTTTTTAAGATAATGTCTAGATGCCCATGCCGAAACGCAAAATATATGAAATTTCCTCAATATAAAAAAATATCGCAAAGTGTGCTCCAAATATGATTAAAAACAAGTGGGTTTCTATTGTCTTATAAATTATATTTGTGAAAAAATTTACAATGTTTCTTTAAATGATATTTAAGATGCTCCCCGCGAGATTTTTGTTCTCTTTTCTAGATTTTGTCGCTGTAAATGTTAACGCGCTTCTCTAACATTCGTAATTTCTTATCTCTCCATCTTCTTGTTTTCGATCCCGGTTGCGGAGCCTTAAGTCATCTAAAGTAACGCTTCGATTCAGAATATTGTTATTTCAACAGAGCGATTACGTGAGTTTTACGCTGTAATGTGCCACAATATTCTTTTTTAGGTCAAAATAAAGAATGAAGAAAATGGTTGATACGTGGAACTAAACGAATATTTTCATACAAATTGTCATTAACCTCAAAAAGTTATCCACACGCGGCCCATTTACATGCAGCAAATTTTTCAAACCGACTCAAGAAGCCACCAAAATGTCCATCTCTTTAATTGAATTTTTGCACCGTGCACCACTTTTCAGGCCAGAAATGGCGCGACATGCGATCAACCCTGACTTCTGTATTCACTAGCGCCAAGATGAAAGCGATGTTCGGATTCGTGGTGGATTGCGGAGAAGAGATGGCATCATATCTCCAGGAGGAACTGAAGAAGCCAATGCACAAAGGTCTGAACTTATTAACATTATCTTACGGGATAATGGTTTCGTTTACTGTCAATGTGTCTCCAAACTCCATCCATTATTTTCCGAAATGGGTAAACTTTGAAGTAAATATATGTTTGGTATAGAGGGTATACATTAATTACGTGAGCAGTTCTTCTTCCAATCTAGACCCCTTTGGTGAGATAAATTCGGGCCACTTCGCATATTCTTTTCAAGTAACGTGAGATTTTGCTGGACCCCCCCCCCCCCCATTTTGAGCTCACGTAATTAATGTATGCCCCCAAATATATTATATTTGACGGCTCTCTTTCATCTCTACACCGAATCAATACGGGGTGCCACAAGGATCCGTTCGTCACTGACGCTACTTTTGTTGCACATCAATGAATACGTTAAATGTGTTCCCATTCATTGCTACGCTGAACACAGCACCGTTCACGAGGGTTTTATTTTTGATAAGCCCACTTTCATTTATGACGTAAAGACAGCTCGGGAAATTTTGAGACAGGTAGACGCTTTGGTAGGTGATCACTATAATAAAAAAAGATGAGGCAATCATGATCAGCACCCTTACAATGACATACAGTCCACCTTGGAACAGGAATACCTAGTGAGTGACTGTGAACGAACTGCTTTACCTTGTATTTTACCGGTTCAAGTACAAGGGCTCTTGAGCGAGAATCCTGAATAAATCTGGCTTCCAAGAAACTGTGAGTCTTATAAAGGGTTCGAAGATTATTTAATAGTGACCAACTGCTAACGCTGAATAAATCTCTAGTACGCCTAAAAATTGAGTTTGGAAGCCAACACTGGGCCGGAGTCCCAAAATACTTGATATATCTACTTTATTCTGTGCAGAGGAGGGCTATCCGTCTGACATAAACATACCGATTTCCATCTCTAATACACAGACGCAATGTATGCAAGCTGAGTCTGTTCTACAGGTATTTTAATGGAGCTTGCTCTAAAGAGCTACTAGCATTGATCCCCAGTGCACCGATGCACGTGCGTGAAACTCGACAGCAGCGAGACCCGTTCACGGTTGATGTTGCCTTCATGAGAATGGGTAATTCCTTCGATCCGTTTTTATGTAAGTAGGCTCATAATTGAAGAATGGAACGAATTAACGACATCTGTTTTTTCTTCTTCACATAGTCTGGGACTCTTTAAGACTCGTATTAATAAATCCCTTCCTATAGACTTCAGATCCTACCTTAATCCGCCTTACAACGCTACCCAAGCGGGTGGCGGCGTAGTTCCCTTTTATTTTCGCTGTAAAGACAGGGATAGCTCAGTTGGAACTTCTTCCTCTGTCTCATCAATGAGGCAAAAACGAAAAAAGAGATTGCAATGGGGCTTTGTCAGAAGTAAGGTTTGGGTATCATTAATAGTTCTCTTCTGAAATTATTCCTAATAGTGTGAAGTAGTATTTGATTCTCTCAACTCACGAGATCAACCATGAAATACTTTACTTTTATACTTCTTCTCCCAGTTTTTCCCATCTAACAAATAATTTACAAATATTCTTCTTTCATTAGTCTTCCTGTCATTCGATTCAGAATCAGACAGTTATTAATATTGTTACTTTCCAGTGATTGGACATTGGGAACTGGAGTAAGTAAGTAAGGTAAACTGAAGTAAGGTTTGGGTATCATTAATAGTTCTCTTCTGAAATTATTCCTAATAGTGTGAAGTAGTATTTGATTCTCTCAACTCACGAGATCAACCATGAAATACTTTACTTTTATACTTCTTCTCCCAGTTTTTCCCATCTAACATATAATTTACAAATATTCTTCTTTCATTAGTTTTCCTGTCATTCGATTCAGAATCAGACAGTTATTAATATTGTTACTTTCCAGTGATTGGACATTGGGAACTGGATTTTAAAGACATCTTCACGAGATACACCAACGACGTGATAGCTTCTTCCGCTTTTGGGATAAAGGTCAACTCTCTAAAGGAGAGGGACAACGAGTTCTATAAAATGGGAAAGGAAGCCAGCGACTTCGATGGAATCATGATGGCCAAGTTCTTTCTCTTGATGACTATACCAAGAGTTATGAAGGTGAGCATTTAAAAAATTTTCTGTACGTGTTAAATTGCGTTTTTTCCTAGAGGTGGAATTACCCGTTCCCGCCTCCCAATGGATACCGCCACCCCGGGAACCATTTATTGGATAACCAACACCTCTGCCATAGGTCACCCCAAGTGGTTCGCTACGTTTGGTGGGTACTTAGCAGGGGTGCCCGGGTTTATGGGGTGAGGTTTATCTGGATGAATTGGACCTTAGATTCCTACAAACCCCTCTTACCTTTTGTTCAGGATCTCAACTTCCGCTCTCCTGACAGAGCAATCCGGCGCGGTAACACCAGATTCCGAAAGGAAGTGTGGCTGGAGTAACTCTTCAATAATAACTCCAGCTCTCGAATATCGGTCTTTATTGAAACAATAAAAAGACCCGTAGGGTAGCTCATGTACGGTGAGCCCAATATTGCTATCTCTCTCCGCGGTTTTATAACCCACATGAAAGTGAAAACCTGGCAGCAGACGTTTTGCCAAAAACGACCCGCCCAAGACGGATGGTAACAAGAGAAGAAAGAAAAATCCGTGGCAATACGAAATCGCCCTGGCAATCGCCAACACAAAAAATGTTGCCACAACCATTAGGGTGACAATCACAAATATTAATATTTCAGTACTTGAAATCTTAACATATTCCCGCCCCAAAACGGATATTAAGGAATAGTCGTTTTTCATAAAATAATGTAGAAAGAGATTGCAACATTGGTACTCAGAATTTACCCAACGAGTTCACATACAAAAATAAACAATATTCAATATATGGATATCAAAATAATAACAAAAAACTTATAACTAAGTACATAACCCTATGTCAGACTTGTCATTAAAAAAATAAAAATCTAATAACGTAGAATCTTCTGGTGCGCTGCACCCACTTATGAGACAATAGTTTATCACTTGGCACTGGTGAGCCTGACAGCACTTTGATTCACACATCACATCACCTTTAGCGTTGTAATTGGTTCTTAATCCAGGTTGGAGGAAGGATCCTCCATGGGAAGTAGACAGAGCTGTGTCACGGCTCTTTTGGTGACACCTCTGGCCGTCCTCAAGGAGACGACGCGGACGCGTCCGTCTTGGCCAGGGTGGATCTCCGTCACTCGCGCCATCCTCCAGTACTGCGGAGGTAGCTGGTTGTCTTTGATGATGACCATGTCACCAGGCTGTAAACTGCGTTGACGTCCTTCTTGCCATTTGACTCGGTTCTGCAATTCTGCTAGGTATTCCCGGCTCCATCTGTGCCAAAAAGATTGAACAACGGTAGACATCTTTTGGTAAATATTAAGCCTGTTTGTAGGCAGATGATGGATATCAAGCTCAGGCAATGCTAACAGGTTGTCGCCAATAAGGAAGTGTGAGGGAGTGAATGCGTTTAAATCATTTGGATCTGATGTTAATGGAGTCAGAGGACAGGAATTTAAACAAGCTTCAATCTGTGTTAGTATGGTATTCATGCCTTCGTATGTCAAAACAGTTGACCGCATTGCCTTTTTTAAATGTAACTTGGTCATTTTAACTGCACTTTCCCAAAGTCCCCCGTGATGCGGTGAGCGGGGAGGCAAGAAACTCCAGCTAATATTCTGCTGGGCTAAAAATTATGGATTTCTTTATCGGATGCCTTCAAAAAATCAAATAGTTCAGTAAGTTCCCTATAACTACCGGTAAAATTAGATACATTATCACTAAAGAGTCGTGAGGGTTTACCCCTCCTAGCTATAAATCTTTTCAATGCATTCATAAATGCCATTGAAGTTAAATTAGTCACTAATTCTAGGTGAATTGCCTTCGTTGAAAAACAAATAAATAAACATATGTAAGATTTTACACTCTTAGCATTTCTGGTTAAACCAGACTTAATTACAATTGGACCTGCATAATCTATGCCGGTTACATAAAATGGTCTTTGGATTCGAAATCGGTCAGCAGGAAGGTCACCCATGAGCTGGCGACACTCGCGCGGACGGACTCGGAAACATACAATACATTTATGCAGTGCTCGCTTCACTGCGTTTTTACCAAATATTGGCCAAAAACGTAAACGCAGTAATGCGAGCAGAGCATTACATCCTAAATGTAAATTCTCATAATGCAGATGGGTTATTATTAAGTCAGTCAACTTATGATTTTGTGGTAACAAAATTGGATGTTTTTGAGAGACCGAGGTAATATCGGATTGTGATAGTCGACCTCCAACACACAACAACCCATCCTGCATAAAAGGATTTAGTGCCTTTACCTTGCTCCGCCTAGATACAAATCCTCCATTACTCACAGACGTTGGTAACGATAATTTTTTTAGTGGGGCTACACGAGATTTAGCGCATATTAACTGTGATTGGTGAATGCCGTGTTCATCGGTAGATCTTAAATACAGACAAGCGCCATATGCTACTTGAGATGCATCGCAAAAACCGTGTAAGCTAAAAGATTTTTTATTAAAGCAGAAAATTTTCCTTGGTACCCGAATATAATTTGCTTTACTGAGACTCAGCGTGTAAGTCTGCCAGGCCAATAAAAGGTCATTGGGTAGCTTGTCATCCCAGGATGTTTTTAGCTTCCACAATCTCTGCATAATTATCTTACCGACAATGATTACTGGGCCTACCAGTCCTAAAGGGTCAAACACTTTTGAAATTAATGATAAAACTTGACGTTTTGTTACTTCTAACTTTGAGTCTATGCTTTCTACCTGATAGGTAAACTCATCAAGTTTGGTGTCCCATATTAATCCGAGAATCTTAGCTTCATTGGATTCATTTGGCAATAATTCCAAATTTTCTTTAGAATCATTAATCGAGGGCGCATTAGACCTCCATTTTCTAATCTCCATGCCTGCTGTAGCAAGCGCATCAATGATTTGTGATTTAAGCAAGTGACAAATATCAATGGAATCACTACCAGAAAGAAAATCATCTACATAAAAATTTTCCTTAAGGGATTTACTAGCTAATGGATGAGTAAATGAAACGTCATTACCTAGCTGATGCAGACAACGTATTGCTAAATAAGGCGAAGGAGCCAAACCATATGTCACCGTGTTTAGCGTATAGTGTTTCGAACAATCCTCCGCATCCCTTCTCCATAATATACGTTGGTAATTTCTGTGTTCCGGGTTAATATTAATTTGGCGGTACATCTTTGCAATATCTGCGGTGACTGCATATTGATGTTTTCTGAAAAATACCAAGTGACAAAATATATCATTCTGAATGGTGGGCCCAATCATTAGAGCGCGATTCAAAGAAATCCCTCGAGCGGGTTTAGCCGACCCGTCAAAAACAACACGAATTTTAGTAGTTGTGCTAGATTCTTTAAATACAGCGTGATGTGGTAAATAATAAGTAGTTTCATCGCATTTTGGAGGTTCACATTCAGTCATGTGACCTAACGCAAGATACTCATCAATAAATTTCGAGTATTGTTCCTTTAAACTAGGTTGTCTTAAGAATTTCCTTCCCATTGACACTAATCTACCTTTAGCAATACTAAATGAATCTCCTAATTGAGATAGGTTAGATTTAAACGGTAAGTTGACTACAAATCTACCGTTTGCATCGCGTTTATGCGTGCCTTCGAAAATCTTTTCACATTCACTATCTTCCAGAGAGTGATGCTTACTATTTTCGGTTTCTTCAACCTTCCAAAACCTTTCTATTTGGTTCTGCAAAGAATTTAATGAAATACGACAAACTTTAACTGGCCTCGTATTATGACGCCTCTGTACAGCTCCTGATATTATCCAGCCTAGCTCCGTTCGATGCAATGTAGGTTTATCCTTTCCTAACTGTATCTGATCCGTACGAAGCACCTGCCAGAACATCTCTGCTCCGATCAGCATATCAATAGAAGCTGGCTGGTAAAACTGCGGATCAGCTAACTGGATACCGTCTGGAATGTTCAACATTTTTGGGTTAATCAAGGTCTGCGGAAGATTGCAAGAAATCTCATCCAATACCAAACAAGATATTTCATCCTGGTATTGAGAACATAATGATTTAAATTTAATGTCAACTGTTTCCTTTACATGAATTAAATTATTATGCAAACCTGAAACAGGTATATTCAACTTTGTACAATGCAAATTTAATCTTTTACAAGTATCCTTTGTAATAAAATTAGACATTGAACCCGAATCCAAAAGTGCGCGTATTTTGTGTGTTCCACCATACGCGTCTTCTATTTTTACTATTACGGTAGATAGTAAAATTTCTCGCCCGTTCATGTCGCTATGACATGCTAAATTTACTGGTGCCTCCGACTGACTCTTGCCAGTTGAAGTACCCGCTTGTACATTATCAGTATTGATATGTAACAGAGTGTGATGTTTTCGATCACAAACACTGCATTTTTCCTTCCACCTGCACAACCTTGAAGGGTGCCCCGGTTTTAGGCAATTATAACATAAATTGCTTTCTGAAACGAACTTTCTTCGTGCCGCTGGTTCTTTGTTAACAAATATTTTGCAAGAATATATGAAATGACTGTCATTGCACAGCATACACTTAACGTTGCTTGACGCTAACGTAACCTTGTTTGTAGAATTCCTTTCCTTAAAATTAAAAAACTTTGGTTTTGTTGCAACCGGTTCTACTTTCTGTTGCATTCCACCAATATCACCTTGGATAGTTTCCAGGATCTGAGACCTTTGTGAAATAAAATTGCTAAACTGCTCGAACGTAGGATAAATTTTATCGCACTCTATTGATTCCCAAAGGCTACGTGTGTGATTATCTAACTTTGAGGTTAACATATGTATAATTAATGTATCCCAATGTTCTGTTGGAAGCTTTAAATTATGTAAAGCTCTCAAATGAATGTTTGCTTGATCAATTAAATTTCGTAATTCATGATGATTCTGTCGTTTTAACGGTGTAAAATTAAATAAGAAATTCAAATGTCTATTTGCTATAAGTCGGATATTTTCGTATCTAGAAATAAGCATAGTCCAGGCTGCACTATAATTATCCCCTGTTATTTCTAGAGAACTAATCAAATCAAGTGCGTCTCCGGACACATAACTAATAAGGTAATGAAATTTCTGAACATTATTTAATTTACTGTTATCATGAATTAAGGCAATGAACGAATTTTTAAAAGTCAACCATTTATGGTTGTCACCTGAAAAAACGGGTATAGAAATTTGTGGTAAATTTACTGAAGTACTTGGGACATTTTCAATCTTCTTAAATTTTGATAACATTTCCTGTCCTAATGCAATTACATTAAAATATGTACCTTCAAAATTATCCCTCGCGTCATTATCTTCTGATTTGTTCAATAAATCAATCTCCAGCTGAATTTTGGAGAATTCTATCAGAGATGGTTTGATGGCATCTAACCTGGATGACAATACGCCAGGTCTAATATCTTTTTCGTTGCTTAAATAGGTTTCGAATCTCGTTAATGAACCTTTCAAAACCCCACGCCGTTTAATCAAACTGTCGAGTTCCATTTTTTAGAAACGAAATGACACAATAACTTGATTTAAAAACTGAATACACAACACGCGACAACACGGCAGTTTGACGTAAACACAAATCTATGGATAATGGATACTATGGATTATAGAGAAACCAATCACAATTCTATGGCATGCAAAGACGTAGCTTGCAAACGCGTGGCTAGAATTGTAGGTAGGCAGAAGCAAAGTTATTCGGCGGTCTGAATACAACAATAAAAATTATTATCACCAACAAATTTATGCTATATTGAAAGCATCTGATTATGAACACCCGAATATAATTCGATATAATCAATACGAAATAATGTGGCATTTACACAGATTTTTAGCTTTTTAAATGGAATTTGAAAGGACAATGAAAGGAAGGCTACAACCTGATTTGCTGTGCATGCGAGCGTCGTGATGAGGCTCGCTTGATCAATCCAATGATGGTGATGAGGACGCCGACTGGACCACTCCCGATGATGATGAGGCCTGACTGGGCCACTTCAAATAGTGATCTTCCGTCTCAAATGGATCAATCCAAATAATGATCATACGGCTCGAATGACCAATGTTCAGGATCTCAACTTCCGCTCTCCTGACAGAGCAATCCGGCGCGGTAACACCAGATTCCGAAAGGAAGTGTGGCTGGAGTAACTCTTCAATAATAACTCCAGCTCTCGAATATCGGTCTTTATTGAAACAATAAAAAGACCCGTAGGGTAGCTCATGTACGGTGAGCCCAATATTGCTATCTCTCTCCGCGGTTTTATAACCCACATGAAAGTGAAAACCTGGCAGCAGACGTTTTGCCAAAAACGACCCGCCCAAGACGGATGGTAACAAGAGAAGAAAGAAAAATCCGTGGCAATACGAAATCGCCCTGGCAATCGCCAACACAAAAAATGTTGCCACAACCATTAGGGTGACAATCACAAATATTAATATTTCAGTACTTGAAATCTTAACACCTTTTCCTTCCCAGAACTTTCTCCCTTCCTTTCCTTAAAAATACCCTTCACACAGCATCCCCAAAGATAACATAGGTCCCGATGGAAATTATTTTTCTCAAAGCCTTCTTTGTGGAGTTAATGTAAAAAAAAATAAGAATTGCTCAAGCCAAACATTGCAAAAAACAAAACAAATAATGTTTGCTTCTCATATTAGTTCCAACTCCGTTACATTTAATGTTGGTGACTGAATGACGTGTTGGAAGGGTGCAAGAAGGAAATTGACAGCTTAGGAAAAAGATGTGGCTAATGACTCTTAGGAACTGTATATTAAAAAATATAAAATATGAATCATAATAGGTAATAAAACTGAACGGAACGCACCGAGGCGCTAGGCGCCGCGCAGTTAACACATTATGGACACGGCCATCGAAAACATAAAAACCGAAATAAAAAAAATAACTACCGTAAAAGACTCAAAAGCGAAAACAAACCTTGAACAAAATGTAAACATTCTAGAAGAACTTTGGAAAAGTGAAAGAATCAAACATCAACAAGAAATAATAAACCTACAAAAAAAAATCATCGAAAACCAAGAAGAACTAACTAAGAAAATAGAAAAAATTATAGAAAAAAATAATAAAAATACCATGTCTTACGCGCAAGTTCTAACAAAACAAGCAAACAAAAAAGAAAGTCCACAAGAAGAGAGATTCTCTATAATAATCTCATCATCAAAAAAAACAACTAAAGCTGAAGAAATATGTAACAAGATCCAGAAAGATATCAAATTGAACCATCTAAAGATAGGAATAAATGGTTTACGAAAAACAAATAAAGAACAAATCATCATATCATGCCCAAAAAAAGAATACACGACCACGCTTACGGAAGAAATAAAAAAACTTGACCCTAACTTGGAAGTCAAAGAAATCAAAAAGAAAAAACCTAAATTAATAATTAAAGGACTCAAATCAAACCTATCGGCAGAGGAAATAATCAGCGGAATAATCAATCAAAATGAAGGAATTCAAGATATTATATCAAAAAACGAAGAAAATAAAATAAACTTTATAACTGAAATAAAATATAAACATCCTAAGGAAAATCAACATGATGCTTCGGATCAAGAAGATGACAAACAGCACAAATTCTCAAACTACATCGTCGAAACCAGCGGTACAACGCGAAAAAGTTTATTAGCATTGGGAAAACTAAACATCCAGTACCAAAGAGTTAAATTAGAGGATTGTGATCCATTAACCCAATGTTACCACTGCTGTAAATTTATGCATACAGCCTCGAGATGTCTACAACGAACGAATCCATCAGTATGCCCTCACTGTACAGGTGACCATATGTTCGCCAAGTGCCCGGCAAGAGAAACAACACCTGTTTGTGCAAACTGCACGTCACAAAACAAAAAATATGGTGAAAAAAACAATACAGACCATAAGGCTTTCAGCGACATATGTCCATACAAAAATAAAATGCTTAAAGTAGCTAAAGACAGAATTGACTACGAATAAAAATGGCAGACTTCTTATATAATATACTAGACGAAAAATATAATATTGACGAGAAAATATATAACAGCTTCCAAGAATACTGTATCCACCAAGACGACCTCAATTGCAGCCCTTTAATTCTACACATGAACGTAAGAAGCATAAAACGAAACATAGATGAATTTTTAACAACAATTAATAATAATCTCAAAAAGCCGGTATGCATTGTGTTAACAGAAACTCATTCATGTTGTGAAGTGACGTACAATATACCGGGTTATAAATATATATCAACGGCAAACCGAATAAACAAGAACAGTGGGATCGCTATGTTTATTCAAAATCATTGTGACATATTGTGCGAGGAAGAAATTAAAATGAGTGGAACAAACTGCCTACATATACAAATTAAGTATTATAACAAAAAAATTGATATTATCTCTTTGTATAGAACACATTCATCCAGTGTCTGTTTGTTTATTGATGAATTAAGACAAGTCTTGGTAAACTTTAGAAATTCAAATACAATAGTTTTAGGTGACATAAATTTAAATATATCACATGATTTTACATCGAATAATAAAGATAACTACCTAAACATGATGGCGGAATTGAATTATGTACCGTGTATAAAGTCTTATACTAGAAACGTCAATGGGCAACGTCCATCATGTATTGACCATATTTTCACAAATATCAAAGATATAAATAATATAAATTCTGGAATTATAAAAACTTCAATTACCGACCATTACATGACTTTACTACATTACAACTCAATAATACCTCAGGCGATTAATCAACACTGCGGACTAACTGCTAATAATAATAATGAAATAACTGTTATTAATATTGAAACTTTAAAAAATAAATTATCATCTGAATTATGGTTGGATATACTCCGTAACGATAACGTCAATGAGTGCTGTAAAATTTTTGAAAATAGATTAACTAATTATATAAATGATTCAAAAAAAATTATTCATAAGGGAAACTCAGCCAAATTTCGTAAAATCAAACCGTGGATAACACATGGACTCGTTGTGTCCGTAAGACACAAAGAATGGCTTTACAAAGAAACTAAAAAAAAACCACTGGACATAAATTTAAAAAATCATTTTAAAGAATACAAAAATAAATTAGCTTCTCTCATAAAAAACACTAAAGAAAAATATTATAAACATAAACTTGATGACTCCGAAAACGACAGCAAAAGAGTTTGGATTATAATAAATGAAATCCTGGAAAATAAACAAAAAAATAAAAATAATCCCATAAAATGCATAATACAAAACAATAATATAATAAACTGTATTGAGGAACCTAAAAAAGGAGCAAATGTATTTAATGATTTCTTCGCAAATGTTGGAAAGAATTTAGCAGAAAAAATTTCAACAAAAAAAAAAAATTATATTGAAAATACTCCGAATACAGAAAATAAACTAGAACTTTTTGAACCTACTAATCCGTCCGAAATTATACAAATTATATCAAAAATGCGAGGTGGTTCTGCTCCGGGATTTGACGGCCTTTCCGTAAATATATTAAAAAATATTAAAAATCTTATTTCTACACCAATCTCTCATATCATAAACAATAGTTTTAAAACAGGAACTTTCCCGAGCACATATAAAAAAGCAATAATAACTCCAATTTTCAAATCCGGTAATCCGGAGGACGTCTCTAATTACCGACCAGTTTCGCTTTTATCTAATATATCCAAAATTTTTGAAAAAATAGCTAAAAAAAGACTAACTGCATTCATAAAAAATAACTCAACCATAAATAAAAATCAATTTGGATTTACAGAGGGAAAAAGTACCCAAGATGCAATCGCAAAAATATCGTCAAGTATCCAGAGTACCCTAGACAAATCGAATAAATGTATAGGAATTTTTATCGACTTACAGAAAGCATTTGACAGCATCTCTCATGAAAAACTCATATTAAAATTAAAAGAAAATGGCATTGACCATATAGCCCTTAAATGGATAAAAAGCTACCTAACAGAGAGACCTCAAATTGTAAAATTAAACCAATCATTTAGTACATCATTAACAAGTAAATTTGGCATCCCTCAAGGTACCGTCCTCGAACCATTATTGTTTCTTATATATGTAAATGACATTTTCCAACAGAAAATTAAAGGCGAATTAATCTCTTATGCAGATGATACTGTATTATTAATAAAAGGTCAAACATGGGAACTAGTTAACAAAATTGCAAACGAAGATATTAATATCTTAAAATCATGGTTTGATAAAAACCTTCTCACACTTAATGCTAAAAAAACAACATATGTCTTATTCTCCTTACAGAAAATACCTAACCAGAAAGTTAATATTAAAATCCACGATGAAAAATGTGACAATGTAAGCTGTAAACAAAATGATCCTTTTTGTACTGTAATTAACTCTTCTACTGAAATTAAATATCTCGGTGTAATTATTGATCAAAACCTGAAGTGGAATAGTCACATTGCAGAGCTAGTAAAGAGAATAAGGAAATGTATATATATATTTGTTAGATTACGAAATATATTGAATGTAAAAATAATCAAAAATGTGTACTATGCCCTTGTTCACTCTTTGCTTATCTACGGAATTTTAGGTTGGGGAGGTTCTTACAAAAACAATCTAAACTCAGTAAAAGTTTCACAAAGAACCATCATTAAAGTAATCCTTAAAAAAAAACCTACCTTCTCAACAGAATCACTATTTAAATTATTTCCAGTACCAAATGTCGATGACATATTTAAGCAAGCTTCTATTATTAAAATGTGTAAAGAAAAAAATAATAAAGAATATGAAGAATTTTACACATTAATGAGAAATGGAAATCAATTTATTACACCAAATTTTAAAACAACACAAATGCACAACCATTATATTTACCAAGCTATAAAAAACTACAATAATCTTCCTTCTGAATTGCGCTGTATTTCGAACCAATCAGAACAAATAAATAAAATTAAACAATTTTTCAAAAAAACTTACATTAAAAAATAAATATTTTATACAAAATATATTATAAAATGTAACCTAAGTAAGAACTGTGGCTCCCTTATCAGGCACAAGAGCTCCTCTTTTCTGATAAGGTATACATGACCAATCATGACCTTGAATATGATATTTTGTAAAATATGTATAATTAAAATGTAACCCATGTTTTATATTAAATAAAAAAAAAAAAAAAAATAAAACTTTTTTTCCACTTAATTTACTTCTGACGTTGGCATTTATAGGTTCCAACCTCAGACGTCAGATCTGTCAGTGGAAAAAAGTTTAAAATTGTTTAAATATGTTATAACAATGGAATTACAACAAGAAATGTCAGTATCAAAAATTTAAATATCAAAATTACCATATTGTTTAGTTTTAAGAATGTGTACCCCCCTCAATATATTCGGTTTTGACGATTCTCGTTAGATCTCACCCATTCAAAGCATTCGGCTCATCCGTTAATGTCCATTATGTAATAAGGTTCATAAATAATCAAAATTTATCCAACTAGCTTTTATAAATTAAACTTTGAATTACGTCAATTCTTAATATTTAAATTCCAAAATATGTACATACATATTATATATTTTTTTTTTTGCTAAATTGTGTTAGTTTTTTTATTGGTATTAAAAAATATTAGTACTTTTAAAAAAAATCTTAACTATAACATTCTACACCTTACGAGTAAATTACATTCTTATTCATATTTTCTTGGTTTGATTAATATTATAAGCTTTTACGCGCACCCGTCTTATACATTCTTTTAATTACAATTTCAGGCTTATATTAATATTATATTTTTAATCATGGTATTAGTATTTTGCTAATTTGGAAAAAAAAATTACATATAAGTTCTTTTCTTACAATAAAAACAACTGTATTTATCATGTTATAATTAACTACTGTAACCAATTGTATAATTTTTATGTAAAAGTCCACTAGGGAGTTAATAAATAATAAATAAAGATAAAAACAAATATTTCCAGTTACTGAGCATCAAACTTCTGCCCGAAAAATCCAGTTCATTCTTCAGAAACCTCGTCATGAACACAATGCAGACCCGCGAGGAGCAGCACATCATCAGGCAAGATATGATCCACCTGCTCATGCAGGCCAGGAAGGGAACCCTGAAGGATGATAACAACGAAGAGGGGTCCGCACCGATAGGGAAATGGCAAAGAAGTACGTATTTAATTAATTAGTTTTACCTATGTCGCTATTACTGTTACTTGGGGTTCTAGGATGCGATTGGCGGTTCAGATTTACAAGAGAGAGGAAAGACGGATGCCGGTAGCTATGGCCACTTTATTCTCCACAATAAAGAGGCAGAGAAATGACACATTTTTCTGCAATCGCCGTTGAACGGGTGCTCCGCTTCTGGTGACCGAGCACCCGGAATGTACAGAGAATCCAGGCTACTAGTTTCCCGAAGAGGTCCCTTTAAAACACGTTTAAAACCGTCCAGTATACTGAAACACTACCTATAATTGATCTTGATAATTACTTTTTCTTCTTCTTCTTATAGTGGGTTTTCAGATAACCCCTCGAGGGGTTTATCAGAAACGAGAGTTACTTGATTCAGCTCAGATGTGCTTTCAGCAATCTAGAGGAATCGACATTCTTCTACGATACGTTTTGTAGTGTTTATCATGATGTCCCAATTCAGAATCATGTTTACTCCATTCTTGCAACCTGTATGGACGCGACTGTGACTGCATCGGATGTAGTTTAGATCGTGAGGATCGCGTTTTCCAAGGAAGATACTAGTGGGGTCCACAACAAGCTTGTTTTTCACGACAGACACGCGACTCTTCAAGAGACTTGTAAAAGAGGAAGACCTGCGTTTTCAGTCCAAAAGTCTTAAGTGAGGCTGTTGACCTTGATTATTGTCGAGATTTACCCAAATGATAATTTAATATGATATATTTGCGTTTTTCGATGATCTAAAATGGTCTTGAACGTCTTGTTTGTTGGACAAAGAATGATATAATTCATTGGTTTATCTTACTTGTAATTTTCAGAGTGGACTGACGATGAGATTGTCGCTCAAGCAGTTCTCTTCTTCTTGGGCGGCTTCGAGTCATCTTCGAATCTGCTATGTTTCGCAGCCCACGAATTGGCTGGCAACCAAGAGGTTCAGAAGAGGCTGCAAGAAGAGGTAGACGAGGTATCTGCAAAGTGCGGAGGCAAGATTAACTATGAGGATCTACATGCGATGAAGTACATGCATATGGTTATCTCAGGTAAGTTGGTATTTTCAATTTAGGAGGCGGGTAGTGGCGGACCCGATCGGGAAAGACCGGTTGAGAGAGACACTTTAACCTCTCCAGCCAGACTCTCGACCCACAGTGGGAGGGATGGGTTCATACGTCTGCCATTCCTGGACCCACTGACCCACTGAGATTCCTACTCCTTTTACTCTTACTATTTCCTCTCCATCCTTTCCTTCAAAAAACCTTCCAAACAGGATACTAAAAGATGACACAGGCCCTGAGGGAAATTATTTTACTCACGGCCTCCTATGTAGACTTAAGTCTTTGCAATATTGAATAATTAAAATATACAAACCAAATAACATGGCCATATCGAAGCCCGGCATGAATCCAAAATGTATCAAAACCCGGTATGATCAAAATGAAAAAACCAAACATAATTGGTTGTTATGCTATTAAAGCTAATTTTTTGACATAGATTTCTCTGCTTCAGACTTCAGATTATAAATTTATGCTTTATAGTTAAAACTTTTAAATATATACATATTTGTATTTCAGCGAATATTGAATAATTGTATACCATGTTGTAATGTTTTATTACAGAAACAATGAGGTTTTGGCCATCTGGCGTTGTACTAGATAGAAAGTGTGTCAGGAAATATACTCTCCCGCCCCCAAACAACTCAACGGACAAGGGGATTACTGTAAGTTTAACCACTTTTTTAAATATTACAAAACCCTCTACAACTCTACATCATACACTGTACTTGATGAAATAATTCAAAGTCTAAATCAAGAACCATTTAAAATGTTACAATAAAGTAATAAGTGATTGAAAACGCATTATTTATTAAACTAAACTATTTGTATTTACGAAAAAACCGTATTGTCGTTTATGTTATTTTTTCCTACACATTGAGAGCTTTTACGAGTACTATTACCGTGACGATTCACGATTGCGATACCGTGACGGCAGAAAAAAAGCATAAAACCTACATTATTTATCCTAATAATGCTGCAGCTCTTTCTTACACATTAATTAAAAGTGAGACAATATATGAGACACACAATATACGCGTATTTATTTAAAAAAATGAGAGTTTTTATTATTACCATGACGATCCACAATTAGGGTCCCGTGATGTCACAAAAAAAGGCAATAAACATACGTTCCTTATCACAATAATGCTGCAGCTCTTCCAAAAGATGAGATACACAATGTACGTAGATCTGTTTCCTCCAAAGGAAAAAAGTAATCATTTTCTTTCATCACCGTGACGTCTCCGTAGACCCCTAAAATTCTACTAGCCGTGACGATAATTTTGAAAGTTTGGAATACAGTTACAAGTATAATATTGAAGTGTGAGTGAATTCCAAAAATTCTGAAACGTCAAACGTCAACGCGTTGATGGTTTTACCTTTTCTTAAACGTATAACGCTGCAGTTCTTTCTTACACACTAAATAACAACAGTCGAAAATGAGACAAACGGTTAACTTCACACGTATAAAGAAAATAAAATCCCGCCACGTCGCTGTCGCTGAGCCGTTATAAGATATATCTTTTTCGTCAAAAAGAAAAAAGATGTACTTTAGAGGAAACAGAAACACGTATATTGTGTGTCTCATCTTTGTCTCACCATCATTATTTAATGTAGGAAAGAGCTGCAGCATTATTTGGATAAATAACGTACGTTTTATTTTTTTTGCGCCATCACGATACCGTAATGGATCGTCACGGTAATAATAATAATAAAAAGCGCTGATATTGAATCGTCTGCAGATCATTGCTGGGTGACAGTTTCTTCTTGGACATGAAATGTGTAAAAGCCTTTATCTATCTATGTTTGTTTTAGGTTTTAACTTTATGGCATTTTCTTTTACATTATTGTGAGGGTGCGTGGGGGTCTTTTGGGGGTAGAGGAAGTTCTGGGAAGGAAAAGGATATGAGCGGTGGGTAGGAATTTGCGGGGTCAATGTGACGTATGAATTCATCCCACTCACTGCAGTGCAAAGCTGATGAGTCGAGAGAGTCCGGCTGGAGAGGAGGTCTAGGGTAGGTCTCCCTCAATCAGTATCTTCCAATCCTGCACGCCAAGCAGAAAGTGAACAACCACATTTACCGCCAAGACCTAGATAAACCTCACCCTCACCTTAAATCACCAAAAACGTAACGAACCACTGGGGTGACTCGTGGCAGCGATTTTGGTTATCCAATAAATGGTTCCCGGTGAAGCGTTACCTATACTTGCCTCACAAATTGAACACTAAAATTATATTGAATACTAAATTACTACTAAAATCATGTTAACACTTTTTTGAGGGATTATGTATTTATAGGTATCCAGCTTTTTTGAACTGATTGTAGTGGTTAAACACCTATCTTTTCTAGTTAAATGTTGGCGATGGAATATGGATTCCGCTTTATGAGATTCACCATGACCCTAAATACTACGAGAATCCCGACACCTTCGACCCCGAGAGATTCTCCGACGAGAACAAGGGCTCCATCAACCCAATGACATATCTGCCCTTTGGCTCAGGTCCGAGGAGTTGCGTTGGTAAGAG
This sequence comes from Limnephilus lunatus, assembly GCA_917563855.2. Classification (NCBI taxonomy): domain Eukaryota; kingdom Metazoa; phylum Arthropoda; class Insecta; order Trichoptera; family Limnephilidae; genus Limnephilus; species Limnephilus lunatus. Next base: position 29,884,517 of record OU830596.1, read on the forward strand.
CTTTTCATTGGTTAAGTGCAATTTTATGATTTCCTTGATTAGTGTTTAGGTACATAGGCCTTGTTTGTTTATAATCCCGTCACATTTGACATCCTCGAAGATATATCTTGCAGTGTTTTGGCCAGAGTAAGCCTGCTTAGTCCTCAATACAAAGGAGTACCCATCAAAACCGTGGTTTAATCAATTATCCATTTTTTCAAAAAAGATAATTCCTCACTTATTCAAAAGAGAATTGGACAATGTTTCGCTCCTTCCCTCTTTCTAAAAAAATAAGTCCTTAATTCCCCAGATTGTCCATTCTGTGGTCTAGAAGTGGGAACTTTTGATCACATATATTTTGGTTGTCCCTCTCTAAAAAAATATCCTCTCTTCTATCAAGCCTTATCTAAAATTGCCTCCCCGCCATTCAACATCTCATCTCTTCTAAGTCTGAGACTCCAATATTCCATGTAATTTAGAAATTTGCCCAGTTGAATAAGATTAATATATACATTCACCTTTCCTCTTACCATAATTTGAAATGATTGCCTAAAACAACTTTGAAGGGTGAAACCCAAAAACATTTTTTTTAAACAGTCTACCAGGTCGATCACCGATACAAGATCGGGCAACGTTTTGCCTAAATTTTACGAACATTATAATTATCCTCTACGGTTGATCTAATGACCAAAATTTTATTTGATCAGCTGACAAGCGTAAAAATATAACAGTAACTAAATGGCGCTAATCGACCATGTGGTAACAATGTTACCTACATTTTATTTTCAGTGAAACACCTTTATCTAAATTTGTCCGAAAGTAAGCGATTAGTTGGAGTTAACTTAAAGGGCAAAGAATTTATGGCCAATTTGATGACGTTGCCAAATGTGGAGCCTATTCTTGTTTTAGTTTGTAAACGTTTGATCTCTTCTTCAGGTTCCAGGTTCGCCTTGATGGAGTGCAAGGTCATCCTCTTTCAATTGCTGGAGAAGTTCACCCTGGTCAAAACCCCCAACACCGTCACCCCTGTCAACGTCTCTTTCGCCCCCTTCAACTTTGTGGCAGAAAGAGGCTTCTGGATTGGGATCAAGCCGAGGGACCCGAAATAGATTTCAATTTATTAAAATAAATAGAATAATAAATGTATATAAAATATCTACAGATAAAACAGGTAATTCAGGTAAAACATTTCGGAGAGAGAAATAATGTGACAGCATTAGATTTCTCTCTATACCCAAACTGATAGTTCTGTAAACAGTGGATCTCACTAAAAACCTTTGTACCTACTTAATTATAAATCATTAATTTTATGCAACATTTTCAAAGATAAATAAAATGAATTCTCAATTTTGTCCAAAGAAACATTGCTATCTCAATGACAATTTTTTTTTCAAACTTTATTCAGGCAGGAAGGGGGATCAGACGAAAATTCTTTGCAAACGTTGACAGCCGTCATATTTGTAAGAAAAAAAGATATTAAAAAAATTTATCAAAATATTATTTTGTAAAATCTAATGAGCTATTTGCATATTTTATTCATATTTAGTTGAATTATTAATTGATTTTCTTGTCGATAAGTATATTAAGCATTTTAGGTAGTGCCAACAGGAAGTGCCATTTTTGGTTTTATACAAATTTCGAAAGTCCAACTCCGACTCGTCAAGATTTTTTTTTCATTTTGTATCAAAATTTATGTGTTAGCATTTTTTAATTCACTTTAAATATTAGCTAGTTATTGTAACAAAAACATTTTTAACAATGGGGTCACATAAAACATTACAATTTTGATTTTATTAAATAAATTATCCTTTTCTTTAATTTTCTTTCATTGTGATCGACAGCTCGTAGTAGGTACAACGATCATGCAAACTCTCGTGTGAAAAAAGGCAGTAAGTTCACAGAAAGGCCACCATCGATAATAACACTTCAAAGAAAAAATAAAAGAAATACTCAAATAATATTAAAAAGCCAGAATAAAAAACAGGCAAAAGTGTATTACAAGACTTCCTTTTTAAAAGAAGTTAAAATCATGGAATTCATTATTACAGTATAGAGCGGTAAAGAGCTCCAATAAATACCGATCTATCCAAGAGGTAAATGTATTAAAATATAGTTAATTTATTTATATATATATATATCATTGGAATGTACATGCCGTTATCTAAATGTATATTATCTTCCATCTCCAGATTGTAAGTGAACAGATTATTTATATCGGACCCTTCTTCCAATCTCATGTCAGATATATTAATTGTTTTTGTGTTTAATTCGTAGAACTCCATTTAATTTAAAAAAAATAATTTTTAATTAAATTTAATAATGTTAATATCAAGTTCCGCAAGTATTTTGGTATGTATTTTTGTTACAGCTGTTTCGGTTTACAAGACCATTTTCAAACTGTGAGACTACCTATTTATACAATTTTAAATGTCAATATTTTGAAAGTGTCTAAATAGATTTATTACCGGTTAAACCAATTTGATGGGCATTAATTGAGAGAATATTATTTTATTTTATTTATTTATTTATTAATTTTCAACGCCCTGGTGGGCTTTTACATTACATGTTTATAATACAGAGACAGGTTTTTAAAAACAAAATATAAACTATAAAAAATAACTAGTACACGTCATAAAGAGTATACAGATAAATTAAGGAAAGATTATACTTAACAATAAAAGAGAAAGTTGTAAGTTGTAAATACATGACAAAATGCAAGATACATAAAAATAAAATGGTAACAAGTTTTTACATTGTGGATTAATATAGAAATATACGAATAAATGCATAAGCCCCTATGTGATGCTCCTTAAATATCAAAATATTCTACATAAAAGTATCGTTCAGGTATTTCTTAAATAATGATAAACTTGTGTTAAATACATCGATATTAGAGGTGAATTTGTTTCGTAATGTGTGAAGTCGAGAAATATGTGCATGAATGTGGTTGTTCGTCCCAGAATTATTGTTGCAGAATAATACATTTTGCCTTGTTGCTCGATTGGGTACCCTGAAATCGATGAGATGCAGGAGTTCTTATTATATGGCACAAAGTGTAATGTGCCGTTTCCACGCTTGCCAAGCCTACGCAAACCTCCACAAACGCCAGCGTGGAAACAGGTCGTTTGTCTTGGCTTGCGTAGGGTTGCGTAGGGTTTGCGTAAGCTTGCAAGAGCTTGCCGCCGATCCAGTCGGGGTCGGATCCAGCGGCAAGCTTTGGCAAACGCTCAGTGTAATTTCAGAACTGACGGCGAATGCACGCCGTTTTTGCTCCATGCGGTATATCGATAATTAACATTACGAGACATATGTATGACGAAAGAGGCATGCCTGACTTATTAAAATGTATAAGAACATAATTTGAATGCACTAATTTAATTTATTGGATTTACCTAAAAAGTCAATATAAATAAATAAACTTTTATTGATGATTTATTATTTATTACAATAAAAAACATATGATTTTTGTTGGAATAACTTTTTTTTATAATACAAGACAATATTATATTGTTTTTTTATACTTTGCTTGTATTTCAAATAAAAGTATGTTAAACCAAACGCAATAGCCTACACAAATTCGGCGTCCGCCATGCTCGGGTGTTGGTAGCTCACTGACGCAGTCACAAGCGTGTAAACGGCTTCCAAATGCCAGGCGAGATTTGCGTACGCTTGGAGCGTGTGGAGGTTTGCGTAGGCTTGGCAAGCATGGAAATGTACCATTAGGGTTTTCTTAATTATTTTATAATGACGTTATTGCTATGACTCATTTAAGTGCGTCATTTTTTGTAACAAAAATACATACCAAAATACTTGCAGAACTTGATAATACCATTATTAAATTTAATTTTAATTAAATTGAAAAAAAATCATATCTCACACCTTGCTTATTGCGGAATTTCCCAAAACATAATACGAGTATTTATGGCACCGCTCCTTTTCAATAATATGTGTAGTGGTGGTTACAAATTACGAACTATGTGTATATGACTACCTAATATATTTTTCAAACAAATGGGCAGATTGCGCAATATTTTTTTTAAATGGTGTCGAGATCGACTTAGAAGGGATGTAAATTAGAAAGGATTTTTTGTTTATGGACAGACAACCAAAAACTATCCATAGATCTCACTTCTAGTCGAAACAAGTACGCTCCGGAAAGACGAGCACGTTCATTTAAAAAAATGCGAATCAAATCAGTGAGGACTTTTTTTAATGTGGGAAATGATGGATACATTTACTATGGGAAGCCCTTTGTATCGAGTCATGGTAGGCTCCTTTAGAATTTGGCTAACATTGAATTGAATTTTGCACTTTGTAAATTGAATCCACTGGTTAGTGAGGAAAAAAAACAGTTGTACAACCGTCTCATTTACGACCTGCTTGAGTTACACTTTATGACGTGTATTCAACGTTCATAATCAGATACTGAAAAATTCATAATCAGAGATTTTAGTCGCTTATCTAGTCAGTATCAGTGAAACCACAGCAGTGAGGCTGTGATTGTATGGAACCGGTGAACATTGTTAACAAGTTATTATTTTAAGTCTTGATTGATATGAGAATAGTTTTTACTGCATTTCGTTGAACAAGTATTATTAATAAAGGTATGTTTCTATTTTTTGTACTAACTGTTATATTAAGTTAGCAAATTGGCTAAACGAGGAAGTAAAACAGGGCATAATGGCACAAAAATGAATCAATATTAAGAGTGAATAACCAGCACATGACAACTTCGATTCCGACACTAGCGCTAACACATCAGGGCTCGCGAGCGGGCGTTTTCAGAACTAAATTTCGTTCCGCGGCAATCCGAGTTTTGAGGGTTTTGTTCACGCGAGCTAGGGCTACCCGCTACTATTACTACTTTATATTACTATTCTCGCTTCCAGAATTTTAATTAGTAGTAGTTATTTGTAATTTATTTGTATAAACATAAATAGATACAAGTGAAATGCGTAAACACAGTAGGTATTAAGTAGATACCTACATGAATAAACAATTTGTTATATTCTTTTTAATATTTTGGTTTTTTGTTTTTTAATTTTATTTTACGGCCATTAGAGCGAAAGATATCTCAGTATCGCCCTGGTGTAAGACCACCATTAAGATTTGAAACGTTGCTTGAAATGTCTTTAGCCGTGTTTGGTGACCAGATCTGAATAGCCAGGTACTTCCCCACCTTCCTCTTCCCTATATTTTTACCCTCCCCACTACCTTCAGTCTTACAACATACCCCAATTGGGGATGCCATAGTCCCACTGGCTCCAGACAGGAGCAGTTGGGACTCTTGTGCGGTATATTTATGAAAAAAGTGTAATATTCAGTTGGATTGTAAAAAATGTCTCATTTTGAAATATTTATTCGTATGCACAATTTTTTATTTTATATTTATCTGAATACCGCACAAGAGACCCAAATGCTCCTACTGGAGCCAGTGAGACTATGACGTGACTATGGGGTATATTGCGAGGCTGAAGGTGGTGGGGGAAGAGGAAGGCGAGGAATTACCTGGCTATTCAGATCTGGTCAATAAACAACGTTTCAATTCTGAATGGTGGTCTTACACCAGGGCGATACTGAAAGTATCTATTACTCTAAAACGTGACGCAAATATATTATTTTTAAATTAAATAATTGTGAAATAACCCAAATTAGTCAAATAAAATTTATTTGCCTATGCCGGGATTCGATCCCACGACCTTCAGATTGCTAGTCAAGAGCCTTACCCCTTGACCACGCCGGCCGTCAATAGGTGGTATCAGTAATTTGGAAGGTACATCCACCAACTACATGGAAGGCCGGATCGGGAGAGACCGTTTTTTTTACACTCGCTCGACACACTGCTTATGTCTTCTTTGGGAATGCTGTGTGGAGGGTCGTTTTAGGGAAAGGAAGAAGAGGAAATTCGGAGAAGGAAAGGGATATTAGGGGTGAGTAGAAATCTGGGGGTCAGCGTGTCCAGGAGTGCGGATGTATGAATCCATCCCTCCCACTGCGGTGCAAGGCGATGTTCCGAGAGAGTAAGGCTGGAGAAGTCAAAGGGACTCCCTTAACTTTTCCAGATCCGACCTGCCATGCAGCTGGTGGGCAGACGCATCCGCTGCCAAGACCTAAACAAACCTCACCCCCTTAAACCTAGGCACCCCTGCTAGTCACCAAATGTTACGAACCACTTGGGATGACCTATGGCAGACGTGTTGGTTATCTAATAATTGGTTCCCGGGGCGGTGGTACCCATACCCGATTCTCGTGTTTATTATTTTTCCATCAAAATTATTTATGATTTGTCAATAATGTCTTAGTAAAATAAGTATGTAATAAAATCTGAAATATATTAGTTTGTAAGTGTGCAAATAAATAAACAAACGGACCAATTTTAGTCAAGAAACACATGTACGTATATATTTTTAAATAATTTAATTTATCTATTTATTTACGCAAAAATAGTCTATTAACAATAAAACAATAACACGAATAACAAGCGTGCGTAAAGGCACGACCCACCTAGCAATCGATCACCGTTCGCATCGATTACCGTTCGAAGGAAATTTTTCGTAACAATCACCACTTTTCGTAACACATTTACCAGCTTACCCCCCAAGTGTCGAGCGTGCGTAAAGAAGTTTTACTTGAAAATAAATATTTTGGAGCAGTTGGGACTCTTGTGCGGTATTCACATAAGAATAATTTACAATAAAAAAAATTTCAAAATTATAAAAATTTTATCATAAAAATATTCAATGAACATGAAATTTTGCGTTGGGGCAACCCTATAAATTTTACAAACATGAAATCCTATTTATTTTGCTTCGTTATTCGTTTGAAAATGTTGCGATGTAGAGCGCCGCGAAGACAACCGCCACTGGCCGCAGTTGCGGTCTGAATGAGCGCTCTCGATTCGTGTTGTCGTCGATAAGAAAAATTGTGAAACGCGAAGCTGTAAATTAATTAATATTAAATACACCCTAAAATTATTTTTCCATTAAAATTATTTATGATTTGTCAATAATGTCTTAGCAAAATAAGTATGTAAAAAAATCTGAAATATATTAGTTAGTAAGTGCGCAAATAAATAAACAAACGGACCAATTTTCGTCAAGAAACACATGTACGTATATATTTTTTAATAATTTTATTTAAACTTAAATTAAAATTCTGACAAATAATTTTACCAGATAATGTATTGATTTATTTTACTGCATGATTATATGATTTGAAATTGGTGTTGTATAATACATGTACTTTTTTGAAAATATAACAAATCTGCCAACGACCTATGGTATAACCTTATTATACTTAAAATAAACATTTTTTCTCAAAATTTTATCCATACCTTTACTAGATAAAAGAACAATCTTTCAAAATCAATTTATAATTTTTTGTGGAAACGAGTCAATAAGTCTAAATACTGATTTAAAAATGACATATTTCTGGTTTCTCTGGTAATGTCCTCTTAAAGCTGAACAGTAACTTAAATTTTAAACTTTAACAAAATAAACTAATTAAAACTTTAACAAAATAACAAATCTATTTTATTGTAATTGTTATTGTTTTGAAATCAAAGACAATTAGTTAAGTTTGTGGAAATTTATCTTATCGCAACATTTTTGTGAAATAAAAGTTAGTACTTTTTTTTTTAAATTTAAATAAAATAAAATTTAACAATAATCAGTTAGTATCATGTTCTGCAAGTATTTTAGTTGGTACGTATTTTTGTTACAGCTTTTTCGACTTACACGGTCATTTTCAAACTGACCTTGGAAGTCGAAACAGCTGTAACAAAAATACGTACTAAAATACTTGCATAACTTGATAATAACTTATTATTATTAAATTTAGTTTTATTAAATTTAAAAATAAATAAATGGAGTTCTACGAACTAAACAGTTATAAAGTTACTGTTTACTTAAATTTACCTTCTTGCAATAATGTTGTGAAATCAAACTCAACACAATTCATCCAATTTTTTTTTTAAATTGCACAATGTTATAAAAACAAAGTTAATAAAATTTATTAATATTTAACTTATTGCACAATGTTTTGAAATTGAATTAGTAAATTTTATTAAAATTTAACTTATTGCACAATGTTACGAAATTAACTTAGTAAAATTTATTCAAATTTAACTTATTGCACAATGTTATGAAATAAAATTAGTAAAATTTATTCAAGTTTAACTTATTGTACAATGTTATGAAATTAAAGTTTGTAAAATTTATTCAAATTTATGGACAATGTTATAAAATGAAGTTAACCAAATTTAAAAATTAATAGAATAGGTACTTAGTTTTAACCACGTTTATTGTTTAAAAAACCAAAATGTTTCGTGAGTAATGCTTACTTCATTAGGGTTTCCGTAAAACAACATTTTTTAAACAGTAACGTGGTTAAAACTAAGGAACGGTTGTTTAAAAAAAATTGAAGAAAATTTTTCACGTTCTGTGAAAGTTCTATGATTACGAAATTAAAGTTAGTTAATTTATTGCAGCACAGTGTTTTTATTAATTTTCAAAATTGCACAATGTTATGAAATAAAGTTAATAAAATTTATTCAAATTTATCTTATTTCACAATGTTAGAAATTACAGATCGTAAAATTTATTCAGATATATTCGTATCTTATTGCATAATGTTACGAAAATAAATTTAATACTTTGTAACTTTTTTCAGAAATTCCAATTTTTTCACAAAAATATTTTTCCGTAGAAGAATATTATTTTTTCCCATAGAGATATACTATAGAGGCGCTATCCCGTACATAATTCTCCGAGATTCGTGTTCAAATCATGCACAAACAGGCCTTCGGGAAAGTGAATTCTAACTGAAGCCACTGCGTCGAAAGGCTCGGCCGTCAGACCGTCCTTTCCTTTTACTCAAGCCCATGGTTCCATCCTTTTCTTGTTGTTGTTGTTGTACTAATAGAGAAATGGAGGTAGCAACCTACGATTCCGTTGAACCAATTTATTCGCTTAATGTCTCATATATACCCATATATATTAATGTTTTTTTCAAAACAAACAATTCAGCTTTTTAACCGGAAAACTACATTAAAGCGTTGGAGTTTCGAAAAAAGTTATACATCTTTTTTACTTGTTCAATTACATCCCGAAATTTGTGCATTTTACCCCCAGAAACCCAGGGCCGGATTAAATATATCGGGGCCACTAGCCGATGCGAGGCCCTGAAGCATTGCATACAGTGTCTTATTATACGACCCTCGGGATACCCTGTATACAAATTGGGGAAGCCGTGCACAATCCCCATGAGTAATGAGTAGATCTTTACTAAAATTTTGTAGACGGGTATAGTAAGCGCCGCCCCAGGAACCTTTTATTGGATTACCAACACCTCTGCCTAACCTATGGTGAGTCCGGATCTTGACGGAGAGTCTGCGGTTGACGGTAGTGGGCGGTTGCGTATCCTCACCAACTGGGTGGCACGCCGGATTGGGAGAGACTGATTGAGGGAGATCTTTTAACCTCTTCAGCAGGACTCTCTCGGAGCATTAAATTGTACCGCAGTGGGAGGGATAGATTAATACATCAACCACTCCTGGATACACTGATATCCGGATACACTGATACCCACTTCTTTCCTTTTCAGAATTTCCTCTCCTCCTTTCCTAGAAAGATGCTCCACACAGCTTCCCCAAAGATGACATAGGCCTTGAGGGGAATTATTTTCTTCAAGGTCTCCTCTACGGAGCTAATGCAAATATATATTTATATTTTCATTTATTTCAGTAATATATAAAATAAAATAACACGCATGTCGGTAATTGAAGAAATGGTTAAAAATGAAGAAAATATTTTTTTAGGAAAACTGTAATAAAAAAGCATAAAATAATCAGATTACGTATTTTATTTTTAAAAAATCAAAAATAAAATTTTAGTGCAATATCTTTCGGTTATTAAGTGTCACCATTTCCTCAATTACTGAAATGTGACCAAAATACATAAATGTGATAAACGAGATAAAGAAATAAACGATAACGAGAAGAACCGAGGCACATTGTTATTGCGATAAAGAGAATGCACATTCATAATGTCTGTAACATAGACGACATTATTGGTATTTTTTTTTCACACCAGTTTTTGGCTTTTTGCGGATGACAATATGTAAGATCCTAAAAATTACCAAGACTGCCTGATTTTCCAATCATATAATATATTGATTCATTAAATCATCGGTGTAGATGCAAGTGAAAAATTATGTCCTTCTACAGACCAAAAGATCGATTGTTTTCGAAAACAAATTAAATAATATTTGCACAACTTTTTGAAGTAAAACTTCTTTACGTTTCGAAAAAGAACCATATACCTATTTAATGTGAAATGCTATGAAACGCATGAAACGCTATGAAACTCATATATTTACGAAAAAATATGAAACGTTACGAACGCTAATGAAAGTGAAACGCTAATCGATATGAAACGCTAATCGATGCGAACGCTAATTAAAGCGAAAGTTTAAAGTTGTTATGAGTTGTTATGAGATGTTATGAGTTGTTATGAGTTGTTATGAGTTGTTATGAGTTGTTATTAGTTGTTGTGAGTTGTTGTGAGTTGTTGTGAGTTAATGTGAGTTGTTGTGAGTTGTGAGTTGTGAGTCGTTGGGAGTTGTTGTGAGTTGTTTTGCGTTTTCGTGAGTTGTTGTGAGTTGTTATGAGTTGTTGTGAGTTGTTATGAGTTGTTATGAGTTGTTATGAGTTGTTATGAGTTGTTATGAGTTATTATGTGTTGTTATGAGTTGTTATGAGTTGTTGTGAGTTGTTATGAGTTGTTATGAGTTGTTATGAGTTGTTATGATGAGTATGTTGAGGGAATGTGGATATTTTTATTCCTGTTATTGTTATATTGTTAATGTACGGCATAAGTTAGTGAAGTTTTTCTTCAGTCGTGTGGTCTAAAGCACACTCGTTTTTTTTATACCTTGGGCATTAACTATTAATCGATTTCTAGACATTTTGTTTGAGGAGTATTACTTTCCACGTACATTTGTTATTAAATTATAATTTATCTACTACCTGTTTCGACAGATCCGTCACATTCACCAGCAAACTTAAAACAACTTGTTATATAATTTATACAAGTTCAGAAATTATTAGATTTTATTATGTGGGGGTAGTGAGAGGGGTGATTTTGGGGGAGGGGGAGAACGGTGGGAGGAGTCAGCAACATGGAAAGCTCTCGATGATAGAATGGCGTTTTTTTTATTTTTTTTTCAAAAGCTCCATTATTGTGTGAGGGTTTTTTTAAGCATAGAAAGGAGAAGAAGTTCTTGGAAGGAAAAAGTATAACGGGTGGGTAGGAGTCTGGAGGTCAGTTGTGTCCAGGAGAAACATATGAATCCATCCTTTCAATTGCAGTGAAAAGCGATGGGTCGAGAAAGTCCGCCTGGAGAGGTCAAAAGGTCTCCCTCAACCAATCACTCTCGATCTGGTCTGCCACGCAATAGGTGGGAAGACATGTCTCTGTCAAGACCTAGATACACCTCACCCCACGAACCCGGGCGCCCCTGCGTAGCAAACCACTTGGGATGACCTATGGCAGAGGTGTTGGTTATCCGATAAATGATTCCCGGTGGTATCCATTTATGCCTTCCAAATTACATCTATACAGTTAACGAATATGAAACATTTATATATTAATTAAATTATTAAAACACTTTGTTTTTACCACAATAATCTTTATTTAAAAAGTCAACATGTTTCGAGAACGATGTTCTCTTCATCAGGACATTATATGTATTCATTTATGACATTCTCATATTATGACATTCTCTTCATCAGGACATTACATATAATGTCCTGATGAAGAGAACATCGTTCTCGAAACATGTCGACTTTTTAAATAAAGATTATTGTGGTAAAAACAAAGTGTTTTAATAATTTAATTAATAAAATGGTGCCACAAAGTGAATTTGCAAAATTTGAAGAAATTTATATATTATATTTCAGATGTTTCTGTTGATATTGGTGTACGGCTTTCTGGGCTTGAAATGGACGGCGATCATCGCGGGGCTGATGTTGGCCCTCTTCTTGTACAGAAGGAAGGTGAACAACTATTTTCCTAGCAGGGGTATAAAATGCTTCCCCATAACCACTCCTTTCTTCGGTCACATGTTCAAGGTGTTCATCCAGAGGGAACACATCAGTTCGCTGACCAAGAAGCTCTATGACGCTTTCCCTAATGAGAAGTAAGTTTGTACGCTCTTTTTTAGAACTTAAGAGTGTATTACCAGAGAACACCAGAAATATGTCATTTTTAAATCAGTGTTTAGACGTATTGACTCTTTTCCACATAAAAATATAAATTGGTTTTGAAAGATTGTTCTTTAATCTAGTAAACTTATGTTTTAAATTTTCAGAAAAAATCATAATTTTTAGTATAATAAAGTTATACCACAGGTCGTTGGCGGATTTGTTAAATTTTCAAAAAAGTACATGTATTATACAACACCCATTTCAAATCATATAATCATGCAGTAAAATAAACCAATATATTATCTGGTAAACGTATGTAACAGAATTTTAATTTTAGTTTAAATAAAATTATTAAAAAATATATAAGTACATGTGTTTCTTGACGAAAATTGGTCCGTTTGTGCATTTATTTGCGCACTTACAGACTAATATATTTCAGATTTTTTTTACATTCTAATTTTGCTAAGACATTATTGATATTTTGCTAAGACATTATGATAAATACTTATGATCAAAAAATAATTACAAAAAGTACATAATTTTAATAGTTTTATCGTCACGCCTTTCAGCATTTTTGGATGCAGGTATAAATTAAAGCAACTTTGGAATGAAGTAAAATCGATATTGAGTTATAATTTTAAAAAGCTGGTACGGAGAATACCTTATCTTTCTCATTGGAACCGCCTTGTACGATCGTAAGAACATCTTTCGACGAAATGTGGATTTTCGTCCGCTGGCTGGTTATGCGCTTTTAATCAAACTTTCTTTCCACAAGTTTCTATACTAACATTCATAATAAGATTGTATACACGAAAACTTCCGGGCTACCTTTGTGAGTTAGGTACTCGAAATTGGAAGGGTTTTGGGTACGACTGGTAAAATAACACCATCTCATCAAAATGTTTGTACTCTACATGAGGAATATTCAAGAATAACAATGTTATATCATATTATTATTTATTTTACAAGGTAACAAAGGACCCACTTTACTTTAACAAATGATTCCTGACATTATTTGGAGTTAAAAAATGTAACTGAAATTTTCGTCTCCGGTGACATTTTTGATTTTTTTGGTGATGTGGTTATATTTTGTGGTTAAGTGGGGTTAGATCTGTCAGATTTACAAACAACCTGCAAGAAGTAAATAATTTACATGGTAATATTAAAATCATTGAAAATTATATATACGCAATCTATGGTGGCATAAATTACGTTCAAAACAGCACTTAATAAATCCGGACTATATAACCCGGTCCCAGGAAGTGGATATCGTAAATACGAAAATCGTTAAGACAATATGATATTTACCTGCCCCAAATCTTTATCTAGATCTGTCCGTTATTCTTCATTGATATGCTTGATATAACTCAGTGATATAAGTGACCAGCTCAGGTACGGGGGCTCCATCGAAACTAGAGTTAAGTTAGCCTCTCAGAAACTGGGCGTACTGTACAGGGCCCGCAGATACTTTAATAGTACACAAATGCTAACACTGTACAAATCGAAAGTGCGCCCCACGGTTAAAAAAAACCTTGACTCTGTCCAGAAATTCTCCCATCTTAACAGACGGATTGCAATCTTTAGAGCACAGGCGTCAGGTATGAATGCTGTCCTTGTTCTACCGGTATTACAATGGAAGATGCTTCGAGGAACTAGCGTCGTTGATCCCCTCGGCACGGTGCATAGTCGGGAAACACGCCAAACACTCGCCCAACATTTGTACACGGTTGACATTAGTCACATGAGAACGAGTCATTTCTACGACTCGTTCTTGAGTTCAACAGCTCGGCTGTGGAACGATTTGCCGGCCTCTGTGTTTCCTTCCTCCTACAACATAGGTCTCTTCAAGTACCATGTTCTCTCCTTCCTTTCTTTAAAAAGACCCTCCACACAGCATCTTCAAAGATGACATAGGCCCTGAGGGAAATTATTTTCCTAAGGGCCTCCTGTGTGCGAGCAACATTGCTGGGTATAATTAATGTTAAATAATTCTCTGTTGGATGAAAATTGTAACAATATAATTGCTTAAATATATATTGATTAATTAATTGATTTTCAGGTATGTGGGAATGCACCAGTTCACCAGGCCCATAGTCATGGTCACTGATTTGGACATCATCAAACAGATCACCATAAAGGACTTTGACAGCTTCCAGGATCACATTAGCGCTATTGATGAGAAAATGGATCCGCTTTTTGGCAGCAACTTAGTGGCACTGAAAGGTACGAATTTTATTTTTTCCCGTCGCCAATTATCCATTTTGTTTAAATCTCACTATGTCTTAGAGAAGTTCAAAAATTCTAGAAAATATCTTCTGGTATTCTGTCTTTTAGTTTCAGGCTCGATTGGCAACAATTTTTAAAAATATGTAAAATTCTTTACTCGTGTCTTTCTCTAAGGAACAAATTAATGTTCCTGCAAAAATTTAGATCACTTTATTTTTATAGGTCAAAAATGGCGTGACATGAGGGCAACTCTGAGCCCTGCTTTCACCAGCTCCAAGATAAAGGGGATGTTTGGATTTGTCACAGAGTGTGGAGATGAGATGATGTCATACTTTGACGACGAGTTGAAAAAGCCAGAAAACAAAAGTATATTTAATTTCGTATTTAGTAAATGTAATATCGTTAATATTAGAGTTGAATTTCCTGTAATGTAGGTAAAAAATGTTCATACTAGGCAACGTTATCAATTTTTACTCACAGCTTCCTAAACTCTGGTAGCACCATAACTGGATCCAGCTGGTTTTTGAAATCATTAGAATCCACAGCTATCTTATTGATGAAGTCAACCAATTCTGAAATTTCGGCACGTTTAATACCCTGTATTGCCAAGTACACACTTCTTTCAGAGATACTTCCTTGATCTGATCATAATATTAAAATGTTCATTATCATCACGGAACTAGATTCCAATGTGTTGATTGGCTTCTTCCACAAATGTTCTGTAACGCTTTCTTCTCCAATCTTCCATGCGGCTACCATCTTCTTCTATAACATTCATTCATAACTTGATTAACATATATGTTGGATCGCTTCAACAAGGGGTCAGTGTCATATCATCTTCTATTTTCCGCGCATGACCATCCGTTTAAAGTTCTTAGGATTGTTTATTGGCTAATTGTTTCTTAAATATTTTTCAGCCAAAGGACATTTAGAACTCGACTTAAAGGATATCTTCACAAGATACACGAATGATGTGATAGCTACTTCCGCTTTTGGAATTAAAATCAATTCTCTAAGGGAGAAGGACAACGAATTCTATGAAATGGGAAAGGCATCAACTAGCTTTAGAGGATTTGTGCTAATCAAACTCTTACTCATGTTGTTCATGCCAACTATTATGAAGGTAAGCCCAGTTTAAAATATATTTTTCTATTTGTTTTTTCGCAGGACACTTTAAAACGAATTAAGACAAAATATTTTTCATTTGGGTGGTTTGCTATTATACTCATTCTTCAAATCATGGCTATTTCAATTAGATTCAGTTTTTTCATCATCCATTTAGTTAATGGAAATTCTTCATTAAGAAGTAAATAGTTGACGCCGTAAATATGTTGGTCAGAAATTCGTAAATAGGGTAATATATTCCGAGGCAGTACCTTTCGTTTTGCTGACATTCATCTTGATAATGCTTTCCGTGGCAACGTTTTTTGTATCTCGAGATATAGCATACTGCGAGTCTGGCAAAAAATTTGGTCCGTTTTCCGGTGAGAAAAACGGACGTATACAAGCGGGCTTATGGATATTTTTTATTTCGGATATCCGATAGTTTTGGTTACGGTTACGGAGCTCAATAACATAACTACCACATATGTAACTACTCCTCATTTCCCAGAATACTAATGATAGGAAATTATGCAAACTCAGTAGACGTCTACAATGTATCACTTAATAAATAGATACAAATGATTTTTGTTGAGGCAGATCAGTTACGTATATTTTTTACTATCGCTATATAAAAGCCCCTAAAGAGGGGGGCCATTAAATACAGGGTGTCCAAGAAGGGTATAGGGGGTTTGTTTTATTTGTAACGTCATAAGAGAGCGGTGCGGGGATGCGGGATATGGACAGCGTCGATCACTACTTCGTGGAGATTAAGTAGCAATGAGGTCGTACCCGGGGACGCACCATGCTATTTGTGTGCGAGCCTATTACCAAAACGTTGATTCTATAGTCAGCGCTGAGCGTTTTTATCGTGCAGAATATCATTCTCGCAATGCACCAAATGATGAGAGCATTAGAAAATGAATTCGGATGTTCAAAAATACCGGATCAACTGTGCGAATTCAAAACACGGATCACCTGCTGTCTATTAGGGGTGAAAAAACGATCGAAGAAGTAAGGGCTTCGGTTGGTAAAAATCCTTAAAAATAAAAGTCAAGCACTCAATATAAAAAAAATCGTCTTTGCGGTTAATTATAAAAGAAGAACTTACATCTTAAATCCTTTAAAATCCAGGTGGTCCAGAGGGACACCGATTACGCTAATCGACTAAGATTTGCCAATGAAATGCTAGAGAGGTTCTCTAACTTTGAAAACATTCTGTTTAACGACGAAGCCAATTTTAGTTTAAATGCTTACGCTAATAAGCAGAAATGTCGCTACTGGGCTGAAGAGAATCCAAAACAGAAACATCAGCGACCACTCCAAAGCCCAAAGGTCAGTCTGGGCTGCAATGTCTGCTATTGGCATCATCGGTCCGTATTTCCACGGAGACCGACGCGGACGAGTACTCACAGCATTATTTTTTCAAACTGATTTGAACGTTTTTACTAATCGTCGCTCACGGTTAGATAGAGGAGTACCAGCAGCGTGAAGGTCGTTATCCAGACACCATTATTTTTTCAAAATAATTTCCCTTTCAGTGTCTGTAAATAAAACATTAAAAACCTATTTGATTATTTATATTTTTTTTATTTTATTCAACCATCAAACCCCCTATACCCTTTTTGGACTACATAAATGTAGTGAACTGTAATGTTATGTAGATTTACTTCACTAACAGATTCTCCTATGGATGGAGATTACTGGGAATAATAGATTATTTGGTTATCTGTGTTAATTATTATACTTCGCGTATTACAATGTGACCACGTTTGTCGACCTAACTAGAAGCTGGCTGAAAGTATTCTGAACAGAGGGTTCCAGTGAACACTCACCCAAAGCTGCTTTACCCTCTGTCGGTTCCCACAGGAACTAAACTACCTGCCATCTAGAGGAATCTAAAGACAGCTCATAGCACTGCCATCTGTCTCTAAAAGCTGGAAGCTTTTTCGATACACAACAATAAATAAATAAATTAAATAATATTTTAGTTGCTGCGAGTCAGAGTCCTCTCCGGAAAATGCAGCGCGTTCTTCAGGAACCTCGTGTCAACCACAATGCAGACTCGCGAGGAGCAGCACATCGTCAGACCAGACATGATCCAACTGCTGATGGAAGCCAAGAAGGGGTCTTTGAAGCACGGTGGCAAGGAAGACGACACCACAGACTCCGGATTTGCTACGGTTCAAGAATCTGCTTTGGGACAGCAGATAGTTAATAGAAGTAAGTCTTCAAAATTGCCACTAGTTAACACTGTACTTAGGCATTTTAATAAAAACTTTTAAAATAGCTAGCTAATTGCTTACATGCTAAGCGTTATTAACGAATATTATTATTGATGTGGAAACGGTGTTGATAGATCCTTTAAAAACAATATAGGTACCCATTGTGATCTGAAGTCTCAATCACGAAATTAAGAGTAGGCCAGTTCCTTGAAAACATCGCCATCGACAGCCTTAAATAAAATGAAGATATCTTCTGGTTCTACAGCGTGATTCTTCAGTTATCTGAGCCCTATTTTCATCAAAAAATTATTCTGTAGTCTCCATCCTTTTTACAATTCTTAGAGCCATAGATTATTTCTACTTTCAAGAGATGCAAGTTCATCCTTATCAGTTTACTCAACTTTGAAAACAACCAGCCTTAAAATAAAATGTCGGGTAAAACTTGTACTCTATTTCAATAGAATTGTTTTACTGTTGAGAATGGCTAAAGATTTATCCAAGTTGTTATTTTTCTCAGAGTGGACTGATGACGAGATCATCGCTCAGGCAGTTATCTTCTTCCTGGCTGGCTTCGAGACATCATCAAACCTGCTGTGCTTTGCATCTCACGAATTGGCTATGAACCAAGACATCCAGAAGAAACTGCAAGCGGAAGTGGACGAAGTGTCTGCAAAGTGTGGAGGGAAGGTCAACTATGCTGATCTCCATGCAATGAAGTACATGGATATGGTAGTCACAGGTGTGTCTAACTATGATAAGCTAGAATAATATATTAATTTATTAATGAGCATGTTCTTCAGCAATACACATTTGCTTATAAATGAGCATTCTTATTTTAAGCACACTCGTGAATAAGCGTGCTCAAAAGCTTTTCAAGAAAATACAGTAATCAGTGTTACTAATTCGTGGGGATTCCCCAAATTGAGTGGAATTTCTAAGATTTTTCATCAATTTTGCAGGAAGAACCTTTTTCCGAGACAGTATTAAAATAGTTTTTAATAAAATTTAATTTATTGCAGAAACTTTGAGATTTTGGCCACCTGGCGTTGCACTGGACAGAAAGTGTGTCAGGAAATATACTCTGCCACCCCCAAACGATTCCACGGAAAAGGGAACCACTGTAAGTAATTTTTTTTTCTAAAAGCTTACTTGTTTGACATGCAAAATATTGCACAACCCGACCAGGGACAAACTGTTGATGTTTTTAAAGCTAATGTAAGATGTTGTCAAGTTTGAAAATGCATTCCGAAGACGAAATAGCTATCACGCACAGTCATAATTATACTGTCGTGTTTTATTTTTGGGGTCTGTGCTACCACCTTCTTCAACCAGCATTACAAGGTCCATCATCAGAGCAGATGTGCAATCGAAGATTGTGGTTAAGTGTGCTTATGCTTCACCACGATCTTGGATTTCACATCCACCCTGATGATGGACACTGAAATGCTGTCCCAAATTTTGGCTAAAGAAGGAGGGAGCTCAACATGGCATAACACCTCAATAATAAATCTTGATAATATTCTTGAACGTGAAAACTTCAAATCATATCCAATTATTAATTACACGTGTTTATTAATAAACTGTGTTTTTATAAACTGAATAATTATATTATTATATGGGCATTGATACTTTTTTACTGCAGTGATAAGTAGGTAGTTAGGTTAGATTTAAAAAAATATTCAAACTTGGAGAATTAATTTAACGATGAAAATTAACTAAAAAAAAACAGGTATTTAAATGTGAAAATTAATAAAAAAAATTATGAAAATGGATCCAAATTTCCTATTGTAGGGAATATTATGATCCTCAACAATGAATCAAAAACTCGAGACGAAGATGCACAATTTAGCTGATGAACTGTTTGTCACTGTAAGATATCTTTTAAAAATTTCAGTTAAATGTTGGCGACGGAATATGGATTCCCATTAACGACATCCACCGCAATCCCAAATACTACGAAAATCCTGACACTTTCGACCCTGAGAGATTCTCCGATGAGAACAAGGCCTCTGTCAACCCACTGACCTATCTACCGTTCGGAATTGGACCTAGGAATTGTATTGGTAAGAGTTTAATCATTTTTCTTTGAAAACTTTTCAGGTCCTCCATTGCCAAAATCTTTCTAATTCATCCAACATGACCTTGACCTTTCCATTGCAATTCATTTTTTTCAATTCAATTCAATTCAATTCAATGCATTCAATTCAATTCGATTCATTTCCATTTGATTCGATTCAATTCAATGCAATCTATTCGATTATATTCTAATCTATTCGATTCAATTCAATTCGATTCGATTAAATTCGATTAGATTGGATTGGATTCGATTCGATTCGTTTCGATTCAATTTAATTAATTTTAAAAACATTACATAATTAACATTTCAAAGCGTTTTTAAAAGAGAGATAATAGATTAGAACTCTTTAGCAGAACTCTCTTGGAACATCGGCTTGCACCACAGTGGGAAGGATGGATTCAAACATCCGTCACAAACATTCCTTCCCTTCCTTTCCCTCCACCCTCCATACAGCATCAAAGATGAAATAGGCCCTGGGGAGAATTATTTTCCTCAGGGTCTCAATAATAGACCATCATAACACGGGCATGTGCCCATGAAAAATCCTCAAATTATAAAACCATCAAAGCATAAACGAAGAAAAAAAAATGTATGTTATATATGTAAAAAAATAATTACGAATTGCTGAATAATGATAAATTTTGCTACTACAATTTTGATAAAGGTTTGTATACAAGTTTTAATCGCTAGGCGAATTTTGTGCAGGCAAGTTAGATATATTTTCTGAGATTCGAATAATTGGTGATTATTTGAAGAGTTGCAACTTTATAAGACAAAACAGATTCTAACCATAAGTTTTCGTCTGTGTCCCAGGTTCCAGGTTTGCCTTGATGGAGAGCAAGGCACTCCTCTTCCAGTTGTTGCAGAAGTTCACCCTCGTGCCTACCGCCAAGACCTCAAATCCCATGAAGATTTCTTATGGTGCTTTCAATTTCGTTCCAGTTAATGGCTTCTGGATCGGACTCAAACATAGGGATAGTAAATAGATTCACAGATATGTTTTAAATATGATTGCGTAGTTTTAAAAATACCTTTAATTTATAATAAATTTGGAAAAATCACTTGTTTCTTCTTTGAAAATTGTAAATTTTTATCTGTTTTATTTTGCAAAACAACATCTTACCACGTAAAAACTTGAAACTTATGCGTTGATTACTTTTAAAAACCGCACTTATTGATTCGTGAGAAACAGAACTAGTGGTAAATAGACATATATTTTTATGTTCAATAAATGGATTTTGAACTAAATAGAATTAATTAACCTACAAAGTTAGTTTATAATATTATAGTTATATTATGGACACTTATAGAAAGCTAGATCATTTGCGAGTTCAATGGGTATATATTGGTAAGCTCTGGCGTTATGAAAATATTTATTATACGTTTACTGTCCAGACAAAAAGCAAAGCGTTGCTTGGTAACTATAAATAATTATATGACGTGCGCTGTCATTTTATTTGCTTAGGTTGCGTGTGTTTGATTGTTACGCTTTAATAGGTGGCACTCGAGCTGTTAATTAATGTAACAGGTATAGAGGGGGGGAGGGGAAAGAGGAAAGGGGAGAGGGAAAAGAGGAAAGGGGAAATGGGAAAGTGGAAGGGGAAAGGGGAAATGGGAAAGGGGAAAGGGGAAAGGGGAAAGGGGAGAGGGAAAAGAGGAAAGGGGAAATGGGAAAGTGGAAGGGGAAATGGGAAAGGGGAAAGGGGAAAGAGGAAAGGGGAAAGGGGAAAGGGGAAGGGGGAAAGGGGAAAGGGGAAAGGGGAAAGGGGAGAGGGGAAAGGGGAAAGGGGAAAGGGGAAAGGGGAAAGGGGAAAGGGGAAAGGGGAAAGGGGAAAGGGGAAAGGGGGAGAGTGAGGCGGGGACGGAGAAGGGGGGAGGTGGGGGTGGAGTGGAGTGGGGATATTCGATTTCTGTCAATCCGTGGTACATTCACACATAGCGTATCACTGCTGTATCTGGGGCTTTGCCTCAAAGAAACTGACAGCTGACCTGCAGGTTGTCCAAAACTGAGCTCTCAGAAATGTTTTCTGTCTTCCATTGGACACTTATGTCGAGGACATTTACTGATGTTCAATGCTACAATCCTTCCCAAATATGAAATCACAAGTACCATCCTACAAATTACTCTACAACTAACCCGACCTAAATATATCAAACCACATTATAATATGTAGTCGAGACATTCACATCCACTATACTGGAAATAACGATAAAATCCGCATTCCTCCTACGCACATTACAAAATTTGGGATAAAATCTTTGAACAATATTTCGTAAACACTATACATGTAATAATAAGCAAGTTCGAACTGAGAATTGACAGTTCTGATGACAGATACAAAATTATTTTGTTTTTGATAAATATTTTAACTACGAGATTGGAATTACTTATAATCTATCACTACACTAAAACTCGATTTGCACTTGTAATTTAGTATTTCCTATGCGCACAGGTATAAAATTAAGTGTTCTTATTAATGTCTTAAACTGGAGCAGAAACAAAACCGTGCACTGTTTACATGTAGTTTTGTTGTTGTTGTATATATTTCCTATGCAATTCATCCGATTGCGATGAAACTTTTTTGAGTTGTTGTGCGCAAGTCTGCGTAGGTTTCTATATGTACTGAGCTCTGACGTTACGAAATTTGCTTAAAAAATTACAATAGATGGCGTGCGGGATGCTTGAAAAAAGGTGTATTTCATATAGTTTAGCGATAGGGAGGGAGGGGAAGAGGGAAGGCAGGAAAGTTTGAAGAGGAACATGGGAGGAATAGGGGACGCGGGAGGAGAAAGGGCGCGGGAACAGGGACGCATGGGAAAGGACTCGCAAGGAGAAACAATTCGTCGGAATTAATTAAAATATTATATATGATTTAAACTCCCATTATTAGGGTATGTGCGCCTTAAAATTTTTATTTTTGCACAGTTTCTGGTCCGAATACGATCTTTTAAATACGTTTTGTATTTTTATATCGAAAACCACAAAAAAAAACATTTTTATCTCGCGACTGCTACATGAAAATGATAAGAGTACACCCACACGGAGTTGGTCATGGAAGTTTAGCTTTTTATTTTTAATCTGACATGAATCAGTAAATAAGGTTTTCATAATTACAAATAGAATACTAGACATAAATTGAATCAACTTTTGCCTAAATGCACAAAAAATTATACCTCGCGCCTCTCATTTTCAACTCCTTTCTAAAAGAAACTACCTTACTACATTACTTCAAAAAACCTAAAATGGTTGCATAAAAATTTTAATACATGGTTATTATACAATTAAAGGACACGCATCACCAAGTTACTGACAATCTCTTCTTAATCGCTAATATTTATAAAATCCAAATATTTTTATTCCCGTTTCTTACACTTTATTTACGTTTTATTTACATACATAGATATTTTTGAGACAGTCCTGTGCATCCCTACTGACGGATCCTGCCAGGCTGTAGAACATGGCTTCTCAAAAATATACAAAAAAATCATTCTTGCGCCAAAAAAAAAATCGCCGAAAAATCAATTATTACAAATACAAAATAGTGCACGTTGTTCGAAACGAACATAAATTGTATCGGACGGACTCCGTTTCGCAGCCTTGGTTTCGCGTGACCTAATCTCTTGGTGTAGTCGTAGTCGGTACTCCTAATGGCGTCTTCAGAGCACCCTAGGCCGGTCAGCACCAACAAAAGCACAAGGGATTGCGTATCTTCTGATTCTTCTTCTTTCGTGCCATGTAGAAGTAGTAGGTGTTTTCTGGAAGGTACGTCGATGGCATCCACACGAAGCTCAAGTTGAGCAACATTCTCATGGAAAACGCTCATCTCCGATGTCATCTTCATCTTAAATGCATTGAAGTCGTAGCCGGGTTTATTGTTGGCTTTTTCATACCGTTTTTCGAAGTCATTCATGGTATCTGTGAATTTTTGGTGCGACATTTTTTTTATTTTATTTTTTAATTTATAATTTTTTTTTGTTACATAGGTGCATAAAAAATATATACAAATATTACAAAAAACATTTTTTTTATATAAAGTAAAAAGGAAGGAACTATAAACTTAAATAGGTAGGTAGCTTTAAGATTAACAATAATACAATTTTCGTTGTTAGTTTTTGGGGTGTTATGCCGTGTTGCGCTACCTCTTAATATAGCCGACGTTTCGTCAATAATACAATTAAACAAAAAAAAAATATAACAATAGTATGCATATAATATATGTACAAATGTTTGATATCAAAAAAATCCCACATAGGCATCGCCAGTTCGTGGGTATACTTATGTTTTTTTTAAGCAGTTAAGATTATAAGTAAACTACATAATTGTGTTTTAAAATATTTATAGAACAAATAATTCCGTATTTACAAAACTAAAATTAAGAAAAACAAAAAAGGTTAAATAAAAATTAGGGATATGTAAAGTTACAACAGGTAGGATGTTGTTACGATACGCCCTGTAGCGGATTATCTAGAGCACAGAACGCGAGCAGACAAGCCACACAACAACTCCCCTCTCCCCGCCCCGTTTCCTGTGTCTCCTTGCCTCTCCCCCGTGCCCTGCCACTCGGCATTCCCGCTGCACCCGCCAGAAGAGATTCGGGAGCCTTGAGAAGCACACGCACGCGGCCAGTAGCCGGCGGACCCAATTCAACGGGGCCGCGATGTATTATTGAAATACCTTTGAGTATAATCGGCCTTTTGCCGCACTATAGTTCGGTCTATTTAGACTACGAAAGTGCCTGATGAAGCTGCCACATGAGACGGGGTTCCTGCCAACCTACATGTAAGCTGTATCTTGATTTCCTCCCTTTAAATGTTGTCCGTAATCAGTGAAATGTAGGGCCCCCCGCGGAAATCACCACTCGGAGAGTTTCGTTTTGAGAGAGAGTCAGAGAGAGTTAAACACTTTAGCTAGGTTTGTGTAATTTGCATTTCTTGTAATTGAATTGTACTGTAGAAACCTATGTATGTGTTTGAGTTTACAATACATGTCTTAATGATTTAACTTTGTTATTATTCTGCTACGGCGGGAGGATTGTTGACCAGTGTGGATCCCGTGGGTCACCGGAGGATGGAGAGAAATTCCATAGCTTTGAGCTGCTCACCCCCTGAATAGAGAGTACCATAGTCCCGCTGAGAGCTAGCCAGGGAAGTGTTGGGCCCTGGTGTTGGTTTAGAAGCCGACATCGAGGCACCCTAACAACTGTCGCCCGATCGTGGGGTTGGTATTTTTTTTCTCTATTCCGGTCGCTTTGCGGGACCTTTCTTTGTCGAAATCCTTCCCGCATAACAACTGTTTTGTAAACATTAATTATGCCTTGATATTCTACAGTGAATCCTGTGAAAAAACCACAGAAACCAATATGTAAATTAGATCCATAACAGATCTGATTGTAATTATGAATAAAATCGCATTTGAAACAACGGCCATTTTGAATACCCGAAGCACCAGCCTTTGTCCGCGAATCTGATTTCGCACGCGTCACCAAACAGCGAGTGCGTAACAACAGCGATTCGCGCCAAATCTAACGGCCGATGTTTCACGCGCAAATGCTTTGACTCGCGCCAAATCCCAAACGAGCCGTCGACTGACTGTTGCTAGGCAGCATTTAAATCCAAACCGCTTTTATGATCGAACAGGATACCAACGGAAATCATTATTATAAATTTGATTCTGGAACCCCAGTTATTTTGCGAATTCCTTAATGAAAATTTCGGACTTACGTATTTTTATTATTTCTGCACAATATACCAATTGGCCCACTTGTGTCTGTCAAATTAGTACAACTTAATGTTTCTCCAAATGGACAAAATAATGACTTTCTTTCCCCATTATACATTATAGGTACTGTTTTTTTTCAGCATAAGTGAAAGTGAATTGTGTTTTTTCCCTTACATAAGTGAAAAGTGGAATAATAATAAAGCCAATGACTGATTTCATGAATAAATAAAATAATTTTAATATGGTTGGATGCAATAAACCCCATATTCAGTCATTTTCATCCGGAAGTTTGTCCGTTATTTGCCAGAAATGTGCCTTTTGTGAACTTTAGTGCCTTTCTCAGTGCAAAGTGATTTGTGAAAATAAAAAAACCTGTTTTCTAAAGGTCAGTCCTGGCAAAATTTTTCTAAAATAAATAAATACTTGTGAATTTCACAGTTTTCTCAAAAGTGGTCAGTGAAATACAAAAACCTTTACCACTAAGGTCTTTCCACGCAAAATTTTTTCTCGTCTGCCTCCCTTGACAAGAATTCTGGTGTCACGTATACAAAACACATTTGGAAGTGCCAACAGTGATCACCAAGTGAAAAGTGCCTCACAAAAATTAATTTTGCGCTTTCTAAAGGAAACCCCTGGCCAATTTTTTTTCTTCTCCTCACCACCCAGGAAACTCACAATGGAGGACAAGCAAGCTATTACACCATCCAACTTGGGTACCATTCCCAATGTGCATAGTTTATCCAAAGCCCACTTACAAGCTGCCTTAAGGGATAGAGGACTCTCGCCATCAAGCAAATCTAAATCTACATTGAAGGCATATGCACTTTTATTCAACAAAAAGTACATTAGGAGAATAAATCTCGCCCCCTCCAACGAAAATAATTCACGTTCGGCTACGCAAGTTTTGGATAATCTTGACAAAGAACCTACGCCGCATGTAATGATAAAACAGGACGTCGCACCCATCTTGACACAAGATAAAACTTACGATTTATCCTCTTGGAAAGTCAAATATAATGGCGTCTCCGATGTGCTGGATTTCATTGACCGTATTGAAGAAACGGCTACAATCAAAAATATCCCATTCGAGATTCTACGGAGAAACTTTATAGAACTCATCTCCCCAGAATTAATTCCGTGGCACCGCATCCAAAAGACTAAATGCAAAGATTGGAATAAACTCAGAGCTGCCCTAATCTCTAGCTTTGGAAAAAAGGAGGCCCAGCACCGGATCAAACTATCTCTACTATCTATTAAACAACTAGTAGATGAACCTGTGGCTACATTCATAGAAAGGGCTGAGTCCATCAACATCAAGCTTTCACATCCTGTTCCGGAAGCTGAACTATTACCAGTCATAACTGATGGCCTTTTAAGCAAATACGAGAACATCATCACCTCACAGAAAATTGCATCCCTGGCCCAGCTAATCGAAGTCTGTCTCCTCCTGGAATCGTACCAGGATAGGAAAAACATAAAGAATGTGTCGAATAATGTGGTTGTGCCAAGCCGTTCGTCTGGTTTAAAGCCAGAATTCGACAACAAAAAGTGTGCTCCTTTTGCAAAAAAGTACGCCACCTGGCCGCTACTTGTTTCAAGCAAGCAAGACTTCTGGAATCCAAGGAACCCCGAACCTCCAAGAGACACCACTCTAGGGACCGCTCTCCTCCACGCGACGAACTGCGCAACATTTTCAAGAAATCAAGGCACAATGCAGAAAGGTTACAAAACCCAAGCGATGTCAGACCTCAGGTGGATTTCTCCAAGCCCCCACCAAATTTCTACATGAAGAGGCCAAAAAACTAAATAATAACCTCTCAGGCACCCATTCTGAACCAAGGTCTAAAGAATGGACTGATTGGTTATCACACATTAAGTATTTTAACCAGGCCTTAAATGTTTCCTCGGTTTGTTGCAAACAAGCTAAAGATGGGAGACCCTATGCTTTTTTCTCTGTTAACAATGTGCCTTTTTCCGGATTACTTGATAGCGGTGCATCTGTCAGCTGTCTTGGCAACAATGCTCACCTGCCTTTTGTTAACAGCGATTTTAAAATTTCGCCACAAACAACACACCTGACGACTGCGGATAATGTTTCCCAGCCGGTCATCGGTACCCTTGCCCTGCCAATTAATTGTAACAATAAAATAGTTACAATCAATTTTCTAATAGTGCCCTCTATATCCCAGACTTTCATCCTTGGCGTTGACTTCTGGAAGGCTTTTAACGTTGCTCCCCAAGTATTTAATACTCTTGGCGAAACCTCCACTGCTGCTCAAATTAGTGAGATCCGCACAATAATACCTCACGAAAATTTAAGCACGGACCAAGCTCTCCAACTAAAGGAAATGGTCAATAAATTCGAATCAATATCTTTCGAAAAATGTGGATTGGGTTTGACAAATTTGGTAGAACACCACATTAAAACCAATGGCCCACCCATAAAGCAACGTTATTACAACTTAGCCCCCCAAAAGCTTAAACTTTTGGAAAAAGAACTTGATGAAATGTTAAAAATGGGTGTGGTGGTTCCCAGCAGAAGTGCATGGACCAACCCAACTCTTTTGGTTTCTAAAAAAGATGGCTCCGCACGTTTCTGTATTGACAGTAGACGTTTAAATTCTTGTACGGAAGCTGACGCATACCCCTTACCTTACGTCCACGCGACCTTAGACAAACTGCGCAACGCCAAGTTCATCTCCTCTGTTGACCTAAGCAAAGCTTTTTGGCAAATACCTTTGGACGCAGAATCGTGTGAAAAAACTGCTTTCGTTGTACCTGGTAGGGGAATGTTCCATTTTAAAAGATTACCCTTTGGTCTAAAGAACAGCCCCGCCGAATTACAAAGACTGATGGACAAACTCTTCGGTCCTGAAGTCGATAACAGCCTGTTTTGTTACCTTGACGACCTCATCATCGTCAGCGACACCTTTGAAAAACACATATTAATGCTGGAAAAGGTTTTTCAACAACTCAAGTTCGCTGGTTTAACCATCAACTTGAAGAAGTCTGAATTCTGTAAGTCCCGTTTACGTTATTTGGGATTCATTATCGACGAAAAAGGTCTAAGAACAGACCCCGCTAAGGTGGAAGCCATGGCAAATTTTCCCCGACCCAAAAACGCGAAGGAAGTCAAAGGTTTCCTTGGACTTGCAGGTTACTACAGAAGATTCATCAAAGACTTTTCCACAATTGCAGCCCCCTTAAATAAAATTACCGGCACCCGTAAAGGTGTCAGCAACTTCCGATGGTCTGCTGAAACTGAAGAAGCGTTTACAACTTTAAAAAATGCCCTTCAAAAAGCCCCCGTTCTGAATTGCCCGGATTTTGCACTCTCTTTTACCCTCCACACGGATGCCTCCAACGTAGGAATCGGTGGAGTCCTAACTCAAGAGTTCCCAGATGGCGAACACCCTGTAGCGTATTTTTCCCGTACATTAAATAAACACGAGAAAAACTACGGAATTACCGAAAAGGAGTTATTGGCTGTATTGGATTCTGTTCACCATTTCCGCGGTTACATAGACGGTAGCAAATTTACTGTAGTCACAGACCATAGTAGTTTGAAATGGTTGATCTCTTTAAGTAATCCCTCCGGTAGACTCGCTCGTTGGGCCTCCCGTTTGTCTCAATTCAATTTTGATGTTGTACACCGTAAAGGCGCGGACAATATTGTTCCTGACGCTCTTTCAAGAATTGAATTGGCTTCATTAAATGTTGACACAATTGCCCCCCCTCCATCTACAAAAGATGAATGGTACTTGAAAATCTTCGAAGGTTGTAAAAATAATCAACAAAAGTTTCCTAATTTTATCATAAAAGAAGGACAACTATACCGTAATTGCAAGGTACCACTATCCATCCTCGAAGATTACTCTTGGAAACTTGTCGTTCCCCTTGAAGGAAGAGAACAAATAATAATTGACAATCATAGTGCTCCCGACTCTATACACCCAGGAACTTTCAAGACGTATAAAAAGATTTCCTTGAAGTATTACTGGCCTGGTCTTTTCAAACAAATTCGCAATTACATCTCTAAATGTGAAACTTGTAAAGCCTATAAACATAGCACGGCAGCACCTGCCGGCCTAATGGGTAACCCCAAACGTGCCGACAGACCCCTACAGTCATTGTCAATGGACCTCGTCGGACCTTTTCCTCGAAGTTATGCCGGACACATGCACATACTTAGTGTAGTGGATGTTTTCACCAAATTCTGTTGGATCTTCCCTTTAAAAAGAGCCAATGCGTCCGCCATCATCAAACTTCTGGAAAAACACATTTTTATACCTTACGGAACACCCAGAACCGTAATTGTTGATAACGGAAAACAGTTTATTGCCCAGGAATTCAAAGAATTTCTTGCCAAATACGGAATCAAGGACATTTATTATAACACCTTGTACACTCCCCAAAATAACACTGTCGAACGTTACAACCAAACAATCAACACAGCTCTAGCTATTCTAGTTGATAAAGATCAACGCACTTGGTGTAAAAACCTAGATAAAATTCAGGCCGCTATGAACAACACTGTTAATCTGGCCACTGGTTACACACCTTTCTTCTTAAAACACGGTATGGAACAAGTCGTCCATGGTTCTCTACATAGGGACACAAACTTTCCTACGTCATCTGCCACCACAAGCAACCCTACCGCAGACTATGCCCATCGCTTGGAAGAACTGTCGGCCATTTACAGTGAAGTCACTGATGCTTTGCTCCTGGCTCACCAAAAGAGTGCGGACAGATATAACTTACGTAGAAAACATGTCACCTTCAATACAGGAGACATAGTTTGGAGAAAGAACAACACACTTTCCCAAGGAGCCATGTATTTCTCTGCTAAGCTGGCACCACGTTTCGTGAAGGCCAAAGTCCTAAGGAAAATATCAGACCTAGTGTACTCCTTGTCTGACTCATCTGGAAAGCACATTGGTAATTACCACATTAAGGACATTGTAAAGTCTGGAAGTGAGGAGTCAAGTAAAACTGCCCCCACTATCTCAGCAAACGTAAAATGATCCAGTATATACCACATTTTTTTTTGTAAGCTTACAGAGTCTTACTACGTCAGGCGTGTATTGTGTCAATCACATGCCCATCGTTTCGTAAATGAAACAAGTTGTAAATTATTTTGTAAATTAATGCGTACTCTCCTTGAAGTTACTTTCAAATGTTGTTTTTGCACTGTTTTTTCTTTCCCTCACGGCAATTTTTTTTTTTCTTTTCACCTGTTCTAAAACTGATCACTTTGGAACGGAGACACTTTTCGAGTTTCAATGTTTGGGAAGTCGCGAGCCCATTTATTGTCTCAACACGTACACTATGCAATGTTCATGCCATGTCATACCCTGCCTTGTCATGTAATTTTGTAACTTTTCTCCTATTTTTTTATTTTTTGTTGCATTTTTGTCGTGTGGAAAGGAACTTTCTCACCTGTTTATTTTGTTCATGTAAAGTAGTTGACAATTGCCCATCGGCGTGTCGTTCTAGAAGTCGGGTTTTGTAAATTCCAAAGTGTTAAATTCCGACTCAGAACCAGTTAACTATTTTTACAATTTTTTCCTTTCATTTTGTTCATCATGAGTTGTAAAACCTTCCGAGGTATCTCTAGCATGAAAATCAAACAGTGGTTACTTACATAGTCGCCCCTCGTGTATATAAGTTTTTTCAATTTTTTCCTCTTAAATTAAAAATTGATGGCGTCCTACCCAAATTCATGCTCATGTACCCAAATTGGATATCGACACGTCCATTTTGGAACTCGTATTTATAAAACCAGTGTTTGGTCTTTATAACCCTGTATATAAATCAATTTGGCTCGTTTCAACTAAAGTACGTAAAACCGAATCATCCGGTCTTTGGTTGTTATAACAAAGCCACTGCTTTTTTGTTATTTTGTTTTTTTGCTTGTACGTTACGTATGTCTTATATGACACGTTTCAACCCTACGAGACAGGTTAATAAAACCTTATGGTCATCCTGATTTTGGAATTCACAACTTTTAGGTGTCCATTTAACCAAGTATTTGCAACCCAAATTGCACATAACCTGGTATGTTTGTAACTGCACAAAGGGTATGTAAAACCGTAATTGGTCCCTTTTCTTTGGTCTTCCTCACTGCAGGTTGCCACAACAGACAGTATGTAAAACCATTATAGGTCTGTCTTTGTTTTAAATACTTGGTGTAAGTAGAATTATACTCTGCCATCACCCTTGTATTTTGTAACACATGAAGTAGCATCAAATTGTCTATCTTCTCTGTCGTACGCTTTTGGGCTACGGAGTTAGTTAATCTAACGAATCTTTATAAAATATGTTAAAATCAAGCATCGTTAACGTTTATTGTGTTGTATTTAAACGTAATCCACCGTCATAGGAGAGATCCTTAGAACATCCACCGTTATAGGAGGGATCCTTAAAATACCTGCCACGATACGAGAAGTTCGTCATAATCACTTTTGCTCATAGCTAAATGTTATTGAGTTGGTCGTGTGACATATTTGTCATGAGCACCGTTTTTTTTACAATCTGTTTTGGTCGTGTGTCATTCATTTGTCATGAGTACCGCTTTTGTATTTTGGTCGTGTGTCATTCATTTGTCATGAGTACCGCTTTTGTATTTTGGTCGTGTGTCATTAATTTGTCATGAGTACCGCTTTTGTATTTTGGTCGTGTGTCATTAATTTGTCATGAGTACCACTTGTATGTATAATTGTGTACAACCCTTGTACACGAGACGTGGAGACGTAATAACAATACTTACCGTGATTTGTGCGAACGACATAATATCGGCCTTGCCATCTTCTTTAAGAGGCATTGTATAAACTCTTGACTTCTGTCTATAATTGAGTTTTATCTTGTATGTACTTACATGTTTTTGTAAACTATACGTGGAGACGTTAAAACACTTACCATGAGTCGTGCGAACGAAATAATATCAAACCTTTTGTGTGCGATCTACGAAACGTAGTCCACAACCCTTTGTTGTCATTCAACGCCAATGCCCGTGGACCTCCTGTTTTTTTTACTTCTTTGCAAAAAGGAAAGAAGCCCAGGAATATCTACTATCCCAAAAGGACTAGTTTGTAGCTTCACTGCTAACTATGGGGCATAGTGCTGTGGGAGTTAATCGATTGAGCACAAAACCATCCAACTCGTTGTCTGGGGAACGGATAAGAAAACCCCCAGGTTTGTGAAATTGGAGCAAGGGTCTGTCTTTTCTCACAATCACGCAGGAGTTTTTTAAAATGACCCCTAATCTTTTGCCCAATACACGCAAAAGATTAGTCTCTTTGTTAATGTGTATTCAAATTTCTCCTCATCCTTTTAACAATTGTAAAGAGTCAGGAAATCTGCTGGTTGATCATGTTTCATTCTCACATGGAGTTTGAAGTGGAAATTAGTCCAGTCTCTAGCAAGTTTCGTCACTCAACTCCTTTCCTTTTCCTTTCCTTTCTCCTCACCATCATGTTCTCAGGTATATGTTATGAAGAGGAAAATCTGTTGTTAACCATAATTCGCCCTCACTGGGAGTGCGAATCGGTAAATTGACCAATTATCAGCAGGCTTTCTCCCTCACTCTCTGCATATGTCTCACCTTTTGTTCTCGTTCTCAATTTTACGAAACACATTCATGAATGTTGGATATGTACGATATGCACTTGGCGTACCGTCTGTCTCCTTTTGACAACCTTTATTCATGAATTGGTTTCTCTGCTTTTACCGTGACTCATTCACGACTTCTTTGTCTTGTTCGTTGAAATTCTACAAAAATGTTACCACCTTTATGTTAACATAGGCCATGGAAGGCCGGTTGTTTTTTAACCAAGACATATTGTCACTCGGCAAACGCCAAGCCATTCTGGTAAAGGAAAATGTTCATGTAATCACAATGTAGTTAGAAAACTCTCTCTTCGTCACTCTCTGGGTCGGTGGTTAAAACTTCGTTTATTTCATTATCTGGACACATTTTGTTTCTCTCCAAACCTTTTCTTCATTGGTCCCTAGGTAGGTAAACTTCAAGAATTTTGCTCTAATAATAATTTCTCCCGGATTAAAAAGAAGCCCAGGCGGATGTCATCACCAACAGCCAAGCTGAGCTCCACTTCCTGACAGCACGCGCTGTGGTTACTAGGTCCCTCCTGCTGCCATTTTTCTACGCATTTGTTCCTGAAAGCACAGACCATACCGCCCATATGTATGTTGTTTTGTCGTGCCACAGCAAGTTGAGTTGTCCCACTATACATTATGACACTCTGAACCACCTTTTGGGCACGCTAGCTCCTAGGTTTGTTCTTACTCTTGCTATCGATGCCAACCATGTCGTCTCTTGCGCTGTCATGCAGTGACGCATATATCGTCATGTGTAAACCATCTTTACCTTGACCTCCAGTATTCGCTGAATGCGTACCAATACAAGTTATGTTGAGCTACATTATGCTTCAATAACCATTATATACGATCCGTGTTTACCTTAATAACACTTTAGGATTCGTACTGGCATGTCGGCAGACACTGGATTCTCCTCTTCAATGACCTCTGTAACCATAGTCGCGGCACAGCAACCACAGTCTCCACTTCGTGAACTTCGACGTCTTCGACAAAACCAAGTGTTTTCTAAGGCCCAAGTGTACTTTTGAGTGTTATCTCAAAGGGGTCTGATTACAGTGATAATGTAATCCTTAGAATCTGTGAAACCACGTCCTCCTCTTCGAAATTCTCCGAAACCAAACAAATCCACGCTTCGCAAACTTAGCTCCCAGACCAATGAAACCTTAGAATCACACAGGCATTTTTGTTCTTGTTTTTTGTTCTTCGATTGTACAAATATGAATTGTTATTTTTCAATTGCATAACCATGTATTGTTATTTTTTTCAATTGCATAACCATGTATTGTCATCTTTCAATTGCATAATCTTGTATGTTGTTTCACACCATGTACTTTCACCAAAACTGTTCTTTTCCAAACATTGTATGTACCCCTCACCCATTCCCTACAAACATTGTGACCTAAACTATAACATAAATTGCATGTTCTAGCAAGGCATCTCTCAAGCAACGAATCTCTCAAAAACCCCAATGGAAGTTTAAGAGGATTTTTTTTTCCTACAGCTCCATTGCCACGTCGCTTTTTTTCCAAGCGCGGGGGGAAGTGTTACGATACGCCCTGTAGCGGATTATCTAGAGCACAGAACGCGAGCAGACAAGCCACACAACAACTCCCCTCTCCCCGCCCCGTTTCCTGTGTCTCCTTGCCTCTCCCCCGTGCCCTGCCACTCGGCATTCCCGCTGCACCCGCCAGAAGAGATTCGGGAGCCTTGAGAAGCACACGCACGCGGCCAGTAGCCGGCGGACCCAATTCAACGGGGCCGCGATGTATTATTGAAATACCTTTGAGTATAATCGGCCTTTTGCCGCACTATAGTTCGGTCTATTTAGACTACGAAAGTGCCTGATGAAGCTGCCACATGAGACGGGGTTCCTGCCAACCTACATGTAAGCTGTATCTTGATTTCCTCCCTTTAAATGTTGTCCGTAATCAGTGAAATGTAGGGCCCCCCGCGGAAATCACCACTCGGAGAGTTTCGTTTTGAGAGAGAGTCAGAGAGAGTTAAACACTTTAGCTAGGTTTGTGTAATTTGCATTTCTTGTAATTGAATTGTACTGTAGAAACCTATGTATGTGTTTGAGTTTACAATACATGTCTTAATGATTTAACTTTGTTATTATTCTGCTACGGTGGGAGGATTGTTGACCAGTGTGGATCCCGTGGGTCACCGGAGGATGGAGAGAAATTCCATAGCTTTGAGCTGCTCACCCCCTGAATAGAGAGTACCATAGTCCCGCTGAGAGCTAGCCAGGGAAGTGTTGGGCCCTGGTGTTGGTTTAGAAGCCGACATCGAGGCACCCTAACAATGTTATAGCTGGTATATATATATTTTTTTTACATTAACTCCACACAGGAGGCCCTGAGGAAAATAGATAATATTTGTGTCATTTGTAGTTATTCAAGTCTTTATAAAAAAAAATTATATGCTGTAAGAGGATATGTTTTTAGATTTAATTTCTATAGACTGATAGAGTGCATTATAAATTACGTGTTTATTGCGTTATTGTGGGTATGTTAGAATAAGTCACTGTCACTGTTAAGTATTTTAAATTATCACTGAATAACTCGTTATATTTTCGTTGTTAGTTTTTGGTAACTCGTTATATTATTTATTATTATATGTGATCGCACACTTTTTGTAATACTTAATTTTATTTAAAATAAATTAAATATTATATTTAAAATACATTATATTAAAAATATTTTATAATTAAAATATATAACATATTATCTTCATCGGTGTGAAGCGTAGGCGGGACGAACGGGATATGGTGAGATGTATGATAATGATTGTACGTTTCCTTTGGGGGGTGCAGACATACGTTCACCGTTTGTCATATTTTCGACTGTTGTTATGTAGAAAGGGCTGCAGAATTATTTTATTTATGTAACTTTATTTTTATTTTTTCCTCTGGTTTTCTGTTTTTCTATTCGTTTTAATATTTTATAATTATATTGTAATTCCACTATGAATTGTCAGTCTCAAAAATACCTAACTTTCTTACAAAATAGTTCATCCAAATGCTTTTTAAAAAACTACGGTGTATCATTGAGGTATTAAACCAGTGTAATGAATAACGGCTCGGTATTTTAAGTGGGTATATCGATAGTAAGAATTTGGCCTGCTTATTTCGATGAATAATTAATTCATCTGATCATGCTATTATTACTCTGTAATATTTCATCTGATCTAAATCCAGTTATTTTTTGTCTCTTTTTTTAACACGGGTGTATCTCTCTTCTATTCTTCTCAAACTCATACTATTTATTATATACTAGCTGGGTTACCCGGCTTCGCTCAGGACAATTCGAGAGTGTTCTGGAACGTTCCAAAATGATGTTCCCGATTCCCTATTCCCGAACATTCCACGACATACTCCGCCACTCCTTCCAGAACTTTCTAGAGCTCTATGAAACCTTTTAGAACTTTCCGGAAGACTGTTCTAGAAATTTCAAGAGGGCAAATATTCAGCCCTTATATCTTCAAAAGCACGCCCTTTAGGTAAAAATGGATACTCTTATTCCCTAGGGGGGATAGAGATCTACCGCACCATATAACTCCCTTGATCGTACCGGGACTCGTTTCTGAGTTTTTGCGAGCCGCACGTTTTTTGGACTTTCTTTTATAATATATAATGATTATTATGCGCTTGTGGCCATAATCTATTTACTTACCTGTGCATTATTTACTGTGCATAATAGAAACACAAAACCTATATTAATGTATCTACTTACATTCACGACATTCAAGTCATTCACGTCATTCACGATCAACATGTACCAACAATTCACTTATCTATGTAATTTACTCGTAATTACGAGTATATATGTACCTTATAAATATTCTGTTGACACTGGCAATATTATTTGTCGTTAACTTACAATCATACTATTAAGATCACCGCGCACTACTTGCATTTTTGAATCCTTTTTATTTAACCTTCCGTTGAATGTAGTCATTTTACGTTTTTATCTCTATTTTTATACCTAGTTATCTTCTTGATATTGTTTATAATCATTTGTTTGATTTTGATATGGATTGTATAATTCGTCGAATAATCAACGTGTCTTTATCCACAATATTACAACCCTCCCCCTTTCCACTCTCATTCACCCCCTCTCTCCTAACATGCTCCTCGTACTTGCTGTTCACATTTCTATTTCACTATTTTATCTGTATAATATCGTGTAAGTCATTCATAAAACTCTTTAATTATTTTATTTTTTTTATCTCTTATCTCTACCAAAATTTAAAAAAAAAACCTTATATAATTCATGATGATAACTATTGTGTATCAAAACTGTAGAGGACTACGTAATAAAACAGAAATACTTCGCAATAATATTTTATTAAATGACGATTCTTGCATATTCGGTATTTTTGAAACTTGGCTTATTAATTCTATTTTAGATCTGGAATTAGCATCAACAGAATTTTACAACGTTTTCAGATCGAAGACTTACGGCCGCTGGGTAACTATTCCTCCATCTAACTATACCTCCAAACATACTATCCATGTAACCTATGTATTTATTTTAATTTAATAAATTCTCCCATAGGGTCAGTGATATGAAATTGTACTCAGTCCATTCCTTTGCTTACTTGCTAATGTAAAATATCAATATCCCGATGATATTTTACGCGTAATTGGAGAATTTAATTTTCCCACCGTAACATGGAATGTATTTAACAATGATTCACACTTGACACCGGAAAACTTAAATTCAAATAGTTCCTCACTTGCTGGCACAATCCATCACTCTGAATTAAACCAATATAATTGCATAAAAATGCAAATAACTGAATCCTTGATTTAGTTATGTGTAATGAGGAATGTCAAATATCTCGTATATGCATTCCCACAATATATATATGTGACAATATCTTGTTATTTAAAATTCTGAATTCGTCAGAGCTTACCAAAAATAAAAATTTAATTCACGATTCATTTCGCATTACGACAAAATCAACACAACAATCCAATTTGTGTCATTTGCCCACATGCAGAACTAACATTAGAAACAATTCCCTAATTCCCCGTATATGTGCGCAATACAACACAAAATGTTACAATGTGAAAGAATAGAAGTAACGCGTACGATCGAAAATTAATACAAGAGTGTGGAAAGTATTGGTAGCATCTCCTATCTTTATCCGATATTCCTCTTCCTCTCCTCTGCACCTGACATTAATTTTAAGATATAATAATAAAACTCCGTCTCCAAGCAACTTTAACATTGGAGACTTTTTTGGCTTGACTTGATTTAACTAAATATCTTTATATTTTATGTATATGAAATTACAAATCCAGATGATGCCTGGACATACTTTATAAATTACCTACAAACTACCATTAACCAACACACTAATATTACTATAAAGCATGTTCCAAATAACCTCTTACCAATTAAGACATGGATTAACCACACTATTATTAAATCTATCCGTAAACGTAACAAGCTCCTCGATATACAACTTCAAAATTTGTATAAAAGATATAGAAACATATGTACCCAGATAATAAGAAAGGCCAAAAGATATATTACAAACAGAAAATAGAAAATTGTAATAATTATCCTAAAAAAATTTTGAAAACACTTAAAGAAGCCACTCATTCTCAACCTAATCCTGTAAATGCCTTGAAACAACTTACTATAAGCAATAGAATAATTAGTTTTTCTAGTAATCCCAATATTATTGTTAATCACGCAAACAAATATTTTTCAAAAATTTGTGAAGAACTCGCAAAAAATATCGGTGAAAGTTCTATCAATTCTAGCACACAAGGCTGTAATACAAAATGGCCCATTAACTTGAATTTTAGTCTAAAAAATATTTCGAATGAAGATACTAGAACGATCATAAACTCATTAAAGAACTCATCTTCAACTGGCTTGGACGACATTTCAAATATTGCCTTAAAAAAACTTTTACCAGAAATCACCATTCCCCTTACAAATCTCATTAACTTAAGTGTCGCAAAAGGCCAATTCCCAGATAAACTTAAACACGGAATCATAATTCCAATACATAAAGGAGGTTTTAAAGCGGATATAACTAACTATCGTCCAATAACATTACTAAATTCGCTATCCAAAGTCTTTGAAAAAGCAATCAACGTTCAATTGGTCGAATACCTTGAAAAAAATAATATATTATCCCACAACCAATTTGGCTTCAGGAAAAATAAAGGCACCTCCGATGCCATTGCGACAGTTACCGACTTTTTAAATGAAAACTTAGACAAGGGATCAAAATGCATGGCAATATTTCTAGACCTATGCAAAGCATTTGATACTATCTCACATTCCAAACTAATACAAAAACTATCAAACATTTGAATAAATGGGAATGAACTTAGTATTATTCGTAATTACCTTTCAAACCGTAGACAAAGTGTTAAAATCAATAACTGCCTCAGCAATCAATTGCCAATTAGTTTTGGCGTGCCTCAAGGAAGCGTTATGGGTCCCACTTTATTCCTAATTTACATAAATGAACTGTGTAATCTACCAATGGAAGCCAAAATCGTAAGTTTCGCTGATGACACGATTCTCCTCTTCAAATCAAGTAACTGGTATGATGTTTACATAAAAGCAAACAGGGGCATAGTTATTGTTAAAAGATGGTTACACAATAATACACTAACAATGAATGTGTCAAAAACCAAATACATACATTGAGTTTAGTATTAATACGTCCCTAAGTAACCTTGAAAATAATATTCATATATGTGCTTGCCCCCTGTCAAATGCTAATACATGTGATTGCCCCTATCTAGAACGTGTTACAAAAATCAAATACTTGGGTATTATTTTTGACAGTAATTTAAAGTGGAAAGAACATATTATCACTACAGCAAACAAACTTAGAAAATCTATATACTTCTTAAGACAAACTCGTAGCTTTCTTAACTTGAACCAACTCAAAACAATTTACTATGCACTATGTCAATCTCTAATCGAGTACGGTATCATAGCCTGGGGAGGAGCAAATGCTGCCGC
The DNA here is from genome assembly GCA_917563855.2 of Limnephilus lunatus. Lineage (NCBI taxonomy): Eukaryota > Metazoa > Arthropoda > Insecta > Trichoptera > Limnephilidae > Limnephilus > Limnephilus lunatus. Next base: position 29,924,670 of record OU830596.1, read on the forward strand.
CATTGATCCGATCTCCAAAGCCCAGAAACTAATTATAAAAATTATTCTAAAACTACCGATCACAAGCAGTTCGGATGAAATCTTTAGGAGGATCGGTGTTTTGGACATTAGGCAACTTTATGCAAAAAATATACTAACTTACCTCTTCAAACATAGAACTGTTTTTGACAATATCCAAACTGTTCGTGATACGAGAACCAAAGGGCAAAATCTCTTACTTATCCCTTTCGCCAAAACAACGTTTGGTCAAAGAAACTTCAGATACTTTGCAACTAAACTTTATAATACACTTCCACTGACCATTAGAGAGCACACTAATTATGTAAAATACAAATCAGATACCAAGTCTTGGATCACTAGCAAAGACAGATCATATATTAACAATATTTTTATAACCTATATATATAACATAGTGCATGCTTTCCCTTTGGTACAATGCTGATTGTCCTTGTACCTTTAAATGTATATAACATTGTTGTTGTTATCCTTATTCTTCTTTTTATATTAAACTAATTATGTTAAAATGCGCCTGCTCTCAACACAGGAATCCCTAGTGAGACAGGCACAGTACAATCACCTATTTAACTTGATAAATAAAGATTTTAATTAAAAAAATAAAAAAAATAAGCAGTTTGTCTCTTACAAATACATAAATCTCCCTACCACGTATAAAGTAAATGAAACTCAATTCCCGTCGCCGCCCGTTGCTGAGCCGTAATAAGATATATCTGATTCCTCCAATGGAGAAAAGTAGTACTTTGGAGAAAACAGAAACACTTATATTGTGTGTCTCATATTTTGTCTTGCCATTATTTAATATGTAAAAAAAGCGCTGAAGCATTATAGCGTTGAGGAACGTATGTTTATTGCTTTTTTTTGCCATCACGGTACCGTAAACGTGGGTCGTCAGTCGTCACGATTAAAATAAAAGCATTCAATTATATTTTATTTACGAATGTTGATAGTAGAAAGTGGGGTTGTATATTATCCACCGCATACTGCTCGATGGTAGATACCTATTATCTCTTCGGTTTGTAAATTCTAATTCAGTAGTGAGGAAACCACGCACCGTAGTGATATTGTGTTTGTTCGGAACCAGTGGATAATATTAGTGAAGTTTTATCATACCAATTTGTTTCTGCCTTTGAATTGGTGAACAATTTATTATTCAATATAATTAATTTATTTATGACTGACTGCCTGTTTAGTAATGGGCTTGTTTAATTTAGTAAAAAAATTAATATGTGAAGATCATCCTTTGCTCCGAGGAATAATAGTTACAATCGTGAATGAAATACTATGGAAACTATTCAAATTGTTAATACAGGTTTGTTGTCGGTTTTTTCAAGACTTATAAATTTCATAGTTTAACTTGTGTTAACACCGAGTAAAACACAAAATAATAGAAGAAATTATTTAACCATTTTTTTTTTCTTTTGAGGCTCCTATCGGAGGTTGGCTGTTACATGAAACCCTCCGATGCCCGGGAAAAAAAATTATTATAATTATGGTATTAGACACAATGTTAACAACTTTGTATTATAAAAGTGTCGTAATTGTTTATAAAAGTTTCGTAAAAGAGATTAATAAGATAAAGTAAGTTTTGGAATAATTCTTAACTGTTAGATGATATATCTTAAAGAAAATGTCAATTTTACTGCAAAAATTTACGGTTATAACATTGAAAGAATTGGGAAAAAATATCAAGTTTACTAATTTATAAGACAATTGTTGCACCACACATGGACTACTGCTTTAATGTTTTCAATATATGTTTTTTTATGTTTAGGTATAAGAAGAAGCTGTAGCACATTTAACAGATTATGCCCAAATATCGTTTTTTTTAACACGACCCTTGATAAATTCGAAGCATGCATAAAAAAATAACACTCTATTGAATGCTACATGTTTAACTACTAACTTAATATTTCATTGATTTCTGTATTTTTATTTTTAATTTTTAGTTCACCACATTTTCGCTTATACCTTTAGCAGTTCGAATTCAAATAAAATCACTTCCTTAAAGATATTATTAATATTTATCAAAATTTAAATGTAAACCCTTGAAAAATTTCATTTAAAACTTTTTGTAGATTTAAGTAAGAAGATGCACTTTATCAGAATTGTTTATATCAGCTATAGGTATTGTTGTATATTTTTGTATTATGGTTATAAATTTCTATTTGTCGTTATTTTATTGGTCAATGACATACATATTAATATCACTATCATTTATGAATTTATACAGACTGTTTACAACGCTAATAAATAACATAAAATAAAATAAATCTTAGCGTAGTTAGCAAACACTAAAAAAATATTCAGAACAGAGCAATGATACATTTATTAAAGTATAATAAATATAAATCAAAACAGAAATTGCTCAAGGAATTGTATAATATAATGAGTGTTAAACCAATAATCTTTAACTATTTTATTATATTATTATATTATATTAAACTATTTTTTGTATTCCTTAGGCGTTAACTATGAACTAACAATTTCTAGACAATTTGTTTTGAACATTTTTATTTTTTATCTACATTTGTTACTTATCCGAGTCATTTACTAGAAAACTTAAATCTATCTTAAAAAATCGATACAAATAGCGGGATGGGTGATTTTAGGGGAGGGGAAGAACGGTGGGAGAAGTCGACATTACATGGGAGCATTGTAATAAGGGCGATTTGCGGGGTGCTATTATTTTAAAAGCGCACAAATTAAAATATTTATTTGTATTGGAATGTTCACACATGTTTTTTTTTTGTTGAAGCTATGGCCTGTCTCTATGAAATGGTTAGCAAACTCGGATTGGTTATTATTTCGTAAACAAAGTTCATGTTCCCTGTTTTAAAATATTTTTAAAATTTTAAATATTTTAAATGTTTAAAAGTTTTTTCAAAGTTTTCAAATTTCTAGCAGTCATACGAGTACCTACAAACTGTGCATCACAATTATTACATTCCAAAGTGTACATCATATTTTTTAAAATTTATTAGAAACATCCTGTTATTAATTAAAAATATATATTTTGGAATTTGTATAGAAATCTGAAGAAATATGATCTGGTAATATGCGGGAACATCTAAGTAACGGGGAATTTTAAGTAACAAATGTACATACATAGAAAATGAAACTTCTAAAGACGATTTTTTTAACAATTTACTACCAACTTACTTTAGAGACCAACTATAATCCAATAACGATTTCCATGAAGACAGAAAGAAAACATTAGACTAAAAAGATTGATCAAATCAAAAAATCATGAGACAAATTAGACCACACGAAGTGGAACTTAAAAATATAGAACAATAGACGATAAAACATGGGCGTAATATTGGGTCAATTGAGGAATCGTTTTGTTAACCTCACGGCGTGGACTAGTTGGAACTTAGATTGAAGTAATCCGGCATATATATTTTAATATAAAAACATAATCGTAAGAATCATGAATCGGTAAAAATAGACATCAAATAAGTTCTAAGGGACTGCGCTGCAGACTATATAGAAATTTACTTTTCTGTGAAGGGTCTTTCGGCGCTCGATTTATGTCGATTCCTTACCGATCCATGGGAGGACAGCCTAAGAATAAAGCAAGCGATGAAATATATAAACTATAATATTACAATAAATATATTATTTGAAAGACATGGTTTTGACTTTCTCAAGAATACCGTATAGAAAGTAAACATTTCTCTGAAAACGATGCTATGATAGTAACAAATAATATACCTACAGATAACGAAATGCATAGATATAGGGAGCAATATTTGTGTACAAATAAAGTTTTAATTTTATATCATTGAAGAAAAAGATAACACCAATAATCTAAACGAAAATATGAAATTGAACAAGACACAGAATTTTTTTAATTTTGTATTAAAATATTAACTCCACCCAGATGAGATCCCTGAGGCGTAGGATGTGTGGTAAAACAATGTATGATCGTGTGAGAAATGTGGATATCCGCAAAGAATGTAAGGCTGATTTAAGCATAATGAGTAAGATTAAGAAAGGGTCCCTCAGATGGTTTGGGCATGTAGAGCGAATGAACGAAGAAAGTAGTGTAAGAAGAATATACGACGCAAATGTGAATGGTAGAAGAAGTTGAGGTCGCCCGAGGAAGACATGGCACGATTAAGTGAATCAGATACTTGAGTCGGGCCATGTCAAAAGTCAGAATAATGAATGTATGAGACGATTTATGAATGTGAGTGAGGCAAAGAGTGTGTGCCAAGACCGAGTTGTTTGGCGGTCGTCCTCTCTGCCTACCCCTGCGAGGAAACGGCGTGACGGTTAGTTAGTTAGTTAACTCCACCCAGAGAGAAATAAAATCCGTGGCCTTTAATATCACTTTTGGGTTGCCATGTGAAGGGTATTTTTGAGGAAAAGAAAGAGTGGACCAGCGTCTCCAAGATACCCATTATGTTAAGCAATTATTCTAAAACACATGGGTATGTATTTTTTCGTATTATATTTATTTGACAGAATTGTAATCCGGATTTTTTTAAAGACTCCGGCGCATCCCATTTTACAATAACGAGCACAGATATAATTTTTTATTTTATTTTTCGTCAATACATAAAAACAGGCGAATGACCAAAACTTACAAACATACGTGGTTCGCTACAAGTGGTTCGCTACGTTTGGTGACTTAGCAGGGGTGCCCGGGTTTATGGGGTGAGATTTGTCTAGGCATTGGAGGCGGATGACCTGGACACACTGAACCCCAGATTCCTACCCACCCCTTAAACCCTTTTCCTTCAAAGAACTCTCCTCTTCTTCCTTTCCTTAAAAATCCTCCACACAGCATCTCCAAAGATGACATGAGGGAAATTATTTTCCTCAGGGCCTCCTGTGTGGAGCTCATGTAAAAAAAAAATACGAATTTAAGTATATATTTATTACTAAAATAGTATCAAAAATAATTAGCTAAATATGCAAAAATAAGTGAAAAACACGAACGCGTAAAAGATGGAATAAAAGTAAAATACAAAAAGGTACATAAACTATTTATTATTGGCAACTATGATGATGGTTTCTGAATTTGGTAGGTACAATATTACTTGTCTTTTGTCTTTAAACAAAGGGCTTCATCACAATATCAGCTTGAAATGAGTGATGGTAAAACATTTTTTTAATTGTTTGAACGGGTTATAAAAAATGTCTATTTCATTATTAGAGCAGAGTGTAGTGTTATAATTTCTTAAGGGCCTTTAACCAGCCAGCGACCGAGAATCCAAATTTCGTTCTGATGAAGATGTTCTTACGATCGTACAGGGCGGTTCCAATGAGAAAGATTAATTATTTTCTGTACAAGCTTTTTAAAATTATAACTCAATACCGATTTAACTTCATTCAAAATTTGCTTTAATTTATACCTACATCCAAAAATGCTGAAAGGCGAGATGATAAAACCATTAAAATTATGTACTTTTTGGAATTATTTTATGATCATAAGTATTTATAATTTTTCAATAATGTCTAACCAAAATAAGAATGTAACAAAATCTTAAATATATTAGTTTGTAAGACCGTAAATAAATAGACAAACTGAAGCACCTATTTTCGTCGCAAAACACGTGCGCGGATCTTATTTTTAATGATTTTATTTGAACTAAAATTAAAATTCTGAAACATAACTTTCCTAGATAATTTATTGATTTATTTTACTGCATATGATTTGAAATGTGCGTTGAATAATATAAAATTTTGTTTGAAAATTTAACAAATCTGCCAACGAACTACGGTATAACCCTATTATGCTAAGAATAAACACATTTAAAACATAACTTTACCAGATAAAAAAACAATCTTTCGAGATTTCGAATTAATTAATTTATAGTTTTTTTGTGGAAAAGAGTCAAAACGGCAATTTTTTTATTTAAAAATGACATATTTCCGGTTTTGTCTGATTATTCCCTTTTAATGATCACGGTAAGTGGGAGAAATATCTTGTATTTGTATGGTAAGCTTTAATATAAAAAAATGTCTTTCATCCTTCTGGTAAGTATTCTTAACGTTGTGATGTCAATTTGGGATAAAATGTTTGGTGTATCAACTGAGCCTGAATAATTTTGTGTAGAAGCAACAATTCAGAATGTTTACATCTGGCTGTCAAAGTGTGTAGTTTATAGTGCAAAATTCGCTCACTATACGTTCCAAATTGATTAGTTAAACCTTCGCCACAACCAATTACACGGATTAATTTTCTTTATTCGATCCAATAATTACGAATCTTATAATTCGGGGACCAGATAGTGGATGCGTATTTGAGAATACTTTGCACATTGCACAACTGATTTATGTTATGATGTTAAAGTTAATTCTGCACTTCTATAACCATTTGTGATTCTTAGCTTAATATTACTACCTGTGATGCGCTTTTATACAATAATATATTCACAGTTTAAAAAAAGTCTTATTTTTAAATTTTAAACTTCCAGAAAATTTTAAATTACATTGAGAAATAATAAAATAGATGCACACCAGAAAAATGACCTAACGTAAGATAACCCAACCAAACAGGATGTTTTGGTTGGGTTATCATACAATCAATTTTAAATAACAATTTATCAATAATCGCAAATTTACTTTGCAGCATAAAAAACAGTATTGTATTTAAAGTAGTTCATTTTCCTTAAACAATTTATAAATTCTACGTATTGAAATAAATAATAATACTTCCTTATTCAGAATCAGCGTTTGTTGATAATAATATATATGTTTATAAGGCTAAAATATATATTTTTTGAAGAGTCTTGTTATTGTCAAGAACATCCACATCGTTTAATTCATTTATTGATGTTTTATCATCGTTTTGTCAACGTATATTTCTTATAAACCTGAGAAAAGATATACAATACTTTGTATACTGTAGGCGTATTTATAAATGTTTTGTAACAGATTTTGGAGAGAATTTTGCAATTTCGTCTACTTATACTTTTATCTTATTTTATCAATAATTTATTTCAGATATGTATATATCCTATAGTGTTCCTACTATTCTTGGTGTACCTGGGGGGCATATGGACAGCCGTGATCGCAGGACTACTAGGTGTCCTCTACCTCTACCTGTATAGAAGGATGGTGAATGGGGAGCACGTGACTAAGACAATGACCAAGCGCTCGAATAACGCTTTTCCTGAAGAGAAGTAAGTATTAGAAGTGAGAACTCCTTTAGCACCGTTGTGACTTGAAACTCGATGAAATGAAAACGAACGCACTAAAAAGATACACACACATACATCTGTAGGGTTAAGCCTACGATAGAATGAGAGAGACTAATCGGTGTCCTATTTGTATGGTGTTTCTTAGCCTACCGGCCTCCTCTCTGTGCGTGCTTCGTAGAATAAAATATAAAATATTTTTTTAACTTGGTAACAATATTATTTATGTCTTACTCCGCTTCTCGGTTAATGCGGAATATTTCTTATTCAAACAGTTAGATTTAGCATTACTATCACGAAAAGTGAGTATTTAGGTAGTGGGAGACCGAAAAAATTCCCAAATTTAGTTTTATTAATAATTATTAGTTTTATTTGAATATATATATATATTCAAATTACTGTAGCAAAACTAAAATGGCCATAATTGACCCATCCGCGCTTCTAGGGGTGTCAGGGTGTTCCGCGCTTCTATTGTTAATTTTGTTAAAATTAATTCATTCACGCGATATAAGAATGCACTACGTAATATTTATATTTTATTTCATAAGCAATGAATGCTGCCAATCATAGAATAATAATTATTGATTTATTTAATTATAACATCAAACATTTATACAGCAAAAATAACGCAGTGATGAACCTAAGTTTCAGCTTAGAAGTTGATTAGTAGGATTGGGAACAGCGGCCGATAGTAATATAAAGCTATAATTTATTCATTTTATGAAATGAATGCATTATTGACAAGTTTGAAACTGTATTTGTTACAGAAGAACGTAAAAATAAAGGTATTAGAATAATTACACATACCATACCCATTAGACAAACCCTGCTTGCCATATAAATCATTAAAAACCTGGGATGTATATCTTGTTAATGGATGAAACGCAGCTTGAAACTCGACTCAGAACATTGATATACATATACATAGTATATCTCTATGACTCGGAAGAAGTACAGAGAATAATTCGAATTAGATACTTTTATTTTCAAGATTAAAAGATTCATTTGTTTTAACAACGGATTCATTTGTTTTAACTCGGATGCACCTACCTGTAAACTGGCGTAGTTGATAGAGCGGTTCGATCGCCCATTTAAGTCAGTGTCTGCGGAGAAGCGTTCGATCCCCGGACAAACAAATTTATAATTTTAATTTTTTATGTTTTTATTTTAAAACATATTTTTGTCGCAGTAAATTTTTTTTTTTATTATATTTAAATAAAACTTACCATTTTTAAATAATAATTGGAAGATTTTATGTCTTAAAAGAAAATAATAATAATAAAAACTCGTTCGTAATGCATCGGCCGAAAAAACGTCCGCTGGACATAATGATGTCTCCTGATATGGAAGAACATGGAGAAAAGTGCGTTCTTGTTGAGGACTTAGAAGAGGAGGACCACGATACGTCTTCTCATTGCTCGGAAAACAATGAAACAAAATTTCCAAGCGTTTCTGGAGTTGACGTACTTAATGAAGCGCAAGCTCATCTAACAGCCCTTCAAGAAGTCTTGGCCGAGAAGCAGTCTAAGGTGACGAAGGATCAGCAACTGAAGATTTGCAGAAATGTCTCAGAGGTTTTCAGAGCCGTTTCTCAATTGTTGTTGGAGCGCGAGACGATGCGGGCTGATTTGGCGACAGTAACTGCTCAATTAAAAATGGCGGAAATAAAAATACGCCATGAAAAAGAGGAAAAAAGGCACCTGGAGCAAAAAATAATCCAGCTGGAGACTGACCTAGGACCTGTGATGCGAAGAGTCGCCGTGGCAACGGAGGCTAGCTTGTCATTTGCTGACATTGTCCGAAATCAGTCCAATATTGCTCACCAACCCCCACCTATTACCCAATCTGGGCATCGCGTCGGTGCGCCAAGGCCCGCCATCTGTATCTTCCCTACAGATGCAGATGCCACCAAGGATAGCGAGGGAACAAAAAAAATTATCCAAGACATAATTAGACCATCCGAGCTAGGCGTACGCATCACCGGGATTCGCAAAATTAGGAACAAAGGTGTCCTTTTAAACACGGCAACCACAGGTGAGCAAGAAAAATTATTGAACGCACCGTGCTTTGCACTCAACTCAAGCACACTTAAGGCTCGGCTACCTACAAAACGACTCCCGAGGGTAATATTCTTCAATGTACCGCGGGACCTGAAGGACGCTGAATTCTTGAGGATCGCCCTCACGAGTATTCCCAATATACAGGACATCGAGGGAGAAATAAAAACGTGTAAGCTGAGTCACCTGGCCGGCGCTCGAAACGGAACCACCTGTCATCGCGTTTATGAGATGCCCGCTACACTACGAAAACTGCTGGTGGAACAGGAAAAAGTTTTCGTCAACTGGACCGTGTGCCGCGTCAGAGACTTCATTGGACTCACCGTCTGCACTAAGTGCCAAATGATTGGACACTCGTACAAATACTGCAGAGACACTCTCAGATGTGGACACTGTGCCGAAGAGAACCACACCACCGAATCTTGTCCTAATACCGCGGCCAAACCAGTGTGCGCAACGTGCGCTAGATTCGGAAAGCCAGCTGCGCATTCGACTGGAGATAGGGACAACTGCCCTGCCTACAAAGCTGCACTAAAAAAGGACCTTGCTACGATCGACTATGGCGTCCAATAATTATTATTTTGAGGAGGACAATGAGGTTGATTTTTTCAAAACCAGTGATCTTAAAAAATGGTTTGAGGACAAAACACACAGTGCTGCAACACATAAGGGTTGCAACAGGGAACAAGTAAATATTGTGCAACTAAACTTAAGGTCCATTTCCAAATACTGGGACACTCTTAACATCTATCTTAATACATGCTGGAAGCATATAGATATTTTGATGTTATGTGAAACAGCAATTACAAATGACCTTACTTGTCTCTACGAAATTCCTGGTTTCAAATCTTATAGCTATTGTCGAATAAAAAAAAACAGGAGGCGGCATATTATTAAATGTTAGAGATGAAATCACTTTTCTACAAAAATCACTAGAAACAAAATATTTTGAAAGTGTATTTGGCATCATAACTTTACCTAGTAATATATCAATGAACATTTTAGCAATATACCGCCCTCCAAATCATAGTAAATCACTGTTTCTGAATGAAATCTCATCCATATTATCAAATGCTATCAACCCCTTGGAAAATATTGTATTTTTTGGAGACATTAATTTAGATTTATTAAACCCTCAAAACCCGGTTATTATGTCATACGAAAACATATTATCTAGCCATTTTTTAATAAAGTGTATCAATGATGTAACAAGGGAAGCATTAGTAGCCGGTAATATTACATGCACATGCATAGATCACATTTTTGTAAGATTCAATAGCAGGCAGAAACAAGCTGACGTACTTTCATCTTGTATTTGTGATTTTACTATAGGGGATCACTTTGCGACAGCTCTCAACATTACATACAGTAGTGCAATTACAAAAACTAAACAACGCGGGGAAAGTATTTCAATATTATCTCAAAAACGAATTGATAAATACATACCTAGTTATAATTGGAAAGCCCTGCTTGCGGAACAAGATTGCGTTGACGTATATAGTAAATTCAAAAATATGTTTAATGACCTGTACGAAAAAAGTAAAATCAATTTCTATCCAAAACCTAAAAGAAGACCGTTTGCAATAAAATTATGGGTAACGGATGATATTTTAGAAAAAATTAAAATAAGAGACTCCCTATACAGAAGATGGAAAAACTCACCTACCAATAAAACTTACGAAATAAACTACAAATTATCCCGAAATACTGTTTCCAAATTAATCACAAAAAGTAAAACTGCATATTTTAATGAAACATTTAAAAACCATTTCAGCAATTCTAAAAAAACGTGGGATCAAATAAACAAGTTATTGGGACGTAAAACAAAAACAAACTGCGATGAAATTATTTCAAAGTATATGCTAAATAGTAACGGCCAAACAGAGGAAATCGTAGTAAATAGATTCGCTGAGTACTTTTCAAACAGTATCAGCTCGATGTTACACAAATGTGACTACAAAGCGTCTAACATAGCTCCCGTTGAGTTGCCGCATAGCATGTACCTGCCCAGAGCTACGTGTGAAGATATACGCAGGATTGTCGGTCAACTTAATAATTCTAAGTCGCCGGGGATTGACAATATTCGAATGTTCGACATTAAAAAACATATAACTATTCTATGTCCGGTAATTACCCACTTAATTAATAAAATCTTGTCGCAAGCAGTTATACCTGATGAGCTTAAATGTAGCATTATTAGGCCAATATACAAAGGGGGAAAACATTCTGAAATAGAAAATTACAGACCAATAAGTATACTGCCAGCTATTGAAAAAATTCTAGAAAAATACATCTCCGTAAATTTAATAAAATACCTAGAAAGTTTCTCCATTATTGATCCCAACCAATACGGATTTCAAAAAAATAAAAGCACAGAATTGTTACTGCAGGACTTTTCCAATTACGTAAATCAAGAACTCAATAATAAAAAACATGTACTGGTTTTATTCATAGACAATTCTAAAGCGTTTGATACAATTGATCCGAAAAAATTATTACAAATATTGGAGGCGATAGGAATTAGGGGAAAATTACTAGAACTATTCAAAAACTATTTAAACAATCGACAAATTAAAGTTAAACTCTTCAAAACTTACAGCAAAGCTAAATTTATGTCAACAGGAGTCCCGCAGGGGTCAATTCTCGGCCCAACATTATATATAATATTTGTTTCACTTATGAATAAAATTTTCACATTTGTTAAACACTACGTTTATGCTGATGATACGGCGCTAGTCATTTCGCATGAAGAATTATCAATTGCAATAAAACTCATGCAGCGCGACTTCTTTTCCTTACAGAAATGGTCTCATGATGCGGGTCTTATAATTAATTTAAAAAAAACTAATTTAATGCATATACGATCTCCACATGCCAAATATACCATTACGCCTTTAATTAAGTCGCATACATTTGAGTGTATACACAATTCTTCACAGTCGTGCAAATGCGAAACCATTGAACTTGTGCAAACGTATGTATATTTGGGGATAACAGTAGATACGCATATGAAATGGGATATTCACATAAGCAACATCTGCAAACGCCTGCGAGCTATTGCGGGACGAATTTATAAAATTAAATATTTTATGCCCATAAGTACATTGAAAATAATCTATTTGTCACTAGCGGAATCTACTATCAGATACGGAATAACTTCTTGGGGAAACTCGTGCAAGACAAATATAGATTACATTCAAACAATTCAGAACTCTATGACTAAGCTCTTGGTAAGCAAAAGCATTTATGCACAAAGAAGAAACATAAAATTATTATATGAGTCAATTAGTAGGTATATTACCTGTGCGAGGGATATTATGGTTTAAAATTGTATGCCAAAACCTATTGTCGGATTCAAAGTACAAGGAAAAGGTAGATCACGTATATGGCACTAGATTAATTAAAAATGAGGGGTTGTCCATTCCCAAAATTGTAAATAAATACGGACAACGGACATTCGCTTATCTTGTCCCTACCATATTTAATAAGATGCCAATGAACATAAAAAACGAATCAAATTGCACCACTGATTTAAAAAAAAAAACTGAAAAAATGGCTAATAGATCAAGACTTTTTATATTGAATTTTGTTTTCATCTTGTGTATATAACTATGAGTAATTTGCCTGTATTATATCTGTCTGTCTTTGTATTTTATGCTTTTGTATTGTAATTACTTAAAAGTTATTCTTCTGTTTCTATTTTCTATATTGTGGTTTCTTGTTATAATTGTTCTTCTGTGTTATATTAATATTGTTAAATCGACCTGCTGACAAACTGCTCTGGCAGTTTAGCGGGTGCTTAAAATGAAGAATAAAAAAAAAAAAAAAAAAACTTGTAATTCACTTTTATTTTGAGGAGAATTTATTTTCTAAGGTCGGTCCTTCCGACAAATACCATATTTGATTGTCTATTTATTAAGAATGGAATATTCTGCATTTTCCGTGTATCTAACTTCTACAAGGAACATTCCGTATTATCAGTGAAGCGGTCTTATACATTTTTACCATTATAATAAATAAAACCTACAATTATGCCATTCCTGATACTCTGCATTCATCTCATTTTCTCGAAGTTTAAATTTCTGAAGGTTTCGCTTCTACTGCGTGTGAACTGCACACGTGATTTTTTTTAATGGTTTCTATTTTATTAGATAGTATCGAACTTTCAGAATGTTTAGCAGAGGCCACTATTCAAAATCGGAACGTGGCTTAAAATTACTTTACCAGACCGTGACCAGATCTGAATACATACGCAGGTTTCTCCTCACCTTGCTCTTCCCATCTCATTCCCCTCCCCACTACCCTCCGCCTTGCAACCTATCCTAAATAGGGATGCAATAGTCCCCTTCACGGTTGGAAGCAGTTTCGAAAAGTCTAAATCAAAATTCAATTTTTATTGGAATGACTTTCGATTAAATGTTACATTAATGGGTATAGCCTTCAAAAGTTATTGTAACAAAAGTTATTCCAATTAACAAACGACTATTTAAATATTTTACTATCTTTCCATTTGTTATTTCTTCCAAGTGTAAATATTTTGTCAATAATTTTTTGTTTAAAACCACGATATTTATTAATTTATGAACCGACCGGTTTCGCTTTACTCAAGCATCATCAGGGTACAAATTAATACAGATGGGCTTCTTCCTATACATACATACATTAAACCTAAGTGAGATTAGGTTTGTCACTTAGATAAAATAAATCACTACAATAGGATTTACGCTATACAGATAAAATTCAGTGCACTGTTTGTACAAGCAGATAAAAATGTAGGTACTTACAATTATCAATTATTATCTAGAAATCTAATTTACTTAAAACGTTTATCGCCAAATATGAGCATTTCCATTTTCTGTGACTTTAGTACACTACTGATTTATTTATTTTTATTTTAGTACATAAAACAGGCATGATTCCCAAAAATGTACATACATGAATGATTTAAATACAATGTATTACTAGAAGTTATACGAAAAATAGTAACAAAAATGGTTACATAAACGTGCAAAAGTAAACAATTTATTAATGGCACCTGTGCTGATGGGACAATGATTTAGTTTTTACCATAAATAAACCAATCCCAATATTGATTGTCTTTAAATAAAGTGCTTGATCACAGTATCAGCTTTATATGATTAATGGTAAAATAAATTTTTTGAAGTATTTAAGTGAGTCATTAAAAATGACTATTTCATTATTAGTCAGTGTACAGTGTTAAAATATTATGTTCGCGGTATAGAGGAGAAATATCCTGAATTTGTATGGTAGGTTTTAATATATAAAATATCTTGCATCCTCCTTGTTGAATTTATTGATGGTGTGTTGATGTTAATTTGGGATAAAATATTTGGCTTGTCAACTGATGCATGTATAATTTTGTGTAGATGCAATAAATCGGAAAGTTTACATCTGGCTGTCAGAGAGTGTAGTTTATAGTATAACATTCGGTCGTTATACGATCCAAATTCACCAGATAAACCTTCGCCATAAGTAATTACACAGGTTAATTTTCTTTGTATGGATTCGAATCTATAATTGTGAATATCCATAGACATACAAATAACTAGACGAGAACTTACAGATGAGGGGTAAAAACCAACTATGGCGGGGCGAAGAGAGGAAAGAGACTTGTGATTCGCCAATAAATAAATCTAACAGTATATAGGCACCTCGCACTATAATATCACGATTTAGTTCTTGATAGTAAAATCTGCTTTTGAATGAATAGACCTTTTTATATGGGAGCGCGAATTGCATGCCACGGTATGAACAGATGTGTAAAATCCAAATTCGCAAAGTAAGGTTCAGTGTATTTTCATAGTGGAATATTTTGTTTCCGTAGACACTTTTACAAATGTTTCATGATTTACTTGACCCAGTAAACAGCGGCTTTGTGTTTCGCGTCGCTATGTATCTCGATGTCTAAGTATGTGTTTCATATACATACAGCGTCCGTGCGTAAAATGTACGATGAGAGCACGACACTGGTCCGGACACGCCCAGCCGGTTCCGAAAAATGGTTCCAATGGGAGGGGGAAATAACACGTTTTTTAATACGTAAGGGAATGTATATTTTGTACGTCCGTGTGAATATCTCAATTCGTAGACCAAATAGTTGATCCGTATTCCAGAATACTTCGCGCAATTGGTTTATATAATGTTAAAGTTAATTCTGTACTTTTAAAACAATTTGTGATTCTTAGCGTTAACCTAATATTTGTGACGAACTCTTTGAAATTGTATCTACATGTATATTGAAGCTAAGTGACAAGTAAAATGTCACGCCCAAGTATTTAATTGACCTTATAATTAAGAAAAGGGCATTATTAATGTGATATGTATTAAAAAAAATCACTTCTGTTCTTTGTGAAGGAAGTTACAGCACATTTGTTTTTATTAAAATATAAATCATTTAGTATGCACCATTCGTGAAGTGATTATAAGTCTTTTTGCAAATCGGTGCAAAACTTCTAATGATGTGATTTCTTTGTACAGCTTGATGTCGTCGGCAAATAGGAGATATTTTGAAAATTTTATTCTTAAGGCTCCTTTCCCGGCCCCAAAAAGAAGAAGACGGAAAGATATGAAATTACGAATGTTAGAAGAGCGCGCTAACATTTACAACGATAAAATCGATGCAAAAATCATGAAAATCTTTGATAAAACACGACTCGTTTAAAATAGAGCAAAAATCTCGCGATACTTGTCTTAAACAGCTTTTAAAGAAACGCTGTGGATTTTTTCATACATATAACTTGTAAAATAACTTAAACAAAGTGTTTATAATAATTTTTGGAGCATACTTTGCGTTTTTTTTCTATCGAGAGAATTTTATGTAATTTGCGTTTGGGCGCGACTAATGTCTAGATATTATCTTCAAGAATAACATATATTTTTTTAAGAGCTTAATAACTTCAAATATTTAAGGGAGGTTTGCAAGAAATCGGTAGAAATTCGAATACCGGCCTCTTAAAGCTATATCATTGATAAAGATTAAAAATAGCAATGGTCCAAGATGAGAGCTCTGCAGAATTCCCGACGTTACAGTAAAAAGATCCGCGGAGTACCTCCCACTGTAGGGTATTCCGTGGTCCAGGGTGAAGCGATTATCAGAAGAAAACGAGGCGAACGGATGCAGTGTCAGAGCGAGGTCAAGCGAGCGAGAAGAGAGTATGCAATTTGATAAGTAGTGCAATCACTGAATCTAACATCAACTGTTCGTCTGTTTCCAGGTTCCTGTTTCGCCCCGATGGAGGGCAAGGCCATCTTGTTCCAGATCCTGCAGAAGTTCACCCTTGTTCCCATCGAGAAGACCCTAAACCCTACGAGGATTTCCAAGGTTGCCTACAATTTCGCTCCTGATACTGGATTTTGAAACCAAGGGACCCCAAATAATCACATTATGATTTATAAGATCTGACTATATTTTTGTCATTTTTTATGTTTCTACATCCCGTGGTAAATTTTAAAATAGTAATATCTTTACCGCGTTTTAAGTCGATCGTTAATTTTTTTACTTAACTAGCTCAATTTACTGTGTCCTACCTCTTTTTTGAAGACAAAGTGTGCAAAATTTCATTAGTCTCGAAACAAAACAAATTCGTTTTCTTTTTTTATCGTGCTATTAAAAAATATGAGTAAATAAAAAGTCCGGTAACCGAAATATATTGGAAAAAGAATCCTCACTTAAGCAGTCATTTAGTTAAAGTAGTCACCTATTTAAAGTAAGGCTTACGTGACGTGTAATATTTTAGGACAACATCTTGACTTCTATTTTGAGAATCTTCTAAGAAAATTTCCACTATTACCAACTGTTTCGAGCTATGTTATATATTTATTTATTATTATTTTTTTATTATTTTATTATTTATTATTACACGCCCTGATGGGCTTTTACATTAAAGTTTATAAGTTGAGTATAAAAACAATGAAGAAAATATAATACAATGAGAAAAGAAAATACGTAATACAATATAAAAACAAAACCACATAATAAAATAAAAAGTACATATGTAAAAATATGATAAGAAGTCTCACATTCAATATAAACAAAAAACTGCAGAAATTATGTAAATCTATTTGTGTCTAGAAGAATAAAAGTGATAGAATATGCAACATTTATACTGATTGGTTTTAAGATGAAATATATCACCTAAATTAGAATATTCATTTCCGAGACTGTGAAGTCAAAATATAACGTAAGCTATTTACCTGTTACTCAACTCACCATATTACCTCCTTCTTGGAATTCTCACAAACCAAACCGCTACAGCATAGTGTACAATAAAAATGTTGAGCCACCATGATGGCGTCAGTGGGTAGGAATTTGCTAAGAAAACCCAGCATTAACAATTGGTAACAAATAGGCAACTAGTTTATTGAGATAAATCCTGTACAAAGCAATGAGACTATTAAGTAATGAATCTACAGGGGTGGTTAAATATCGCCAACTCCGCGACATTTAACTGAAAGTTTCAATGGCTCAAAACACGACCGACATAGGTAACATAAGTATTGCAAAGAATCTGAACAATGGGCGCCTGTAAAGAAACATAATTCTTACAAATTTATAATAACGATTCTAAGCTAAACTATTTATATATCAAACATGTTATCTCGCACTGATTACTCTCTATACATTATTAATCTCTCACGTGAGTTTGGTCCGACTCTTCCTCGGCTCGACGTCCAGCTGCTTGCCTCGACCACTAGAATCCTCGACCACTAGAATATGAGTGTATCACGATTCACCTTGTCGAAAGCCTTAGGAAAATCATTATAGATAGTGTCTAATTATTTCTGTTTGGCCATAGAATTAATAGCAAAATGTTTCTAAACATAAATAAATGTTGTACGACAATATAGTGTAATAGTCGCCCAATCTTCCATTATTTCAACCTGAACCACGTTCTTCTTTAACGAGGAGACAAAATTAGAGATCTAATTATAATCGACTCTAAATTACTATTTAAAGGTCATATCAAAAAGTCATTCCATAAACCTTTTACACATGAACTACTTACTATAATATAAGGCATATGTAAGATCTCACTCGAATTTGCATCTGTCATTTGGAATCCTCAATCCCAAACTTTAAATAACCGTATAATATATATAAAATATCCGTATATAAAATATTCCAACAAAGTTTATTATATTTACAACTATCGTATCGTTTTGAAAATCATCAGTGTAATCCTATTTCTCTTTACAAACGGAGAAAACAATTATAAGTAAGTTGTGAACTTTTTATTGACTCACCAGCCCTTAGAAAGGATTGAATTTCATTTCCCCGAAAGCAATACCAGATCGGATACTTTATTTTATATACGTTACTGTAAAAGCCCGTAGTAAATCTTAGGTTTTACTAGTAAATCCAAATTTTACCAACTTTTAATGTTAGTAAATCCTAGGATGTACAGACTTTTAATGGATAACATAAAACATTTCAAATCGAAATCCTCACAATACTTTGCTCAGATGTATCTGCAAATCTCACAATGCTATAGGAGATAAGGATATTTTCCACTGTACCCTTGAAACGTTAAAAATCAAATTACAATGTACTTAAAACAAAACTATTATTTATAAATTATTTTTATTAATTTTTTTATTACTATATAATTTATAACTTTTAATATCTACTGGCTTTCTAATCCGTAATTGTAAAATCAATTATTATAAATAGACCTTATATTATACTCACTATTAAATGTAAAATGAATTCATAAGTATATTTATAACTGTATGTTTCTTAAAAAAAACAATAAATTTTCGATGTTGCTTTTCTCAGTGAGTTTGGTTTTTGACAGAAATCTGTACACTGTAGAAATTCGAGGTTTATGGTATGCCGAATAATATATCTATAAGATAAACAAAGATTGAAAAAAAACGATAACTCAATGATTTGTTGCATACGAATCACCTGATTGGTTTTTTCACGATTTCAGATTCATAAATATCTGAAGATGATGTTGGAACATTAAAAGTAATGAAATAAAGATATCATTATCTTAATTTCATTGATTAAATTAAGATATCATTATCTTAATTTCATTACTTTCAATGTTCCAACATAATCTTCAGATATTTAATATGTTCATATCTTGACCGATGCACTTATAATAAACAACTAAAGAAAATGCAATATTTTAGTTTGACTTAGAACTACACATATGTTACCAATCAAACTTAGTTGGGTAAAGACCATAATTACCTAAATAAAACAGTACGTACCCGTAAAAAAATCATAAACAAAAAATACAATGGTAAAACGCCAATCAACCACATAATTTGATTACAATGATATTCGTTGTTTTATCTTCTGGGTTTTAATCCAATCCAAAATCCCTTTTCTGAATGCATGTTGACCCTATCTTTCTTAAGCTGAATGGGATTCTGAGTTCTGGAGATCTTTACGAAGTCAAACTTGTGCAGGAGATGGAAGACAACTGATTTGATTTCTATTAGAGCAAATCTTGAACCTGCAAAAAAACAATAATCGTTATGAGTTAAATCATGTCGAGTCCGAATAACAGAAGAGTATTAACATGAATTAGCTATTCATTGAGTACACCATTACACAAGCAAGAATCTCTTGTAAATGTAAATTTAAATTTGAACAATAATTACTAACGAGCTACGCCTGTCTCACCTGGAACTCCTGTGATGAGAGCAGGCGCAGTTTAAAACAAAAATCCCAATAAAAACACAATTATTTGTTTAAAATAAAAGACAATCAGTATCTATTGTACCATTGGAAATGCATAGTTTGCATAGGTACTTATAAATAGTTTTGATAAAATCTTTGATGTCAGATCTGCCTTAGCTGTTGATCCAAGACTTGATTTACATCACGGACGTATATAAGGGGGGGGTCTTGGGGGTCCGGACCCCCCCCATTGCACCGCGCCGATTGTAGAAATAAAGGCTGATTGATTAAGACTGACTATTTTTTTCACGAAAACATGACCTTATATATTTTTTTTTAATTTGCGGACCCCCCCCTTATCAAAGCTATATATACGTCCGTGATTTACATTATTTAAAATAAGTTGTATTCTTCCTGATAGCCAGTGGAAGTGCATTATGTAGCTTTGTTGCAAAATATCTAAAATTTCTTTGGCCCAAAGTTGTTATAGTGAAAAGGATAAGTAAGAGATGGTGACCTTTGGTATTAGCATTTCGAGCATTTTTAAAAGCAGTTCTGTGTTAAAAGAGGTATGCTAGTACGATTTTGGCATAAAGTTGGCAATTTCCAGGTTCTACTATAAGTTGGGTTAAAGTTACCAATGCAGTTTCTAGGGCCGATTCCAAATGGCATGAAGGAGAAGGGTCTGATATCTGCCTTGTTGTCTTCAGAGAACCTTTCTGGGTTGAACGTCTCCGGGTCCTTGAAGTATTGCGGGTCGTGATGGATTGCGTAGATCGGGACCCATAGGCCGTCCCCTGGATTTAGCTGGAAGTCAATATAAACGGTATTGAGATCCATTTGCAGATCGTGAAAGAGATTTGACTATATTACAAATATAAATAAATTTGATGCACGAAGGCAGAACTCAGGAAGATCAATTGGGTAAAATTCATATAGCGCGTTTGGGTCAAAAAGTACATTGTGTGAAGGGTATATTATAAAGTGGAATAATCGAGGACAGTTTTCAGATCTGAAAAGGCGTATATTTTAAATACTGTTTTAAATAGGCGCGCACAAAGATAAAAGTTTCAAGGAGTAGAAATAAAATAAGAAATTCGCTTTCTCTGAACGTAAGCATTTGTTTAGTTTTTCTTGTATAAAATCTTTTAGCAATTGTAAACGTTAAAAACATGTAATTAGAAAGAAATAACAAACTTGTAAGGAATAGTCGCTATCATCACTCGGCGGAGGTAAGGTGTAAGGCTTTATACATTTCCTGTCAGTGGCTATGAATGGCGGCCAGTATCTGAGGGTTTCTGGAAGTAGACAAATTATTTTAAGAATTCACATTAATGATTAAAAAAGTTGATTTAAAAAATAGGTAGACGAATTGCTCATAATATCATTCTAAGTGATTATTTATTTATTTCAAAACATACGGCACAACATGTATTAACATAATTATATTTTTATATAAATATATATATTAGCAGGTAAACTGAAATTCTCGAATCAGAAGTTGGCGCTAGTGAGCTGGCAGTCATGTTAGCTGTCAATTTTGTTTTTATTATTATGTGATGACGATATTTTTTAAACCAAAGTTTATTAATAATCGTAATTAAAATGCTTCAATGTAGTATTGTGTGTGCTCCTGTGTGTACTCTTGGGTGTTCTCCTCGAGAACGTCTGAAGATGAGTTTCCAGTGATGAAAGGTTAAAAAAGTGGATTGTGCCTTTGAGCAAAACGATGCATAATAGCAATACTAATACAAAAAAGTACCAGTAAACTTGGTAACCTAATTTTTCAACTTTTTGCTACTGATTAAATCATTATGTCATT
Source organism: Limnephilus lunatus (assembly GCA_917563855.2). NCBI lineage: Eukaryota > Metazoa > Arthropoda > Insecta > Trichoptera > Limnephilidae > Limnephilus > Limnephilus lunatus. The sequence goes on from OU830596.1 coordinate 29,946,372, forward strand.
CTCCGCTAAACTGCAATTTGTCATTCTTATATAATTCCCTGTTCCCCCACTTACAAAAATTTACGAATAATTAGCACTACTTCAGCTTCACAAAGATATCTTTAATAAAAATATTATCCCATATATATACTTCTATTGGTGGACTAACTGTACCACTCGTACGAATCACAACAGCACAGAATCACTGTTATATGTTTATAAAGAAATAAAATTATTTAATCAATTACCCGCTGATATGGGAACAGAAAAAAATTATGACAAATATTAAAAAAAAAAATCTTATTTTGGTAGTACCACCATATAATTTAAACTTTCCCTTAGATATATTTTTGACTGTTTGTTATTCCTTATAATCTTTTAAAAATACGTTAATCTAAATCTCTTCATAAGTAAAATTTTTAAGTTTGTTATAAGGATTTTTTTTAAATAATTCTTAAGTTATTAACAAGTTGTCCTCTCCTAAACACAAGCATTTGCTTTATTAGGAGAGTGTATAAAATATGTAATCTATATTATGTTATATTGTGTAAACGTAAAATAAATAATTAAGTATATAAAAAAAAAAATTACAAATAGATTATTAGGTATAGGAAAAATATGTAAAATAATTTGAAGTTTTTAACAATTTGATAAGTCTTCCCTTTTTTCGATTGGTTCTGCATTTTTTATTTTTCTTTTTTTCGGTAACTCGAAAAAACAGTCCAGTCACCATAATAAATTATCTACCATTTTTGAAGTGAAGCTAACTTCTTTAGCACCGTTGTGGTTTAAAACGCGGATAAATCGAAAAATAGTGACCCTAAAAACACACACATCTATAGGATTTAGCCTGTGAGAGAATGAGATAGCATAATCGGTCTCCTCTTTGTGCGGTGCTTCGTAGCCTCCCAGCTCTTGCCTACTTTAGTTTTCTGAAGGTTGCACTTCTACTTCTTTGAATTGCATACGCTGATTTTTATTAAATGTCTTTAAATCCTTAAAACCATATCTTTCAAATCGTACTACATAGCTGTAATGTCATGCAAATGACCGCCAACCACACTAGCTACATCTGCCTCGAACTTTAAAATTACCTGGCATCGTATCGTACCATATTATATATTTTCGGTAGAAAAGTTGACTAGAGAAAATGCGAGCTCATAACCAGTAATAATGATTGTACCGTGCTATATTTAAACAGTTTGTAACATTAATATTTAAATAGAAGACCCACTTATACAATAATTACAAATTCACTTCGTTAGGGGCCATCCATAAATTACGTCACACCTTAATGGGGGGGGGGGGGGGTAGAGAAGTGTGCCATCGTGTGATAAGGGGTATGGGGAGGTTCTCAGCTTTGTGACGTCACATGCACAAAATTACTGCGACACATGCGACTGCCCCAAAAATATTTTCCCTATCCCATTACGCCCCCTCCGTTGTGGTATCCCATTACACCCCTACCGTCACATGTAAAATTGCAAAATATGTTACGTCACGCTAGGGGGGAGGGGGTCTCACGAATGTGACGATGTGTGACAAGGACGGGGGGGTCAAAACAAAATGAAATTCGTGTGACGTAATTTATGGATGTCCTCTTACTAGAAGTCACACTCACCAGAAACGACCATGTCCATATATTTCATACTCTGCAGATCAGTGTAGTTGAGTTTCCCTCCGTTGGCGCTGATCAGTTCATCTACCTCTTCTTGTAACCTTTGCTGCACGTCCTGATGCAGGGTCAGCTCGTGGGCGAGGAAGCACAGAAGTGAGGCTGAAGTTTCGAAACCGGCAATAAAGAAGAGTAGGACCTGGGCAGTAATCTCGTCGTCTGTCCATTCTGAAAGGATACTGTGGCTTATTATGGAGTGACAATTCTAACGTATGACACCATGATAATTTTTACACATGGTGTCATACATTAGAATAATAATTTATGAATATTCATCGTTAGATAAATCATAGAGTCATTAATTTAAAAAGAAACTGAAGTTACCAATATGCAGAAGTAGCAGATATTTTTAATTGCTTAAAGAAAAATTTAATCAGCTTTACTTATGAACGTGGTGTAAATTTTAAACAATTGGCAAACAACCACGAATGTAAAAACCTTCCTAAGGGGGCAATCTAGACCCCCCCCCCCCCCCCTTTTGAGCTCACGTAATTAATGTATTCCCATGCCCCCTAAAAACGCCCCGCAATTAATGTATGCCCCTTAAATAGGGTATTACAACGAATTACAAACGTGCTATGTATTTCTTCTTTTTGAAGATGTCGTTAAAATAAATAGCATTTTAGAAAATAGATAAAGTTTTCTTTTAGATTTTTTAATTAATTATTTTTAAATACTCGTATACGTTAATGTTTTGGTGGAAACAAATCGAGAAATTGTTGAAAATACGAAATTTAGAAAAGACATTCCTTCTTTAAAGGGAGTCTGCATGAAAATTGTCACTTCACTCTTTAACTCGTTTGTAATAATATATTTTTTATTGTAGAACTAGTGCTATGTTAACTATTTTATTTTATTTTACTATCCCATAATATGCAACTTTATGTCATGAAATCATGTTTTGATTAATTTATATGTATCTTCCCTCTATGATTTTTATTTTTTACAGGGTGTTTCACTCACCGCTGTTGTTAGTTTGTTCAGTTGAATTAAACAAATATTAGATAATAGCTTTTGCCCCCGGCTTCGCTCGCATATTCGCCCCCCCCCCCCTCTCCATACCCGTTACATTCATTTTTCACGATGTCACCTATTGAAACGTAATAATCAAATACGCGCTAGCTGTTGGCTAGGTCAAAATGTAGATTAGTACCTATTTTATACATTTTTGAATTTTTGCTATCAAAAGAATCTCCAGAGTAACCTAAACAAATAACAAAATGACAGCCCACGTCAAACAATTACTTTTTTTAAAATTTCGTTCGGACAATAAACGTATAATAAATAATTTCATAACGCCACAGCTTATTCATAACGCCAGAACTTACCAATATATATAGCCTGCATTAATCGCAAATAATGTATCTTTCGATTAGAGAAATAATTTTTAAATTCCATTCGGTATTAATTGCGTGAAAGAGTAACGAACACACATCCATACAAACTTTAGCCTTTATAATATCTATAAGAAAGGTTATTATTCAAAAGTATAACAAATTTATTTAAAATTCCCGGAGAACAACTAAAAAAAGTTTGCATTTGGCATATTAATCGTTTTTGTTTTTAATAGGCCACTTGCATGGAGTTCATAACGACTTAGAAAAAATCGTGTGGATAGATTTTTTTACTAAGATTACGAAAAAGTTAGTAAAAATTTTTAGAAAGGGATTTTTTTTTTTTTTAAATAAATAAATCCATTATTTGAGCTCGTGACGTCACTACATGAAAATGTGCCGTCTCCGATTATGTTCTATTAATTTTGTAAAATTCCACAATGATTTTTTTTTCATATGGGAACACTTTGATTTCCGGCGAATTTTTGAATTTGACGTTTAACGTTCACTAGATTTATTGTTTGTTCTCTGCGAACTTATCCTTTGGTTTGATGATTAGATAAAGATGGCGGTGTTTTTACAGATGTCACGAAGAGAACCCCGTACAATTTATTTACTTTCGTGTGGAAAACGTTCTTTTTTTAAAATGATTTTCGGCTATGTAATTATCGTTTTTTCGCACCCATAAAATTATATTCCGTCTTTCCGGTTTATAAAAAATGGTCTGATTTTTCGGATTGAAATTTTCGAAAAATCGCCAGGGTATCAAAAATACGATTAAAAAAAAAAAAAAAATTAAATGTCTTAGAATATTTGTCTAAACCGGAAAAAAAATAAAAAAATTAATGCCAGTGGCCTATTCGTAGAACTCCATTTAAAAATAAACGTTGATATCTTGGTTTCATATTTACTCACGCATTCCTTTTACACCGGCCACTTATGTTATTTATAAAAATCACTTTCATGGAATTCTGGATTAACAATCAATACGTAACGTGTCAGAAATAACCACACTTTTTCAAGACGGAAATTTTATTTGTCAGTCTGCCATAAGATGGCAGTTCTTTCGCAGCATGATTAAAGACATTTTTTTAATAATAAGAATTTAAAACAGAGGTTTTTCTGTCTTTATTGAATATTGAATGTGTAACGTTTAACGGTTAGAGAGTGTTTTTTTATAGCAAGGTCGTATTATAGCTGAGGTCGGGAGATTCATTGGCAGAGTGATCAACTATCCGGCGCACAGTTAATATTTGGAGGTAGATACCTATCTAGCTCGACTTTATTATAAAACTCTGACTTTCTTTCTAGATTTATTTTTAATTTAATTGGGTACCTAAATGTCTAATCTTTTTATAATTAAAAAAAAAAACGTTTTAGCTGCTTGCGACGTCAAGACAACACCGCAAAAACTTACTACCTCGAAACGCGAACGAGTAATTTTATGTCAGTCGAGTTTGGATCTCTACGCGGGTGTACGTGTGCACGTCATCGTGATAATTCAACAATAACTACTAAGTTTTTCTGAATCTTTATGATGGAATCTAGGAAATCAGGGGATTATTATAATTATTTAAATTGGGTTTTAGTGTGATAAAAAATATTGGAGTAACCATTTTTCAAATCGTATTCTTTCTTTAAATTTAGAATTCATCGAGACTTTTAAAAATGTATCCGAATTTATCCAACAAAATTTTACGTATTTTTTTAATTTAATGGACATTAAGTGTCAAATTAATTTTAGTTTTGTGATATATTCAGGGTTTACTTTAACAACTTTTAAATTTTTCAGCATCAAGGCGATTTTTGATATACAGATCGATATATTCAAATTTCATAACGCCAGAGCTTACCATTATATATAGAAACACTTTTCTACTAAAATGAAATATTCTGTAAAAATATTGAGTCAATCTATCGATTACTTTCCGAGATTTGCGAACGCAAACATGCGGAACCTAATTTTTTATGTATACAGATTGCTGTAAGTACCGGGTTGAATCGCGCAATATATATTTTTTAACAATTTTTCCATATAATGATAATTTGTATTGTCCCAAAAACATAATAAAATAATGAAGTCGAGCTAGATACCTCAAATTACTAACTGTGCGGCGGGTCAACTGTCTGGTGGATCAACTGTCGGCGGGTCAATTGTCACCGAATCAATTGTCATGGAACCCCTATTAACAAAACCTGTACCAAAAAACTCTCTAAGTAAAAATGTTTTATCCTGAAAAAGTGTCCAAGTAATAAAGCTAAAAGAGTTGAAGAGGTTAAACAAATTATTATCAAATGTAATTAGGTAATATCGACTTACTTCTGTTGATTGACTCCTTTCCTACAGCCGATTCTTCCACAGTAGCAAACCCAGCTTCCTTGGCATCCTCACTGGACGTTTCTTCATGTTTCAGAACTCCTTTCTTAGCCTCCATCATCAACTGGATCATGTCTGACCTGATGATGTTATTTTTCTCTCGTTCGTCCATCGTATCAGCCACTAGAAGTCTGAAGAAGTTTTTAGTGTGCTCGGAAAACAATGGTATTCTGAAAAACTGAAATAGGGCATGTGTATTAGATTATTTATGATTACAGAAAACATAAATAAAACTTTTCAGGAGAACATAGTGCGTAGGTTAATAGTAGGTATAGCACCTTCATGAATTTCGGAGCAGACGCGAAAGCGAACATCTTCAAGACTTGAAAGCCGGAGAAGTCGGTGGCCGTCTTGCCCATCTGGTAGAACTGGTTGTTTCTATCCTTGAGGGAGTTCACCTGGAGACCAAAAGCTGTGGTGGCTATCACGTCATTTGTGTATCTTGTGAATGAGTCCTTCATCTCTACTTCGATAAGTCCTTTATCTGAAAATAGGTATACGTATATCATTAAGTTCAAAATGAGGAAATGTGGTGGTTCTGCAAAAAAGGATTGTGACTTAGCATGAACTTTTTTATATGGATCGTTTTCGAACATTAACATTTGCAATCAAATACAATTCCGAATATATAACATCCAGCCCTGATAAAGGAGAAGAAAAAATAAGGTAGGAAGGTAGGGAAAAGAAGACCATCTGCGAATATTGCTGAAGATAAATGGATGATTACTTTCAACATTCATCGGATGAATCCAGGGAAGAATAATCCACAAAATGTCTATTGAATTGATGTCCTTCCTTGGTTAGAAGTAATTATTTACCTATGTTTTCTGGTTGCTTTGCTTGTTGTAGATAGAAGTCAGCCATCTGCTTTCCACAATCAGCGACAAAGTCAAACATTCCCCTCATTTTAGCGCCAGTAAAGGCTGGACTAAGGGTGGCTCTCATATCTCTCCATTTTTGACCTGGAAAGACAGGATTTTAAACAGAATCTAGAAATTATTATAATTTCATATAGATTCTGACGGCAAGCAGTGTTTTGTCATTTGACTTCTACATTTCCCCTTCCCTTTTCCATCTGCCGGAAACTATGTATATTAAATGGAATGAATTACGGTGTTCTGCACCATTTTGGTCTAAACGTCAAGGTACTGCAAGGTTAAACACGACCTATTGCTTAAAAACAGATTATCGTGGACTGTTGAATAAAGAGGTCTAGGACGACAGTAGGTCTGATTTTTTTTTTCGTTAGCCTAACACCATTGCTCTTCTCATAATTAATTCAAATAATTCTAATGAATTCATTTAAAATAAATAAGCTTTCAAGTGGACTTCGTCTCCATGCATTAGGCTAACAATAAATTATACAGACTCACCTCCAGTAAACCCTCTTCATAACAGGATTTCAACAACCAGAACTCGGGAATGTTTAAAATCAACACTTTATCTAGTCTCTCAACTGTTTTATTAAACAATTTCAATATGCCACCAGTACCTACTTGCCCCCTAACTTACTAGGCTAGCAAAAAAATATACATACATTATGTTGTTATTGGTACCTTTTAGAAAGAAGAGAATGTTTCCGAACAGTGAATCGGTATCCTCATCTATGGTCCCCATGTGGTCGGTAAAGTGATCGAAGTCCTTGATGGCTATCTGCTTCAGCAGTTCCAGATCCTTCACCATCACTAGAGGCGTGAGAAACTGGCGAACTCCGATGTATCTGAAAATACGAAGAGTTTATAAAACCAATACTTAAAATTGGTCCAACATGGAATCATCGCTGTAGAAATAAGATAATTTGGACGAAAATGACAATTAATTTGTCATGAAAAAAAATAACATTCCCGGTTTACAAATATCGTGACAATGTTTGAAAAACTCCTACTACCACTAATATATGATTTTGTCAATGATCATCGCCATCCCATTTGAATTTCATAATTATGGTGAAACACGGTTCTGCATTATGAAATTTAAGCAAAGAATGGTCACCTTTTGTATCACGAACACGCTTAAATGGCATTTCTTGAGTTCCGTAAATGGTAGATTAAATTGTCGTTCAATAAAATAAATCGAAACAAGAAGGGAGTCGTCCACGTCATGATGAACCTCAGCACTTAAATATAGTTTTTCGTTTCATCCGGTAAGCACTTGTACGTATGGCCTATTAGTAAGGAACATAGTACTGAGGAACCCGAATTTCTACCGATTTCTTACATCCGATCATCCGATCCCTTAAATGTTTTTCAGCTCTTAAAAAAATATATGTTATTTTTGAAGATAATGTCTAAATGCTACCCAAGCCCAAACGCAAATTATTAAAAACAAGTCTGTTTCTATTATTTTACAATTTATATTTGTGAAAAAATTCACAATGTTTCTTTAAATGATACTTAAGATGCTCCCCAAGAGATTGTTGCTCTATTTTTAACGAGTCGTGTTTTATTAAACATTTTCGCAATTTTCGCATCGATTTTGGCGCTGTAAATGTTAGCGCTCTCCTCGAATATTCGTTATTTCGTATCTCTCCATCTTCTTCTTTTCGAGCCCGGTTGCGAAGCCTTAAGGTAGCCGTCTACATCTACACGAGGGACCTCGCACTTAAACATGGTACTATTTTCCATCCGGTACTATTTTCCATGTAGCATAGTCTATTGGTTCTCTTGAAGGAAGCCGTCTACATCTACATGAAGGACCTCGCACTTGAACATAATACCTTTCATCTGGGAAATACTTTTACAGCCTGTTGGTAAGGTCCTTTAAGTGCTCCGTCCTCCAAAGGAAGCAAATTACGCTCCCGAGACGGACCTCGCACTTGAATATGATATTGGTATTACGTTTCATCTGGGAAATACTTTTACAACCTGTTGGTAAAGTCCTTTAAGTGCTCCGTCCTCCAAAGGAAGCAAATTACGCTCCCGAGACGGACCTCGCACTTGAATATGATATTGGTATTACGTTTCATCTGGGAAATACTTTTACAACCTGTTGGTAAAGTCCTTTAAGTGCTCCGTCCTCCAAAGGAAGCAAATTACGCTCCCGAGACGGACCTCGCACTTGAATATGATATTGGTATTACGTTTCATCTGGAAAATACTTTTACAACCTGTTGGTAAAGTCCTTTAAGTGCTCCGTCCTCCAAAGGAAGCAAATTACGCTCCCGAGACGGACCTCGCACTTGAATATGATATTGGTATTACGTTTCATCTGGGAAATACTTTTACAACCTGTTGGTAAAGTCCTTTAAGTGCTCCGTCCTCCAAAGGAAGCAAATTACGCTCCCGAGACGGACCTCGCACTTGAATATGATATTGGTATTACGTTTCATCTGAGAAATACTTTTACAACCTGTTGGTAAAGTCCTTTAAGTGCTCCGTCCTCCAAAGGAAGCAAATTACGCTCCCGAGACGGACCTCGCACTTGAATATGATATTGGTATTACGTTTCATCTGAGAAATACTTTTACAACCTGTTGGTAAAGTCCTTTAAGTGCTCCGTCCTCCAAAGGAAGCAAATTACGCTCCCGAGACGGACCTCGCACTTGAATATGATATTGGTATTACGTTTCATCTGGGAAATACTTTTACAACCTGTTGGTAAAGTCCTTTAAGTGCTTCGTCCTCCAAAGGAAGCAAATTACGCTCCCGAGACGGACCTCGCACTTGAATATGATATTGGTATTACGTTTCATCTGGGAAATACTTTTACAACCTGTTGGTAAAGTCCTTTAAGTGCTCCGTCCTCCAAAGGAAGCAAATTACGCTCCCGAGACGGACCTCGCACTTGAATATGATATTGGTATTACGTTTCATCTGGGAAATACTTTTACAACCTGTTGGTAAAGTCCTTTAAGTGCTCCGTCCTCCAAAGGAAGCAAATTACGCTCCCGAGACGGACCTCGCACTTGAATATGATATTGGTATTACGTTTCATCCGGCAAGCACTTTTATAACCTATCGATAATGCCCTCGAAGTGATCCATCCTTTTGTAGGCAGCCGTCTAAGCCTACATGACGGAGATCGTACTTGAACATGGTATTACCTTTCATTCGGGAAGCACTTGTAGAGCCTATTTGTAAGGTCCTTAAAGTGCTCCGTCCTCCTGACGACGCCCATCATGTGGCCCACCAGCGGGAAGTAGGTCGGAGTACTCTTGACGCCCTTCTTCCTGAAATACGTGTCCTCCCATCTGGCATAAAGAAACAGAAAGAACACGAAGCCCGAAATGGCTAGAAGGATGTCCCAGGTTTCTATCGACATTTCCGTTATTTCTGAAAAATAAAATATTTATTTAACTCCGAAATTAGGACTTTTTCTGTTCCACAAAGAACGTCAAGAATCGAAACCATAATAAATATCGACCATCTGCTCCCCAAAAGGACTACCGATGGTGTAAAATGGTGTTAAATGCGTTTATATTTTTTAAGAAAAAGATAACAATAATAATCTATAAAACGAAAATTTTAAAGAGAACCAAATACAGAAAAACAGAAAAAGATAATGGTCGCAACTGGGACTCGAACCCAGAACCTCTCCTCTAACCGCGAAGCGCGCGTTTTCCAATTTCACCATTGCCGCATACTGTTAAACCGTCATATTAATCAATCTCATATTTCAAATTTTAGAATTAACAATTATATATTGCGTTGATATATATTTTTTTTATACATTTACAAAGAAACGTATTCTACCATTATTCAACCGCTCGGCCGTAGAATGATTTTCCTCCCTCTGTGTTTTCTCCTTCCTACAACATGGGTCTCTCAAAACCTGCATTCACTCTTTATTTTACTCAAAAGAACCCTCAGCGTCTCAGCAAAGCATCATCAAAGATGTTTTAGCCCCTGAGGGTAGTTATTAATTTCCTCGGCGCCTTCTGTGCGGAGTTGATGTAAAATAAACAAGTGACGTGAAAAAGAATCGATGTTTTATGAAACCCGAATTAAAACAATATACAATCAGTTTAAAATAATATATGATTATTTCAGATTAGCCGACGGTTCATTATTTAAATATTCATATTATGATACCAACTTATAACAAATCAATAAATGTATTATCTGTCTTCGCTCATATTATGGTATTTGCGAGAAGAATGATATTTGAAATCATTGTGTTGAACAATCTGTTATCTATTTATTTTATTTATTTAATATTTACGAATGCACCCCATTCGATTCTGATTCGTTAGTCATGCGCGAATGTGAAATAATCCTTTTTTTTTGTTTTCAGGGTCTTGTTCTTATGTATTAGCTTTTTTTTCAGAAGAAGCAAACACGTTGTGATATTATATTATAATGGAATTCCACCACGAATTGTCAGTTTCAAAAATAGAAATATTAAAAATGCCATCACATTGTGACTTGACATTTTAAATAAATAAGAAAATACTTTGTTTTAAGTCACTTTTATTAATAAAAGTGACTTAAAACAAAGTTTTTTCTTTTTATTTATTATAATTTTTGCTTAATTTTTAACTCGGAGTACCAAACAGATGTAGTTTACACCGACTTTGTCAAAGCATTTGACGGTGTTAACCATGATATACTGCTGAGAAAATGTTTAAAATAGGCTTCGATCTACCAACACTGAACTTATCCTCGTTGTATTTAAAATTCAGAAGCCAATTTGTTTCGGTAAATGGACATAATTCAAAAAAATTCCCAGCGCAATCTGGAATTCCTCAAGGGTCTAACCTCGGACCTATGTTGTTTCTAATACTAATGGATGACATCCAAAACTGTGTTAGGAACAACAAATGTCTACTATTTGCTGATGACCATAAAATTCTGATGGAAATAAGCTGCCAACAAGATTGCTTTAAAATGCAAACTGATTTGAATGCACTATCTGAATGGTCGTTGGCAAACGAATTAGATTTTAACACGAAAAAATGTGTCACAATGTCCTTCACTCGTTATAAAAACATTATAGTTTACGATTATAAAATAAAGGGCGAAAAGTTATCACGTGTAAACTTTGTGAAGGATCTCGGTGTCGTCTTTGATCCCAAACTGACATTATTTTGCTATATACCGCTGCTCACTCAGTCTTCAAACTTCTTGGGTTCATCGTCAGTTGTAAGCAGTTTAATAACCAAGAACCAAGCTGGAATATGCGAGTGATCCTTGGGCACAGTACCACGAGAAGTATATTGATATGTTAGAGCAAATCCAGAAGAAATTCCTCACGTATGTTTATATGCGGAAGTATGGAACCTATCCAAGGTTCATGCACCATATTGACTTACTTGAGGAAACTGATTCTATGAGTCTGGAAACTAGGCAGGAAGCAAGTTTTGCTATTCTGTCTTTCAAAATTTGAAACAATTTCATCGATAGCCCATTTCTCTTGGGATGCTATGATTTATATGTAGGTACCAGGCCACTACAGCCTAAGTCGACATCTTGATTTATTTAAAATGCCGAACGGCAGAACAGACGCCCTGGCAAAAAATAGCATGACGAGGGGAGTGGTGCTGTTAAATGAACTTGCAAACCATTTGGATGTAAGTGACAATTCTTTAGCCTTCAAAATATTATTGCAGAGTCACTTAAAAAATGCCTGAATGCTGACATGGTAACTAAATTGTACTGTAATTGGAATTATTCTGTTGTCCAATAATAATAAAAATAAACTAACTAACTAACTAACCATCACGCCGTTTCCCCGCAGGGGTAGGCAGAGAGGATGGACAGCCAAACAACTCGGTCTTGGAACACCCTCCTTGCCTCGTTAACATTCATACATCGTCTCATTCATGCTCTTCTATTATTCTGACTCTTGACATGGCCCGACTCAAGTATCTGAGTCACTTGGTCGTGCCATGTCTTCTTCTACCATTCACATTTGCGTCATATATTCTCCTTACACTCCTTTCCTCGTTCATTCGTTCTACATGCCCAAACCATCGGAGCGTTCCTTTCTTGATCTTACTCATTACTCTTACATCAGCCTTGCATTCTTTGCGGATCTCCGCGTTTCTCACACGATCATACATGGTTTACCACAAATATGCCTCAGGGATCTCATTTACACAGCATTTAGTCTACTTTTATCCTTCCTCTGCCAGTTACATGCCTCACTGCCATACATCAGGGTAAGTATGAGTACTCCATTATGGACGGCTAGTTTAGCAAAAAAAATATGTATTGCAGTTTAAAATAAAAATAAAATATGTTCTTCATTGATTAATATTACATTGGTATTGATATAAATAAAAATCGGATATGTTTATCCGAAACACTATCTAAGTTACAAAAAAATATTTAGAGCTTTGTCGTCATTCAAAAAGGTAGCAGCCAAAATTTACATAGGAATTTATTAGGAAAAAATTAGAACCTAGTTAATAAAAATTTTTATTTTTTATTTTTTTTAAGGCGTTGGCCCAGTAAGACAGAAATCCTGCGCTAGATTCCCTGTTGCGACCGTTATCCTTTTTTTTCTGTGTCTTGTTCTCTTTCACGTTTCGTTTAGATTTATTTGTATTAGTACCTATTATCTTCTTGTTCAACATTATTAACATTACATTGAAGTGTTCAAAAGTTATTCCAATAAAATTGCATAAGCTATAATATAGTTTTAGAGTTTTTTTAATTTCCTACAAAGCCAATAAACACATCATTTGTATAATAAAAAACCTATATACCATGTTAAACAAACAAAACAATGTTTTAAATGAGTGGTTATCACTTCTTGCGGCTTGCCACAAATAATATTTCTTGCGAGCTGGAACCGCATCCACAGATGAAACCAAACCTATACATCCAGCAACGTGTGATGCGCGCCTTCACGCTCGCTCGCGCTATTATCAAATCAATATGTCAGTAGAACCACGTTTATTGAAGAATAATGCGTTTTTTTAAATAAAATTGTCGGTATTTTGACAATTATTTCTCGAAAACACATATGTTTAAGCCTTTAGAATAATTTGCAATAAAATTCACTCACTGAAATCAAAATAAGACAACGGTAAGGGAAGGTACTTACCTGTAAATTGTATCCCTGAATTTATTTTATATTTCACTCACAAGCGCCGTATCCCTCGAATAACAGAAGGAAACTGATCTGTGAAAATGGAGGCTGGTAAATGAAGAAATTCATATTGTTAAGTAAGAGTAATAACAACTGACATGCTTGCTGTAAAACAGAGCCGGTGCGAGGGGGGCAAAATTGTCATGTTACATATTATCGCTGAACGGTTTTAGGACAATATTAACCCCCCTCCCCCAGAAAAAAAAACAGTACAACATTTAAATAATCTGAAAACAATGTTTTATACACGGTGTCCGGAAACTTGTAGTATCTACAAGCGGGAGACTAGTGAATCTTCGTTTTTTTTTGTCCTGGGCATACTGATATATTTTTTTTATTTTTCGCATTTTTATCGGCAAGTTTAGTGTTAGAAACTTTTGGAGCTGGGTCTACGCTTTAACTAATTTTAAAAGCTGATATTAACCCTCTATGATTGTTTTATTTTTTTGATTGATTTATTTTTTTACCTAAAAAATTCCAACTTTGGACTCGATTTACTCGAAAACAAAAGAATAATAAAATATCTATCCTAATAAATTTCTAAACAGGAGTAGGGGTACCCACTACTCACTGAGGAGTTGAACCATGTGTTATTTGCGTTCCTTCTAGTTTATAAGAAGTGTTTGCAAAGATTTAATTTCACCTTAAAAAACGACAAGCATTACGAATTACGAATTTTCTGATATGTAAATTTCTCCTACTACTATCATTATAAGCAGAAAATGTTGCTCGTGCAGCGATGGAATGAAGAATAATCTAGCAGATGATTTAACCCGAAACGACACGATGGGAACCACATGACTTTTAGCCGGTCGGACAAAAAAATCTTAACTCCGTGAAGAAACGGGAGGTCCGTTTAATTATTATATTTTATTATTTAGAGCACAGGCGTCAGGTGGGAATGCTGTCCTTGTTTCATCGGTATTTCAGTGGAAGATGCTCCGTGAACTTGCCTTCCCTAACCTCTCGGCACCGGTGAGTCAGGAACACGCTAAAAGAGCTCCCATTTGAGCTAAAATTTTAACAAGTTTGTGAATTATCACACGAGAACAGTCATTTCTGGCTGTTGAACGATTTGCCGGCTTCTGTGTTTCCCCCCTCCTACAACACGGGTCTATTCAAGACCCACGTTCACTCCTTCCTCTTCTCTAAAAGTTCCTCCTCATAGCATCCCCAAAGAAGCACTGGGGGAAATTATTTTCCTCGGGGCTTCCTGTGTGGTCTTAGTATGAAAAGGCGCAATATTATTACGTTTGTCAAAGCTAAGAGCACTAAGGACGGATTGTTTAAAAATATTTGGACAATTATTCATAAAATATCTGAAGTTAATTTTCACATTATGTGTAAGTTCTATTCGAGTTCTGTTCTGTTCTGTTCGAGTTTTTCTTCATTATAAGCCAGTTGCTTCATAAAACTGAAATAATCACAGCACTTGAATACAGCTTTCACAGAACGTTAAAACTAATTTCAAATACTGATGATTTGTTAAAAAATTTTGAAACAACCCATCCTGAGTAATTTTTTGGTTTAAGAAAATGATTACCTACACCATTTCATAATGGGCGAAAATACGTCGCCCGGCTCTGCTATAAAACACACAGGTGGGTCATAAATATACTCTCAACATTCAGAAACAGGTTAATCGAGAGTGATTTCAAATACATAACTACAGTCAAGGCAAAAGTTCTCACCACATTATTTATTATGATTTGAATTTTTCATAACTATTAAAACACATCGTATGTAGGTAGTAGGTAGGTATATTATTCACATTCCTCCTCACCAGGGATTCCTTTTCAAGACTTACTGTGTTGGTGTTACATCATGATTTCCTCATCTTTATATTTCTTGACCACATCTCTTTGTTTGATTTCATCATCGGCATCTTCATATTTATTAATTTCCTCGTCATCATGTTTATAAACCTCATTTTCATGTTTTGTGAATTTCCTCATCTTCGTGTTTGTTCATTCCTTATATATCTTCATGTTTATTGACTGTATATATGTCTTGGTCACTTCATTTTTTTTATTATTAGGTTACTCGAATATTTTGTTTATAGTGCCTACCTACCGATTTCTTTTATTAATTTTAAATTAAAGTAGGTACTTAAGTATTTTCGTTTTTTTATTTGTATTTTTAGTTTTAGTAGGTATTTTATAAAAATAATAATTACATATAAATAATATTTGTTCTTACTTTCGTTCGACCTATAGTCGGATGTTGATGTTGTGAATAACAGAGTATTGCATAACTTTCTCCGCAAATCGTATGGATAATGGGAGTAATGGGACTCGGCAACGATATAACACGCACAAGAGTGGTCTATGCGTTACCAAAAATGACTTCGTATTTTTCTTTCACGGTAATTTGGTTCATTTTTATACGAGTAGTTGGTCTCAATTCAAAGATAAGTGATTTCTGTATGATGATAAATATTCGGGCAAATTTATTTTGCATTATTTAACTGTCAAAAAATCTACGAATTATGACCCAAACAATGTACATTCAATGTACATACAATGGCGGTTTTTAACGCTGATTAGTTCAACATTCCTCCACGCCGCGCCGGCAACGAGGATTTTTGCTACGAATAGCCCAAAAATCGCATTTCGTGTGAATCGTAGGTAATAGCAATAATATTAAATCTTACATTCGGTGCCCGAAAATTCGTCCTTCAAGTGGAAAACTGGTGAACCTACCTCGCGTTTGGAGCAGGGATGTGAAAAAATAATCGATTATGAAAAAAATCGATTTTTCTCCAAAAAAAATCGATTATTTATAAATCGATTTTTCATGCTAAGAAAAAGAACCGATTATTTATGTAAAAGTTACGTCCCTAGTTGTAGTCGATTTTGCGGTGAGCTTTCGTTTTCAAGTAAGTAAATCAAGTTCAAAGTTGTAATTTTTAGGTTAAATTTGAAAAAAATCGGTCGCTGGGAGTAAAGAGGAACGTTTTCCACTCTCTGTGTCCCACTCTAACGAAGTAAAACGAGTGTGGAGATACAAATTTTATAGTATGCCTACCTCATCACATACCTACCTGACGCAGGATACGTGAGATTTTTCAATAAAATATATCCTAAAATAATATTTTCATCAAAATCATTAATTTTTAAATTTTCCAATCAATAAATTTTTTTATTATTATTATTTATCTATAATAAAATATATTTACATTGGTTTTTTTTATGCCTGTCTCACTAGGATATACCTGCGTCGAGACAGGCGAAATAATAAATGAATATTATAGTTACAAGAATATTTAAGGTAAAATAAATATCACTTTGAATAGAATTAAAATAGAACCGGAAGGGTGGTAAATTTTTTAAAGAGAGTTATTTTATAAATTTTGGAGATGAAGTAAAGAAGTAAATTCTGCCTAATCTATTTATGGAGTTAAATTTGACAGGATTCTATTATTTTCATTTATTTTATGTGGGTTAGGTTGTACGTGAATAGTTATTTCTGTCTACCTATGTGTGATTTATTTTACATTTTTGGATTTTAGTAACTAAGCCTCGGCAACCCGAATTTCTACCAATTTCTTAAAAATATCTCCCTTAAACATTTGAAGTTTTTTAGCTCATAAAAAAAAAAAAAGGTATTTTTGAAGATAATAAGACCCATCTAGTCCCACGCTGAAACGCAAATTATAAGAAATTCCCTCGATAGAAAAAAATCGATAAAACAATTATGTTTGTATTATCTTATAAATTAAATTTGTGAAAAAAATCACAATGTTTCTTTAAATTTTTGCTCTATTTTAAACGAGTCGCCCGGTTGTGGAGCCTTAAAGCAAAAATTGTAAGTCGGATATATGGCCATACTTTATATACGCCACACATTTTGGTTTAAAAAAATACATCAGATAATTTTGGCATTTTAGCCGTTAATCCAAAACTAGATTTTGTATGAAATAGGCACCGCAGCCTTCCTCTCAATATCAGATGTTTAATTTATTTTAAATAGTGTCGAAGCTTGGACCCGGCACCAAAGTATTGGGTACTTTTAAAATTCCCATTGTAATGTGCATACATGAGTGAGGGCATGAGGGAGATGTATGATAAAAGCCAAAATTTTGCCTGTGGAGAAGGCAGACATACAAACATCGTTTGTCCCACTTTTATTAAGTTAAGACTCGGTTCTCAGAAATCGGAATTTGCGATTCGGTTCTTTCTACGATTAATACTTTGAAAACTTTCCTGCAGAGGTTCCATCGTCTCATTAAAATAAATAAAGAAATAAATGTTTTGCATTAGCGCAATCTGTTAAAATGACTGCAAATAACACGATTTTTATCAATATTGTTCGTTGCTAAAGTCAGTAGTTTTATTGAAGAGCAATCCAATTCAGTTTGCTTTACGTGCCCATTTACAAAAAGGACGCGTAACATATGGCAGCTATCCGAATACAAAAAAACATATATACCTTATAGATCGTTTTAGGGCAGCGTATAAACAAATGTGAAAATTTTAAATTTTTCATTTACTTACAGCAAAGTTTCTGACGTCACGACATCGTCGCGTTTGTATAAGCACGTGTTTCAACATATCAGGGTTGTATTTCATCATCGTTGGCCCGCGGGTATTTTTTTTCAATAATTTTTTTTTTAATTTTAGTTCTATGTTGTTATATTAATTACGTGTTTCTTTTTGTTGAAAAAACACATCTTACAAAATCGAAAGAGATACCTATTATATTAACTCTTGAGCAATTTTGAAACGTTACTTTATAGATATTACCACCGCAACGACGATTAGCTATATTTCAATTCGTCAGTACTTAAATGAAAAAATATCGATAAACGATAGAGATACATACCTATACCTTTTTTATTACTTACTGAGCACTCCCACACACGTCACAGATTCCTACCCACCCTAACCCTAACACCTTTTCCTTCCCAGAACTTCCTCTCCTACCTTTCATAAAAATCCCCCCACACAGCATCCCCAAAGATAATATAGGACTGAGGGGAATCAATTTCTTCAGGGCCTCTTGTGTGGAGTTAATGAAAAAAAATTATACATATATATATACATATATATATATTTAAAAAAAAACTAAATTAATTAAGGTTTCCTCATAAGGTTATCTATACAGGGTTTCCGGGGATAAAGTGTACAAACTTCAGGAGGAGATTCTAAATGACGGTAGAAGTAAAAATGACAACTTTTTTTCGAAATTTCAATGTTTTTTTTCCTAATAAAAATATTTTTCTGTAGAAGAACATACATTTTTATAAGCAAACAATTCATCTTTTTTACCCGAAAACTACCTAAAAACGTTAGAAATAAATTATTTACCTCTTTTACTTGTACTATCATGTAGAATCACCTTCCTTGCACACTTTACCCGCGGACGCCTTGTATAAAAAATTATAATTCATCATCACCATTCAGAATCTTAACGACGTAAGTAAAGAAGTCGTGTATACAAATTGCGACTCGCGACCCATGTATTGGACGGACCTACTGTCGAATTTGCCCTATAAAAGAAAAGAAGAAAAATAATGTGGGAATCTTAACGACGTAAGTGAAGAAAGCGTGTAAACAAATATACCCCCATGGCACGGCGTATTGGGTGAACGTACGGTCGAATTCTCCCTAGCGGGCCTGAAGTTTCGACCTTTCCGCCGCGTTCATTTTGATTAATTCTGAAGAACGTGTTACAAATATTTAAGATGTTTCTAAATGTTTCCCTCCCGAAGTTATTAATACATCGTCTAGAAAAATAAAATCTGGTGTTTACCGCTAACTATATATTTGAAAAAATCGGGTTATAAAGTTTTAAAATCGTTGTATGTAAAATATATTAATGGTAACGTATTGTTTTTATTAATCTAAAATATAAAGAACTTAGATCCCCGGGTATCGGTTTGAATAAAAAAGTTATTATAGTTACGAATTCGCCGGAAATGATTAAAATGTGAGAATGTAAGAAGAGAAGACTTATAAGAAGACTTTATGTAATTATTTATTTATTAATTTAAACAATTCATTAATAATTATAAAGAGTAATATAACATTTATGCATCATAAAATTACATTCCAACATTTTTTATGATGATCTCGAAAAAGCAGTTTCTGTATTTATGTGTGGAGGGGACATTATTTATTCACATAGGTAAGAATTTTTTTTTACTACAAGTACTATTTTTAATAGTTGTTATCAGTGAACTTTCAATTTAACAGATTTTAACATTTCAGATTTAACAGTAAGATTTCCAAATCCGCATCCGAAAGGAGAATGGTCCGATATGGATTGCAGTTGGCTTACAAAATAGAAAATGTCGATGATGCGTCTTTCTTCTCCTCCTTCGACTGCATCATTTTTATCCAACCTAGAAAAGCAAAAGCAGCATTAAAATGGATACCGATTTATGAAAAAATAGAAATTAAAATGGATTTCGATAATGATTTGCATGCCAATATCATTATAAGTATG
This sequence comes from Limnephilus lunatus, assembly GCA_917563855.2. Classification (NCBI taxonomy): domain Eukaryota; kingdom Metazoa; phylum Arthropoda; class Insecta; order Trichoptera; family Limnephilidae; genus Limnephilus; species Limnephilus lunatus. The sequence continues at coordinate 29,966,221 of OU830596.1, forward strand.
ATAGACTTTTTAATATCTGTATTACAGATTTTTTTTTCGAATAAAGCGGATGTTTTTTCACAAAAAGCAGATAGTTTGTAGATTAGTAATTCACCTCATTGGAACATATGTTTTTTCGTTAGTAAAATAAAATAAATATATTAGTTTAGTGAAATAAATCACCATATCATACCAATTGTAAATGCTTTGTGAAAGACCTCTCCGGCCGATGAGTTTCTTCTTAAGATGTTTTTTTTGTTCACGTATACGTGTGCTTCAGATTTACTGTAATAAAAAATAAAGTTAACAATATTTTTTTTTTTCACAACACGATAGTTTTATCGAAAATCTTAAATCCATTTAACCTTCCTACATTATGTACATTGTCCTCAGCAGGTACGTTATCCCGTTGTTCGTGGAAGCTAGAACAAAATAAAATCGTTGATTATAATACATTTCAAGAAGAGACCTTTTAAATAAAAGTGAAGGACTTAAATGATTTTATTGTTACCTCAGTGCTTCAACATCTTTACAAGATGTGGACATAACGTTCTGCAGTTGAGTATATTCAAATCTGAAATATAATAACAGAGTTTATTTTAGACATACCTGAGGCGTATGTGTGGTAAAACCATGTTTGATCGTGTGAGAAATGTGGAGGTCCGCAAAGAATGTAAGGCTGATGTAATTCCCTAAAGTTTGAGATGCACCCCTGGAAACCGATGCTCTTGAATACATTGGTCAAAACGCAGCGCGCCGCCGGCAGTATGCATCCACCGAGTAAAAAGGAATTATTAAATGTACGAAATCATCGGTAGATCGGAGATCTGACCAGGACGCTTTCTACATATTCTAGGTACTTACATAGTTATTATACATATTACTTGTCTTATACGGAAAGCACTATTATACAACAAGATATTATTAGTTGCTTGTTGCTTCCGAGTATGTTTCATTATGAGTTGTCTGGTCACCGTTCTAACGATGTAAAGATATGAGATGTAAAAGTTTGCAAAGACGATTTCTCATTATCTATTTACCAATTTCTGATTTCAGGGTTGAATCTTTTGTAAAGTATTTCAGATTAATATTTTTTAAATTAAAAATATTTAACTAGGACATATACTTACCATTTTTTAACGTACCTAAACATGCAGATAGAACATGATGCAACTACCAACGGCATAATAATTCATTGTACTAGGTAGATTCTAACTAAAGGGCAACGTTCTAATTAAATATTTTCCATTAAAATATGACGAAAAAAAACATTTTACATAAGATTGAACCGCAAATAAAAAAAAGTTAAATAGATTACGAAAATTCGTCTTTGCAAACTTTCAGAATATGGAAAGGCGAAGTTAGAACTCTATCAAAACTCTACAAATACAAAAATAAAAAATATGTGATATTAGAACCTTGTAAATTAAATGCAGGTTGATTTTTTGATTTTATTTCCTAACTATCTACTAACTGTCAAAAATAGAACAGATGGTTCTGAAAATTATTTTGGTTATAATGAGCAAAAGAAACGATTTTACATTCAATGGTCATTTAAAAAAAAGTAAATTAATTAAAAAAGCTTAGCCGGGAATTTCAGTTTCCGAAGCATTGGAAATATATTTATTTCCCAAAGTACGTATTCTGTAAAAGATAAAACAATAACTGTCACCTTTGTTATATAATACACAAATAAATTGAAAATTATTTTGTTATAATAAGTATTACAAAATACTAAAAAATACGAGTATGTATTATATTAATAAAATCAAAATTTTATTTTTTCTTCTCACCTTATAGTCCATCATACGTTCTCGATTTTTGATATAATGTTTACGCTTAGAAATACGACTTTTTTGTTTTGTTCTTCCCATTTTCGTAAACAATATTATTATTTTGGTACGTATATAAATCACGAAACGTAGGACTACACGTCTGTATAGCGAGCTGTTTGGACAGAGAATGACGAATATTTGATAGGCACTTAGGTTACACGCGCGTTAAAAAGAGATGGCCTGTAAACATGATCTTTAGAATTAAAAAACATAAGCGCCTGTTATTAAAATATTTAATTAATCACGGTTTATTTAAAAAAGAGCAAAAATCTCGCGATAATTCACTTTAGTTTTATTTAAAGAAACATAGTGAATTTTTTCATTGACATTACTTTTAAAATAATGGAAAGAATCGTGTAAATCATAATTTTCGGAGTATACTTTGCGATTAATTTCTATCGAGGGAATTTTATATAATTTGCGTTTCGGCGCGATAAACCACTAGATAATATCTTCAAGAATAACATATATTTTTTTAAGAGCTCAAAAACTTCAAATGTTTAAGGGAGGTTTGCAAGAAATCGGTAGAAATTCGGAGAACCGCCTCTTAAGTGTGTAAGAAAGAATGCACATTTTATGCTTATTTGTGCCGAACCCATGGGAATTTTAAAAGTGCCAAATTGGAAATGATAAAAATATAATAAAGTTTATAAAAAAAGACAAATAAAGTTTATTTCACATACAAAATTTTATTTTTTTATAAAATGTGCGATATTACAATATTTTCATAGCTAACTAAGAATTAAAATATAATATATTTTTTATCAGTACTTTCAAACCAAAATACGATTAGATACTCAATTGAAACATAACAAAAATATAACAACAAAAACAAATTATTTATTATAGTTATAACACCATTTGTTGGCTGGTTGGCTGAAATTGCTACCTGGCGATAAGAGCCCACCTCAATAAAATTAAATAATAAAAATTAATACTTAATAAAAATTAATTTATTACAATTAAAAAAAAATTTACTTTAATTTTTATTTTCTCCTGAATTGAAGCAGATTTGCAAATAAGGTGTTGTGGAGCAAGTCAAAATAGTTACAGACAAATCATTTCAAAGAGTGCAACAAATATTTGTAATCCCCTCTTAACCCGCAGTAGTCCTGTGATACAGTACTACACTAAACAAGCGAGAATTCCTTTAAAATGATTCTACTTCATTTTACACTCTCTTTGGTAATAAGTAGGTACAACCGTATATAACAGAAAAACTATTAAAGTAAGAAAGTCTTTAAAAGCGGCAGAGCCGATGAAAGTTATGCATTTGGTGAGTAGATAGAAACAAAGGCGGGAATAGATATGGATATAGATGCGTTTTGAAGTAATATTGTTGAACGACGTTGACGACACTTTCGCACCAAAGTTTCACATTATTAATAGTTAATGGCCCATTTCCCTTGTTTCTAATATCTATAGATATGTACAATGAAAATGACTACAGCTATTTTTCGAGGGACAAGAAACTCACAATTTTTTTAGATCCAACAGTACAAAACCAATGGGCTAAATATAGCACCTTTAATATTGGAGAAAATTGCAAGACAAAAGTAGTAGGAAAATAGAAAGGTTAGGAGAAACAATCGCTACAATTGATTTGTTCTTCCAATAATACATTCAGATGTAATTTGTGACTAAATGACGCAAAAATCCTCCTACTTCTCAGATTTGAAATACATTTTTCTTAGCTTCTTGTTTTCCTCTATTAAGGGGAGAGTCTGGTCTAGCCTATCCAAAAAATCAACCTTTTTTTCTTGCCTAAAAATCTTCCTATACATGTGAAGAATACTTCCAAAAGTTATTGCAACAAATTTGTCTTTAAAATATAGTTGGGAGTGGAGCGTGCCAAGAAGGTACACCGGAAAACGTCCCAGTTACAAGCGAAAACTTTAAACGCATTTTTCTCAAAACTACACTTTTCAAGTTGGATGGAATCACATCTAATGGCTCATCGAATTTTCATCCGATTCACTTAATTTAAAGTTTAAAATAAAGAAAATTAAATTTTTATGCGACAAAGAAAAATTATTATTATAGGATAAAGTTATTTCAAAATTAAGACCGTTTTTTTTTTCGTCAAATTTTATTTTATGTCTGCCATTTTGCAATCAACAACTTTTTTTTGGAAAATTGTGGTTCATGCACATTCCACATTCATACTATAACGTTTTTTTTTTAAATTCATTGTTTCAAAAGATTTCAAAGGACTCCAGCCGATTTGGTCAGGCCCTCCGCTTGCGGTCGCTATATCTTTATATATATACAGATATTGAAATCAAACTTTCAGTAGCATTTTTCTAGTTCAAAAAATGAACCTTTACAAGTAACAAAAAATTCGTGAATAAAAATAAATTTTACCTTTAAAAAAAAGCATTAATTTTTTTTTTGCTGGACCAGACTCCCCCCTTAAAGACAATACAAATTTATATATGCAGTTGGGGATGTGAAAACTGTAGAGATTATGGTTAACAAAACAAATAAAATTTGTACATTTTTTTGCAACTCTTTGGGCCACCCGCACTGCATAGTCACATTTTTAAATCTGTAATTGCTTTAACTTCTCAATCGTTAAATTTCTTCCATACGCATAGACGAACATGGGAAATATTTGTGTAAAATGTATTGCCAATTCACCAACATAAGCAAAAATTTTAAATATAGTTTGTGGCATAAAATTATCTACTTAAAATAGAAATGTATTGGAGCTGCAATGACTTCATTTATAAACTAAAGTGCATACTTGAGATTTTAGTTTTACAGAGAGATTTAGCTTATTGAATAATATTACATATTCACATATTACATATTCACATGGGTACAAAATTCATCACTATATAAATAAAATAAAACAGATTTTTTTTTATCGATTTCTGGCTATTTACAATGTTCAAATTTCAACTTTTGACTGCATTCTCAACAGCGAAACCCAGAAATTAAGGTTCACACAAACAGTGACAACCCTCTTAAGAAGTTTTCCAAATGACCGAAATAAAAAAAAACTTCTTAAGCGGGAAAACCTTATATGTGGGATAAATTGGGCCATTCGGCCTTAGGGACCGAAAAAACCAAACTTCTTAAGAGGGACGAAGTTTTAATGCAGGCAGCGTTTTGGCTATACAAACGAATTAATTCCCTTATGTCCTCCATGGATGTTTACTTTAGTGCAAATATTTTTTAACATAATATAGACATCAACCGCCGCTTTTTTTGACAAGTTACTTCTTATAGGAGTTAGGACCCTTCGGAAAATCTTTAAATTTGCCTATTTTGAATGCCATCAACTGACGTTCAGTATACACATTTGATAATGAATTTTAAAAAAGGAAAATGTAAAGACATAGATATTTTCTTCTAATGATGAAAAAAATCTTTGATCTACAAGTAGGTATACTAGCAGCCCCGGCCACACATTGCTGTGGCTAATGAAACCTAACCTTATAACGAACGCCATCTGTTAAATCAAATCCACACCACGCTGCCTGCTGCCCGCTGCCGCTTGGCCAGATATATTATGTATTTCAAACAATTTTACACAAAACCGTGACAAATTATATACCTAAAAACCTTCCCCATGAATCACTCTATCTATTGGTGAAAACCGCATGAAAATCCGTAACGTAGTTTAAAAGATCTAAGCCCACATACATTTTATACTTGGTAAAGATAGTCCTTGAAGACTGAAATGACCTAATTTAACCCACATAAAAAGTTTTTTTTATCTGTCCCTTTAAAAACAGTATAGAAGGGTTTCACTGTGCTTACACAAAATAGGTATACCTACCTATTATAATAAGGTGGTACATTGTTAGCGAGAAATAGGACAATAAATATTGTTTAATAATGAATCAAATAAAAATATGTGACACAAAATTTGTTTGAGAAACAAAATAAATTTACATACTTTATTATGCTTTTAAATTTTTCTATAACTGGCAACCAATTAAATATAAAAACCCTCTGATACACATTATGTAGAATTCAGAAGATTAGCTTTCAGATTACATTAATAGTTAACTTTGGATAACTCAACCTAAATTCAACAGACTTATTTTACTTGCATAACAAATTTCAACTTACATTGACTGTGAAATGTAAAAAAATGTTTATAAAAACAACTCTTTACGTTTTAACTATATATTTTAAAATATAATGTTCACTTTGATTTCAAAATATTTGTTTAAAACCTTTCGTAGCAATACAATGAAAAAGAGTTGGGACAAATCATAGACATTCAAATTAATAAACGAGCCAATCGGGGAAATTTCTAGGATTTGTCAATAAATGAATCTGACAGTTTACACGCAACTCTCAACGTAATATCACCATTCAGTAATTGAAAATAAAATCTGCTTACTACGAATTATTAGTCTTTTTCATAATGGCGCGCAAATTGTAACTAATAGGGGAAAAAAAAGTTTAGGCTTCTTCACAAAATTCAATATTTTGTTCAATTTACGAACCTCACTTAATTTTAGTTTTGTTATGCCAGCCAGTTAATTTAAAAACGAATAATTCAGATGCTGCCCAGAAAAGTCCCACAATGGACTGCGCAGCAAACCTTTGCCTTGCTTTAGCGAACTTTAATTTTCTGAGCATAGTTTGATTACATATTTTAATGTGCGCTCTTCGTTGGTCGTGATTGATGTAGTAGTTTACTCAAAGCATCCTCAAAACCCTTCTGGTGCTAAAAGTTTGGTCATGCAGTTTGCCTACAGCTCATCGAAATGATGCACAGATTTCATGATAGGACTAAAAATTTGGATGTCTATGAGACAAATATGTTTTGTGAGGTGGTGGGAAATTTTACATTTTTGTATGGGACTCGACACTATTACCTATTTATTATAATTTGAAACTTTTGAGAAAACTTATATTCAAGTTCTTTCTCTGATTTGTAGTGATTTTCATACAATGGGAATTTGTACCATCTAAAAGCAGCCTGTCAGCAACAAGCTTATCAATACCTATTCAAGTGATAATATTTGAAGTACCTGCTTGGAAAGCTAGTGTCATTCAAACGCAATCATTCAAAAATATGAAGTGTTTGCCTTGCAGCTGCGCAAACATAGATAGATATATACAAGGAATTCATTAGTTTTGCTAGGGAGAGTATTTTGTACCAATTTAACGAGATGGTGTAAAACAGAGACTGAAAATTTTGATATTGATCATCATTTCAATTGAAAATTGGAAATACATAGGAACTTGTGTCCGTTCTGGAAGAGCTAGGCATCCACAATAGGCTCTCAACTATCTGCCTATAACGTATTTTAAGATACTTGAGGACTCCAACTTGGAGCTTGGAGATACTCAGTCACTGGTAAAGTGTTTGGCAGAAGAAGCAGAGGAAGGTCACCAATGCGCTGGAGTGACTAAATATCACTGGCGTCTGGTACTAAGGACACCTTAGTACCGGACGCCAGAGAGGAGCCTTGTCCACCATGGAAATTGGAGTAGGGGTCACGATCCTCAGCAATGAGGAACCAAATTGAGAAGTTAGAGCCATTTGGGAGATAGAGTCAACAGATTATGCCAACCACTGAAGATGTAAACTGATAAAGTGTTGAATTGAATTCACAAGAAAACTGATTTCAGAAACAGCCGTCAAAATATCTGTATATCGATCGTCCAATTGATTGGTAAGATATCTCTGAAAAATCTTAATTTGAGTTGAGTATGCAGTTATTTGTAAAGTGTTACCCTCTATCTGGTACAATACTCAGATTACTCATAATAACCATCAAATCAATTATAATGCAGAAAAACGTATAGTTAGATACATATTTCAGAATGACGTACAAATGTACCGGACCGTCGTACCTTCCAATATTATTTTAAAGCATTCGAATATTGCATTCCTCATTATTTCAAAACTTAGTATTTGGATATGTCTGACTAGGCAGCTGGACGATCTATGTACCAATTTTAAGGTCATTTTCTTTTCTCATTTCACAGACGATGTGCATTTTTCTTGTCTCAAAAAGTAACATTTCAGGGTTAACGAACAATCAACAATATTCAAATTCCTTCCACTGCCTTCATATTCAAAGCGGAAATATTGCTTGTGCAATGATGGAGGATTTTCTCCCATAGACGGCAAAATAAAGATGCATGAAATATTAATTTACAATAGGCATAATAAGAAGACTCATTTGCAAAATAAAATAAATTATATTATGTAACAACATTAAAACTGAATAAAAGTATTTCTGTACAAAAAATTTCAGTTCTTATTCGAGTTTCTTATTCGAGAACAATCATTCATACTTTATTTAATTACATACATGTCCAGTATATTAAACCACTGAAGAGAAATACGGATAGAAATGAAGTAAGGTCAATTTGATCTTACTTCAAGTGAAATTGGTAAAAATGTGTTTAAATTCATTGGCCTGTCACCCAGGAGTCGAAAGAGCTTATGTAAGTTGTCGACAACAGTTTTTTTTTTCAAATCGTTATAGATCACACTTCTAGATATTTTCTAATCAGTGGTATATTAACCATATTGGTATCTGTTACCTGAGGAAGATGTTAGTATGTAGTTGTAGGCAGTTGATTTTCAGTGCAACCTGCCCGGATTTGCGTTCGTATAAAATATTGAGATAGTAAAGGGTGTCCCAACAAGAGCGCCGGATTAAAAGGAGTTTTATTCCATACATAATCAAAATATTTGTTTTACAATAAAATAAAAATAGCTTTTTTTTTTTTAATAAACAATGTGTGCGCAGTGTGTGTAAAAAAGTAAATCCGGAGCTCTTATTGGGATATCCTATGTTGAGATTTAACCAATCAGTGAACAGTGTCTTTGGCTATATGTACACAAGTCATCTTGTAGGACATCTCCGCAGTGAATTTTGTCTGTCTGTAACAAAGAAAGCTTTAATTATGTACAAGGTTTAGGTTGAGTGGTTTCAAACTCTGGTTACTTTTTTAGATTTACGATCGAATCAATAATCGGCATCAAACGTTATTAATATTCCAGCGTCTGCGTGATTGAATTTCAGAACCCAGTTTCGAGTGCATGTTGACGCCACGCTGCACACGTTGCGCCACAAATAACATCTGTGTATTTGGAATTTCAAACAAAACTATTGTTGTAATTCGGTTTTGAATTCTAGAATTAGTCACGAGATGTCGCCACTTACGTCAGCAGCTCGCATGTGGACTTTTCTTCCCTAGGTATAAGTACTACGGATTTATAGAATTTAAGTATCTTTCCGGATATTGAGAGATTACATATGTCGTCATTGCCTGTCACGGTTACTTTAACTCGGTGTCTAGCTGTCACTGGATCACAGTGGATCCGAGGAACTGGATATATTTGGAACCAGTTCTTATCGGATTTATAAAATGGTTACCAACACTTAAACTGGATGAAGCCGAATTAAAAGTTGCCCGCAAGGCCTAGCAGCAAAAACCTGCAAAACTGGTTTTAAACTGCTAGTCAATTTGATTCTCGGCCCGTTTTTGGCTTTTGATCAAATAGTGATCAGCCGTCAATCGTAACAGCAAAGGTTATTATGATTGACAGCTTATCAAAATTTGATCAAAAACTCGTATGGGCCGAGAATCGGCATTAATCGTAGATTTGATCAAATTGAAGTTTGTTGTTTTAAACTTTCGTCACATTTGATGACGATCAGCACCATTTTTAATTATTGGTACTTGATTTTAAAAGTCAAAATTATGATCTGTTTTAGCTGCCACACAGGAGGCCCTGAGGAAATCAATTCCCTCAGGGCCTCTGTCATCTTTGAAGATACTATGAGAAGGGTCATTTTAGGGAAAAGAAGGAAAGGATCTGGGAAGGAAAATGTATGAGGGGTGGGTAGGAATCTGGGGGTCAATGTGTCCAGTAGTGACAAGACGTATGAATCCATCCCTCTCATTGCAGTGCAAGGCGATGGGTCGAGAGAGCCCGGCTGAAGAGGTCTAGGTTAGGTCTCCCTCAACCAGTCTCACCCGATCTGGCCCGCTATGCCATCAACTCATTTGCCATCAAGACCTAGACAGATGTCACCCCATGAACCGGGGCACCTGTGCTAAGTCACCAAACATAGCAAACCACCTTGAGTGACTTATGGTAGAGGTGTTGATTATCCAATAAATGGTTCCCGAGGCAGCGATCCCATACCCGCCTTGCAAGCAAGCATAATGGAAATGCCATTATGATTTAAGGTTTATTTCATCGATTTAACCTCTCAGGCCTCGAACCCATTTTGTCGGAAGTTCAAAATATTTCGGCTGGCAATACAATCCAAATACATGGAATGTTTCTGAACGAATCCGAAATCTACAAACGGTTTTTGAAAGATGATGAAAGAAGCCATAATTCGAAATAAACATATAATTTTTGAAATATAAACATTTTGAAATGCAAACATAGAAAAATTTAAAAAATTGTTCAACTTATGTTTTTTCTAACTAAAATTAATGATTATGAAAATAAACATGTTATATTAGGCAAATGTATTAGAAAAATTATCATCTTCTCACTTTTTAGCCTTTTCATGTAAAAATAGTTTATAAAAAATTCCCAAATTATTATTTTTTGTTTTCAGATTGCGGCGGGAAACTTTGGATTCATAAATATGCGCATTTAAAATTATTTCGTGGATAACTTTTAGATTTGAATATAAAGCATGGTGTTTTCTTTTTCTAACACCATTATATTTCTAACCATCAAAGTAGGGACGTAGGGAGACACAAGGATTTCTACGAGACCTATACGAGTTGTTCCAAAAGCCGAACAAATTAGCCTGAGGGGCTAAGACGACATTATCACAAGTATAAGAAAATGAAGATCGTGAAAATAATAAAAATATTTTATAAGATCCATGTGAAAAAAAAAATTAAATAATCAGATCTACATAAATCTTCAGTGCAGATGGATAAATGATTAAATAAAATAACAACCTGAATTTGTTCGGGGGCGCCCATGCTACATGGCCCGGCACTGGTTCATGTCCACCGGGGGGGGCGCGGGGGCCATCATCTGTGTGGAAGGGAGCTCTCCACTCAGCTCCTCCGGGGGCTGGCCTAGCTCTTGCATCTGTAACACAATTAACAATTGGAGGTTACAATTAATTTTCTTCAGCCCCACAACACGCCCCCCTAATCCCTTCTAGCTACACAATAACCCGTTGAGCTGCTGATATTTTGCAATGTATTTCTATCAAGCCAAAATTACTCCACACAGGAGACTTTCTAAAGAAAGGAAGGAGAGGACATTCTGAGAAAGAAAAGATCCAAGAAGTGGGTAGGAATCTGAGCTCAGTGTGTCCAGGAGTGACAGACACATGAATCCATCCCTCCAATTATGGTGCAAGGCGGTGGGTAGAGAGAGTTCAACTGGAGAGGTCAAAAGGCCTCCTTCAACCAGACTCTCTCGATCCTACCAGCAGGTGGATAGACGTATCCACCGCCAAGACCCGGATAAACCTCACGTGAATCCGGTGAACACATATGAGTGCTGCTTGCGCAGGAAGTATTTCCACATTACACACGTTCGGTTACAAATAAATTAACTAGGTGATTTTTCACAAAAACAGTGCTATATAAATTAGGCAAGTATTATTATTAACTATATTTTATAATTTATTTCAAAACAAAATTCCATTTCAGAAAGAAGATGAAAACCTCCTTCAGATTTAATATAACAAATCAACAAGAATATGAAATTAAAAATATTAAAATTTTGAAAGCAATCAATGATAAAGTTTTTTAAATCGCTTACCAATGGGTTTTATCATGTAAACTGGAATTTCTACTCATTTACACAAAATTAAAAAAACAAATGTAATTAGACAAAGGTATGACATGTACACAAAAAAAATATTTATAAAAAAATTTGCAAACCTTTTTGTCAAATATTTTTCAAATGCTAAATGTTGTTTCATAGAATTATGTACGAGGGCTGTCTGTAAAATAAGGTCTCCAAGGTGCTGCGGTCGCGAGAAACGATTTTACGCGCAATCCTCCAATACTAGCGTGTAGCACGGTTTCCCATTGCCAAATCCCCACCATGTTGCACCCTCTATGATGCTTAGTTTCGTCGTGGCAGCCGTTCGCGATGGAGCTTCCACTCGCCACACACGCCAGGTGTGAGTTACGCTCTGTAATCCGTTTTTAAACTTTGCTTCGGCGAATCTGAATGACACCACTGGGATTGTATCTTTGTCTCTGGTGTCGTGTAGAGTATCTGGGTCTCACCCTAATCACAATTGAGTCCAGAATTCTTCGCCATCGATATCGTAGCACTCAAGGATTCGCGAGCTGCTTCAACCCGTTGTTGTTTGTGATCTTCGGTGAGCATTTTGGGACCCACCTTGGGCAGACTTTGTGGTCTCCCAAATTTTCTGTCAAAATCTTGTCAGTAGTGGTCTTACTGACATCAGGGATCATATTACACAGCTCCCTAACCATCACCCGTCGATCTGCAATCATTGTTTTTTCCACTTTGGCAATTTTTTTGTCTGAAACCGATGGCTGTCCGGCACGCTTTTAAATTCTCTGCACCATTTGCGCGTGTTTTCGCGCTCATAATCTGTTTTCAGTACAATTCAAGTAGCTGAGAATGAATTTCCACCGGATTTACATTTCTTTGCACAAAAAACTAATTATAAAGCGTATTTCACACCTGGCGGGTGTGGCGAGCGGAAGCTCCATTGCGAACGGCTGCCACTCCGGAACTAAGTGTTGCAGAGAGTGTAGCATAGTGGGAATTTGGTATAGGGAAACCAGGCTACAAGCTAGTGTTGCCGGATCTTGCGTAAAATTGTTCAGCACTTTGGAGAGTCGAAAATCGCAGCACCTTGGAGACCTTATTTTACGGACAACCCTCGTATTTAAAAATTTTCAGGAGTGTCTATGGCAAAATTTTAAATATAATAAATATACATTTACAAATACAAAATGTGATGTTCTCTCTTTCTAACACTGTTTAAATCATATATCTCACTGTAATACGAAATGAGAGAGCATGATTTATGAGGCGATAAGTATTTTAGCTTGCTTGTTCTTTATTTAAGATAAGAAAGGTCAACTATATTGATTTTGGATAACATTTACCTGTGTAAAATTTGCCATGTTCATTTAGCAACAAAATGATAAGACAAAATGTAAACAATGTTTTCTTTATAAGCAGACTGCTACGAGCAAACAAATTCTTTGCGAGTAGACTTTTTTTTAAATATACATAAATTCCACACAAGAGGCCCATCTAGATCATGTGAGACTACGGCATCCCCAATTGGGGTATGTTGTATGCTGAAGGTAGAAGAGAAGTGAATAAGAGGAAGGTGAGTAAATGCCTGGCTATTCAAATCTGGTCACTAAACATGGCAAAATTTATTTCAAGTAACTTTTCAATTTTGATTGATGGTCTTACACCAAGCCAATAGAGTAATCTTCCAGCATGGAATTTTTGTCACTCAATGTCGTATCATTGTAGAAGAGGGATTCAACATATAACCTAACATTTGTTTTCCCCGGTTATCAATAATCTGATAATATTAACTCCTCCTACCATCATTATAAACGTAAAATAAAACAAATAAAATTTATTTGCGCATGCCGGGATTTGAACCCGCAACCTTCGGATTGCTAGTCGAGTCTTACCCCACCGATAGATGCAAAGAGTGTGTACGAGACAATGTAATAAAGCAAAGAGTGTGTGAGCCAAGACAGATATGTGTGGCAGTTCATCCCCTTTGCCTGCCTCTGCGGTTAAACAATGGTTAGTTTTAAAAGTTCGACACATTTCTTCAAGGATGTACAATCTTGATACTTAGTAGAATGATTTAAAAAAAAACAAAGATCTAACCTGCTGCATTAATGTGAGCACGGAATCGAATCTGGCTTTTTTGACTTCTTCAGAGTCAGTTTCAGTCTCGGCCTCTAGTTCAGTGCACACTTTGATCATTAGCTCATTCTGCTTTACATATCTGCAAACATCAACACAATTCAATACATAATCAGGTTACACAATTAACCACTGGAGCGTTTTTCAAACACCCTCGAGCGCTCACTGGTCAATATGTGGCAAATTTCAATATATATTTTAAAACAATTGTTGAAATTATTTCAAAGTTCCCGCGCACCGTACACTTCGATTAATTACAAAGATAACTTAGTATTTTCAATTTTCAACAAGAAATGTTTCGCATCTCTTCTGAATTATTTGTTATTAACATTTCGCGAACCAAAAATATTAAAATATTTTTTGTTACAAATCATTGATCATATTTTTTTTGCATTAGCTCCACCCAGGAGACCAATTTAAAATAAAACCATATAAATTTGTTACAGACCACTTTAATTTATTTTATTCACATCCTACCGGTTTTGGAAGAACCCTTCCTTCATGGGGAGAATATAAGAACTAACCTACGATACAGAATAATGACAGACATATACAAGGTGTCCGGAAACTCGTAGTACAAGCGGGAAACTGGGGATTCCCCATCACATTTGGAGTCGATTTTGTGGTATAACTTTTTTTGATTTGAGCTTTCGTTTTCGAGAAAATCGAGTCAGAAGTTGATTTTTTTTTTGGTCAAATTCTTGTTAATTATTACCGACGATCATAGTACCTAACTAATAAAAACAATTTAAAAGAAAACCAAACAAAGAAATCGGTATTTAAAGCATAATTTTGAAATTGCCCATCAATTATTTCAACATAAAAATAAAAAGTTCGCTCGTTCCACGGTTCAAACACAGCTGTGCACAGCTGTTATTACATATTCGCAGCTTCTGTTAAAATAACAATGCAAAATTAGCTCTATCTCTTTCTACGCTAGGTACAATCAACACGTGAAAGAAGAGACGAGATAGCGTTTTCGATATTTCATAAACAGGTACCATACGGACGAACTAATAATTAAAGGGCTCTTCACACGGCACTGCATGCAGGGAATCTGCCGCAGAGTTCCTGCAAATTGGGTGGTTAGTAGTCAGAACCGCCTGCCGTATTATTATTTACCCTCTTCGAATTCTCTGTCGTGTCAGCCGCAGAGGGTCCGCCTCCAACTTGCGACCAATCTGCCGGAATGAACATGTTACGACACGTCGTTGGCAGCGACTTGTACCAGAACAGTGATTAGGATATAAATATTATTATTTTACTCATCATGCATTGAAAAGGAAAAAGAAGTTTGGGTAGAAATTTTTGATTTATAGATGCTTGTGTGATATTTCCCACAAAAATTATTTGCGGCGAGATCTAAACCATAGATTCTCAACGTGGGCGATAAGGGGGCGACAATTCAGGGGGCGGTACAATTAAAGGAGAAAATTGACGGCGTTTCAGACTTTCAGGTGGGCGGTAGGAGACCCAGATAAACCCATCGCACCCTATCCCATTAGGGGCCATCCAATCACAAAAATAATTTCCCTATCGCATTACGCCCCCTCCGTTGCGGCAAATGTAGCCCCATCGTGATATCCCGTTACGTCCCCTTCGTCGTGGTGATGGTGGTGTACCGATACGCCCCCTCCGTTATGGCAAATGTAACCCTGTCGTGGTATCCCATTACGCCCCCTATTGCTGTTTCGGATAGGGGGCGCTATGATAAAATTATTCTTAAAGTGGGTGGTGGGCAAGAAAAGGTTGAGAATCTATGATATAGGTTCTCTACGTGGGCGAAAACGCCCCCTTGGGGACTTTTCAGACCTTCAGTTGGGCGGTAGAATACAAGGAGGGAATTGGGGGGCGTTTCAGACTTTCAGGGGGGGGGGGGGGGGGTAGGAGACCCAGAAAAACCCATCTCACCCTATCCCATTAGGGGCCATCCATTCACAAATATAATTTCCCGATCCTATTAGGCCCCCTCCGTTGCGGCAAATTTAGCCCTATCGTGATATCCCATTACGCCCCCTTCGTCGTGGTGGCGGTGTACCCAGGTGTAGGGGGACCCAGAGGAACCCATCCCACCCTATCCCATTAGGGGCCATCCATTCACTAAAATAATTTCCCTATCCCATTACGCTCCCTCCGTTGCGGCAAATGTAGCTCCATCGTGATATCCCGTTACGCCCCCTTCGTCGTGGTGGTGGTGGTGTACCGTTACGCCTCCTCCGTTGTGGCAAATGTAACCATGTAATGGTATCCCATTACGCCCCCTATGGCTGTTTCGGATAGGGGGCACTAGAAATAAAAATATTCTCAAAGTGGGCGGTGGGAAAAAAAGGTTGAGAATCTGTGATCTAAACGGTGCGGTGTTATAAATATACAACACCACTTTTTAAATTCGAACCTAAAAGTTAACCTCAAAATAATAAAATATGTACCTACACTTTTAAGAAACTTAAGTTTCTGACCACAATCTGAAAAAAAATTGTGAAATTGTGGGAATTTTTGAATTAATTTTATGCAAGAAACGACATAAAATGAGTGGTTAATAATGTTTATAATAAATTTGCCTAATAAAATATGCGTGTATTTTTATTTTTTTTCATTATCGGTAATTTTAGTTAGAAAAATACGTAAGGTGGGACATTTTACATTTTTTTTCATTTAAATTGTTCCATATTGTACCAACCTTTTCTCATTTTTTCCATTGTTACCGTTGTCTATGTTTATTATTAGTCTATGTCTGTTATTTTTCCTTGACATCATGTTCTATGTCTATTATTTAAAAATTAGTATTATTAAAACCCCGAAGAAATAAGCGTTGCTTACGAAACATTCGGTTTTTATAAACAATAAAAATTGTAAAAACTAAGTAATTTATTCATTTGGACTTTTTTTATTTGTCAGGGTGTAACAGCACGTACCCGAGGAGATTTTAACCAGAGGTACCCGAGCTTATTTGGAGTAAAAAAAATTATAGTCATTTTGAAATTTAAAGTCATTAAAGTCAGTCAGCGAGCGCTCCGAACACGTACGCACAGCGCAAAAACTAAGAACTCTCTGCAAATTTGGTTGTTGCCCTGCTTGCATGAGTGCCTGCTTGCAGGGGTGCCTGCTTGAAGTGTCTACAAATCGGGCCGTGAGGAATGCCCTTAAAACATGGCCGTTCATTATTATAACGTACTTCCTTGCTTTGTTTGGGCAAGTTCAAGGTTAGTTCCCGCTGTCACGCGTTTGATTGAGGTCGTTCACATCTTTTAACCGTTCTGTTAATTAAACTCTTTTTTTGTTTTATAAAAAAACAACAAAGTGTGTTTGTGAATTATTTGTGTCATTTTCATATTTTAAAGTGATTAATTATTGTGTATTACAATGGAATAATACCAACGCAGAATAATTATGACGTATTAATGTATTTTTTGTGATGTGCAGTGTTTTAAGTTTTTGGATTACCTTTCCTCGGAACATTTCCACATAATGTAAGTAGGTTAACACCTATGCTAATAATTTCTCTCACAAGGATTGTTTGAATTGGTCCAGTACTAAGTCAAGTAGCGTGTACACTGAAATGTTGCTGAAAATCGTTCGTGTTGCTTTCAAATACAATACATTTTTGCCCGCCGCCCGTTACAAATTTAAACCCTAAAGTAGCCGAAAAAATTCATTTATTATTTTTTTTTTAAATTTTAAATGTAAAAATGCTTAAATAGAAAATCTTTGTTTATTTGGGTTCTCTATGTGATGTAGGTTCACCAGTTTTCCGCTTGTACTACGAGTTTTCGGACACCGTGTATAAACAATTTTTGGTGTTTGAGTGGGAGACGAACAAAGGGGAAGGGGTAATTACGGGATTTCCGGGAAGAACAGAGCGATTTATTGGAAATACGTCTAGAATAGGATCAAAGATAAATTAATTTGGTTATTCAAAATACTACAGTAATTATTTAGGGATTTTCTAATTTCAAGTGCTTCTAAGTTATCTAATTGTTTGCTTTTATTGTAACAGTGAAGAATTTTAATACGTGTGACCTCATTAAAAGTATGATCTGGAACGGAATCATGGAACAACGTTAGTAGGATTTTAGTAATAATGATTTCTCACCTATCATAGTCCTCGGCGCTGACTTTGTCCTTATTTTCCTTCAGCCATGCGGGGTATTTGTCTACTATGTCCTTCAGGGAAGGGTAGAGCACCTCCTTGGACAGGAGGGACTGCATCATCCCTTGCATGAAGGGGAGGAACATGTTGCCTGAAGGATCTTCCTGGAAAAACAAACACAAAATTTGTTATAAAATATGTAGTAAGCATCTTTAATTTTCTTGCATTTACAGTTAGGTTACAGGGGCAACGAAAATAATACACTTAATGTACATCAAGAATGCGGCGAATAGGTTAAGAACCTATTTATAAAATGGTAGGCCAATTTGTGTCAATAGTGTAGATACTAAATGGATTCTTGACTGAATATGTATTCTACTTATGTTGTTCTTTCTTTGAGTGCCTTATCAGGTCCTCCCGACGTTGGAAATCACTCTTGAAAATGTCTCTCTGTCTTGCGCTGCCCGGAATAGCTCCTCCACACTTCTAATGCCGGTCCACTCTCGCAAGACATTTGTCTCCTACCAGGCCCTCGGCGACCTTCTATCTTGCCTTTCAATATTAAATGGAGCACGTGATACTTCTCCCCTCGAAGTATATGACCCAAATATGAAATTTTCTTGGTTTTTATTAATGTAAGCAGTTCCCTATCTGCTCTAGCCCGCCTAGGAATTTTTGTGTTGGTGATCATGTCGATCCATGGAACCTTGAGCATTCTCCGGTGAAGACACATTTCAAAGGCCTCTAACCTGTTCATGGTATTTATTTTCAAGGTCCATGTTTCACATCCATACAGCAAGACCGACCACACATAGCATTTTAGCATTCTCTGCCTTAGTTTTAAGCTGATATTGTCATTGCAGAAGAGGGATTTTATTTTACTGAACGCAGTTCTTGCTGCTTCAATTCTGCACCTAATCTCTATATCTGGGTCAAAAGTTGTAATAATTAGTATCTGTTGTTAATAATTATTATCTAAAGAAACATCCTTACCTGTTCTCCACCGCCCATATTCATTCCTGCGAACATATTCTTCAAGGCCTCTTCATTAAAAGGAGTTTGTTGAAGGCTGTCTGCATTTGTGTTCATACTTTCTAGTGCTTGAGAAATTGCTGCGCTAACCTGAAATGTAACAAGATATTGTTAGATAGGTTGGCGACAAAAGGATCAATGATGTTAATTCTTCACTTACAGTTGTTTATCTTCTAAAGATCAATCAACCAGATAAGGGAATCAAGACAATGGACTCACATCATTAAATGGGGTTGGTTTGTCTTCTGATTCCAGTTGAGGGTCTTCATTTGCTTCACCTTCTCCTCCCAGTGCTGCGGGTTTCATCACTTGAGCTGCGGCTTCTGTAATAATCAACATATTATATGGATTTCAAGCTATAAGGATATGTTTCTCAAACAACTTAAGGCACACACAATAAAAGAATCTAATATCGTAGGGCAACTTAAGATATGTTGAGATATTATTTTGAAGGACGTAGTTCTGCTGAGTAGGAACTAAGGGTTAAATTAGAATCAAATAGTCAAATTTATCGCAAGTTAATAACAAATTAAGAGTTTTTTTAAAACAAAGTAAAATAAATATAGTCAATGCTGTACCTGCCATCATTTGAAATGTGGCTGCAATCTGGTCCTGACTGATTGATTCCTCTGTAAAAGAAAGAGACATTTAGTTATCACCTATCAAATATTGTCAAAAACAAGCAGTCGCAAAATGCACCTAAAAAATCCATCCCATTTACAACTAGTCAAACTGCTACAGTTATTCCGAAGATGACTGTGCAATACTGTAGTGGAAATTGACAATTTCTTGGACCAGCTTTGGACATAGGCTTCCCTCAAATGTCAATGTTTTGACGAATCTTCATTGCTCTCACGCCATTCGAAACATGCCATCCAATCCCTTTGGGTGAAATTAATCATTCATATTGTTGCACAAAGCATTTATAACAAGGTGTGTGCACACTTTTACATATACAATATTTATGGTCTCGGTGTGTGGCATCTTCAGTATTTGTGCATTGGTTAGAAGATTGCCAGCCCTAGATTTTTTTGGAGCTGAAATGTTGCCAAATCTGCAGGCAGAACACAAATCTTGAAAATTCAAATGCAAGCATTTCTCATTTCTTGTGCGGCAGTCGAGAGTGAAGGATAACCCTCTCCACTGACATACAACAGAACGACTTCAACTCGCCAATATTGTGGAATTGACTGGAGATCATCATTGGAATTGACTTGAAGGTCATTCTTGGAGGTTTTTGGAATCGGAAATAATCGACTTTTCCTGCATCTGGACAGGGCTTTTGTTCTCCAGATGACCCAGTCTTACGATACGAGGTTCTTTTTTAAATCTACCCGAGGAGTTTTCTGCAAACCATACCTTTGCTGCAACTACCTCCAACTATGCTGCAACTTGAAAACGGTATCACACATCAATCTATTTATTTAAGCAAGCCCTTTTGCCAGCCTGCTTTAATTTCAGGGTGTATTTGAGTGCTAATATAATTTTGTATTTCAAATATGTATCTTCTTTACATTTTTAATAAAAATCAAACCCTTACTTGTAGATGCATTTGCCATAAGTAGAGTTCTCATTGCTTATAAATAGTATGCATTCAGTATATCAAAAATGTACCCTGTTATTTTTGCCAACTAATTCCGAAGCAACAATATATTGTTAGCAGCATGTTTGAATATTGCCGCTTCACACGTTTACGGCTCCAGAGGTACTGCTATCGCCTCTGGCGGCCAACGGGGAGACTACACCGTCTACAGCGGCCGGTAAAGGAGAGTACTACCAACAACACACTTCTAACGGACAGCCAACGGCTGGATTTACAAATGGCGGAACACGGAATATAATCTTGCTGATTCTTGAATGTTGTTATTGTCAATTAACGTGGAGACAATATATTTCATCATAAATATTAACTTAGCGTTTTATTATTGCTAACATCAGAAGTGGGATTCGTAAAAGCAAGTGTCCATTAGCTTTTGTTTCGTTCACCTGACAAAAACTCGTGTTTTGTATGCAAACGGCGGCCATCACGGCGTCTCTCGAGTTTGTTTACGTTTTTGATGTTTGATGCCGGTGATTAAAATCTGTGTATCGGACTTCTGAATATATGTGAAATTATTGTATTTAGTGACAATCTGTGTATCGGACTTCTGAAAATATGTGAAATGTTTGGACTTCTGTTGTGAATTTACGTAAAAATGCCGCGCAATTACAGTGATGACAGATGCATTGATGCCCGATATCGGAGGAATGCGTGGATCGTGTTTCCGCCGAAAGGACGCATTGAAAATTTTAATTTGGTGCTTGAAAACTCATTTGTGGTTCAATGGGTTTGTCAAAAAGGCCTTTCCCTTTCGTGTTTATCATCGTGAGCCTAATTTGATGATCGAAGACATTTGTCCAAAATGTTAACAACGGCTGTCAAAATAAAGTCGCTAGCATTATGCTGAGCGCATAAACTGAAATACATGGTGAATCAGAGAAGCTGACTTCAGGTCCAGAAGATAGCAGATGGATATGATCTCTTGATGGAAATTGGTTAAATGTTCGGAACCTCAAAATGTTTCAAAATTACGATGCTGAAAGTTTACGCGGCGATGACGAAATCTGATCTTGGTAGCCGTCTAGCTGACAAAACAGGATCAATATGGTGATTTGCTTTTGAGTATGGACATCGCAGATGCCTTATTGCAATAACTAAAAGGAAATATGTTTGCGAAAATTAAAGCCCGTTTATGTATGGCGAAAAGAAGTTGTAATCATGTTGAATTACAATTATGCCGACTGTCTGTGTCAAAACCTAGTACCTATTATGGTTCGAAGATATTTGAAATGGTTTGGAATTAATCGAAATGATTCAAAGTGGTTTGAAATGATTCGGAGATAATCAAAATGATTCGATGTTGAATGGTTCGAAGATATTCTAAATGGTGAACCCCTAGAAATGTCAGGTGTGGCGTTCTTTGGATTCTTCATGATGAGATTGGACATCGAGGTGTTAATCAAACACTGGCTGCCGTCCGGGACAAATACTGGTTTCCATGGAAGAGGAATGTTATCACAAAATATGTGAAAAACTATTTTAAATGTTGGTTGGAAAATGAGATACTGGGCGATGTGATATGTGAGCCCGGGATTTTTAGAAAATGGAGATGTCTTTTGCAGTTGCGTTGAGCAGGTAGATCAATTTACTATGATCTTTCGTGAAGAGCGTGAACGGAATGCTGCGTGTTATTACTCTCCAGGATGGCTTAATGAAAAAAACTGCCGATTAGAGGCAGAGGCAGAAACAAGCACGAAAGTTGTCATCATGACAATTTTGGCGATGGCGTACCTTTTTGGGGTGCCACGGGTGCTTTTGATGAATATCAAAAGCAGCAGATGAAACGGTTCATCTTGAACCGATTCATAAACTCACAGGTTGATGAGTGGCAGGACCTTATGGTCATACGTGCTGAGACACTAGTGCTTTTGATGAATATCAAAAGCGGCAGATGAAACGGTTCATCTCGAACCGATTCATAAACTCACAGGTTGGTGAGTGGCAGGACCTTATGGTCATAGGTGCTGAGACACGGGTGCTTTTGATGAATATCAAAAGCGGCAGATGGAACGGTTCATCTCGAACCGATTCATAAACTCACAGGTTGGTGAGTGGCAGGACCTCATGGTCTTACGTGCTGAGGCACGGGTTCTTTTGATGAATATCAAAGGCGGCAGATGAAACGGTTCATCTCGAACCGATTCATAAACTCACAGGTTGGTGAGTAGCAGGACCTTATGGTCTTACGTGCTGAGGCACGGGTTCTTTTGATGAATATCAAAGGCGGCAGATGAAACGGTTCATCTCGAACCGATTCATAAACTCACAGGTTGGTGAGTAGCAGGACCTTATGGTCTTACGTGCTGAGGCACGGGTTCTTTTGATGAATATCAAAGGCGGTAGATGAAACGGTTCAACTCGAACCGATTCATGCTTTTTGATGCAGATCAAAGGCGGCAGATGAAACAATTCAATGCGAAACGGTTAATTAAACCTTCGTATCGCGTTGGCGATACAGTTTTGCCAAGGTCATTTATGAATATAAGAAAAAGTTGGACATGCGTTTGACGTTATTCCTGGCTTTAATACGGATTTCTGGGGGAAATCCGGGGTACAGAAAGTTGAAAGGTCGGTTTCGGAGTTTGCCTTATAAGGTGGTAGAAGTCTTGCCGAACGATCGTTTTGACGTGTACAAAAGTTGAAAGGTCGGTTTCGGAGCTTGCCTTATAAGGTGGTAGAAGTCTTGCCGAACGATGGTTTTGACGTGGTGGGTAAGAGACCCAATCGCAGCACTCACAGAGTGATGGTCGCATATGAAAATATAAGGAATTGACCGGGTGAACAAATTTCTGCAATGGTCAGGAAAGGCGAGCAGGGTAATCTGTTTGTCAGTACCATTTTGGGGTTGAAAAAAATTTCAATCCCTGTAATATTTTTTTTTATTCTTTTCTTTTAGCTTCCTGCTTTGAGGTCAAAGCAGTGGTCAGTATGGCCGTGTTAGCAGCATGTTTGAATATTGCCGCTTCACACGTTTACGGCTCCAGAGGTACTGCTATCGCCTCTGGCGGCCAACGGGGAGACTACACCGTCTACAGCGGCCGGTAAAGGAGAGTACTACCAACAACACACTTCTAACGGACAGCCAACGGCTGGATTTACAAATGGCGGAACACGGAATATAATCTTGCTGATTCTTGAATGTTGTTATTGTCAATTAACGTGGAGACAATATATTTCATCATAAATATTAACTTAGCGTTTTATTATTGCTAACAATATAGAAATGCTCTCTTGAAAAGATAAATAAAATCATTGGCTTATTGGCCGAGGAGCTGAAAGATCTTATGTAAACTGATTACATCGGTAGAGATCACACTTCGAAGTTCAGTTGTTTAGTTGAAAAAAATAATAATTACCGGAGCATCCCTTCATGGAGCTGAGCAACGAGGCCATGTTGCTCTCGAAGGTGGCGGCCGCTTGCTGCAGGAACTCTTCGCTCCACACGTTCTCCGAGGGGTTCCAGTCCACCCCGTCCAGCACCATGTTGGGGTCCACAGAGCTGCCGCCTATACTCTCCTTCCTGGCGCCACTGTCCTTGGCTGGAGGGGCCATGTCCTCCAAGGCACCTGGCCACAGAAAGACAATGATTAGTATTGAATCACTCAATAATCTATTGCAACATCCAAATGTTTATAATGTCCCATAAAACCATTTGTTATAATATAATATATAAAACTGCAACTCTGGTATCCCTTCAACTTACTATTCTTAGAAAAGTTACAGATGAAGTGGTTTAATTATGTTCTCAGAATGCCAGAAGACAGATTTCCATATAAAATACTGGCGGCCATTAGTTATGCTGTATTACGCTTCCTACTTCTTTAGCCGACGTTTCGGACTGCATTACAGTTTCCATCATCAGAGCAGATGTGAGATAACAGATATGACTGTAAAGCCGTCAGAAATGTTGGCTAAAAGGAGGAAGCTCAACACAGTATAATAAAAAAATTAATCATGATTATACTTTTCATGTACCGGAGTGGAAAATCCTCTCAGAGTTGCTTGAAAGGGCTTTACCCTTGTTTGGTGACCAAATCTGAATAGCGAGGTACTTCCCCACCTTCCCCTCCCCAATCCTTCCCTTCCCACTACCTTCAGCCTCTCAACATACCCCAATTGAGGATGCCATAGCCTCACTGGGTGCAGACGGGAGCACTCGAGACTCCTGTGACGTATTCACATACACATAGCATTGTTTATAAAATAGCAAATATAGTAGTCACAGAGAGAAGCTGTACGTATGTATTCGATGAAAAATCTTCCATCTCGCACGTCTTGTACGAAAATGAAAACTACTACCAGAAGATGTAATATAACCTCTCTCTGGGACTGCTAAAGTGGTTATTCTGTATTGCAGTCTTTTTCGAATAAATTAATTTTTGTTTTTTTTTTTAAATCTTTCACGCTGGATTTTAATCCGGCTCTTTAGAGTCAATCTAAGAATTTGGACACGTTTTTGTTATTGTGATTCATTTTTGTTTTATTATTTTACCGTGTTGAGCTTCCTTCTTCTTTAGTCAATGTTTCGGACAGTGTTACAGTTTCTGTCCTAAGGACATTTTACCTAATGACAGACAACTCAATGAGCGCTTTTTTATTACCGTGACAATCTACGATTACGGTACTGTGACGACATAAAAAAGGCAATAAACATACATTTCTTATCCCAATAATGCTGCAGATCCTTCAAAAGATGAGATACACAATGCAGGTAGGTTTAGTTTCCTCTAAAGTAAGGTAAGACTGTCCCTCAAGCACAGATTAGTCAAGTGTGATGGTTCGGTGCCTTTTACAAAAGGAAAATTTATTCTTATCACTCAAAGTCAATGTAGGCTGTCATTGTATAATATAACCTAATTGATATGATATAACATAAAACTAACTAACTACCCATCGTGCTGTTACTCCGCAGGGGTAGGCTGAGAGGACGGACTGCCAAACAACTCGGTCCTGGTTTTCTTGTTTTATCAACCCACACTTCTTGCCTCATTCACAATCATACATACTCTTCTGTTATTCTGACTCTTGACATGACCCGAATCAATTATATGATTCACTTGATCGCCCTTTGTCTTCCTCGGGCGTCCACGATTTCTTCTATCATTCACATTTGGGTCACATATTATTCTCCTTACACTCCTTTCTTCGTTCATTCGTTCTACATGTCCAAACCTACTGAGCACCCCTTTCTTAATTTTACTCATTACGCTTACATCAGCCTTGCTTTCTTTGTGTGCCGCAGGGGTAGGCAGAGAGGACAGACCGCCAAACAACTCGGTCTTGGCTCAAACTTCTTGCCTCATTCATATTCATGCATACTTTCTGTTATTCTAACTCTTGACATGGCCCGTCTCAAGTATCTGATCACATGAACGTTCCATGTCTTCCTCGGACATCCCTGACTTCTTCCACTATTCACATTTGCATTATATTCTCCTTACACTCCTTTCTTCATACATTCGTTCTGCATGCCCAAACCATCTGAGTGTCCCTTTCTTAATCTTATTTAATCATTACGCTTACTGCAGCTTTGCATACTTTGCGGATCTCCACATTTCTCAAAGACCACACGTGATTTTACCACACATTGCATTGCGCTCTGGAACGTGCCTCAAATATACCTTATATAATTTTAAATGATTAAACTGTGAAATAACACAAATTGATCAAATAAAATTCACTTGTGCACGCCGGGATTCGAACCCGCGACCTCCAGATCACTAGTCGAGAGCCTTACTATTCGAGAGCCTTACTACTCGACCAATTATTATTGATAGAACATAACCGACAGTCGAGAGTTTTTTATAAAATGAAGTTTCACGTAGCTGTCATTGGAATTAATTCGAGCAATAAGCATATAGTATAGTAAGGTATTGCAAGAGATTATTATTCTCTATAAATAATTTGAAAAAAAATCAAAACCATTTGAATAAAAGATTAAGCCAAATATTTCTATATTACGTTACACTACGCAGCAGAATGTGTAAATTCTGAGTTGCAACATCAGATGGAGGAAGGCAGATTTGACGTAACTCATAAATATTATAAAAATTAATGACATTATACATCCAACCGCTACAACCGAAGGAGAAATTTCAATCTTTGGCCTTGCTGAAAACCTCGGACCAAAGTTCAAGTGACAGCAATTAAAAGAGGTTTTCGAGAGGTAAATAATTCAAGAATTCGTAGTTCTTCAGCGTTGAGGTTATATTAATAATCATTGCATAATAACTCTAAAATTACAAAGAAAATGTATGACTTACTCTCCAGCAAATCGTCCAATTCCTTGTCGGCCGGCGGTGCGGGAACCTTGTCTTTATTTTCTGACATTTTAAGAGAAAAATAAGACAAATTAATTCAGTCAAAACACAGTCAAAATTATTGCGAATCTCCGCCACTCCAAACTCCAACCGGAATGTTGCCATAAATATAATAATCCCAATGTTGCTATCACAAATAAAATAAACCAAAAGCCAAAAGCTATCGCCGAAATTGCGCAGATAAACATTATTTGTAGATGTGAAATGTTAACACACGACATGAAGTTTTAGAATTCACTCGTAGTGGTGGGATGCGTGATTCAATGACGGTGATTCGATATTGGACATTTTAGTGACATTTTGAACATTTTTGAACATAATGGCATGTAGGTAATCTGAAAAGCTCGAAGCAGATGGCGCTCAGGGCTCGTAGAAAATGTATTTAACAAGGTTATGTCATATAGACTTTTTTCGGGAAAAAAAACGCATCGGGCTCGTCCCGAAACTAGAGATGGTTGGTACTTGAAGTAAAGTAAGTTATCGGGGACAACTTGTCTCTGCGGTTCCAGTTGCCGGAGTCCCCGGATGTGGATCAGGTTCTTTATTCACATACTTTTGGAATTTGGAACCAGTTCTTCAAAAAATAAAACACGGGAGGATGACCAAAGTAATTATGTGAAAAATTGAACCGATTCCTCAAATTGAAAAAAAAAACAGTTTTTAAACAATTTCTAATATTTTAGATTTTATATAAATAATATTTTACAAAGAATCGGTTCCAAATATAACTGGTTCCTTGAGAAAAATATCTAAGGTTTTGATTGTACTTGGTCGAAGCATACCTACATGCTCAAAACATAACGGCTTCTCGTTTACACTTGGTCGAAGACAGTTTTATTAACAGTAGTAAAGGAGCCGGTTCTATGCAACCGATACAGGAATATCGACCATCTCTAAGCTAATCAAAAAAGGCAACTAACTAACTAACATTAGTTGTATTCCAGCAAATTCAAATCTGCCTGTGAGAAGACTTCAAGCTACGGACTTTTTAGCCACCTCACCTTTCAATTTCATCTTTAGTTACAATTTATTAATATTTGGTAGAAAACTCACTAAACGTAACGTCACTACATAGAAATAAACAAGAATTGACTGCTTTTACAGCATGATTGCACTGATTCGAGCAATTAAGGTTGAGCCTTGTTTCTATACAAAGTTATTAAATTGAAAAAAACTTCAAAAATATCACCGGAGACCAAAATTTCATTTACATTTTTTCTCTAAATAACGTCAGAAATTACTGGTTAAAGTAAGTCGAGCACCTACGTTGTCTCTTCAATGTAATATCCTTTTTTTACTATTTTAAAGAAACTGAAAATGTAACTAATTTTAAGAAATGGCCAAGATCACCTTTAATGGGTGAAAGCCAAATAAATAATTTTAAAAAAGTCAAGTACGTCCCTTAAGGTTAAACATCACGGACGTTATAATCTACGCATTCACAGATGGCGCCAATCAAATTATTTTAGGTTTTTAATGCTTTTTGCACGTTACGATTTAAAATATTAAGGTCAATTAATTATTTGCGCCCGTACATATTTAATGAGAATATAAATAAATAGTGTTGTTCATAAACAAACCCAAATCTTTCAAGAAAGGCTGAAAAATTCAATTTTGTATCAGTGACTCAATCATACAGGGTTTTGTTCACGGGCAAAACTATTTATTTATATTGTAATTAAATATATACGGGCGCCAACAATTAATTTACCTTAATATTTTAAAGCGTAACGTGCAAAAAGCATTAAGAACCTAAAATAATTTGATTGGCGCCATCTGTGAATGCGTAGATTACAACGTACGCGTTCGCAGATGGCGTCAATCAAATTATTTTAGGTTTTTAATGCTTTTTTCACGTTCCGCTTTAAAATATTAAGGTAAATTAATTGTTCGCGATCGTACATATTTAATTACAATATAAATAAATAGTTTTGTCCATGAACAAACCCAAATCTTTCAAGAAAGGCTGAAAAATTCAATTTTGTATCGGTGACTCAATCCAATATTGTTTTGTCTACAAACTAACCCAAATCTTTCAAGAAAGGCTGAAAAATTCAATTTTGTATCGGTGACTCAATCCAATATTGTATTTTTCAGCCTTTCTTCAAAGATTTGGGTTTTTTTATGGACAAAACTATTTATTCATATTCTAATTAAATATGTACGATCGCAAACAATTAATTTACCTTCATATTTCAAAGCTTAACGAGCAAATAGCATTAAAAACCTAAAATAATTTGATTGGCGCCATCTGTGAATGCGTAGATTATAACGTCAATCAAATTATTTTAGGTTTTTAATGATTTTTGCACGTTACGCTTTAAAGTATTAAGGTAAATTAATTGTTCGCGCTTGTACATATTTAATTAGAATATAAATAAATAGTTTTTTTCCATAACCAAACCCAAATCTTTCAAGAAAGGCTGAAAAATACAATTTTGTATCGGTGACTCAATCCAATATTGTATTTTTCAGCCTTTCTTGAAAGATTTAGGTTTGTTTATGGACAAAACTATTTATTTAAATTCTAATTCAATGTGTACGATCGCGAACAATTAATTTACCATAATATTTTAAAGCGTAACGTGCAAAAAGCATTAAAAACCTAAAATATTTTGATTGGCGCCATCTGTGAATGCGTAGATTATTACGTACGTGACGTTTAACCTTAACACCTTGTACACCGCTGGACACGGATTCCATGCGTATTCCAATGCTATCGGATAGCGTTCTACTGGGAAAAATAATGACAGATCACTCACATAGACGATGGACTGATGATCTAAAGAGGTATATCTGCTTTGGATGGGTGAGAACCACCGAAAACTGGCAAAGCATTAATTATTTGAGGGCGGCTGTTTGGTTTTGAAATGAGATTATTCTTAGTTCCTACCGGGATATCACTTATTTAGTTCTTACTTTTCCCTAACCATGACCTTACTGGAAAAGTATTTGAAATTTGGAACAATGGCAAGAATCATAGTGCAAATTTGAGAGCATTTGTTTTGAAAAACAGAAGAAGGATTGGAACTAGGTACCTTGTAAGAAGGTTGTTAGTGTTTTTTTGTGTAAATATTCTCGTTTTTAAGTAAAATAAAGAATTTAACTATCTCGGAAGTATATATTATAATAATCGTTTTGTGATGTAGATAATTACCTCGAGGTATCGCAATGGAACCATGTAACTGTATTGTGATTGTGTTGTGTGCTTCTTGGCAGAGTGGTTTGTTATCCTTTTCCTTTCATACCTTATTTTTCCTGCATATATTATCACCCAATTCCAGCAAACACCTTTTCGTCTCGTTTGGTTTTTTAGTGTTTTAAGTCCTTTATAAGTGCACCTGAAGCTGTAATTCGTAAGCAAGCTTTTCTTCAAAGTCAGAAGCCAGAAAGCTTAAAAGAAAAATCTAAGAAGATACGTTAATAAAACTCCTTTTAGTTGAAATACATTTTTATTTGGAAATAATTCTCGATCATATTTCATAAATAATTTCATGTTATATAATGTATGTAATAATAATAATGATTCAGTTAATATTTTATGATATTTTTATGTTCCTATATATATTATCATGCTAGCATATTTTAAATACATTACATACTGTTTGTTTTATATAATAGATAGATTAAATTTGTTTTTATAATTTATTCACTATTTTTCTAATACAATTTTTACTTCGCCGTATTCAGTTATCTTCCAATGCTCAAAAATACTAATAACATTTATGTACATTTTTCTGTCGGGACTTTATAACTGATCAATAGAAATAAAGGAAAATTTTTGGTTTGACATTATTTTGAAAAATGCTCAACTATTTCAGGATAAACAAACGACTTTCAACTTGTTTGACAGAATGTACAATGCCTACATACATTTTTAAAATATTATAATTTTTCGTCCAATCGAGATAAAAAACAATGCAGTTTCAATACAATCAATTTCTAGATAGCTGCGTTTTTTTCAGAAAAGTAGTTTTCAAAAATCGTGTTTTCCGGCAATGAGTATTCAAAATATTTAACCTTTAAAGCAACGCGTATTCAAAAAAATCTGTTTTTATAGCAACAAGTATTAATAATAATAATTTTTAGCAATGTCGTATTCAAACCAATGAATAATCGATTTTAACAGCTGAGCGTATTCAGAGCAATCGATTTATAGATCAAAAATTCGAAACAATCGATTTTTACAGCAACACGTATTCAAACCAATCGATTTTTACTGCAAAGTGTATTCAAAAGGATTGACTTTACCTTTATTTTATATAAGTGAACCCCAACGTGTTTTTTGTTTGTTTTAATACCATGTTTTCGTTCATATACCCATGTTTATAAATGGTTGAATTGTTTAGAAATAAAAAAAATAATACTCCTGGGAAAAATCAGAAGAAAATACTTGTGCTTTGATATGACAGGTATTAAAAATTACATTTCACAACATTTGTCAGTCCTCAAATCGCTGTAGGTTTTTGAAGTTTTTTAACTTCTCACTTTTTCTATAGTATTAGTAAAGACAAGGCTTTTCACGCGCAGCAATAGATGGCATTATCAAATAAATTAAAAGGATAATCATAAAAATTAAGTTGTGTTTACTTATATGACAATATTCAGTCCTCGGTTTTTCGGAGTGCTTTACCACTAGCACAAGATCCCTAGAAAAGGTCGATCTGCACCCATCCGTTTACCCAATGAAAAATATTTTTTAGCAATATAATACATTGACAAACACATTGTGAATATGTTGCCTGATGAAATTGATTCAAGCCTATGGACATTCAAATAGATGGACCTGCCCTAAGTGATAAAAGGCGTATTATTTCCCCCTCCCATTGGAACCATTTTATCGGAACCGGCTGGGCTTGCGAGAGCCTTGCGTGAAAGCGTGAATCTAAAAAATGTGACGTCATCATTCTTGTCCGGACCAGTGTCGCACTCTCATCGGTATATTTTACGAAATAACACGGCAAAAATTGAGACTTCTGTTATTAAAACATGTAAAAATAGAAGTGAATAAGATAATAAACCCAATTTTCGTATTACATTCCATAGGTAAGCATTATTTTGGCTTATTCAGATCATATAATATGATAATACATCAAGATACACGGCGATGTGAAACACAAAGCCGCTGTTTCATCAAGATACATGGCGACGCCAAACCTAAAGCCGCTGTTTACTGAGGTAAGTAAATTATAAAGCATTTGTAAAAGTGTCTCAACTAAATACGGAAACAAAATATTTCACTCTCAAGTTAAACTTTACTTTGCCAAATTTGGACTACAGATATTTGTTCATATCGTGGCTAGCAATTCGCGCTCCCATGTAAAAAGGTCGATTCATTCAAAAGCAGATTTTACTTTTAAGAACTAAATAGTCATATTATAATGCGAGATGCCTATATACTGTTAGATTGATTTATTGGCAAATCACAGTCATCGTCCCTCTCTTTGCCCCGCCATAGTTAGTTTTTACCCCTCATCTGTATGTTCTGGTCTATCTATTTGTATGTCTATGGTCAAGCCTATCCTAGAATAATTTTGTATTTTTTATTCTTCATTTTAATTAGATACCTACCATCTAAACTGCCAAATCAGTTTGTTAGCAGGTCAATTTGCAATATTAATGTAATACTAAAGCACCCATATAACAAGAAAGCACGATATAGAAAATAGATACAGAAGTATAACATTTCAAATAACTACATTTCAAACAATACAATGGCATAAAATATGCGGATAGCAGTGGCGGTCCGTGAGTTTTCAGTAAGCTAGAGTGCTAAGATTGAAAAATATGACATTACTGATGTTGTAGCTGAACATGTTTTTTTTTCGACATTTAATCTTTTTGTATGAAGATCTTTTAGTGTGTGGATGCGGCGCATCCATTGACTGAAAGAATTCTTAAGGTCTTCAAAAAAAAATCATTTTCAGCTCCAACAACGTCAATAACGTCATATTTTTGAATCATAGCGCTCTAGCTCACTGAAAACTCACGGACCGCCACTGACAGATATGCGGATATAACGCAGGCAATATACTCATAGTCATATTTATATACATAAGATTACAACGAATATCAATATGAAAAAAATCTTGATCTTACCTACTAATAAATGTTGATTACAAACAATATCAATTTAAAATAGCTTGGTCTTAGGTATGAATAAGACCAAGATTTTTAATACCAAATATGACTATGAGTACATTGCCAGTGTTATATCTGCGTTTTTATGTATTTTATGCCCTTTTATTGTAATTATTTGAAATGTTATTCTACTGTAACTATTTTCTATATTTTGGTTTCTTGTTATATGTGTGCTTTATTATATTACTAGCTTTTACCCACGGCTTCGCTCGCACGGTACTAGTGGGAAATTACTGTATAAAGAATTTTCCCACGGTAATGAAATTTTTTTTCGTGATAAAAAGTAGCCTATGTCATTTCCCATTCCTCCAATTCCTCCTAAACAAAATCACATAATGCAAACAACAAATAACGATAAGACAAATAAAATTCTTGAGAATGACATTTCGCAAATAAAAATTCTATTTTAGAAAGTATTAAAATTATAGAAATAGAAATTTATTTTAAGTACCTACTCCCATTATTAATATTTTATTCATATTTGAATCCAGAGTAACGTAAAAAAGTAACAAAATGACAATAAACATTTTTAGAGATAGGTAGATATTAACTACGACGCCAACTTTTTTTTTCACTCTTTTTAAGCACAACAAAGCACTCTTTTAAGCCTAAAATTAAAAAAAAAAAAACATTGTTTCTAAGGTAACAATTTGTTTGACGTTTTCAATAACTCGATTTTATTACTCGAAAACGTATGATACATAATTTCATAACGCCACAGCTTATTCATAACGCCAGAGCTTACCAATATATATAGCCTTTGTTACTTGCAAATAATGTAGCTTTAGATTAGTGAAAGAATTTTTAAATTCCATTCGATATTTATTGCGTGAAAGAGTAAGGACCATCCAACCATCCATACAAACTTTCGCATTTATAATATTAGTAAGATGGTAAATGTTTACAAATACTATTTATAAATAATTTAAAATATTTATCTTTTGGTAAACGGGTGGATGCAAATCGACCTTAGTCGGGATCTTAGACTACACGTGGTTATTCGTCGACATCGAATGATATTGTACAGTATCGTACTTTAGCTAGGTATGAGGCATCCTTATTAAATTAAATGATACCCTAAATCTGTCATTAAAACGACAGTAATTTATTTTGTTTAGAACATTGAAAAATTTTTTTTTTTGAATAATCTTTTCAAATTAAGTACCTACCCATCAACCAGAAGCTTAGTTCATTCCTAACATTCATTGAAAAAATTATTTCTGTTTTATTGGCTGGTAAAATTTCACCTTAGTTGAACACTGTCAATTTTAATTTTGGTCAGATCTTTTATTTACCGATTTATCAAAAAGAAAAACATTGCACCAGGCACCCGGATGAAATAATGTGTAAAAAATTAATGAGTGAAAAGTATATATATATATATATTTTGTTTTTAAATGTTGCAATCCTTTTTCCTCGACCTTCACGATAGTGGCATCACGTAAGTCTGAGTTTATCGTTTTCTAAGTAGATTTGATAACTCTACTGTTAAGGTACTTTTTTGTTAATAAAATTCTAAAGAACTTTCTTATATAAATCACATTGTTGAATATTATTACACAAACAAAATTGATTTGCATTTTTAATTAAAAGTGGATTTAATCTGTCAATCCAAACTAAAGCAAAACTTTGGGGGGAGTCTGGTTCAGCCGAGTTTGAACTGAGCCAAAACTTGAATAGAACTTACACAGAACGTGAAAATTAACTTCAAATATTTGAAAAATTCATCAATTTTTTTGAGAAAAAAAACTGTCCTTAGTGTTGTTGATATTATCTTCTTAATTTTTTTGTGCTCCTGTCTTTGGATAGGAATTCCTCTCAGAGCCTATGTCATCTTTAGGGATGCTGTATAGGGTTTTTTGATGTGAAGGGGAGGGGTGAGTTGGAATCTGGGGGCAGTGAGTCCAGAAGTAACGGACATATGAATCCAACACTCCCACTGCAAGGCGATGTTTCAAAAAAGTTCTGCTGGAGAGATCTAAATGTCTCTCTCGACCAGTCTCTACCGATTCGGCCTGCCACGTAGCTGGTGCAAGACCCGGATAAACCTCACCCCACGAACACGGGCACCTCTGCTAAGTCACCAAACATAGCGAACCACTTGAGGTGTCCGTCCTGCGAACGTTTGGTGACTTACCAAAGGTTCGCAGTTTCTTGGGGTAAAATTTATCTAGGTCGTGTTTTTAATTTTTTTTTGAGGAACGGCAACTTTACCGGGTTACGAATAACCTGATAATATTTGAAAATCTTCCACTACCACCACAGTAAGCGGAAAATGTTGCTTGTGATGTGATGAAGGACTTGATCAGCTGAGGAATTGAACACGCCACGCCTGGGTGACGCGATGCCAACTCAACCACTGACAGGTTCGGTTTGACCACCTGATCGGGAGAGACTGGTTGAGGGAGACCTTTCACTTCTGGACATAATGACCGCAGATTCCTAACCACCTCTCAAACCTTTTTCTCTTCCAGAACTTCCTCTCCTTCCTTTCCACACATCGTCCCCAAAGATGACATAGGCCCTGACGGTTTTTTCTGGGGGCCTCCTAAATGTAATGTAAAAAAAAATCTGTTGTATATTCTTACAGAAAAAAATTAAAAAATCAAAGCCTCCTATAGAAAGGCGTTGACAACATGCAAACATAAAGTTGTGAAAATTTTTCGCCGACAGAACCAATAAATTTATAGTTTTTACTGTTTTGGTAATTAAAAAAATATTTATGATCTATCTATTCAATTTGAGGAGATATCATGTTAAGAGTTGCTGCCTTTTTCTTTAAATCAAAATGAAAAGTAGATAGTTATATATCTAATAAACATCCGGCATCAGATTTATATACATACCAACAGTCCCCTGAAAATGTATTACAGCCAGCCCCCAAATATTGTTATCTTTATATATAAAAATCTCGAGTCACGATGTTTGTTCGAGATAAACATCGAAACAACTTAACCGATTTTGATGAAATTTGGCTTACTATGTGTAATTTGGTCCAACTTGAAAGATAAGATAGTTTTTATCTCAATTATTGACCTCAATATTTATTTTTTCGAATTAAATATTCATTAAATGTTTGTTATAGGACAATGCTTTGTAATTATTTGTAAGTTCCATAAGTTTGTAACAGATGGCGGTGTGAGGTAATTTATCGACACAACACTAGGTTATCTAGGTTGGGTGACCATCCAGGTCTTGACGGTGGATGCATCTGCCGGATCGAGAGGTTTGTCACTCCGGGACAAACTGACCCCCAGATTTCTATGCACCTCTTTGCCTTTTAATTTCCCAAGACTTCCTCTCGTTTCTTTTCATAAAAATACCTTTCGCACAGCATCCTCTAAGATGACATGGGCCAGGAAAGGAATTATTTTCTTCAGGGGCTCCTTTGTGGAGCTAGTGTTAAAAAATATCCAATTAAAGACGTGGCTGAGTGAGCATCGCGTCCCACCCGGGCGTCGCGTGTTCGAATCCTCGGCTGGCTAAGTCCTCCATCGCGACACAAGCAACATTTTTCGCTTACTGTGGTGGCAGTAGGAGATTTTCAAACATTGTTGGGTTATTCGTTATCAGGGGATGTTTGTCTTTCTTTTTAGAAAAAATAAATAAATTAGCCAGTTCGAGTACACGATTAAGAGAAACATCACGTTCCATGAATGTTATTTAAAAAAATTGCCAGAAATTAATATTTTGAGGAAAATTAATGGTGGCCATAATAAGTTGTGGGTAGGTATCTGAATATAAAAAAAACTAGCTGACCCAACGAACTTCGTACCGCCTCAGAATCAATAACTGTTGTGTTAACTTATTAGCTGAATTAAATACAGTTTTTTTAAGTTGAAAATAACAAAATGAAGCAATTATCGATGCGCAACTGTCCTTTTTTGTTTTTGTCAGTATCAGAGATGGCGTTGTGAACGGATTTATATTTTTTGATTTTTTTTTTACTTGTTTTACTTACTCACGGGAATTCGTTTCATTTTATTTATACGTCTGAGGGAGATTTATTATAATTATTGTATTTTTCCTTTGGAGGGGTGCAGATGTCTTAGATACGTTCACCGTTTGTCTCATTTTCAACTATTGACATTTAGTGTGTAAGAAAGAGGGGCAGCATTATATGTTTAAGAACAAAAGCAAAACAATTAACGCATTGACATTTAACGTTTTTGAATTTTCGGAATTCACTCAGTATTCAATATTATATTTATCACAATATTGCTGCAGCTCTTTCAAAAGATGAGAATTCGTTCCGTACAAAATGTATGAGGAACAGAATTTTCTTCATAATCTTTTTTTCGTTAACTTTTCTGATGTTTTAATAGCTATTCTGCTATTCGGGGCGAAGACAAATCCAACAAATCAAAGATCTTAAGATGAAGCCATACTAAATAATGCAAAATCATACAAAATCGTATGTTTTAGTTTTGAAAATTTGACCGCTTAGAAGTATTATAGATGCTTCAATTAAATACTGCGTGTAGAACATACCTTAGCCCTTAAAAATATTGGTCATTTTTTTTAATAAGTCTTTTAATAAGCTTAGAAAAAAATAAAATAAAAAACATTTTTAACTGAAAACTCTCCTACTTATAAACACTTTTTTGGATATAGTTTTATTGCATAATGTGGAAAATTCAGTTTCTTATATAATTATCGCGAAAAAAAATTATATTTACGCCCGAACCTCACAAAATAAAATATAATATGCATTTTTGCGTTGGTATTTTTGACATCACGGCGACAATACGGCAGTCGACGAATTTGTTATATCAAAGTGAACCTTATACCGTCCACCGAAGAACGACTGGCAGCCGCCCCATTTTTTCGTCATTACTCCTCCGAACGGAGCGGGGAGAAGTCGTGTTATGCTCCGCGCCGCTTATTTTCGTGAAATCAATTTAAAAATTCCGTTTTATTACAATAAACAATGCATAAAAAAGGAATTAATGTTTTTTACAGGCCTTTACGAAATCAACATGTAAAAAAAAATCTCAAATATCTTTTACAACCTTTCCAAAAGCTTTTTCTCAAGTATTTTTAAACTCCTCCCATAAAAGGGCGTGAATTCCGATGTCGATTTTTTCCTGTACTAGTGGATCGCCTTAAATATCGGTCCTGCCGCTCTTGAGTTATAAATGGTGTAACTAACCCGACTTTGTTTTATATACTTATTAAATATATCATAGGGACGAGCTGTAAAGCGGGGTTACTCAATAACTTACAATAATTAGGTTATAATTCATATATAACTATGTATTAGGGTTAGAAAAAAGAACACCAATTATGTAACTCCGTATATTATTTAGTATATTGATTTGTTACTTCAAGCTCTTTAATCTGTCTAAGAGTAAAAATAATAATATAAGCTTCTTGTATTACACTGATTTCTAAATGATTTCCTTCATAAATATTAACTAAGTATAGGTATTGTTCTAACATTTTTCTAAATCAAATATTTGGCCACCACATTTTTGAACATGTTTTTTTACAAATACATTTTTTTAAACATGGGTCGGAAAAATAATAGAAAAATAACTGCGGAATATACATCGAACTACATAAATGAAATCTAAATAGTTTATACATCAATTTTTTTACCTGTAAGAACATAAAAAAACAAGAAAGTAATAAAGCAATATATTTTAAAGCGTTAGATACTATATTAATATTTTATAACTTTAACTTAAGTGAACGGAATTAAGTGTGAATTATTTATGCAAAGAAAAATCTGATTAAAAATAATACATTACCTGTGAAGATAATTATTATGTTATACTTTTTTTTAACAGCAAACGTTTTATCAGACAGGTTTTTGACCATAAAACATTATTAATATAAGCCCTGTAACCTAGTGTATATTCATTATTTTTAATGAATGCCAAACATGGGTTTCGGCATAGCCGTTTCTTCGTCAGGGCAGATGTAAAGTAAATAAAAATAAAAAAAAACATATTGTGAGTATAAGACAACTAATATTTAAAAAGAATTATATTTGTGGTACAGTTATGCCGAAACCGGTTGGCGTAGTGTCATAAATAAACTGATTCACACATAGTTGCAGAGTTACATTTTTAATCTTCCATACCACGAAATTGCTAATTTCCAAAAACAATATTTTGATAAAGTTATAAATGTTGAACAAATATATCAAATTAATGGATTACAAATATTTAATATTTTGCTGTATTTTTTACATTGCAAATAACAAAAAAAACATGTGTTGCTATCATTCAATTGCTGTATTTCTAAATACAACATATAAGAAAATATTCATTTAAAGGATTTGCATGCTATTAAAAGAATACCTAAGCTACTGACTAAAAACGTAAAAATGAATAAGTGGAATAAATTCTACTTTTTTTCTATCTCGATATTAACGTCACATATTTT
Organism: Limnephilus lunatus; assembly: GCA_917563855.2. Classification (NCBI taxonomy): domain Eukaryota; kingdom Metazoa; phylum Arthropoda; class Insecta; order Trichoptera; family Limnephilidae; genus Limnephilus; species Limnephilus lunatus. Next base: position 30,005,480 of record OU830596.1, read on the forward strand.
TCACCTGGAATTTATTTCTTACCCCTTTCGGAATTTTAAATCCAATCAGGCAATGACGTCACAATATATATAAATGTATTGTAGTAGAGCTCTCAAAATCAAAAGCAAAAGAAAGGCGATTGTGCTTTCTATTTCATCGTGTGTCGCGTAGGGTCGTGCGATTTCTATAATTAAATTGCATTAAAAGTGCCTAAATGTCCACGTGAGCGATGAAAAAGTGTTTTATTACACGACAAACATTATAAAATGCCAAGAAATGACATTTTATTCGTAAAAACACAAATTATTAATTATTATTATAAAAAATACAAATATTTTGATTGTTTCCCGAGATGTTAAGCGCAAATTTTAAGAGAAAGTGAGTTAGCGAAAGAAGCAACATATAAGTATAAGAAAGACAACTTCTGGCAGTAGTATTCATCTTAGTATAATGCTCCGTCCTTATTGGGCAAGTATTTTAGTCGAGTAGCGAGTATTTTAGTAACTAAACATGCCCGAAAACCATACATTTAGTAGTAAGTAGGAGCATTTTGGTCAGTCAAGTGACGAGTTACTTTTTTTTTTTTTTTTTTACAGTGAATACTGCACAAGAATCTCAACTGCTCCCGTCTGGAGCCAGTGAGACTATGGCATCCCCAATTGGGGTATGTTGTGAGACTGAAGGTAGTGGGGAGGGGAAGGAGGTGGGGAAGAGGAAGGTTGGGAAGTACCTGGCTATTCAGATCTGGTCACCAAACACGGCTAAAGCCATTTTCAAGCAACGTTTCAATTCTGAATGGTGTTCTAGTATCTTCCACTCTGGAACGTGCCGCAAATATACTATATATTATTTTAAATGAATTAATTGTGAAATAACACAAATTAATCAAATAAAATTTATTTGCGCACGCCAGGTTCGAACCCGCGACCTCCGGATTGTGAGTCAAGAGTTCGTCACTTAGCCACTCGACTAAATTACTTGCCCAATCAGAACAGGGCGAGTAAGCTTCTTGTCATATCAGTCACACCGGTGATAAATGTATTATTCGACGCAACTTTTAAATATGAAAACCTCGCCGGGTCCTAAAATTTACTTCGTTCATTAAGAATTGACTGAAACAACATTTGAATTACAAATTTACCGGAAACTTAAAAGTGTTGATTACTTTAAAGTGTTGAACATTTAGTCTAAATTCCTTGAGACAATGGCAAGTATTTATTATTATGTATTGTAACGTCTTTGCAATCAGATAATTCGTCATCAGTGATGTGTCGTACATTTCGAGATAGCATAATATTATTCTTGCTAATGAAAGTCTCTTACTAACAGACAATCTCATTAGATCATGAATGATATGCTTCCTTACAACTTATAATAAAAATTTTCTCACATTTATGTTACAACTATTTCAATATTAGTTACATTCAGTAAGTGACTTTCATTGAGCTGTTAATAATGAATAATGACTAACATAAATATTACAAGAAGTTTCAAACCACTGCCAAAAATCACTGAATAAAGTGAAAATCATATATTATTTATTTTATACCTATAATGCCAAAAGTCAAACTAATCTTTTTTTTGACATGGTGTGGCTATATTGTTTTATAGGCCAGTTGACGAGAGATATAACATTTTTGTATGTACAGTTGAAAAAAAAAATAAAAAAGAGACAAACACTAAATACGGAGTAAAGCAATTTCATCTCTACATATTATCTATAAATTAAAGTCTTCCGCCGCTTCTGTCTGTCTGTTCGCGATAAACTCAAAAACTACTGAACGGATTTTCATGCGGTTTTCACCAATAGATAGAGTTAGTTTCCAATAGATCACAATTAGATTAATTGTCAAGGTTTTGTGTAAACTGGTTGAAATATAAGAATGTCTGTATGTGGTGGACGAGCGGGCTGGCAAGCGGACGGTGTGGATTTGGTTTGTATGCAATTAATAGATTGCGGTGTGAGTTAAAAGGTTTGGTAATCGTCCAGTAGATGGAGTTGCGTTTGGGACAGCTAGTCAAAAATAATTTAACATAACCCGAGCGCTCAAGGTGGAAATTGATTGTATAGCTCAGTGGTTATTGTATTTTTAATTTAACATATTCTAAAAAAGGGAGTAAGTGGGTAGGTACTTGATTTGGGAATCGAACTTTATCCCCCGACCGCTAGCCGACCGTCCCACCCACCAGGCTATATTGGCCACCACAACAAATAAATTGGCGTCTTGTCCTTTTTTGATAGTTAAATGGATGTTCGTTGTATGGCTGAAGGCTCCATAAAATAAGAAAAAAACGCGGTTATAGTCCTAATTCATTTATCTTTTTAATAAAAGTAACTGTGAAAATATCGATTTGCTCTTCTTAGGTGAGATGACGAAATTTCTGATCAATGTTTTTCTCTCGCCAACTCGACTACCTCTGGTGGAACTTTATATCTAGAATGATGACACACTTAGAAATAATTATTCTTATAATAATTTCAAATACACATATAAGTACATAGAACATAGACGAAAAGAGAACGACAGGATTTCCAATAATTTAGAAAACGAACCTCATTTCTTTCATTACACATTAATTTCACCACTTAAAGTAGATCTGTCTACATTAATACATCTCGTGGCACATGCGTATTATACATCATAGGCACTAAAGCAACCGTCGCGCAACCTCAACAACAACAAATTAAGAAAGCTTTCGATAAAGATGCAACTGAAACAATTCACACCGAAAAACATGGAAAAAATACACATATTCGGTGGAGTGTTATCAAAATAATATTTGTGTGTAGAGAATCTTGCTTGAATAACAGTTAAAAAATTGCAGCTGGTTGTATTCGCTATAGAGATGAATAAGAGTTGTATTGTTGGCGTATCTATATGTCCAAAGAAAGGTAATTAAAAACAACATAATTTTATCTTATTTCTTGTGAAATTTATCAAACATCGAAATTCTTGCACGAACAGATAATTTCGTTAATCTATCTGGAGCACACGATATAACAAACGCTTCTAGGGTTTTTTGTTCATCGCTTGTTTCAAACGCTATTCGGTTGTTTCAAATTATTATTATAATTTTTTTTTAAATCTCCGAAACTGTCAAATTATTGATTTTCCTTCAACTTAAAATTTTTAGATTGATGATGGTTTTAAAAAAAATTATATCGTCCCTTTCTCGTTCGATAAAGTTTCTCTCTGTGGCTTAATTCGTCCTCTGACTCTGATTAATCATAGATCAACATTATCCGAAAGTGTCCAACAGTGTTTAACCAACTAGTTTGATAGGCAAAATTGCTGAAACTATTTTAAATTTCAACAAAGCTCTTGTTTGGACGATAATTAGATTTATCTGCCAAAATTTACATTCAGCAGTGTTCCAAATCCACAAATAATAACTTTTTTAGTTTAAGATCGATCACATTTTTCTAAAAACCATCAAAATATAAAATTTCGCATCAAAGAATTTACAATATTACTGAAAAAATATTGAATAAAAGTAAACCAATTTAATCTGTTGCGACGTCTTTTAAAACGAAGGCCATTATTTATTTACTAAATGATGTTTTACGAAATTCAACCATCTGCAAGTAAAAACTGTTACCTCAAATAATACAAGAAGAATTCAGTAGATCTATTAACATTACTTGTATAAATGGAATAATAAAATGAAAGATTTTTGGTGTAAACGAATAGAAAGAAGAATAAATTAGAACCTTATCAATAAGGATTGTGAAATTCACTCTCACACATACACACACATATAAAAAGGCTTATACAAAAAATAAAAACTATTCTAGGTAATAATCGTCAAGTTAGACTTTAGCAATTGCTCAATAGTTTGATTGGATACATCAATATTAATAGGGCTTAATCATGTCATCTAACAATCCTTAGCTTTACATATATACATATTTAACTCTACATGGATACTGAAAACAAATGAACTAAATTATACTTATTTGATCTCAAAAAATATTCTCGTTCTAAAACAATCACTTTTCAAGAACCGCTAATTTAGTGATTCCTTCAGAGTGAGGTTTTTTTTAAAAGCTTCGAAAATATATGTATTTTTTAGTGATGTAATTTTGTGGAACATGTTTTTTTCTGAATTATTATAAAAGTTTTTCTTTTCTTGGTGTTGAAAGCGTTTTAAAATGACTGAAGCCGTTTAAAATGTTTAAAACTGTTTAAATGTTTGTTAAAAATGGTTAAAATGTATTGATATTTTATTTTTTCTTGAGATATGTTGTCGGATTAAATTTTTAAAATGTTCAGTCTGTACAATTTAAAAACCAAATTTCTCAGATATATTTTATATCAAAGCTTTATGTACGTCGGTTATGCCAAAATTTATATTTAATGGTTTCCAAAATAATAATAAATATGTTTTATAACCATTATTTTAATACTTAAAACACTTGTACGAATTTAATTATTATTATAAAAAAATTATTATATTACATATATAATGTGTTTTTTTATTTAAACAAAAATTATGGAAAAGGTTAAACATGACAAAATTATTGATAAAAAAAAAATTAAATGGTTTCGCGATCGCGATATTTTTTTTAATGTTTTCTATAAAACAGAAACTTAAACATTAGAATTCTTTAATTGTGGTATTCGTAGAAGTATTAACCCATCGAGGATGAAAAAAATATTTGAAAGTAGGATGTGCTTTAGTAGGGTTTTTTGTTCATTAATAAATGCGATCTTAAGGATTTTTTTTGTTCATTAATAAATGTGATTTTATCGTTTTTTGTTAATTAATAAATGTGATTTTAGGTTTTTTTGTTCATTAATAAACGTGATCTTAAGTTTTTTTTTGTTCTTTAATAAATGTGATCTTGGTGTTTTAGTTCATTAATAAACGTGATCCTAGGTTTTTTTTGTTCATTAATAAACGTGATCCTAGGTTTTTTTTGTTCATTAATAAATGAAAACTTAAGGTTTTTTTGATCATTAATAAATGTGATCTTAAGATTTTTTGTGATGTGATGTTAATGATTTTTCATAAATGTTTTATGACAGTCGATAAATATATAAATTATTATTACGGAAAAGAGGTTAAATTATATCAGTAATTAAAGCACAAGAGGTAGAATCAATGTAAGGAAGTATTGAGAATAATATATATAAATCACAAAATAAAACAATCTTTTCAATAAGTAATAATCTATGATAAAGCAAGATCGTTTAAAAAGTAAATAGACAAGAGAAATAGCCCTTTGAAGATTTGCAATAAAAATATATCTGTACATTTAAAACCTTTTTTTAATACAGTAATAATTGTTAAAAATACTTTTATAATATTTGTAAGAAAAAGCCACTCATTTCTTCTAATTAATTTTCAAATAATTTATATTCAGTATGTCTTATATTATTGATTCATTTTAATTTTTCTTCCAACACCCTCTTAACACACTTTTTACTTATTCGATATAATTATTCAACAGTTATAAACTACTTTGTCTTTAAAAGTCTAAGGCCTATTTGAAAATGAAAATATTAATAAATAAAAACAAGTTTGTAATATCCTCTGAGCAAAATCATTAATTTTAAATTAAATGTGACCGATTCATCAAAAACGTGTATTGAAATTTGTCTTCTAATAACCTCATTTCAATACACTTTCACCAATGTGATAAATTAACGCATTGTGTAATGTAATATGTACCATTACAAAAGAACCATCAATGAAAAAATCGCTGTTTTGAGTAGGTAAATTAAGGATAAGGTTTGGAACTTTTTCCAGATCACATTTTTTTAGTATTTGCGAAAAAATGTATCCAAGGATTTAAAAAACCTTCAAACTCCTAAACCCTTTGGTGTTTTTTAAGTTTTCGAGAATTCTAAAGAAAAGTAGGTAGGTATATTTAAAAAAGTAAGACATGTTTTTTTAGCATAATTAAATTATGGTGTTTTCACACAACGTAATGCGGAAGGCCTCAATAATAACCGTTTTTTTTTAATTTTACATAAGTGATAAACAACCATTACGGAAAATTAATGTTTATCAGTTGTATAAAATAGAAAAAAATCGTTTATTGGTAAAGAGGTAAGTGAAGATAATATTATATATGTTTATCATTATGGTACTTTTACATATTAATATACTTAATTTGAATTCAATTAATAAAAATAAAAAAATAAAATTTTAATTTAAAAGAAATAAAACTTAAAATGTTTGAGGTGATCAAATAGACCTTAGAAGTACTTTTTAAGTAAATAAACAACTTTTTCAAATCTTACAAAATAAATAAATAGATACATATTGATTTAAGTATCATCATTATTACATTTGATATTTTGGTAATAATTAAGTCTTCAATTTAAGTTTTTTTTTAAATTTGTCATCGCATATAAAGTTGAACGCGAATGAAAGTTTTTAAAATTAAATTTCTATGATGTCTTATTTAGGAATGTCCTATAATCAGTTTTTGTGACACGAAAAAGACTTTTAAAAATAAAATGTTAAAATGACTGGATATTTTTAAAGACTGAAAAAATAAACCAAGTTTTCGTATTCGGTAAATGTAAACCTTTTCTAAATGAAATATAAAATCCAGATTATTTAGTAAAATGCTCTCTTTTCGTAACTAAGTCGTAAAATTTAACTAGAGAAGATTTTAATACATGGTTAACAACTTTTTTTCGTCGGTAAGTTGTGAAATAGTACAAAGAAATACTTATGTTTTTTTACTTAAAATTATTCTTCAGTAAAAATAATTCTTAAGTTCGTGTCAATTTTTCATTCAAAATAAATAACATTACAATAAAACCCAAAATGATTATTGCACAATTCAGTATTATACATTATTTGTTCACTGGAAAAAATTACATGCCTACTAATACGAAAAAAGTAAAAATACTTTGAAAAAGCCTGTCCTATTCAGAAATTTTAAAAGCTTGGCTTTCGTTGAGCCTTCATAAAAAATTAAATTTATAAATTTTAACAATGAAATTGTCGAAAACCGGATTTTATTCCTGAAAATCTAAACACAGCTGATTTTTTATCAATCATTGAAACTTAATTGAAGGATGTTATCAATGCATTTTTTCATTACAAAAGAAGAACTTAAGAACGATTTATAAATATATATTTATTCAAAATTAATAGAATACTTAGTTTTAACCACGTTTACTGTTTAAAAAATCAACATGTTTCGTAAGCAATGCTTACTTCATCAGGGTTTACTTAAAACAATACTTATTAATGATTTGTAGAGTTTGTGAATAAGCTAATATATTCTGTTTTTAAAAATATTTCTTAAAAACTCATTTAAATAAAAAAAATCTTCAATCACTTCATATCACATCTCATACAAACGATGCAGCAGGTACTAAGACATCCATTCACGATTTAAATAGTATTTTAAAAAAGATTCAGTGGAGGGGCATAAAGAACCGAACATTTTCATATAGAGACATAGATATAAACACATTAACATAGATTAAGATTAAGAGATAGAATGCATTGAAAGCCGTTTATCTGCACATGTATTTTCTCTAACAAATGTTGAACCTATTTGACTTTATAAGATACATAAACACCATGGATCTACAATTCTAACTTACAGATATACTGAGCCTTCGAAAGTTACAAGTTTAAAAAACCCTCTCTGGTTAAAAATAAATGCGTAATTTTCTATAAAACTTTCAAGATTTCTACGCGCATACAATAAAATGCTTTCCAATACAATATCATGAAATTTATAAGTCGAAAACGTAGCAAAGAAAAATAAAACCGAAACGATACAATAAGGAAGAAATTTTAGAAAGAAAACAATACTTAAAAAGAATATTGTTTCCACAGAAGTGATTATGTAGATAATATATAGAATTGTAATGCATTTTAATTGTAACTCTCTAAAAATAATTCGAAAATCCAGAGAAAAAAAATAGTATAGATTTATCAAATGAAAAGTATTTCAAAAGAAGAATGCTTTCAAAGCAGCCATTTTACTCAAAACTGAGTTTCTAAAATGGCCGCCTTTTTACAGTTGTGCTCCTAAGATGGCCGCCGATCATCAGCTGTTGCGGGCTGTCATTTACTCAGGTTTTAACCTGTGCCACTGCACGATGGTCTGCCTGGGTTTTGTGATCATGTCCTGCCAGTGCTTGGTTTCAGAGGCGCCCGATCCATTTTTACCTGGAAATGAAATTCGATGATTATTAAAAGTTCTTGAACAGCAGGGGAAATTTCTCTGAAATTAAAAAAAAACACACACACATGTCCTAATACCTGTAAATTCTTAAAAAATGGGTGCAGTGGAAATTTGCAAAGGGAATAAAATATGTATACCTACTTAATATAATATTATTTAGTGTGGAAAGATATTGCTGTTTTGTTTTTCTGTTAGATGCAATGACGTTATAAGTTATATACCTACATACTTGCCACTGTATCACAAACTCAAGACAGAATGTGGCATGTAAGAAACACTCTTATGTTTTCAATGAATTCTTACTTTAAAAGTTATTCGTGTATGGTAGAGATAGACATTCAACAAATGTGTGTGTATGAACGATATATATTTGGAACCGGGCGGCGTTTCCATATTTGCACCGAATACTACATTCTACCATATCACGGTGTGACTGAGATGCCAAGATAAGCTTACTAGCTTATACTAAAATGAATACGAAATGCTGTATGAGATGACCTAAGTTGTCATCATCAATTGTTTGCTATATCTATTCTCACTTTCCCTAATCGTGCTTCCTAAAAATCTCCGGGAAACAATGGAAATATTTTTTTCTTAGACAAGAGCGTAAAACAGAAATAAACAGTTTGTCTCAGAAAAACTCTCGAATAGTCAGCTCAGGAGGTCTAATACATCGATCGATAAACCCTAAGTCAATACGATATTGACGAAATCTGTCATCCATGGCCAGTTAGTCTTATTTTCGAGCACTGTCAACATAATATGCTTCCGGTAGTCGGTTGACAAAAGTCATCGTTTATAGCGCGATCTCCTGAATGTCTTTGTCAATTTAATCCTGGGGGCATAAAACTTGTCGATGATTTTTTATTCAATGTGGTTGGAGCTCATAATTTTCTATTTTTTATTCATTATAAAATAAGGCAAGGCACAGTTTGATCATTTCAAATTTTTAAAATGTACAAAAGTTTAACATCTCTTGAAAAAGGGTTGAAACTTGAGGAATTCCAGTTGTAATGAATGGCTTGATGAAGTCATTAAGAATGGTAATAAAATTAGTTGTTATCTAGAGTCTTTAGTGTTATTATTTAGTTCTTCAAAATAAATTCAACCTTCTTGAATCACTTGTCGAATCGTGTTCTCTTTGTCTGAAAACGACAGAAAAAAAAGAAATGTAATTTTAATTCGTATAGAAATATCGAATAAACTTATACGATCACATGCTAGACTACAATTTTAACATCAATTCAAAATACATCAAAATAAATAAATACCCGTCCCAAAGCAGACCAGCAAGTATTTTAGTGATTGGAAAAAGGCTGATACCCTTTTAAAAGACGGTTTTTCGATAAAAGTCCTTTCAAACGGTCGCCCCGGGAATAGAATTGTTTTTCTCTTCATTTAGATTTTTCCATTCATCGAATTGAATAGATTAAGCAGTCATACCTGCCTATGTAGACTTTGAATTGTATGGACTTATCTAGGTTTATTAAATTTAAACATCAAGCTAAGAATAACACACAGCGCTACACAACAATGAGTACATCAATATGAGTATGTATGAGTATAATAATGTATGTTTATATGTAGGTACTAGTAAAATGGGTAACTAAATAAAATTACAAGGCTTTTGCTCTATATAACATATATGTATATACTGTATTTTGCAGCTACGACTCAATTTTGTTTCACGCATTGAATTCGAGGGAAGGCATGATGCCTGCAAACCAATTGAAAAAAAAATGTGTGCACATTTTCACGTATGTAATAAATGTTTTCTGAAAATTGTATTTAGTCTCCTGTGTGTACATAATATACTGTAGGGATTAAAATTCTCGTCCAAAATAATAATAATAGTGCGAGGAATCATAATATGTGCAGGGAACAAGTTTAACAGTTTAAAGACATATTATAATATTTGTTCTTCAAGAAAATTCTTATTTTTTTATATTGTAAGAATTGACAACTCTTTGATTATGATTCATAAAAAAAAATGTGCATACTTAATCTATTTGTGTCGATGATTATATAAATTTTCTATAAACCCGAATTTAGATGGGTATAAAAATGCTAGACACCGTTTTGGTTCTAAAATTCGCTGTTAATTGGGTTTGAAAATTTACAAAAAAATAGCACCAACGAAGAGTGCCAAATGATTAATATACTAATTTGTTTAAACCTATGATTAAAAAACAATGATTTTCAATTCATTGATTGATCCGATTTTCACAAGTGTGCAAGTTTTCGTCTTGCCGTAAATTTTTTCTTCGTATCCAACTTTATATAAATATACATACGAGTGAATATACATATAATACTTATTTCTGTAAAAAGTGTCTAACCCCGATTTTACTATCGCCCGAAATTTGTGGGACTTATCGTTTCTCCAAATCACTAAAAGTGATATTTTAGAGAAATTTAAAACAGTGATTATGATGATGATTTTGTGTCATCCAAAATAATATTAGCACAAAAATTCTGGCATAAAAAAGCCATCTACGGTAGCAACTACTAAGATATGAAAGATTGTTTATTTGGACAATGCTGAAATTTTAGTCATTCGAAAAAACAAAAAAACCCAAATAGGTAATTCGAAACGAGCGGTCGACCAACGTCTGAAAACCAGCAACAAAAACGATAGACTTTCGAAACGCGAATCCTTTAGTAAGTTCTGAAATTGAGTTGTAGCTACCTAATCATATGAAATATCCAAACTTCTACCATGATAACTAGTCACAATAGAAGTAGAAGGTCGCATTACTCTTACCAGCCAGCAGGATCCGGCCGATCAGCTCGTTGCGGCCGATGTTGTCGAAGTCCATCACCATCACGTCCAGCGAGCACTCGCGGATCTTCTCCCACGGCACGTTGAAGCTGAACGTCTCGTTGAAGATGGGGTTCAGGGTGCACTTGAAGATGGGCGTCTTGCGCTTTTCTATCCGCTTGTCGCCGAACTGCAGCCACACCTTGACGTACGGATCTGGAATTTAACATTGTTAGATTAGTGTGGAGAAAAATGTAATAGTAATGCAGTAGGAATTTAGAGCAGTTGCAGGGATCTGGAATTTAACATTATTGGATTAGTTTGGAGAAAACTGTAATAGTAATGCAATAGGAATTTAGAGTTGCAAGGACCTGAAATTTAACAAAAAACGGCGCTATACAAGTCATCCAAATATTATTATTATTATGGTTTGATGATTTTATTTTAATGTTTTAGTTTATCGATAAATATGGCACATGTATTTATCCATGCCATACGAAGCGAAGATATTCTATATAATATTATACCACGTGGCAAAAGAACGTGAAAATAACACCATTATGTGACATTTTAGCAGTGCATATAATAATAGATGCATTTGTCACCTAAACATTAATTCCAAGACTTTTTCAATTAAAAAAAATTTAAGCAACCTCCGACTCGAAAAAGAGCTGATAACCTTGAAACGCCTGAACAGATTTTCATAAATTGTAGCTAAGAACCATCTCGATCACGTCAGCTTTCAAACAAACAAAAAACTCATCATAATCGGTCCATTCGTTTAGGAGCTACGATGCCACATATAGACACCCAGACACATAGAAAGTCAAACTTATAACACCGCTCCTTGCATCGGGGGTTAAAACGAAAGACAACCATTCCCGGGTTAAGAATAATCTGACAAAATTTGAAAATCTCATATTGCCATCACGATGCTTGTTTCATGATGAACCGGACAACTCAGAATGAAAACAACTCAACACCTCCTTTCAAAAGTCACCAAAAGTGAAGAAAAAAAAAATGGTAAAATAGATTACGTTAGGTTAGGTTATGGGCAATTAATTTTTTTTTTTCATAGCTTTTAATGACTTTTCAAAGAGGTGTTGAGTTAACTTGATTCTGAGTTGGGACGAAACCAGTTACACATATTATCACGTGTTCTCCCCAGACACGTAACACCATTTCACACGTAGGAACTTCCCGCTTTCAGGAAAATTCTAGAATAGATGAGAAAATTCTATTGGTTTCAATTGAACTGCTTTCATCAAAAATACAACGCAAAAGTGGTATTTTATTAGTCAGTGCAAAATTGAATCTATCTTTCAACGAAATATTTTTAATTAAAGGTTTCAATTTGGGAGGCGGGTACTGGTACCGTCGCCCCGGAGACCATTTATTACATAACTAACAGCCTGCCAGAGGTCACTCCAAATGGTTCACTAAGTTTTGTGTCTAAGGAAGGGTGCCCGGTTTCATGGGGTGGCATTTGTTTAGGTCTTGGTCGGGCCGGATCGGGAGAGACTGGTTGAGGGAGACATTTGACCTCTCCAGCCGGACTCTCTTGACCCATCGCGGTACGTCCTGTTCTCCTAGACATATTGACCCCCAATCTCCTCATAAACTTTTCCTTCCTAAAAATTCCTCTATTTCCTTTCCCTAAAATGACCCGTCACACAGAATCCCCAAAGATAAAAAAGGCCCCGATAGAATTTTGTTCCTCAAGGCACCCTTTGTGGAACTAATGTAAAACAAATAAATATGTCGATCTAATTTATAATACTTTTAAAGGTAGGTAGTGAAAGAAAAAAAACTCCAATATTTTCTTTTAAAGTTATAATTCTTGGAAACGTGACTAAAGCGTTTTTATTTTTATTTTCAACGGTTTTAGAAAGTGAGTTTTTATTATTATCGTTTGTGAATTTTTTTGTGAAAAATTACTTTTGTCAGATGAAACATTCTTAAGCATAGATGTAATTTGTAAAAAAGCCAAATCTATGATATAATTTATTTGTTGAAAAACGCTTCAAACCACAAGAAAAGTTATTTTAATGAAATTTATTAAAAGAAAATAGAGATTATCTGACACACATTTACAGTGGGTATAAAAGTTTGTACCCGCTGTGAGTTTTGAACTCAATCTCTCAAATTTATTGTATGAGAATACCGAATATGATTATCATCAGTCCCTGCTCCCTGTTAGTCGGAGCCAGTGAGACTATGACATCCCCAATTGATGTGTGTTGTGAGGTTGAAAGGTGTGGGGAGGGTAAGGATATGGGGAGAGGAAGACGTGAAAGTATCTAACTATTTAGATCTGTTTAATTAAATGAAACAATATTAGTAAAAATCGGGAAACAGAAAAATCAAAAAAAGATACTGGCTCCTTTGGGACTCGAACCCAGGACCTTTGGATTTCCGGGCCGCAACTCTAACAACTGAGTTAAGGTGTCCCTATCAGACTCGGTCATTTTTAACTGTATCATACTTTGACTAAGAACAACCAACATTATCTTCATTTTCTTAATACATCATTTTCTGATTTTTCTGTTTCAAGATTTTCGATTGAGTTTCGCTAATGTTGTCTTTATATGATTAAATATTACAATTTGAGGTTTTACTCATAAATTTAAAAAAAAAAAAATATATATATACATATATTTAGATCTGGTTACTTAGCACGGCTAAAGTCATTTCAAGCAACGATCCGATTCTGAATGGTAATCTTTTATCAGTGTCCCTATCGACCTCGAAAAATCCAATAAATATATGTGTATCTTTTTCACATTTCTATACCCGAAATATTAAAAAATATTGTATTGTATTCAGATTCTTAATGTATTCAGAAAATTGTCCAAAGAGTCGAAGCTAGCAGTCCACAATGGAGTGCTAATATCTATCCTGATATATGGCAGCGAGGCATGGAATTGGCGAGAAAGGATAAACGTAGACTAAATGCTTTAGAAATGAGATCCCTGAGGCCATTATGTGGTAAAACCATGTATGATCGTGGAGAAATTTAGATATCTGTAGAGAATGATATTATGATTGAAGTATAATGAGTAATATTGAAGTGAATCAGATACTTTAGTCGGGGTCATTTCAAGAGTCGGAATAATATAAGAGTATGTATGAGACGATGTATGAATGTGAATTAGGCAACAAGAACGAGTTGTTAAGCGGTCCGTAATCTCTGCCTACCTCTGCTACACCGCTGTTCTTCACATGCGTATTTGACGTTTTCGGTCGCCTACTTAATTTTCAATGGTCATGTTCTGATGTACTTGTTATTATATTGGTTGAAAAACATGAAAGGTGTCGTACATCAGAATGTGCCTATTCAAATTTTCCAGCTGCCTTTTTTACTTACATATATGACTGACGGCAGAATAAGTCAAAGCATTTCAGGATTAAAGTTTTTCTACAACAAATAAATAATGAATCTTCACATGTAGCAAACACTTTGTGGGAATACATAATTATAATAAACACAGTTAAATTACTTTGTTTCAACTCCACTTTATTATTTTTTAATCCAACCGGTTTCGGTTCGTCCTGAACCGGTTGAATAAAAAAATAATAAAGTGGAATTGAAACAAAGTTATTTAATTGTGTTTATTATTAATAAATAATGTTAATATCGATAGAATAAAAGTTATTTATGTTGCCTTTCGCCGTTATATATGTAGATATAATAATATGTTGTATTCAGAGTAGAAGTGCTAATATTTTCATTTTATGTTAGCTCCACATAGGAGACCCTGAGAAAAAAAAAACAATATTCAGGGCCTACGTCATTTTATGGAAATGAAGAAGAGGAAGTTCTTGGAAGGAAAAATGTACGAGGGGTGTGTAAGAATCTGGGGGTCAGTGTGTCCAGGATTGACGGACGTATGAATCTATCCCTTCTACTTATTAAGCGCAAGACGTGGGTTGCGAGAGTCCGGCTGGAGAGGTCAAGAGGTCTCTCTCAGCCACTCCCGTTACGGCCCGCCATGCAATAGGTGGGCAAACTCATCCGTCGCCAAGACCTAGGCAAACCTCACTCCATGAACCCGGGCACCCCTGATAAATCACCTACCTAAGGCAGAGTTATTAGTCATCCAATAAATGGTTCCCGGAAGGGCGGGTTCACAAATTGTGGATATTAATTTAAAAAAAAAATGATATGGAAGTTTACAGTTACATCGGTGTTACCCCTTTCAATGGTGTCACCCAGTTTGATGGTGTCACCTGGGGTAATCCGCGCACCCCTTAGTAACGTTACTGCTTTTGATGAACTATTGTACGGAATTTTCGTGATAACCCGATATAATACGAAGTGGTACGACAAAAATGCAATGTCACCATAAAACGTGTGAAATGTCTATTTGTAACTTTAACAACGACATGATGAAGGTTAATATTCAAATGTGCGAACGTGGAATTTTAAGAATTTATTTGTTAAATTAATATTATAAAATCGAACATTTGCCACAAGCAACTCATCAAATAACATTCTCATCGTTTTGTAAATTGCCGTTAATAGCAGTTAAAAACCGGCTCCGCAGGTTTTTGCTGCTAAGCCCTGCGGGCTGCTTTTGCTTCGGCTTCGCCCGGCTTAAGTGTTGGTGACCATTTTATAAATCTGATGGGAACTGGTTCCAAAAACAGTCGGTTCCTTGAAAAAATTCTCTCAGGTGATCCAGTGACAGCTAGTCACCGGGACAAAGCAACCGCGACAGGAAATGACGTCATATATAACATATGCATATAGATTCGTGGTATTATTATTCACAACTGCCAGTTACAATAATAATCATATTATCGTCAATCTCTTCATATCCGGAGAGATTAATGAAATTACAAATCCGACAGTACCAGGCGATGCTCCTCACGCTAGCTGTTAACGTAAGTGGCGCCATCTTTTGGCATTGCTTTGATTCGGTTCTATTACAAAAGTAGATTTGTATTAAAATTTCATGTGCGGAAACGGTTTTGCGCGACTATTAATACTGTTTAATTGATGATATCATTTCGACGTTAAGGTTAACATTTTAATTTATATTACAACAAATTTGTTTTCCAGGCAAAAATCAGTCGTTCGTAATTTGCAATTACACCCATAAAAATGCTTTTTTTTAAATATTTTTTTTATATTTTATATTTCTCAATATTTGTATAGTAAAGAAAACAAAATTATATTTAAAAAATAATAACCATTAACTCACAAATAATTGCCAAAGTTGTACCTAAAATCATGAAAAATTTAATTATTTAATGGCCAAAGTATATTTTATAATTTTAAAACACAAATAAATAAAATAGATATTTTATTTTTTTTCTTTTAAATTTTTTTTTATACCCTGAAGATGCTTATGTTAAGTGAAACCGGCCGAATTGAAAAATAATAATAATAAAATCGTGCTTGCAAACAAAGTTACTGTTTTATTTCAATTAATAAAATAGCTCATATTCATAACAAATATTTAATTAAAAAAAGTATTTTTTATTTGTTGCAAATTTAAGTTTTGCATGAAAAGGGCCGCGCAGCCGTTTCCTAGATTTTATTCACAGTCTAGATGTTGTTGATTGATAAAAAAGACGTGGTCATCATCAAAAAATGTAGAGGTTCGTTAGTTCCTCGTTTGGCCGCCTGTACAGATAGCAACAAACTGTAAACGCATATTAATTTTCAAAAAAGTGTTGTGTTTTACACATTCACAATACATCTACACCGTACGCACTAGTACAAACAATATGTATTGTATTCATATTTCGGATGTCTAAAAATGTTACTTTCACAACCGACCCACATACGTGTGGCTCGGTAAGTACTTCCTATTCAACATTATTTGAAAGTATTTGCTAAATGTGACGCCGCTGACATCTGGCTCGTTGGTCTAGGGGTATGATTTCCGCTTAGGGTGCGGGAGGTCCCGGGTTCAAATCCCGGACGAGCCCATTTTTTTTTTAAATTTGTAAAATATATTTTTTTATACCGACTTCAATATTTTTTTACTTGAATAACGTTGAATAGATGAATAATTGTTGAATTGTTTAATAGATGATCTATGCGACACATTACTAAGATCGTTGTCTCAGAGCTGGAAGATCGCGGGTTCAGTACCTACCCGGTGAAATTTTTGGTGAGAATTACTTAAGAATTTGAGAGCATCTAGAGATTTTCAACCATGACCTTATTTATTTAAAATAAATACATTAGAAAATATTGTGTTACATAAAAAAAAATAATGGAAATAAAATAATGTATTGCATCTGCATTTAATATTGAAATGAAATACATTTTGTCCTCTATCCATCATCTTTACACAGTATAAAATGAAGTCGCTCCCGCTGTCTGTGCGCTTAGATCTTTTAAACTACGCAACGGATTTTCATGCGGTTTTCACCAAGGAAGGTTTAGGTTTATAATTTGTCAAGGTTTTGTGTAAATTAGTTGAAATATATAAATAAAGGGAGCGGGCTGGCAAGCGGGCGGTGTGGAATTGATTTAACAGATGGCGTTGGTTATAAAGGTTGGGTATTGGTGTGGCGTTGTGTTTCGTTAGCCATAGCAACGTGTGGCCGCGTCTGCTAGTAAATTATAAAGAACAAAATGACAAAACAGGTTGCCAATAAACACATAATTTAAGTATTAACGTTTTTATTACTCGCACTAGATAACCCACTATTAAATAATTCCTTACGCTGCGTAGGTAGATACTTAAATAGACGTATATTTTAAGATTGGTGATAATGAAAAAATGTTCATAATCGTGCAATCCTATTTATCGACATTGAAACTGGAAAGATAAGCGATTTCTAAAATAAAAAAAAATAAAAAAAAATAAAAAAAAATAAAAAAAACAATATCTCTCTTATTATTTTTCAAATCACTGGTACTGTTTACATTCGTGTCGATCGTCCAGTTGATTAGTCAGACATCTCCGAAAAATCAAAATTTGAATTGAGTATGAAGCTACAAAAAGTGTACCCTCTATCTGGTACAATATTCAGATTATTCATAAACACCACCAAAACTATAATTATACACAAAAACTTGTAGTGAAATAAACAAAACAAAAAAGTTTTTTTGGTTAGTAGTCGGAATTTCAAAATGTCATACGGGACCGTTATGCTTCCCGGCGTTATTTTATAGCATATTTCATTCATAAAACACACCATCACCACTCTTGGCTCTACAATCCCTCATGGGTCTTGGCCTCCTCAAAAGTCTTCCTCCACTCATCACGGTTATGTGCCAGCTCTCTTCAGTTTACAATCTCCAAAGTAGAAATATCTTTGAGGACGTTGTCGCTCCATCTTAAACTTGGTCTTCCCAGGCTCCTTCGCCCTCTCAGTCTTGAATTCAACATGGACTTAGGTGCTTGATGCTCGGTCATTCTCTCTACACGACCCATCCACCGAAGTCTTCCCAGTTTTTTTTTTCATTCATAAAACACAGAAACGTGTAAATAATATTAGATTTATGGTGTGCCTTCAAATATTTCTTTCCTCAATATCTCAAAACTTAGTATTTGGAGGTGTTTGACAACTGGACGATCGATGCTTTAATTACTGATTCGTATTTTTGTCCATTCATCTATCTGCCTATAACGTATTTTAAGATACTTTAGAAACGTTGTTCGCCAAACTGAGGACTCCAACTTGGAGATACTCCGTCACTGGGAAAGTGGCATAAGAAGCAGTGGAAGCACCAATGCGCTGGAGTGACCAAGTATCATTGGCGCAGCTGTGAACCACGAGGAGAAGACGAGAATTGTACACCATTGAATTTGGTGTAGGGGCCATGATCCTCAGCAACGACGAACCGACTTAAGAAAAAGAAGAATTTTTTTGAAGACTTTGGAAAAAGTAAACATTACCTAACCAACAAAATAGCAAAATGAATAAAATATAACTATGACACTCACTGATCTGCCAAAAGTTGTCGGTTTGCCGACAGTTTTTTTTTATAGCTGTCAACACAAATAAAACAAAATCGATTTACCAAAGTATTGTTCCCCTTCCTGTAAAATTATGAAATAAGGGTTAGGATATTGAGCTTTAGCCAGTTTATGTGCCCACATGGCTTAAAGCACATAAAAATTCTCACTTGACTAAATAACTAGTAACACCCTCTAAAACAGAGGGTGGAAAAAAGGTTAAAAAAAATCAACCCGTAAAAATATAATTTTTTAACTGTTATAAAACATGTTTTTTGTTGAATTTTTTTTTGGTTTGACTGAGGATTGAAGAGAACTAAAGTCAACAACGCTTCCAACCGAGTCAAGTGCCGATTGAAATGGACCGACATTTATTTCGTATTGCCATCGAATTTTAGAGAAATCTCTATATCAGTCCGCGTGTATGGGCCTTATTGCCACCGAAAGTTGACAGATTGCAATGTCATCGACAACGAGTCTATCTGGCGAGTTTCAGCTCGATCGGATGTCGGAAAGTCGATTAATTTCCACTTCATTCAAAAAACAAAAATAGATACCTAAAATTGTAATTTTTATTATTTTATTAATGACCGGACAAGTTTCATTCAAGGTAAGTAAATATGTTTTATTTTTAATCTGAAACACTTTACTATTATATTAATATACGAGTTTAAACTTACCTTGCTTTTATACCAATAAATAAATAAAATAGAAAATAATCCAAAACCGCGAACGCGATTATTCACGCGAACGTAATCGAACATTGCGTATTCATTGTTCATTATGCAGTGGTTTGTAAGAGCCTGTATGCATTTTCAATGGGTTTATTCATTGGACATCCTGTATAGGCCTTTATACTAATGGGTTTACCGTAGTGTGAAGCTTTTAATAGTAATTATCATAATGTACATTAATGGCAACGCCCTCACTGGACACAGACAGCTAACATTAAACTAATTAACAGGTAACATTAAAAATTATACCCTAATGTAGTCACATGATGTTATTGTAAGCAATTGAAATAATACTTCCAAAAACACCGAAACAATTAACTAACTCACCAACTATCATAGCATTTTCCTGCAGGGGTAGACATAGAGGACAGACCATCAAATAACTCGGTCTTGGTATACTCTCCTTGTCTCATTCACATACATGGACTTCTATTATTCTGACTCTTGACCATGGCCCGACTCAAGTATCTGATTCACTTGATCGTGCCATGTTTTTCTCACACATGTCCAAATCATCTGATATTACTCATTTCTCGCACGATAATATACGCCTTTACTTCCCAGGGATCTCATTTCTACAGGGTTCAATCTAATTTCATCCTTATTCTGCCAGTTCCATGCCTCACTGCCATACATCAGGATAGGTACCAGCACTTCGTTATAGACTGCTAGCTTCGCTTCTTTGGCCACTCTTTTGTTAGCGCCAACCACGTTAAGAACTCCATTTCAATATCTCTACCAGCCTTCCCGTCTCTCGTAAACATACTTCCCAAACACACAAACTCATTCACTTGCTCCAAGTATTCATCATTCCAAACTTTATTGCACAGTGTTTACGTACTCTCTCTCTCTTTCAAACGCCGTGACTTTAGACTTACACAAGTTATACGCTATATAAAATTCATTGTGATAAAAATGTTCAGAGTTTTAGAGAATAGGTAGGTAGATAAAAACCTTCACACAGCATCCCCTAAGACGACAGGCCCTGCGGGAAATTACTTTTATCATGACCTCCGAAGTGGAGTAAATGTATAAAAAAAGTAAACACATTTTCAGACTTTTCTTTTAGAAAACAAACTTTACATCTATTTCACGAAAATTATTCCGAAAAATTTATTTTAAAATGTTTTATATAAATAATTTTTGACAACCCTGCTTTGTCCCATCTTAATGATTGATGCCCCGACGTGAAGGCATTCAATCGAAGTATGTCCCCTTTCTTCCCTCACGCGTGAAGTTACGAGGGAAAGAGATGAGGCGAACCTTGTTTGTACAGGCTTATTGGATTTTATTGATGTCTTCCAGACATAAAAGTTTTCAAGTGACGAAATTCAAAACCTTTTCCTTTCGGTGACGTCCTTGGGAAATTTACATTAAAATGTAGAGAATTTAGCTTGACGATGAAAAAAAGAAAGACAAAAGTAATTTCAGGAAATAACTAAAATTAGATTCAATTTCGGTAAAAGTTTTAAACTGGAATCATCTGAACTAAAAACACAAAATAAATATCAAACAGTGAATTCTGAGGCCAAGGTAATCGCAAAAGTTCTTCTGTCAACAATTTCTAAGTCATTGTTATTACTTTTAACTCGTTACACCATTTACATCATGAGCTGTATAGCCTTCAATAAAACTATTAACGTGGCTAGAGTTGCATGTTTATAAAAGTACAAGAGTACAACTACTATAAATTGATAGCCAATAATCACAGACAAAGCAATATCACCGAGAATTTACCAAAATCAGTGAAATTATTTTGAAATAATATTTTTTATCGAGACGTTTTTATCGACAACCATTACTAATTGATTGAACGTAGCAAAGTTCTGTTAGAACTACACCGTTTTGCGTTTCGTCTGTCTGTAAATTTGTTTGTACCTTCCTTCTCCGTTTCAAGATGGATCCCGTTTTAAGTTTTTTCTCAAAAATGTGAAATCGTCGTAGTATTAGGATCTTCTTATACCCATTTTTCAAAATTTTGGTTAAAGTTTCGAAAGAAAGGTTGAACAAAAGTTGCCACTGAGATTGTGAGGTTTTTTCAACAAATTGTATAATTTATTATTTGAATAAAAAAATTACCCAAAATATTTACGGGTTATAATTATCTATGTAGGTATTTAAGTACCTGCTTACAATTTTTTTTTATTTCAAAGGAAATATTGGTATTGATTTATTAAATAAGAGAAAACTAGAAACATACTTTTTGGACACGAGGTCTACTGTTCACACAACTTCTAGTATCACATATTTCATAGACAAATACATAATAATTTTTTTTTTTTTTGAATATAAGTATGTTTAGTTTGCAAACGGTAAACGCTTTTGGGGAAATTGCGTACATAAAAAAATAAAATAAATAAACATAGGTAAGTTTAGTAACAATGTCACCTATCCTTCATAGATCTTTCATCACGATTACATAGCTATACAAGAAATGTCGAGTATCTTTTTCTTTCTTTTTATCCGTTTGTTTGAAATAGGATAAATGCCTTTTTCAACTAAGCGATTCGTTTAAAACCATTTTTATTTTGAAGATAGGCGACATATCATCTTATTTTATTTGTATTCCCGCTACGTTCAAGTCTATTACGTTACGGGAATGAAGAAGCCTCAAAACGCCTTTAAAAAAGCCTCTAAGTAACACGATTCTTGATAGATCTCAAGCCAATAAATAATGGTTACAAAAAACACTTTAAAAATACACTGTTTCTAAAATTATACAGTACGTTTTGTAGGACGCGTATTAGTAACGCGTTTACCTTGAAAATTATTTATTTTTTATTTACGGTTCAAATACCTTTAAATACAGATGTAACCCTTTTTTAGATAAAAATGGATTACAAAGAAATAATGCGGAGTAAAAATATTTACGATTTAAAGTTGAGAAAACAAATGCGTTATAATAACTGCTTTAAAAAAATGTGTGAAATCATTGACGGGTATACTTGGTCGAAGTGTGAAATGCTTTTTAAATTTTTTTTCGGTGCCATTGAAAGTATCTGCTATTTCTGCATATTGGTTAACTAAGCTGTGCATGTTTGGCATACGGAAGTGTATAATCGAATTGGTATGATTGTTGCAATGAAAAATATTTTTAGTTGTTGTAACTCTATTAGGATCATGAAATTAAATCAATTGCAATAATGCATGGCTGCCAATAAGGGAATTAATGATTTTATATAGAAAAATGACGGCAGGTAGCAATCTTCTGTCGGACAGCTTTATTAATTTAAGATTTTTCATTTTTTCATTAGACAGTTTATTTTTTCAATAGGAGTATTAATTTTAAATTTAAATGTCTTGAAAATTTGTGCTGTACTTTTTCAATAGAATCTGAGTAAAACTTAAAATGCAGTGACCAAATAGGTGAGTTATATTCGATTTGGTTACGTACTAATGAAGTAGGTATACAAAAATTTGAAAGTAGGTAAATTACAAAAGTCTTTTGCAATTCTTATCACGAAAATGAGCATTGTGCCTTTAGTGTTGTGTGTAATGTTTTGCATGCCTTTCTTTCAATAGAGAACAGTTTAAAAACAAGCGGTTTAAATTTTAACAATAAAAACCTATCGTAACGTTAGTTAACCTATTATATTAAAGGGAGCGGGTAAAATGAGTAGGTACATTTTTACTGGAAAATTGAAATACCACAAAATAATAGTTGTCTCTGTGGCATCCAAGGAAGAGTTTGAAAGTTACGTGGTTTTAAAAATTAAACTGTAAAAACATGCTATAATATCATGGTGCCTGGTGTAATGTAGAATGTTTAATGAAAATACATATTACCTACCTGGGAAATAAGCTCATCTTAATGTTGTGCATAAAGGTTGGTACGCCTTACTTTCAGGCTGGCGTAAACAAGCTCTTTCCCCATTAAGGCATAAATTAAAATTAATATGAATAATTTTCCGTGTAGAATGCAAATAAATACGTTTAACAGGACTGCTAAGAGATAAATATTCGTATTTTTAGCTGGAAGGCGTTTCCACAATTCTTATTAACCCCTCAGGCCTCGACCATATTCTATCGGTAGATCAGAATATTTTCGCTTTGCATTATAATCCAAATAAATGGAATATTTACGAACGCATACGAAAACTAAAAACTGTTTTTGAAAGGTGATTAAATACGCTTAAAAATTTTATTATTAGAAATGGTCACGTTATTTTTATAATGCACAATGCACCTTATGTTTTTTCTAACTTAAGTTACTAGTAATTAAAAAAACACACACACATAGATATCTTATTAGACAAATGTATTTTAAACGTTATCATCACCTCACTTTTTATCGTTTCATATAAAAACAATTTATAAAAAAAATCAAAAAATTTAATGTTTTCAATTTGTGATCGGATACTTTGTTTTTATAAAGATGAACATTGTTTTGTGGTTAACTTTTAGAATTTAATACATAGCGAGGTATTTTCTCTTTCCAATACCGTTTAGATTATAATTCTCACTATGTTAGTAAGGGGGCATCCATTAATTACGTGAGCAGTTTTTCTTCCAATCTAACCTTCCAATCCCCCCCCCCCGGTGGGATAAATTTGGGTCGATTCATATATTTTTTTCAATTAACGTGAGATTTTGCTGGACCCCCCCCCCCCCCCGTTTGTGCTCACGTAATTAATGGACGCCCTCTAAGGAAGATTTCTATAAAACCTATGTGAGTTGATCCAAAAGCGAACAAATTAGCCTGAGGGGTTAAAACAAACAAACTATTATAAAATGCAAAATGTTAATTACAGCGGTGGTATACCTAGGGTTGAGGGTTGGTATGGTGGTGACTTGTCCAAAATGAAGAAATAAAATGATTTATCAGTCTTTTTAGATTAGATACCTACGTCGGCGTTGTTTACGTTTACAGTCTTTTGATCAAAAAATACTTTACATTAGAAAATGAAACCAACAGAATTGCAGATAATCCGGAAATCCGATTAATCATTGGCGCTGGTGAGGTTGGCGGTCATTTGCAAGATATCAGTTGTGTCATACGGTTTAAAAGATATTATTAACCTCTCAGCCTAATTTGTTCGCTTTTAAAGGTCACATAGAAATGGTTGTATCTCCCTTACTGCCATGGCGAGTAGTATTATCTGATCTGTGTCAGAAAGAGAAAACACCAAGATTTATATTCAAATCTAAAAGTTAACCCCGGGAAAATTAAAATGTATACCTCTTTGAAAACAAAGTAAAAAAAAATTTGCAATAATAGTAGTGTTATTATAAGCAATAATTATTAGCCTGAAACACTTATCAACATTGAAAAAATCTCCCAATGAACCCGCGTCCTTCTGATATCCGGTCAACTGCTCTACCAACTGAGCTACGTCGGCTTATCTCCCACCCGCCAAATAATTCAATATATACTAGTGTTTCATTCAACAATTACTGCTTATTACATTTTTTGGAAGGATGCGGGTTCAAGTCCCGTCGGCGGCATTTATCTTTTCTCGGGAGATTTTTTCAATGTTGATGAGTGTTTCAGGCTAATAATTATTGCTTATAATAATTGTTACCCTTTGTGCTATGCATAAAAATCTTGTCTTAAACATTAGTTTACCAATAAAAAATAATAATTATATTATCCTTCTAAAATACATCATTTCCAAAAGGGCCAAGACCAATGTTATGAAAGTGAATAATTGCACTAAGTTCCATGAAATTATAATTTAACTTTGTAGTTTGAAATAATTGCCACAACCAGTGACACATTTCACGTCTTGTAGAACAAAGTTTCAAACTATTTGTCCAAATGACTTGTGCAGTTAGTTAGAAAGTTTAGATAGCGTAATTCTGTATTTGGGTTTTAGAAACAAGTAAGAAATATAATATATACGAGTATATTAAGTAGACACATTAGGGTTTATACTTGTTAAGTAGTTTTGAATTTTTGCATTGTCAAAACATCAAAAAGTTCAAATCTTTTCATTCCAAAATGTGTTCAAGAGCTTTGTTGTGGCATAATACAGTTTTACGTAATATAAAATATTACCCATTTAAATTGATGGCATCAAAACTGATGGATACGACGTTTAGCGTTCACAAAACTTCCAGTGTAATAACTAACTACCTTCATTAGATTATTGAATTATTTACAATAAAGCGGAAAACAATTTTGTCTCAGGCAGGAAACAAAATTGTATTGTGGTATTTTTCTAGAATGTCCGGATCAACTGAACTTTTAGTTTACAACGCAATTTCCATAATGATCAACATATTTTTGTAATATCAAAAAAAAAATTACGCAATGATACTCCTTTTTTCAGTTTGATTCTAGAGAAAAGCCCAGTAGAAACCTAAGCTTTATTGACTGAACGTAGCGAAGTTCTGTTTTAAGTTGACTATTTGACTTTTTATCTGTCTGAAAATTTATTTGTTACGTTCCGGTTCAAGATGGTGGCGGTTTTAAAAGAGCTGCAAAGATTCTTTTTTCAAATGCAAAATCGCCATGTTTATTAGTAAAGTAAGTTGGTCTTTAAAAGCCCAGGTTTTATAGGAATCTTAATTATGTACATTTTAAACGTTCCCACTAATTCCTTACTTTAGGTAGGTTCCTAAAAGGTACTACACTTGACGCTAGCGCAGCGAACATTCAGTCTGCGCATGTGCGATATAAGATATAGACTTGAGTTTCGGCGTGAGGCAAAAAAAAAATCAAAAAAATACAACGTAAACCAAGTTATATGTTTTTTTATTGTACTTTGTTGATTTTTTTTAAATTATAATAAGTTTGTATCAATCTCTAATAGT
Organism: Limnephilus lunatus; assembly: GCA_917563855.2. Lineage (NCBI taxonomy): Eukaryota > Metazoa > Arthropoda > Insecta > Trichoptera > Limnephilidae > Limnephilus > Limnephilus lunatus. The sequence goes on from OU830596.1 coordinate 30,031,803, forward strand.
TATAAGTTTGATAGAAATTGGTTAGTTTTTTTTTCAAAGTTTTCTATTAAGAGTATGATTCAAAATTATAAAAAAAAATTATTTGTTGATTTTTAAGCTTTTACATTGAAAATAAATATCTAATTTTTAATATTTCTTTTTATTTCAATGCAGTCATTATCAGCCGACAATAATCCTCTATAATAATAGATAAAATGTAAGCTATAACAACAATTTAATCATATTTATTTTTGGGGTCCTCAGTGACCCCGCGCGACACCCCGCGTTATAAAAAAGAAGCGACAGGCGGATGGTTAAGTTCCTATTTACAAATATTTTAATTGTAGAGGAAATTATGGTTTTTATTGGTAAAATTTGAAACACGCTTTTTTGGACGGGAGGTCTACTGCTCACAAAACTACTAGTCCCTCAGGCCTCGGACATATTTTGTGAGAAGGTCAGAATATTTCTGCAATAAAATCCAAATAAAGGATAATTTCTGAACGTATCCAAAACTCTTTTTGAAAGGTGATTAAATACGCTTTCAAAATTTTACAACTAGAAATAATAATGTAATTTTTAAGATATATAATTTTTAAAGGCCAACATAAAAAGTTTCAAAAACAGCTCATAATACGTTTTTCTATCTAAAATTACTGATAATAAAATAAAATATAAACATACACAAATTTTATTAGAAAACTGTATTATAAACATACTTTTTTGTCGTTTTATGTAAAAATAACTCATTAAAAAAATCACAAATTTTTAACTTATTTTTCAAATTGGGGTCGAAAATGTTGGTTTCATGATGGTGTTCATTTTAATTCTTCCGTGGTTAACTTTGAAAATAAAGCGCTTTGTTTTCTGTTTCCAAAGTTTAGTTTATATTTCTCACTATACAGGAGAGCCTACGATTTCTATGAGACCTCTATGAGTTGTTCCCAAGAGTGAACATCTACCACACATACATAATAGTTATAGATAGGTAGTAATAATGGTAGTAAAAGGCAGTAATAATGGTATACTATTCAACAGACTAAATAAATTAGCATGTCATCCGATTTAAAAGCACCATTTATTTCTTCGAAACATTACCGCGAGTTGAGAGAGTCAAACGAGAGATTATTATTTTGTAGATAATTGTCATTAATATAAAAATCGAATCATATTTGCAGTTCTATGTTTTTAGCACATCATTATAACATATAAGTTTAAGGGGAACTTCCAAACAATCCACTCAGTAATTTATGTATAAGATTCCCTTAGATAAACATTATCTCAGTAGAATTGATTGGCAGTTTGTACGTTCGAATGAAAATAAAGTTGCTAGAAACCATCGTTGAACCATCAATTTTGTGAAAAGAAATCTTACCGCGTTCATCTTGGATGAGAATTATTAATGATCACTCTCCGTGAATTGGTTTCGACCATTCGTTTAGATCTCAGATCGATTCTTTGGAAGTGTTCATCAGAAGTAAGATGCCTTGAAATATAAGCTTTAATTAAATAATAACATGGAATGTTGACCGAAGAATATAACGATGACTAAAGAAATTCTGATTGCTAACAAATATCACTTTCCTTATCTTATATTCTTATATTATTGTACCCAGGATAGACAATGAAAAGCAATAACAGCTAAACTCATATTCATGATCATCTGTGAAGTGCTATAATATTCCTTGTGGAGTCATGACCGCCTCTAGGAAATGCATGCACTCCTACTGTCTTCATCCAGTTCCTTTCAACGAGGATGCGATATTCGCTTTCGTATTTTCTGATCTCTCATTTATTATCAAGACAGGGTGTATGAACCTTAAAATTGACGCCAAAACCAAAAGCATTGGTTTAAGACAATATTTTTTTTTAAAGTTCATTATCTCGCAGAACAGAAAAAGCTTCCCTTTCTCCTATTGTTGGTCTGCACAGAGAAAATTTGTCTTCCAGCAAGTTCTTTCTATGAGCGTTACAAAGATCTTTTTTCAAACACGAATTTGAGGCAGTTAGCAATATTTTAGGTAGTATTAACAATTTAAAAAATATTACTTCTAGAAAGCTTCAAGGCGGCGCCGGCGCGGTGTATCGAATAAAACACAACTGATAAAATCTTATGGTACATTTCCATGCTTGCCAAGCCTACGCAAACCTCCACACGCTCCAAGCGTACGCAAATCTCGCCTGGCATTTGGAAGCCGTTTACACGCTTGTGACTGCGTCAGTGAGCTACCAACACCCGAGCATGGCGGACGCCGAATTTGTGTAGGCTATTGCGTTTGGTTTAACATACTTTTATTTGAAATACAAGCAAAGTATAAAAAAACAATATAATATTGTCTTGTATTATAAAAAAAAGTTATTCCAACAAAAATCATATGTTTTTTATTGTAATAAATAATAAATCATCAATAAAAGATTATTTATTTATATTGACTTTTTAGGTAAATCCAATAAATTAAATTAGTGCATTCAAATTATGTTCTTATACATTTTAATAAGTCAGGCATGCCTCTTTCGTCATACATATGTCTCGTAATGTTAATTATCGATATACCGCATGGAGCAAAAACGGCGTGCATTCGCCGTCAGTTCTGAAATTACACTGAGCGTTTGCCAAAGCTTGCCGCTGGATCCGACCCCGACTGGATCGGCGGCAAGCTCTTGCAAGCTTACGCAAACCCTACGCAACCCTACGCAAGCCAAGACAAACGACCTGTTTCCACGCTGGCGTTTGTGGAGGTTTGCGTAGGCTTGGCAAGCGTGGAAACGGCACATTACATTTCTTTCTACGAAAATAACTTTGTCACGCAACAAATTACGACAACACTTTTGTTATGAAATTAACGATCTTCGCTGGTTTTGTGCACGTTTTGAGAAGCTTGTACAACAAGTTTACATCAACTGGGTTGTTAAATGAATTCGACTGGGAGTTGTTTTATGAAATTACTCTTAAGTGGTATAATTTTTAGATTTGAATTAGGTATGAGAGGGCTAACCTATTGTTATTGTACATATATCGATGCTCCCAACCCAATACCTCTTCATTCGTTAAGTTTATTACAGGCTTACACCTTACACTGCCTCTTCCTCTGCCCTTACACTGTTCAGATAGAGGCTCTCTAGCGAGGTGTTACGTAAAAAAAAGTTTAGGGGAGCAACTTTGGTGGTCGCCCAACGTTCAAATTTGGAAGACACCATTTTCTTGCATTGTTCCGAAGATTCGTTTCGAGTCCTCTTAGAAATATTCGTTACCATTTTCGTTGTTTTTCTGTAAGATCTTACCTGATTTCCCGTTGATGTCCTTAGCCTTGAGGTTCCTCGCCTTCAGCAGCGTGAGGGTCAGGATACTGTTGCTGGGGTGGTAGCACAGTGACGTCAGCAGCTCCCCGCACTTGTCCTTCGCTGGAGGCTTCAGGGCTTTCCAGAATGAAGGTTTTTCGCTCAAGTCCACCTGTTGACAAACAGAAACATCAGTTCATTAGTATATTTTTCCTAATATTTTTTCTACCCTGACAACCCGCGACGGGATAAAAATAAATAAATTGTACATAGTTTATTTGCGGCACATTCCAGAGTGATAGATTTGAGGATAGACCTCAATTCAGAACCGAAACATTGCTTGAAAGGACGTTAACCGAATTTGGTGACAAGATCTGAAAAAAAAAACAGTTTTATCTTCTACTTCCTCTTCCTCGTATCCTTCCCCTCATCTCTACCTACAGCCTCATAATATACCCCGATTGGGTATGCCATAGTCTCACTGGCTACAAGCGGTTGGGCCTCATTTTCTCAATTGCTTTAAACTTGTAACATTTTCAAGTAAATAAATTAAACTATTGTCGTTTTCCATGTAAATTTGACGCTATACTCTCCCGGCCAATTGAAATATTAATTTAAAGATGACATGAACGTTTTACTGCGCCTCTAACCAGACCAGGCTAGGGTATGTACCTACGTACTAAGCAAAGATGTTCCGAGTAAGGACAGCTTTACTAGGGAGCCCATTGTACACTTTTGCTAGTATCTTAAGGGTCCTAATTATTCAAAAAGGGAGTTTCGGAAGTGAGGATCAATCTCTACGTATATTTTTATATTATTATACTGAAAATCTATGTTGGTGTCTACTAACTTACTGACCACCACCTTATTTAAACACGGTTAAAGGCAGGGATCGGCAGTTTGTCAAGTGAGAATCGCCAAATTGTCATGAAACAGGATAACAAAGGCACCAGAGAATCGCAAATATCGAATGTACTTGGAAGGGAGGGGATAAACAGTGATAATTACCGTTAAATTTTACCTGTAATTCGGTATACACAATTGCTATTATTATGAAATCGTGACCTTAGTGCTAGAAAGCATAAATTGACCATACACCGCATATACGTGTCCTTTGCACTCACCCTTCACTTATTAAAATCGGGTTCGGTTGCATTCGAGAAGTTCTAACATCTAAATATATTTACATAACATTCGAAATATCGCCGAAATATCCCAAAAAGAGAGTTACTTCTTCAACATCAGCTCCACACAGAGGCTTTGAGGAAAATAATTTCCCTTAGGGCGTATGTCATATTTGGGGATGCTGTATTTTTTATTTTTTTTATTTTTACATTAACTCCACACAGGAGGCCCTGAGGAAAATAATTTCCCTCAGGGCCTATGTCATCTTTGAGGATGCTGTGTGGAGGGTCTTTTTGAGGAAAGGAAGGAGTTAACATGGGTCTTGAAGAGACTCATGTTGTAGGAGGGAGGAAACACAGAGGCCGGTAAATCGTTCCACAGCCGAGCTGTTGAACTCAAGAACGAATCGTAAAAACGACCCGTTCTCATGTGACTAATATCAACTGTGTACAAATGTTGGGCGCGTGTTTGGCGTGTTTCCCGACTATGCACCGGTGCCGAGGGGATCAATGACGCTAGTTCCTCGGAGCATCTACCATTGTAATACCGGTAGAACAAGGACAGCATTCCCACCTGACGCCTATGCTCTAAAGATTGCAATCCGTCTGTTAAGATGGGAGAATCTATCAAACGGACCGCCCGTTTCTGCACAGAGTCAAGGGTTTTTTTTAGGTATTTTGGAGCTCCAGACCAGAGGTAGCTGCCAAATTCAACCGTGGGGTGCACTTGCGATTTGTACAGGGTTAGCAGTTGAGTACTATTAAAGTATCTGCGGGCCCTGTACAGTACGCCCAGTTTCTGAGAGGCTAACTTAACTCTGGTTTCGATGGAGCCCCCATACCTGAGCTGGTCACTTAGAGTTACACCAAGCATATCAATGGAGGTCCTGTTCGGGAGAATGCTTCCGTTGAAGGAGACTAGATTATCATTTCGATCCCTTTTAGACGTTATCAAACATGATTGGGTCTTTGAAACATTAAATTCGACGAGGTTATTCTTACCCCAATAGAAAACACTCTCGAGGTAACCGTCCATTCTCTGCTTCAAAGCCCTCCGAGCTATTGGGGTTTGTGTGCTCTTTGGAGGCTTGTCAAACAAAAAACTATCATGGACTGTACTGTCATCCGCGTAACAATGAATCGGTGCACATGACAAGAGGTCGTTGATGTGCAACAGAAACAAAGTCGGAGACAGAACCGATCCCTGTGGGACGCCAGCATTTATCGAATGCGAGGAAGAGGTGAAACCGTCAGAAACCGCCTGAATCGACCTCCCCCTCAAAAAGTCGGCAATCCACGCACACAAGGATGCGGGAAGTCCGTAAGAACGCAGTTTGTTGACAAGCGCTCGATGCCAAACCCGGTCAAAGGCCTTGGAAATGTCCAGTGAAACCGTTTGGGTCTCACCAAAACATTCCAGGCACCGTCCCCAAACATGCGTCACATACGCGAGAAGATCACCGCACGAGCGGTTCCGCCGGAATAATGTATGGATGTTTTTTTTAGGAAAAGGAAGGAGAAGTAGTTCAAGGAAGGAAAAAAGGTGTGAGGGTGGGCAGAAATCTACGGGTCAGTGTATCCAGGAGTGATGGACGTATGAATCCATCCCTCCCGTTCTCAGTCGAGAGAGCCTAGCTGAAGAGGTCAAAGAGTCTCCCCAAATCGGCTTCTCCCGATCCGACCCGCCACGCAACTGGTGGGCAGGCGCATCCGCTTCCAAGACCCGAACACACCTCACCCGATAAACCCGAGTACCCCTGATAAGTTACCATACGTTGCGAACCATTTGGGGTGATCTATGAAAGAGGTGCTGGTTATCCAATAAATGATTCCCAAATTGAATCCAACAATTTACGAATAAAAATAATTTGAATGTAAAAAAATATTATTGTAATAATAAAAATAACATTTATCCTGATTGACCCTATAAGAAGCTACAGGGTAGGTAATAAATTTATCAAGCTCGGAAAGGGGAGAAGAGTCTTATTGCTTCAAAAACGCCTTGCGAACCGAATGTCCAAAACGTATGAATTATTTTCCTTTGGATTACTGCGTCTATTTAGTATCCGAGGTTCCGTACATTTTGAAACACCCTCTAGTAAGCTGGTCACATTTTAAATTTAATGCTCCAGAGATTCGTAACTTGGAGTGCGATACGGAACATATTTTAGAAAAAAGTGTTTATGAATTTAATTGCTTTGTTGTAGAACAGTACCTAATCAAAATTATGGTACATCTTTGAAAACCCAACTTCCTTTCTTCTGAGTTTCAAGTAATGTAAATAGTTTCGGTACAATTGCGCATTCATCAGAATGATAGAACAACCAAGGTCGGGGTGTTTCAAAATGTGTTTATTTTAGCTCTTTTACATTAAATCTTCATAGAAGGCCCCGAAGAAAATAATTATTTGCTTTCCATCTTATATAAAGGTTTGGGAACCGCTGGCTGTTCCACTCAACTAGGGATGAACTTTTTAAATATCATAGCTTGAAAATGGACGATGCTAAAATGGAAAATGCTGTATTCCGCTGTAATAATACTAATTACTAATTAGGAAGTAAGGATTTGAAACTTTTAAAGAATTGACCGTGGACTAAACGCGAAAAACAAGGACTATCAGTAGGAAACAGTATTAAGTTTCTGGAGACTACTTTGATGTTCGCAAATGGGTTAAAATAAAACGGAAATATTAAATTCCAAGCTCTAATTATAGAAGTATACAAAAAAGGTGAAGAAAATCTCCATTTTAATCATTTTAAATCAATATCGAAAATTTATTCGTTAACATAAAAACAAACTAGAAATACTATCAGAATTAATTTGGGAGGAGGGTATGGGTACCGCCGCCCCGGGAACCATTTATTTTATAACCAACACCTCCATCATAGGTTACCCCAAGTGGTCTGCTACGTTAGGTGACTTAGCAGGGGTGCCCGGGTTCATGGGTTCAGGTTTGTCCGGATCTTGTCGGCAGATGTGTCTGCCCATCACCAGCGTGGCAGGCCAGATCGGGAGACACTGGTTGAGGGAGATCTTTTGACGTCTCCAGCATGACTCACCCGGAACATTGCTTTGCACCGCAGTGGAAAGAATGGATTCATTCGTCCGTCACTCCTGGATACATTGACCCCCAGATTTCTTTCCACCCCTCGTACCTTTTTCCTTCCCAGAACTTCCTCTCCTTCCTTAACCCAAAAAGACCCTCCACACAGCATCCCCAAAGATGACATAGGCCCTGAGGGGAATTATTTTCCTTAGGGCCTCCTGGATGGAGCTAACATAAAAAAATAAATTAATAGAATACCTAACCTAACTTAACCACGTTAATTGTTTCAAAAACCAACGGGTTTCGTAAGCAATGCTTACTTCGAAAGGGTTTTCTTGAAACTAAGTAAGCTATGCTTTCTTCATCAGAGTTTACTTAAAACTAAGTAAGTAAGCATGGCTTTCAAAACATGTTAGTTTTTTTAAACATTAAACGTGGTTAAAACTAAGTATTTTAATTTTTTCAAATTCAAATGGTGCCACGAAATAAGTTTGCCGTGAGATACGTTTATTTTCACAGCCAAAAGTTATTTGTTTTTGGGGGTTAAGTATTTTTGTTATGCAGTGTTGCGCTACCTCCTTCTTTAGCCAACGTTTCGGACAGCGTTGCAGAATCACGTTATCGGCTATCCGAAACGTTGGCTAAAGAAGGAGGCGGCGCAACACGACATAACACCCCAAAAACTTTTTTTTTCGAGAATAAAAAAACCTGTGATAATACCAAATTAATAAATTTGAAATTTACTGCAAAAACCGCACTAAGCAAGTTACAAACGAATTAAGTGAAAGCGCAAAAGTTTGACGCATTAAAATAAAACATAGATGTTCGGAACCTTCGATGCTTTTAGCACATCCCTAATTCAACCATCCTGCTACACTGCAAATACCCGCACTTCCCCCGTGGGACCGGGTGGCGCTAAATGAATAACGTTATGTTTTTATGTCAGCCTATTAATTACAACCCGAAAATAAAGTCAACTCTCTTCTTGTGTACCCTGTAGCATTGGCCTGATAAGATTGTAAGTAATGGGATGGAAGCTAAATATTATTTATATGTATAAGAAGTACAAACAACAGGGTGTTAAGTAATTTATTTCATTATTAAATTTGGATGTGAAAAGGTTATTTACTTTAGAGATGCTGATTTTATAAAGAAGGACAGGAGATTGTTTTTGATGTGAAGAATTTTTTTTTAACGTCAATGCTATAATTGAATATCCCCAAAGAGGAAATTTTTGAAAGTGGATTGTGATGTGAGGGGTGGTTCGGGGAAGTCATATTAACTGCGTATATAAACGCGAGCCGAACCTGCGAGCCGAGTCACGAATTATGCGAAAGGAACGAAGCTAATGGCGCGAAGTCCCGTTTGGGGTTTCTTTGTTCCTTTCCCTTAATTCGTGGCTCGGCTTGCGCTTATGTTCGCAAATGTATACGCAGAATAATAGGAAGGTTGTGATCCATTTTTTTTAAATATTGAACTTGTACTGTAATAACACGACGAGGATGTTTATAAGAAAGATATATTTGCAGCATATTGCAGAATGGAAAATACTCTCAGAGAAAATATTCTCTCTGATGGAAAAAGACCGCCATTCAAAAACGGAACATGGCCCGAAATGGCTTTAGCTGAGCTTAATGCGTGTTAGAACAGCTTCTATCAAATATTACCAAACTTTTCTCTTTCCAATCTGATTTCCCTCCCCAATCCCTTTAGCCTCACACATACCCAAATTAGTAATACTATTATATAGTCCGACGGGCCCAGGACACTTGGTACTCTTTTGCAGCATCAAACTGTTTGTACGAAAACAAGCACCAACATGTCGGTACCGATAGAAAAAAAAATGGTGACCGGACAACTCAGAATGAAATCACCTCAACACCTCATTTGAAAAGTTATTAAAAGTGGTGAAAAAATTTTTTTTTTAAAGTAGTTAGCTTGCGCTGTTTTTAATTTTTTTTTAATAGCTTTTAATGACTTTTCAAAGAGGTGTTGAGTTGACTCGATTCTGAGTTGGAATGGAACCAAAAGAAAACATTTACACTTCTTCCATTATTTTGAAAGTTCTAAAGATTTTATTTATCTTTTCATCAATTTATTTTACCTCCAATACCTTCATTTATTTTCGAGAGCTCTAATCGTAACTCAAGAGTGCCAGATAAAGTGGACATTGTCATTTCGAATAATATATCTACCAACACTGAACAGATGATGTCTAGAAGTGTGGTCTCTACCGAATTGAAAGAAAACTGCGGCCAGTTTACGTATTTACAGCGCCTAGTTTAGGTTTTGTAGGTACAAAAATGTTTTTTTTCTACAGGCATACAAGCTCAGAATACATGGGTGAAAAATATTAATAAAATTTCAATAACAAAAAAATAACAGAAACTGGTATAAATTTATAATTTTTTGTATTTCTTGGGCATTATCTATGTAACAATTTGAAGACATTTTGTATTGAATAGTTTTATTTCACAAGCACGTTTGTTACTTAATTTTTATTTATCTACTACTGGTTCCGACACATCCGTGTCATTCACGGACAATATTAAAACTAACTTAAAATATAGGTATAAAAGTACACAAATGATAAGATTTTATTGGGTGAGGGAGTAGCGTGAGGAGTGATTTTGGGGAAGAGGGAGAACGGTGGGATATTTATAGAAAATTATGCATAGAAAATCTACATACACTGACTGCGTTATACCATCTAGGTACTTCACATCATCCATGTCCCTAAACTCGCCTCCTTCAACTGAATGATACATCGTGCAACTAAGCCGTGGCATTACGAATTTCTACCGTATTATAATAAATTTCTCTTGAACACGTTATGTTTTTAAGATTCTAAAAAAATGTATGTTATTTTTTTGAATAGTGTCTATATATTTTTAATGCCGTAACGGTAATTATATTCGATTCCCTGGATGGAAAAAAATCGCAAAGTATGCACCGAAAATTATTATAAACACTGTTTTCTGTTATTTTCTAAGTTATATGGATGAAAAATTCACAGTGTTTCGTTAAATGCCATCTAAGACATTTCCCATGAGATTTTTGCTCTATTTAAAACGAGTCGTATTTTATTAAACAATTTCACTATTATGGTTTTTAATTTTAGCACGCTCCCTCTAACATTCGTATTTAGATATCTCCTCTTCTTCTTCTTTTTGAGCGTTATACCTTTATTGGCGCGGTAGTAAGTTAGAGGCACTGCTGAAAACTAGCTACATTATAGTAGAAATTTTGAATGTATAGCTGAACACTCTGAACAGTGACCCTTTTGTCAATAGAATCAATGATAAATAAACAAAATGTATAAAATTGTAAAATTCTATTAGATGAACAAATGTTTTATTGTTACTGTTATCCAATGGAGCGACAGCGCAATTTAAAACTCTTTTCTCCGGTTGCTTGAGATTTTTTGATGATCATTTTGAATATTTTCCGCCCACATTAAAAAAAATCGTACCTCTGAATTTTAATATGGAGACATACATACATACAAACTGATTATATTTTTATATAGCCAATGAATTTATCTATCTTTGGTCGATAATTACATATTCGTAGGATTTATAAAAAAAAACTTATAAAATCGTGAACTTCTACTTAATTACTTACAAATGAGGGAAAATTTGCCAAAGTTGACAGCAAAGCAATCCGGGGTATTTTAAATAATGCCATATTATGGCAAAAAGCGCTCCAGTGGTTATTAAATGTAAATAGGTACGTAAGAGTGAGCGCGCTAATATGAAAAAAAAAAACAGGTTTTTTAACATATTAGCGCGTTTTGTAACAAAACACAACTTTCTTCAGGATTTCTGTTCAGTGGAAGTCCCAAGAAGTCGATAATATTATTACAATTTCTAGTATTCTCCACGTTTCTGGGCGAAGTCGTGAGGTTGAACCGGATCAATAGAAAAAGCAGTAAATTGAGGTAATATAAAACTCAACTGCTATAAAATAAACGCCACCTGGTCATAATGGCTTATTTTTATAGTAAAGGTTATTCGGTCTCTACTGTCTCCTGTCTCTTGGTCCGAAGGGAATCTGAGCCCAGTCAACAGGTTAATACTTTTGCAAAAGAAGGTTGATTTAAAATAGACGTTAAAGCAAATTGCGAAGTTTGGGGTCATGCAAGAAAGAGATAAACTGATGGCAGTGTGTTGTTTGTGTGCACGGGGCTAATTTTAATTAAGTATTCGGTAATCTTATGAATTTGAAAATATCAAAGTTGTTTATTGTACAAATACATATTTTTTATCAGCAACTATTTTTGGCATTTTTTTATTATTTGTAAACCCACTGTTTATGATAATTTTTGTATAATATGGTTAAAGATTAGGAAGCAAGTAGATATTCAAATTTATGAAGTTATAATAGTTTTGATTTAAGAGCGTATAACCAGAGAACACCGGAAATATGTCATTTTTAAATCAGTGTTTAGAGGTATTGACTCTTTTCCACAAAAAATTATAAATTGATTTCGAAAGATTTTTCTTTTATCTAGTAAAAGTATGTTTAAAATTTTCAGAAAAATGATAATTTTTAGTATAATAAAGTTATACTATCTATAGGTCGTTGGCGGATTTGTAAAATTTTCAAAAAAGTACATTTATTATTCAACACCCATTTCAAATCATATAATGATGCAGTAAAATAAATCAATATATTATCTGGTAAACGTATGTAACAGAATTTTAATTTTAGTTTATATAAAATCGTAATATATACAAGTACATGTGTTTCTTGACGAAAATTGGTCCGTTTGTGTATTTATTTGCGCACTTACAGACTAATATATTTCAAATTTTTTTACATTCTTATTTTGCTGCGACATTATTGAAAAATGATAAATACTTATGTAAAAAAAATAATTACAAAAGGTACATAATTTTAATAGTTTTATCAACACGCCTTTCAGCATTTTTGGATGTAGGTATAAATTAAAGCAAATTTGGAATGAAATAAAATCGATATTCAGTTATAATTTTAAAAAGCTGGTACGAAGAGTAATTAATCATTCTCATTGGAACCGCCCTGTACGATCGTAAGAACCGCTTTCGACGAAATTTGTATTTTCGGCCGCTGGCTGGTTATACGCTCTTAAGTCCATTATATGATTAATTTGATTTTAAACGTTTCAAGGGTGCAGTGAAAAATATCAATATTTCTTATGGCACGAAAGATTTGTATTTACGCCCGAGCAAATACTTTTATGAGTATTTCAATTTGAAAAGTATATAAAATAAGGTATTAGATCTGGTATTGCGTTCAGGGCAACGAAATGTAATCCTTTCTAACAGGTTCGGGGTGTCAATGAGGAAGTTCACAATTGTATACAAAAGCAGTAGGTACGTCAAAAAAAACTAATTTTTGTGAAGAGCAAAATGGTAACAATGATGATTTTCCGAACGTGGTGTTTAAAAAAAAATGTTAACCACTCCGACCCGTAAGTGTGTATACGCTACAATATAACAATAGCAGTATAATAAGCGTGTTTTCACGCTAACGCGTGTGTTCACACAAACATCATTATAACTATTTTATTATTCTAGTGACAATCCTAAAACAAAAAGTAGAAGATACATATTCACATCTCTAAGTTGTCCATAGAAGTACATAAAAACGTTTTATTTTGTGGAAACAGTTTTCATCCGCCAAATCGACTACGTGCCGTTAGACATTGTTAATTGTTTATTTCATATTGTATGAAATGGTAAAAAATTGAGGTGACAAAATTGTTTATTATACATTTATACAATAGAATAAGTGTTTTTTTTTTTACATAATCCGTGATTTTAGTACCGTTTTCACATAAAGACATCACGTGAGTCATTTTTTTTTAAGGTTGCATTCTAAATTTTAATATTTAGAAATGTAAATTTTTATTTGTAATATAAAAATTTGAAATCTTTTTTTGTAACCTTTCAAAAACAGTTTTTAGAATTCGGCTACGTTCAGAAATGTTTCATTTATAGAGCTTTAATTGCGAAGCGGAAATAACACAAAGTTTTTATGAATCTGACAGTTCGTTTAAGACAAAAAACTTGCACAATCGCAAAATAGCTGAGTGGTTTTAAATTCGATTAATATGAGTTTGGTATTGAGGATTCCAAATGACAGGTGAAAATTCGAGATAAGATATTACGTACGCCATAATATCTTTTTTATCATGAATATTATGCTGCATAACACTGATAGTGCATGTCATACCGGATTTACCGTAATCTGATATTCTGTAAAGGTTACAGCTTACGGCTACACAATCTAAATTAGCTCAAGATAAACCATAAGTCCGTCGCCTCCATTGTGGCTCCTGTATTTATAATAGATAGGTACTTACGGGAAATCCCCGTCGTTCAGAGATGGTCACAGTACCCACTACTGTAGAGTGTAGAGGTCTTGTTATATCCTTCGGCTGGTCAAAGAGGATTAAATACTAATACGTGTACCTACGTTGGATCATGCTTGGAGGACTTTCTTGAAAGGGCATTTTATATGATGACCTCTTATTACATTGTCGGAGTGCCCGGGTTCATGGGGTAATGCTCCACCAGCTGTGTGGCGGGCCGGATAGGGAGAGAGCGGTTGAGGCAGGCCATTTCACTCCATCGGAACATCACGTTGCACCGCAGTGGGATGTATGGATTTATACGTCCGTCACACTGGCTCCCAGATTCCTAGTCATACCTTTTTCGTTCTCCGATCATTCTTTCCATCCTTTTCTTAAGTATACCTTCCACCCAATGATGGAACAGGCCTCGAGGGAAATTATTTTGTGTAGCTAATGTTAACAAAGTCCGCATAACCAACATGATAGCCAACGCCAGTTGAACAGACAGGGCACAAGAAGAAGAAGCTAATGTTAAAAAATATAATAATTCCTTTAATTAACACGTTTTTCAATTGGGTGGCTATCGAAAAATGTCCCTTAAACCTTAAACTGTCACCCTTGAAGTGAATTTTTGTATAAAATGCGCTAACAAGTACAATTATAATTTAAGAGGTGGGTATGGGTACCGCCGCCCCGGGACCATTATTCGAAAACAAAGACCTCTGCCATAGGTCTCTCCAAGTGGTTCGCTACGTTTGGTGCCTATGTTCATAGGATGAGGTTTATCTAGGCATTGGCAGCGGATTGGTCTGCTTACTTACTGCGTGGCGGGCTAGATCGGGAGAAACTGGTTGAGGGAGATCATTTGGCCTCTCCTACCAACCCATCGCCTTGCACCGCTGTGGGAGAGATGGATTCATACGTCCGTCATACTCTTGGACCCACTGAGCCCCAGATTTTTACCTACCCCTCCCTTAAATATATTATCCTTTCCAGAACTTTCTCACATTTTTTCCTTTAAAAGACCTTCCACACAGCATCCCCAAAGATGACACAGGCCTTCAGAGAAATGCTTTTCCTCAGGTCCTCCAGTGTAATGAATCCGTAATGTATACTTTAAATAAACATGTTTTATATTTGGGTGGCTGTCGAAAAATGTCCACCCATTATATGTTAATTCCGCTACACAAATCATCCAAGAATTACTGTTATTGTTATTAATCTAAGGGTAAATTTTCCGTTAAGACCAGTTTTGAGAGAAAGCTAATTTATGCAGGCAGGTACTCTTGCGCAGAAAAAACTTATAAACAAACCGTTCTAATTTAACCATAATAAAGAAAATAATTTTGCGCAAGTTGCGTTTTTATTGTAGCCCCACTGTCCATAAAACCCCAACAAAATATCGTTACGTCAAAATGTCATTGAAGGAAAGTTCCCTAAAATTCCCAGTGGCGTCGCACGTTAAATAACACGACGGGGGTTATAGCATTTAACACGGTAGTGTATAATCTCGCTTATCAAGCACTCTCCCCACTTAAGCCAGGAGACGTAGTTTATACATTATTATACATTTACTTTGCATTCAGTTGTATGGTGGCGTATTACTTTAGTACGGGGGACTTAAAAATAATCTTCTCATATACTTTAATATTCGAATAACACGCTTGAGATAATTTAGCGTTGCTCAGTTTATATTGCACGATAATTATTACATAGTATTAACGCTTCATGGCTAGTTTTATGGACATTTCAAGAATAAGTATAAGTACCTACCTAACTATGTATTTTTACATTTTGTTCATATATTATTTGACTTTCACTCAAGGAAAAAATAATTGTATTGTGTTATTATGCTTCTCGTAATCAAATAGTCGTATATATTATTCGCTCGACGTTTTAGTGAGTAAAATTTTAAGCAACCCTGGCACAAAAAAGAGCTGATGACCTTGAAACGCCTAAACAGATTTTCATGAATTGTAGCTAAGAATCATATCGATCACGTCAGCTTTCAAACAAACAAAAAAACCGCATCACAAACGGTCCATTCGTTTATGAGCTACGATGCCACAGACAGACACACAGACATTCAGACAGGCACACAGAAAGTCAAACTTATAACACCGCTCCTTGCGTCGGGGCTTAATAAAGAAAGAAACAATTTGGAGTTTTTAATTGTTTCTGTGTTTAATTCCATTTAATTTTTACAAAATTAATTTAAATTAAGTTAAATAATGGTATTATTAAGTTCTGGAAATATTATAATTTTTTTATTTTTTATGAGAGCTGTTTCAAATATTTTCTCAGCAATTTGGTTTAACCGGTAATAAATCAATTTATACACCTTCAAAAAGTTTAAATTTGGAATCGGTTTAACCACAATTTTAAAATGGCCTTGTAAGCCAAAAAAAACGGTCTCAAAAATTAAAACTAAAATACTTACAGAACTTAATAATAACATTATTATATTCATTTTTCATTTAATTTAAAAAAATATATATTTACTTTGAAGTAAGTTTGGCCTGGGTTAAGAATAAAATCACATATTATTTGAATTCTCCCTGCAAAAATCACAAAAACGGTGAGATTATTGCTTGTCGAATGTTGAAGGACTGTATGCTAGTTATTGACTCGTGAGAATTAAGTTAACGTATTGGTGGGAACCCGATGTATTGAAAAACTCGGCTACGACCCGGTTTTTGTTGTGTAACCGCCTTAATAAAATTACGTAATTTATTATATATTATTTGGTATCCCAATATAATTTTTTTCTAAGATTTATAAGTAGGTAACTAAAGCGTCTAGTTCATAAAAAAATATTAATTTCAGTTGTGTGTCTGTCTATAATTCTGGTTAAACGAACTCTATAACTCGGATTCGCTTTGAATTTAAATATCATTTTCAAAATTGAACTTATTGCTACTAAGCGATAAATCGAAAAACTCTTTCTACAAATATAATATTTTTTAACCGAAAATTATTTTAATGATACTTTCTGTTTTTGATATTCCTTTTATTTAAATTTCTAATAGATAATCTTGACAATAAAAGTAAAATTTCGATTTTCAGCTAATTTGCAATTATTAATCCTAGAATTATATTACGCCGTATTTTATAAAAAAATTGTACAAAAGTTAGTCAGATAAATTTTTATCAATACTTTAACGTTGAAACCGAAAGCGTATATAGTAGTCCCAGCGTGAGATCGTATATGACGTCGTCGTTCTAGTATCTTCCATATTTTTCGTTTTCAAATAAGACACGTAAGAAAGAGAACGAACGTTGATGATGTCGGTGCGAGCTTTAGCTGGGACTAGTTTAAATGTCTAATTATTTCATGGCTCAGTTAGGTTTCAAACATTATATTGAATAATGAATGTATGTTGAACCGTGTTTTGATGTAAAAGCAACTATTCTACTCTTTTCCTCCCGAATTAATTTACCTCTCGTTCCACAGATTGCTTCATTTCCACAACACACTACTTCATTCTTCAATCTCAAACCTCTCAAAACTTATATTGGTTTTCTCTATCAAAACTTACTTCTCCGTTCTGATCTAATGAAACATATTTCCAAGCGATTGCTTTACTTACGTTTAGTTCACTAAATGAAATAATTTAAAAAATTGAAGAACAAATTACTCGATAGCAGACCAGTATATGAAATTGTTTTTTACATTATTTTATATTGCGTGTTGTAATATAAGTGTGAAATTAAATAATTTTTTTACAGTTTATGTGAATATATACATTGTACACAGTTAATGTCTCACAACAGTTATCGTTAGTATAAGTAGTTATTTATAGTTTTAAGGTGTCTCAACAGAGGTCAGTATTGAGAGACAACTGTCGCAAGTTCAGGTCTAACAATCGAACGGTTACGAAGATAGCCGATAATATCCGATCTACAGGTGGGCACCTTCAGTGAGCATTTCCCCTGCTCTAGATTATCAAAGAGCATCTTTTAGAATGAACGTTAAGTCGAGTTAGCTTTTCATTGTAAATAAGACGATAATTAAGCAGAATTGTTATCTAGACGATAGTATTATTGAAACTCCCGATCATCAAAGTTATATTATTAATTAGAAGAAACAACAGTACACTACAACATTACTGCACATGCATTCTAACAAATCGGGAAAAACGGTCTCCGTAGTTGAGGCGTAAAGCTCTCGACTAGAGATCTGGAGGTCGCGGGTACGAATCCCGGCGTACGCAAGAAATTTTTAGCTGATTGATTTGTGTTATAATTTTATCATTTTAATCATAAATATAATAATTGGTATATTTGTGGCACCATCCAGAGTGGAAGATACTTTCAGTTTCGCCCTTGTGTAAGACCACCATTCAGAATTGAAACGTTGCTTGAGATGGTTTTAGCCGTGTTTGGTGACTAGATCGGAATAGTCAGGTACCTCCAGTTATCCATAACCCAGTTGGGGAGGCCATAGTTTAACTGGCTCCAGGCGGCTGCGAGCAGTTGAGATTCTTGTGCGGTATTCACATAAAAAAAAGCAGAAGTATGAAATTCTCACGTTGTAAGACTGGAAGAGTTGGGATGAAAATGGGGAAGTAAAATATTTTGTCAAATAGGGATATAAAGATAGTATTTAACCTAAACTTTTATTCCCCACACATTTGGAACACGGATAGTTTGATGGGGCTCAACTCAATAATCAAATGGATACCACATAAAAAGACTAAATATGGCTCAGAAATGCACCTTAAAGAACATTTTAATAGTCTCCACAAGTATGTCAACAACAGAAATCTTTAAACAGTTTAACTTTCCAATTAAGTATACTATGCCAAAAATATGTTGTTTCATCATCTCAAAAACGACATAGAGGCAAACACCTCATAATCATAAAACCAGAGCACGGCAAATATACAGAGAGACTCTGAATCTTAAGCGTTGAAGTTATATAACAAACTACCACACAGTATCAAACAAATTAAAATAAAAAATAACTGCATTAAGTCTAGCAAATCTTTGCTTAGGGAACTATCCGAAAAATTATATTAGTATTTAAAAATATAGTTATAGAGTTTACTGAATAAACCCTACCTAAATCATGAAGTTGAACCATAGAAGTCGTCGAATACCTTCCATCAAAAACCTAGTTCTCCTCAATACAGGATCTCCTGGTGAGGAGGTTTAAGAAACTATTCTACATCTTTTTTATAGGTATTTATGTATATTTCGTAGATATCGCCTGAAAATGTCAAAATTACAATAATTTAATTAATAAATAAATGAAAAGCGGACGGTTAAAAAGTACCTGCATGCCTATTAAAATATCGATCGTCCGGTTTATAAGTCAGTCATCTCCAAATACCAAGTTTTGAGATAATAAGGAAAGCACTATTCGAATGCTCACCATTAATCAAATATTATTTGCACGTGTCCGTGTTTAACACATTAAATATGCTATAAAATAACACCGGGAGGCAAAACGGTCCAGTACATTAGTATGACATTTTGAAATATTCTATTAGTGACCCAGAAACATCAATATTTTGTTTAATTCACTACAAGTTTTTCTGCATTATAATCTGCATTAGATTTGGTGGTGTTTATGAGTAGGTAATCTGAGTACTTTACCAGATAGAGGTGTTACATATATGTAGCAGCATACTCAACTCAGCACAAAGGGCAATTTTGAAAATTATACTCCCCATCAGAGCCCCTACAGATAATGTTTTAAAGCGCTGAATTTAATGTCATTGAAAAAATTATATACAAAAGACATTCTAATGTACACATTCAAAAACCAGGATAACTTTACTCAGACAAACTCGAGCCGATTCACAAGATCTACATTACAACATACATTCTACCAACCTACAACTAAACGACTTTTGGACAAAGAAATATACAATACTTCTCTATAAAATTATTTCATTTACTCCCTCTTGCAATAAAAACCATTAAAAAAATAACTGACTTCAAAGAAGCATAAAGATATAGATTGTGGATATGGGAAGGAAGAATATAGATACAATTTTGCAACCTAACAAAGATTAATGCTTGTATTGTACTTTCTTTTAGATTTAATTTGTTATTTTTTTTCTGTAATATTTTAACATAGGTATTTACTTATATTTCAAACAAGAAAACTTGTACATTTTTCTCTAAAAAACTGTAAAACAAAATATATAAATAAATAAAATAACTCAAATTTAGATTTTTCGGAGATGTCTGATTAATCAACTGAACGATCGATCTCCTTTCACAGAGCTAAAACCATTACAACCAACCTTTCGATACGAAGTGGTAATCTTTCACCAGGGCTATACTGAAAGTATCCAACACTCTCATGATGTTTGAAATATCGATCTCGTGAGTCGTAAGGAATATAATATATTATGTTGTTAAATGTATACCTAAATAAACTTTGGCCTCGGACTATTAAAAAAACCATAAAATGCAAAACCGTTTAACTCAGTTCACAAAATTACACCCTCGGCCACATTCAGCCATATTTTAATTTCGGAAATATTGAAAAAAATATGGGGTACGGAAGTGTACCGTCATAAATTTTGATTTTCAGCCGGTCAGTGGGGCAGGCTTCTTTTACTTCCGCCAACGAAATGTAAAAATATACCTACCCTAAAATATGAACATGCGTTTTGCGTATTTTATATTTCAGAACCTTCCGAAATTCTGAAAATGATTGGGACATTGAGATGATGTATTAAAATATGATACGAGTTGAACATGATCCTGATTGTAAATAAACAGTTATCAAGGATTTTGAAAATATGCTGTCTTCAGTGGATTGATGTTGTTTTTCATTAGGTACCTCTAGAATTTATATGGGACATATTTCGCATGTTTGATGAAAATAATGTGAGGGTTGAGGGTAAATGGGATTTTGCGTAAATAAAAATGTCCAGTATTTAAAATCAAATTAAGATTAGTTCCTACACTTATAAAAAGATTTTACGGCCTCCGTGGCAACGACTACAAAACCGGAGGTCACGCGAGTATGAAGAAGAAGCTCGGATTATACGAAGGAGGAGAAGCGTCTCGGGTAGATCCTTCCACATGCGAGCCGACTTACATAAAAATTAGTAGGAGAATCGACCCGTTCTCCTGAAACCACATTAACTGTGAATAGGTATTGCGCTGGTGACTGTCATTTCTCCTAAACGGTTCGTGGGTGCTGGGGATCAATGCTGATAGCTCCTTTGAGCGAGCTCCATTGAAATTCCTGCAGAACGGACTCATGTCTTCGTTGCACCTTGAGATTTGTTCGTGGTTACGATTGAAGAATCTGGTTATCTTATGTTATAAATTACAACACAATCACATTCTTGGAAGTACGAGCATGATTTACTCGGGTTTCCAAGTATTTGAGCCGGTAGTGCCGCTTTTCAAATGATACTTTTACATGTGGCAGTTATTTCGCCATTTCGAAGGCATTTCCAAACAACAAAAATATTGTGTGAATTTTAAAACTTTTTACGGAGAACGACTAAACACTTTAATTCACTTACTGTCAAGAAAATGTTATCTGTCTCATTAGTTCGTAGCCGATTAGAGTATAATTCAGACATTTTGTCACCTCACAAAAAATAAATGCAAGTTTCTATGATTTATTAATTATAAGTTAAATATACCTATAGAACAAATTAACTACACTTTTTCAATTAAACACCTTTAAATTATATACCCTTGAGGATCGGCGAAGGATAAGCGAGTGTAGTCAATTTAAGAGTACCTACTCGTTTCATTAGGCATAAGGACCTTTTTTTTACCGCACAAGAATCTCAACTGCTCCCGTCTTAAGCCAGTGAGACTATGGCATCCCCAATCGGGGTATGTTGTGAGGCTGAAGGTGGTGGGGAGGGGAAGGAGGTGGGGAAGAGGAAGGTTGGGAAGTACCTGGCTATTCAGATCTGGTCACCAAACACGGCTAAAGCCATTTTCAAGCAACGTTTCAATTCTGAATGGTGGTCTTACACCAGGGCGATACTGATAGTATCTTCCACTCTGGAACGTGCCGCAAATATACTATATATTATTTTAAATGAATTAATTGTGAAATAACACAAATTAATCAAATAAAATTTATTTGCGCACGCCGGGTTCGAACCCGCGACCTCCGGATTGTGAGTCAAGAGTCTTACCCACTGGACTACGGATTTCGTCGAATACCTTTTTCCTATTTCATTACGTACCTATTTCAATGTCACCATTCACAAACATATTATTTGGCAATCTCGCCAATTCCTCGCAAACAATAGTTTAGCAAATAAATGTACAAATGATATCAAAATTTTTAATGTAACAATATCGACGTTTAAAAAACAAACTTAAACAGTTTTTTATGATAATAATACGTTATTTTAAAAAATTCAGCTTATAGGTATTATTATTATTTTTCTTTTAAATTTTATCCATTTGTAAACCACGTTTATTGCTAACTCCTGTATAAAAAAATAATACATAAATATAATATAGGTGTGCTGAACTTACTTGGCAGAGGGGTAAAAACACTTCTCCGATAGAGTCGTCCCGGGAAAAGCGGTCGTAATCGAACACGTGGAGGTGAAGCACCTGCAAAACAAATTGAAATATTCATTAAATTCATCCCAGTCACATAAACACAACCTTATTACTGAACTTGTAGTCCGCCCTCAGCAATCTGTTCCAACTTTAATTACAGCAATGTTCATTTTCATAAGGTCAATACATGGAATCATAAGCATACAAAACAAGGCTGTATTTTTAGATTCAAAAAGATAATGAAACTATTTTTATCTGAAAACATGTCTTACTTTAAAAAAATTGAAGGTTTTTGGCATGTTAGTTGCGAATTCAACGAGGTTTTTTTGTTATTTATACTTATATTATTAGTTCTATTAACAGATTCAGTTCCAGCTGTTCTCTCTCGACCCACCGTCTTGCAGTGCAGCGGGAGGGTCAGATTCACACGACCGCAATTTCTGGACACACTAAACCCTAGATTCCAATCTACCCTTCACACCTTTTCCTTCCCAGAACTTCACGTGCTTCCTTTCTCAAAAAAAAATCCAACATCCCCAAATATGACATAGACCCTGAGGGAAATTAGGTCTCCTGTGTGGGGTTAATGTTAAAAAAATCTAAAAATTCGATTACGAGTTCAACAGATCACATTTCATTCTTAAATGACAAAAGATACTTATATAAATATCGTGATATTTAATCTGCCAAATAATATAAATGCCGTATTGCAAATATTATTTAAAAGAATGTCATAGATATATTTTTACGGTTCCATGACAGTTCATCCTGCGACAATTCATCCTGCGACAGTTCATCCGGCGACAGTTCATCCTGCCGACAGTTCATCCTGCCGACAATTCATCCGGCGACAATTCATCCTTCCTGATCATTTAGAAGATTTTTTCTTCAAGTAAGTATGCAAAGAGGATATACGGCCGTACAACCAAAATCGATATACTTATATCTGAAGGCATCTTGAGTGGAAATCCGCTGTAAAAATATTTTTACTAACAATAATTTTGACTCTCCGAAGAATCATGCGTGAATAACAAAATACGACATACTTATACGTGCAGTCGGCTTAGCAAAAAACCGTAAAGATTCCTACTTGCATATAATATAACTTTTTTATCTGAAATTAACACCTTCTTTTTAGGGTGAATTGACTAATTTAAAAAAAAACACAAGAGTCCCAACCGTCTCGAGCCAGTGAGTGCCGTGCCAATGGCATCCCCAATTTTGGTATGGTGTGATGCTGAAGGTAGTGGGGAGGGGAAGGAAATATGGAAAACATATCTTCCTGGCTATTCAGATCTAGTCACCAAACACGGCTTAAGCCATTTCAAGTAATTAGACAAAACCAATATACAATGTACAACAGCGAAAAATTTTAAACAAACCGTATGAGTGGGGAGGGGAAGGAGATGTATAAAATTCTGCTGATTTGAAAAAATGCTTTTCAGATATAGTCACCAATTTTATTTATTAAAGCCATTTCAAGTAACGTTTCAATTCTGAATGAATAGGTACTGGAGAATAGCAAAATACTCATATACTTATATTTTTTTTATTTATTTATTTATTTCTATATATTACAGTTTTTACCTTATATATTTAATATTTTAACATAATATATTTTAGAAAACATTTTTACATAGTAATTAAAATAACATTTTATTATGTTGGGTGTAAGGTAGGTTTGAGAAGGTGAAACTGTTGGTTTATAATGTTGTATGTCTCGTGAACACCTCACTAGGAGAACCTGTGCTGAGGTGTTTACGTGTTTATGATTCAGTACAGGTATTTATGTGTTGGTTTTTTTTTTTTTTTACATTTCAATGGTAATGGATAATTTAGAAGAAAAAAAAAATATCTATAAAGTATGTATAAATATATATGTATATATGAATAGTTGTTAAATTCTTGCAAATATGTTTATTTATTTTACTTTTTTTATAGTTTTGTTATGTTTGGTTAGGGATTAGGAGATTTTGTATAAAGTGAATATCTTGATTTTTGATCCAGGATGTGATATGTTTTTTGTGTATGTTTGTGTATGTATGTGTAGTTAGTAGTTGTTTTAGAGTTATGGGCATATAATTAAAAAGTTTGGTTGCGTAATACTGAAAATGTCTTTGTCCGTGTGTGGTGTGTGTTATCGGTATGTTCAGGGTTACATTTGTTAAGGATCTTGTTTTTTTTATTGTTTTCGGTTGCATTGGAATATAGAGTTTGTTTTGGAGGAGGTGTAGCTGTGATGAATCGCAGTGGATACGAAAATATAGTAGCTTCCACCTTACGAATGAATAAATAATAATTCAGAATTATAACGAAATCAACACACTAGCGACATCTAGCTGATTAAGTTTGATTGGGCCATGGAGACTGCAGAGATCTATAATTATTAAATTAATGTCAAGTTTTGATAAATAGAACACAGAGGGATCCAATTATAAACACTTAAGATTGATCTACCAATCAGAGAAGGGGGAGGTTACCTTTTTTCAAGACAAAGAGATGGACTTTGGACTAGACCATTAGTCTGATATTTATGGGGTAAAAATCATCATCAACCCGAGAGATCAATACGCTTTAAGATAAACACAATCCCACGTTCGGTGCATTTGGTACAATGACCCTAATTTTAAAGGTAAATATTGAGTACAACAGAGGAATCGACAACCGCAGTTAACGAACAAATAAATCCATATTATGTTGAAAAAATGATGCAATAAAATAGCAAGGAAATATAATGAACGGAAGATTAAAGAAAAGACCTGGAAAACGTGGGAAAAGCTACTGTAGGGATACTCAATTGCATAACGAGAACGTGAAGAACAAAAGGAGGCCAGATTCAGAGGAAAACGTACGTTTGATATTTAAAAGAAAGAAAAACGATGGAAATTAGGAATGTCACTTTTAAATGAAGCAATACGGTCAGGGAAAACGATTTGAAAAGAAAATCTAATAAAAAAAACGGACATTTAAACGGAAGTATTTATTGAACAATATAAGATTTCGACTTAATTTTGCGTTTTCAGACGAGTTTAAATAGATATCGTTATATATTTGAAATAGGATGGTTATTCTAGTTATATTACGTTAGATTAATTCAAAGGAAGGGATCGTTTTTACGTCATTTGCTATGAGAAAATACTATAGACGATAGAACAAATTGCTGAGGCAATTGATGTAAAAAAAGGTTGTCGACCCCACATGTATATTGTTGATATAAACAAGGAATATTCGAACATGCCTTTTGTTTATTTAAGGCCCATTATCCATTAAAAAGGGTCATAAAAATTAACATTGCTCTTACCTAGTATTTAGATTATAGAATTTCCGTAAAATTTAATTATAAACACATTAAAATGGATTTATCGCCAAGTATGT
Source organism: Limnephilus lunatus (assembly GCA_917563855.2). Taxonomy (NCBI): domain Eukaryota; kingdom Metazoa; phylum Arthropoda; class Insecta; order Trichoptera; family Limnephilidae; genus Limnephilus; species Limnephilus lunatus. Next base: position 30,057,457 of record OU830596.1, read on the forward strand.
AGAAATCGTAATGTATACACACATCAGGGCTTGCAGTTTATGGGATTTTGAACAAGAGAGAGATGGAAAATTGGGCGGAATTTGATCGAAGTAGTTAACTTGATAGATATCCCAGGATAGGAATAGTTAGTGGGCCGGAAAACACCATAAATAATATATCAAAAAAAGGAAAAAAGGGTTTTAGCGGGAGATGGAATCACGGCAAAAAGGCAAACGTCAAATTTCAATAAGGGATCATTGGGTTAGGAGTGGGGGGAGAGAACGGAAAACCGACATAACCGGAAAACTCAGATAAGGAAATGGGAAAAACTCAAAACGTTATAAGTAGAGTAGATACGGAACCAGGATATGATTCCTTATTAACAACGAAGGGAAAATCATTTAAGAATAGTTGTTAAAACACCGTTACTTGAAGGAAAATTAGGTGGGAAAATGGAAAAGTTGAATATGCCACATAAATAATGGAAATACGGTTCTGAGACATAATTGCTTACGTAGACTAGGGGAAAAGAAATAATTTTCGTGGAAATTTATACAGGACAACTAGCGTTTAAAACTAGGAGACCGAAGAATCTACGTTTTCCCTAATATTTATGCCAATTAAAACACAGTTTTAGCAGATCACTTATGGGAATGTTCAAAATTGAAAAAAAAAACAAGATTAAAACCATGTTTATAAAACATATTATGAAGACCTGAAGACAAAGGAACGACGGGGCAAAATTTGACATAATGGTAGGTTCGACACTGGAACAATTTACGTAAGAGACGGAAGATTTCTAAAATCAAAGGGGCCGGACTTAACACGTTGATACGAATATAACAGAATTGATATATGAAATCTCGAGTTGTTAGAGTTTGAATTAGAAAATCAATGAACGCGTAATTAAGATGTTCTAATCCTGGAGGTACATATAAAACCTAGGACTTAGAAGAATCGGGATCAGTTTTCGGTGTTAGTTGTCGTGAAGGAGTCGTCGGGGACCAATCGTCGGGTTAAAACGTGGAAGTTACGTGACGTAGCGTCTAAAACGGTTATTAGTTGAAAATTTCTTAAGTGTTGTAAAATTTTGAGACTTAGAAAATTTCGGAGTGGGAATTCTGGGACTTATAAAAATTACGGTCGTGATTAAATCTGTGGAGTGTTGAAAATTAAATAAAGTGTTTTATATAGTTTTACAATAAATTCAACTTGTCATTAAAATAAAAAGTTTATATAGTGTAGCGAATTTAAAAAGAAACAACAGTGTTTAAAGAATTTTATAACAGCAGTGAATAATAATATATTTATTTATAAATTCAACTTGTCATTAAAATAAAAAGTTTATATAGTGTAGCGAATTTAAAAAGAAACAACAGTGTTTAAAGAATTTTATAACAGCAGTGAATAATAATATATTTATTTATAAGTTCAACTTGTCATTAAAATAAAAAGTTTATATAGTGTAGCGAATTTAAAGAAAATCAACAGTGTTTAAAGAATTTTATAACAGCAGTGAATAATAATATATTTATTTATAAATTCAACTTGTCATTAAAATAAAAGGTTTATATAGTGTAGCGAATTTAAAGAAAATCAACAGTGTTTAAAGAATTTTATAACAGCAGTGAATAATAATATATTTATTTATAAATTCAACTTGTCATTAAAATAAAAGGTTTATATAGTGTAGCGAATTTAAAAAGAAACAACAGTGTTTAAAGAATTTTATAACAGCATTGAATAATAATATATCTATTTATAAATTCAACTTATCATTAAAATAAAAAAAGGGGTCCTTCGACAACTGGCAAGGTTGATTAAAACGTCGCGCATGTTGTGAGAATTACCCTGGTAATTAATTAATAGAATCTAGAATCAGTTTTTATACTTAAAAATTTCAGTGGTAAAATAGAGTCTACAATCAGTTTATACTTTGATAAAACAGGGAATGAAGTGCCCGGATAGGGTTAATCGTGCAATTTAACGGAGTGTATGATCTTATAATAAATCTAAAATCAGTGTTTGTAATAATTTCCGATTCAATAAAATCTAATAATTAATTAATTAATTACAAATTCAATGCGGGAGGAGTTTAATATAGTGTGTTTGAATTGCTTTAAATTTGTTCTATGAAGGTTAAAATAGAGTTATTTAGTCCGAGGTTATATAAAGAAAATTACAGTCTAATAAGTTTCATTAAATAAAAAATTTACGTTTAGGTCGAAAGTTGGAAATTTTATTACGAGATATTAATTATCGTTAGGTGACAACGCAATAATAATAATTGATCCGAAATCTGGAAAATACTTAACATAATTAGATAGGATCGTTCTTCTTCAATAATAACGGCAGATCTTAAAGGAAAACGTGAGGATTTTTACATCAGAGATCTATTCAAAGGAGAAAGGAAGGAGATGAGTAGTTACACAGGTAGTATGGATGCTCTAATAAGTTTCTCGCCGATGATAGTAACCCGGTGGAGCTGAAATTAAGACATTAGAGCTTGGTGAGTCCTTACAATATTTAAGCTTTTACAAGTTCCTGTGGATATCCTGACACTGATGGACGTAACGCCAAGAAAGGGTAAATAAATAACTAACCAATTTATTAGCATTCGCATGTCACACCTCCCATACGGAATGAAATGTTGCTAAACAAATACTTAACACATAATTAGATAGAAACGCATCACTAAACCAATTTTGGTATCTTAGCGTATTTGTAAGATAAATACCTATCGTTTCTTTTCACTAGCACGATTAGGGTATGGTTATATGACCTTCGATAGTGTACAAAAATTTCGATTTGAGTTCAAGGCCATCCATTGACCCAGTCACCTAAATTCATTAACGAATAAACAAAACAAAACTTAACGTCAGGGACAAGTTTATCAATTATAGCTTGAGATGAAATCTGCGGTCAATATGTGAAGGCGACATTGACGTTAAATTCACTCAATTCTAAACGACTTGATTTTACTAGAGCGATCGCCAATAGGTAGCATTGATTCAGCATGCAAAAATTTCGCAAAGTAAAGTACTGCGACTAGCTTCAAACTCTAAGAGAGCACATCACAATTATTCAGGAGGTCATTGATTCAATGTCGACTTGATTTATCTCATTTTTAAATCTTTCTTATAGGAAGTAGGTATCCAAGAACCCATAAATACCCATTATCCTAAATACCTAACACACGAGGAGCTAGTGACCTCATTTAAACAACACTGGTGTTCAAATACTCATACAGTCCTGAATCCTAACTTGTCTTCGAACGTAAACTTCAAGGCTTCTGTATGTAGGTATGAGCCATCTGGAAATGTAAGTGTCAACCTTTCTCGAACGGACGGCTTTGATCTTGTGGCGGTATTGTCGAGGTGGGCATGCGGGGAAGAGGAAGGACGTATGCGGACAGTACGCTGACGCGGCATTAAAGCCACAGGTTATTTGCATACCGTGAGTCTTGTCGAACCTGAAAGCAAACATAAGGTTCACGAGGTGAGTTTTATGTCAGCTAGTCAGAGGTGGAATGTAACGCTGGGTCGGTTACGTGGGAGGAAGGATCTGCCCGTCACAAGCTTACGCCACATTTAACGGATAGAGGCATGATAAGGGAAGACATGAAATACCCCTTCTAGACTCAGTAGAGTTAAATTCAATCCGGCGGAGATGGAAGTCGGAGTGAGGCAGAAAAACGGCATGAAGACTTGGTATTCCCCCATCTGGCGTGAAGAGTCCCTTTCGTAACAAGAGACGCTCGTCGAAGAGAGTAAAACTCGGACTTAAGGATAAGCTTAGCAAACGTACTTGGGAGAATCCGGTTTGAAATTGTTGTTCATCGGTTTTCACTTGGTTAGCGGAGGTGCCGACTTTTTAAGCAAACATAATATCCCCTCCCCATATCCCTCCATTCCTGCTCTTTCAACAATTTTGCGAATACTAACCAATAGCTCTAACTATGACTACAAACACATTATGTTAGGAGAAGTTGCAGACAAGGACTTCAATTGAGAAAACTGGACCTTCGAGTTCGATCATCCTAAGGTAAGGTTTGCTTTCTTGAAATGTTTAATTTATTAACTGTTGTTTATGTTATCGATGTATCAGCGGTGATAGGAAGAATTAAATAAACACACTAAATTCCTATGGAAATCAAATAGACACAAGGTTTAGGGCGGGGGTAGTTTATCAAACTCGGTTAAATATTCTAAAATAATAATAAATAAATTGATCGGAAAATTCTCACCCTTTCTCTAAAAGAATCTATGGGTTACCACACGTAATACATTATCTTCTCTACATATGTGTGCATATTAAGTATGCAAACAGATGTAAAATCTAAAACAAAAAAAATTACACAACGCAGATTATAGAAATAATGTGAACAAAAATCTTAAATCTTGATTACTGTGAGAAAATCGCAGGGATTTAAGAAGATAGGGTAGGTTTAGCTAGATTATAAGGTATAGGGGTTTAGAAATCACGAGCCTGAGGTAGAAATAAACCGAAAGGAGGGTTGAGTCAGGCCATCATACCTAGTGGTGTGATCAGTAGGACATAAGGGTAGAATTATGAGCGTGGCTACGAGACAGGAGCTACGAGATTTAAACTACGAGGTAGAAGCTTAGAAAAGTAAATCAGCTAGGTAGGGTTCATCACAATTGGAGTTAAAAGCCAAGAGTGGCATCCCATTACATAGCAGAGCAGATTTGGCATAAAGTTGTTTTATTGACATGACTTCTAATGTTTTGTAAATTTCGCTTGAATCTGTGTAGAATGGCACTTGCAGGATTAGTTTTATTATCGCTTTTTGTATCTTTTGAATTGGGTCAATTGCTATATTTGTAGCACTTCCCCAAGCCAGTATTCCATATGTGGCAATGGATTGACAAAGTGCGAAGTATATGGATCTGAGTATTGTTAGTGGGAAAATGTTTTTAATGGATTTTATTAGGTGCATGACTCGTTTTAGTTTATTCGTGATGAAGTTTATGTGGTCAGTCCGGCGTAAGTGTGTATCAATAATAACCCCTAGGTACTTTGTTTGTTTGACCCTTTCAATATGCTCGCATTGACAATTGGATACAGTTTGTTCACAGTCATGCAGAAACAGGTCTATGTTTGATGGAGGTTGACCTCTTTGTGTAATACTATGTGTGATGTATTTTGTTTTGATTGTATTAATGGTAAGAGTATTACTGTTTAGCCATTTTTTAACAATTGACAAACTTTTTTCTGCTATTTTAAATACCTCTTTCCATGTGGCAGCTTGACAGAGAAGAACTGTATCGTCAGCGAAGGTCACGATTTTACCTTCAATATCAATGTTACACAACTCGTTTATGTAGATGAGGAATAATAAAGGGCCAAGTACACTCCCCTGTGGGACTCCGTTTGTAATTTGAAGTGGTTCACTTGTCTTGTTGTCAATTTTAACTTGTTGAGTTCGGTCAGACATGAAGCTTTTAATTAAGTCGAATTCTACTCCATTAATACCAATGTTTTTTAACTTCTTGAAAAGTTTTTCGTGTGAGATTGTGTCGAAGGCTTTACATAGGTCTAAATAAATTGAAATAACTTTTTTCTTAGCGTCAAGATTATGTGTTATGAAGTCTGTAACAGAAGCTATTGCATGTTCTGTGCTCATGTTTTTCCTGAAACCGTGTTGGTTCAACGACAGTATTTGTTTTGTTTCCAGATAGTGTTGAAGCTGTTTTTTAATAGTTTTTTCCAGAATTTTTGAAAAGGTATTTAGTAATGTAATGGGTCTGTAGTTATTAACATTGTTTTTTTGTCCTGATTTGAAAATTGGAATAATAAGGCCTTTTTTTAGTAAGCTTGGGAAAATTCCTTCTTTTAAACTACGATTAATTAAATATGTGAGCGGTTCAAGTAGTTGTTGACTTAAAGTTATGATAGTTTTAGAATCTATACCATCAGGTCCCGTAGTATTGTTATTCTTTAGTGATTGAATTATTTTATTGGTATCGTCTATTGTAATTTTTCGTAATTTGAAGTGTCTGTTACAATTTTCATTGTTGATGATAGATGTATTGTTTTGGGGTTCCTGAATATCTCGTAGAGGCTGTGTAGTTTGGATATTTTCAGCTAGGCTAACTCCAATATTTGTGTAGTGTTTGTTGATATAATTGAGAATACTTGTAGGATTGTCGTGAAAGTGGAGTTCTTTATCATCAATGAGTAGATTTTTTATGGTATCATCTTTTTTCTTCTGTGAATATGAACTTTCCCTCAAAATTGACCATACGCTTTTAGGGTCATAGTTTGATGTTATCAGTTGGTTGCGATAGTACAATTCTTTGGCTTTACGTATTATTAGAGAACAGATGTTTCTGTACCTTTTGTAGAAGAAATAAAGTGAAGTATCATATGGGCTCAGTTTGACTTGTTTGTGAAGTTTGTCCCTTTTTTTAATGCAATTTATGATGCTTTGGGTAATCCATTCTTTAAGCCTAACTTTGCGGTGTGGGATAGATATGTGTATAGTTTTGGTATTTTGGGTAATGAGAGTTTGTAGATATGTAAAGAAGAAATTCCAGGCCTCTTCCGCCGAGTTAAATTTTGTAAGATGTTCCCATGTTTTATTTTCTAAACAATGATTTATGTTAACGTAATCAATTATTTTTTTTGTGGTGCTATTTTGGAAAATTGTGTTTCTCGTTGGTGAAGTCAGGCCTATCATAGTTGTGTAGTGATCTGTAATTGTGGATTCGTATACTGCACTACATATTTGACTTTTTGTTTTAACCATAAAGTGATCTATGCACGATTCCAAGTCTTTGGTTACTCTGGTAGGAGTGTTAATGGTGCTTATAATGCCATGTTCTAGAAGCATCAGTTGGTAATCAATATTTTGAGGGTGTCCATTAGGAAGTATGTTTATGTTTAGATCACCAGCAATGATGATGTTTTTGTATGAAGTGAGTTTTTTTAGGTGAGAATCCAGAGCTATTATAAATGGTGTAATGTTATGTGTGGATGGTGATCTGTATATGGCGAGAACACACGTATCTGAGTCGATGATTATTTGTAGGCAGTTATTATTTATCAAGTCGATTTCTGAAACAGAGGCGTTAAGACTATCATGTAAGTACAGAACAATCCCATCATTTTGAGTTTTATTTTTTAATGTGTGATATGCATTATAATTATTCTTATGTTTTTTTGTAAAAGATGTTGATATCCAACATTCCGTTAGGATTATAATTTTGAATAATTATTTAAAAAATCGTACCATTCATGAATCCTAACATCTTTTCAATACAAGTAATAAGTCATGTTCTCAAGTATCCGGTAATCGTTTGGTTTCGGTTTCCTCCTAATTGTACTTTTATGTTTAATATCTGAATTTTTTGTAAGAAGTTAGTGTATTATATTTTAGTTTAAAAGTTCTTGTTTTGTCCTGTGCTACAATAACACTGTTTTTGTATATTATTATTTTCCTCTGTGCTATAACAGCACTGTTTTGTTAATCTTTGTTCTCTTGTCATTGTTTTGTAAATACTGTATATTCTTTATTTCATAGGTATTATTTTATAAATATTTTGTAATGATCTCGTAAGGAACACTGTAGGATTATTTTTAAATTTATTATAGTTAAGCGCACTTGAAGTGAAATGACACAAAACTGCGCTATACAAATATTACGTTATTATTATTATTATTATTTGAAATCTGTTTTAAAGTTGTATAAGAGTATGTCAAGTTCGTCATAGTTATGATTAAGTGATCTTATATTTTGGTTAAGTAGTGTAAGAGAATCTGGATTGTTAAAAATAGAATCACAGAGTTTTGTGTCATTGGTTGTATAATGTTGGTGAGAACTATTTAAGTTTATTGAGAGTAGATCAGCCATGATGTTATGTAAATAAGGGTAATATTTTATGAGGTCTGAGTGACCTTTATTAGTTACATCATTTTTTTTAGATCATTTTCATGTCTAATTTGAATAATTTTTTCCCCTGGTCCTTTTCGGACTAGCAGTTTGCCAGTTTTAAACCATACGAATTTAAAATTTTTGTCTTGAGCTGATTTCTTCGTTTTCCATAGTAGTTCTTTGTAGTGTTAGCAATAATAAAACGCTAAGTTAATATTTATGATGAAATATATTGTCTCCACGTTAATTGACAATAACAACATTCAAGAATCAGCAAGATTATATTCCGTGTTCCGCCATTTGTAAATCCAGCCGTTGGCTGTCCGTGTTGTTGGTAGTACTCTCCTTTACCGGCCGCTGTAGATGGTGTAGTCTCCCCGTTGGCCGCCAGAGGCGATAGCAGTACCTCTGGAGCCGTAAACGTGTGAAGCGGCAATATTCAAACATGCTGCTAACACGGCCATACTGACCACTGCTTTGACCTCAAAGCAGGAAGCTAAAAGAAAAGAATAAAAAAAAAATATTACAGGGATTGAAATTTTTTTCAACCCCAAAATGGTACTGACAAACAGATTACCCTGCTCGCCTTTCCTGACCATTGCAGAAATTTGTTCACCCGGTCAATTCCTCATATTTTCATATGCGACCATCACTCTGTGAGTGCTGCCATTGGGTCTGGTACCCACCACGTCAAAACGATCGTTCGGCAAGACTTCTACCACCTTATAAGGCAAACTCCGAAACCGACCTTTCAACTTTCTGTACCCCGGATTTCCCCCAGAAATCCGTATCAAAACTGTATCGCCAACGCGATACGAAGGTTTAATTAACCGTTTCGCATTGAATCGTTTCATCTGCCGCATTTGATCTGCATCAAAAAGCATGAATCGGTTCGAGTTGAACCGTTTCATCTACCGCCTTTGATATTTATCAAAAGAACCCGTGCCTCAGCACGTAAGACCATAAGGTCCTGCTACTCACCAACCTGTGAGTTTATGAATCGGTTCGAGATGAACCGTTTCATCTGCCGCCTTTGATATTCATCAAAAGAACCCGTGCCTCAGCACGTAAGACCATAAGGTCCTGCTACTCACCAACCTGTGAGTTTATGAATCGGTTCGAGATGAACCGTTTCATTTGCCGCTTTTGATATTCATCAAAAGAACCCGTGCCTCAGCACGTACGACCATAAGGTCCTGCTACTCACCAACCTGTGAGTTTATGAATCGGTTCGAGATGAACCGTTTCATTTGCCGCTTTTGATATTCATCAAAAGAACCCGTGCCTCAGCACGTACGACCATAAGGTCCTGCTACTCACCAACCTGTGAGTTTATGAATCGGTTCGAGATGAACCGTTTCATTTGCCGCTTTTGATATTCATCAAAAGCACCCGTGTTTCAGCACGTAAGACCATAAGGTCCTGCCACTCACCAACCTGTGAGTTTATGAATCGGTTCGAGATGAACCGTTCCATCTGCCGCTTTTGATATTCATCAAAAGCACCCGTGTCTCAGCACGTATGACCATAAGGTCCTGCCACTCACCAACCTGTGAGTTTATGAATCGGTTCGAGATGAACCGTTCCATTTGCCGCTTTTGATATTCATCAAAAGCACCCGTGTCTCAGCACGTATGACCATAAGGTCCTGCCACTCACCAACCTGTGAGTTTATGAATCGGTTCGAGATGAACCGTTCCATCTGCCGCTTTTGATATTCATCAAAAGCACCCGTGTCTCAGCACGTATGACCATAAGGTCCTGCCACTCACCAACCTGTGAGTTTATGAATCGGTTCGAGATGAACCGTTTCATCTGCCGCTTTTGATATTCATCAAAAGCACCCGTGTTTCAGCACGTAAGACCATAAGGTCCTGCCACTCACCAACCTGTGAGTTTATGAATCGGTTCGAGATGAACCGTTCCATTTGCCGCTTTTGATATTCATCAAAAGCACCCGTGTCTCAGCACGTATGACCATAAGGTCCTGCCACTCACCAACCTGTGAGTTTATGAATCGGTTCGAGATGAACTGTTTCATCTGCCACTTTTGATATTCATCAAAAGCACCCGTGGCACCCCAAAAAGGTACGCCATCGCCAAAATTGTCATGATGACAACTTTCATGCTTGTTTTCTGCCTTTGCCTCTAATCGGCAGTTTTTTTCATGAAGCCATCCTGAAGAGCAATAACACGCAGCATTCCGTTCATGCTCTTCACGAAAGATCATAGTAAATTGATCTACCTGCTCAACGCAACAGCAAAAGACATCTCCATTTTCGAAAAACCCCGGGCTCACATATCACATCGCCCAGTATCTCATTTTCCAACCAACATTTAAAATAGTTTTTCAAATATTTTGTGATAACATTCCTCTTCCATGGAAACCAGTATTTGTCCCGGACGGCAGCCAGTGTTTGATTAACACCTCGATGTCCAATCTCATCATGAAGAATCCAAAGAACGCCACACTTGACATTTCTAGGTGTTCACCATTTAGAATATCTTCGAACCATTCAACATCGAATCATTTTGATTGTCTCCGAATCATTTCAAACCACTTTGAATCATTTCGATTAACTCCAAACCATTTCAAATAACTTCGAACCATAATACTAGGTTTTGACATAGATAGTCGGCATAATTGTAATTCAACATGATTACAACTTCTTTTCGCCACACATAAACGGGCTAATTTTCGCAAACATATTTCCTTTTAGTTATAGCAATAAGGCATCTGCGATGTCCATACTCAAAAGCAAATCACAATATTCATCCCTTTTTGTCAGCTAGACGGCTACCAAGATCAGATTTTATCATCGCCGCGTAAACTTTCAGCAACGTAATTTTGTAACATTTTGAAGTTCCGAACATTTCACCAATTTCCATCAAGAGATCATATCCATCTGCTATCTTCTGGACCTGAAGTCAGCTTCTCTGATTCACCATGTATTTCAGTTTATGCGCTCAGCATAATGCTAGCGACTTTATTTGACAGCCGTTGTTGGCATTTTGGACAAATGTCTTCGATCATCAAATTAGGCTCACGATGATAAGCACGAAAGGGAAAGGTCTTTTTGACAAACCCATTGAACCACAAATGAGTTTTCAAGCACCAAATTAAAATTTTCAATGCGTCCTTTCGACGGAAACACGATCCACGCATTCCTCCGACATCGGGCATCAATGCATCTGTCATCACTGTAATTACGCGGCATTTTTACGTAAATTCACAACAGAAGTCCAAACATTTCACATATTTTCAGAAGTCCGATACTCAGATTATCACTAAATCACCGGCATCAAATATCAAACATAAACAAACTCGATAGACGCCATAATGGCCGCCGTTTGTATACAAAACACGAGTTTTTGTCAGGTGAACGAAACAAAAGCCAATAAACACTTGCTTTTACGAATCCCACTTCTGATGTTAGCAATAATAAAACGCTAAGTTAATATTTATGATGAAATATATTGTCTCCACGTTAATTGACAATAACAACATTCAAGAATCAGCAAGATTATATTCCGTGTTCCGCCATTTGTAAATCCAGCCGTTGGCTGTCCGTGTTGTTGGTAGTACTCTCCTTTACCGGCCGCTGTAGACGGTGTAGTCTCCCCGTTGGCCGCCAGAGGCGATAGCAGTACCTCTGGAGCCGTAAACGTGTGAAGCGGCAATATTCAAACATGCTGCTAACAGTAGTATGGTGTCAGCACTTCACTAATATATATGGGGGAGTTTGAATTTAGTGACTTAGCCGTGTTTTTTAACGTTAAAAAAGAGTCCCTAGTTTTTAGGCTGTGTAATGCAGCACGGAGTTTGTCCGGGGTGTTGTTTCTCCGGTCCTGTGTTGTGGTCACCATTTGTAGGTCCTGCGGTAGTAGGGGCATTCCCAGGGAGCTGGCTACCCGAAGTATCGCTTCTACAGGTGGTTCTCCCGGCTGCAACTTAACACCCGCTATCTCTAAGCTATTAGAGAGCTTTTCCTGTTCTATTTCTGCTATACGACATTCCAGAGAAGAGATTCTTATGTTTTTATTTTCATTCTCCTCGCGTAAGAATTTTGTTTCCTTGTGAAGGTCCTCCATTTTTTTGAATCTTGAAATCAGATCTTCGTATTGGTTGCATATGAAATCACTGCTTCTCTTCAGCTCATTAATTTCATCTGTAAACATTTGTATCATTTGTATATGTGCATCTACTTAAGATTTAGGAGGCGGACATGTTTACCGTCGCCCCGGGAACCATTTATTGGATACCCAACACCCCTGCCATAGGTCATCCCAAGTGGTTCACTACGTTTGGTGAATTATAAGGGTTCGTTTTAAATTTTTTCTTTATTCATTACTTACAAAATATGGTTACATAATTAGTGGATTTTTCGACCACAATGCTAGGCTGATGCCCGTGTTATGGTGGTCGATTATATGCCCGTGTTATGGTTGCCCGGGTTCTTGGAGTGATGTTTGTCAAGGTCTTGTTGGCGAATACTTTTCCTCATCTACTGCGTGGCGGTCCGGATCGGGAGAGATTACTTGAGGCAGACGTAATCAGGACATCTCTAGCCGTACTCTCTCGACCTTGGACCGCAATTTGTCTGACTAGTCAGATCTAGTCACCATACACGGCTAAAGCCATTTCAAGTAATCAGACTAAGCCTACATACACTGTACAATAGCGATTTTTGTCATATGATATAACTTTTTTTACATATTTTTTTTCCTTTTTACTATAGCACAAGAGCCCCAACTGCTCTCAACCATCTAGAGCCAGTGAGACTATGGCATTCCTAATTTGGATATGTTGTGAGGCTGAAGATAGTGGGGAGGGTAAGGAGATGTGAAAAATTCTGCTGATGTGAAATTTTTTTTATTCAGATATAGTCACCAAACACGCCTAAAGCCATTTCAAGTAACTTTTCAATTCTGAATGAATATGACGAATGGTAAAATACGACATACTTATATGTGCATCTACTTAAGATTTAGGAGGTGGACATGTTTACCGTCGCCCGGGGAACCATTTATTGGATAACCAACACCCCTGCCATAGGTCATTCCAAGTGGTTCGCTACGTTTGGTGAATTATAAGGGTTGCCCGGGTTCTTGGAGTGATGTTTTCCAGGTCTTGGTGGCGAATGCTAGAGAGTAAATTATCTTTCTCATTGGAACCGCCCTGTACGATCGTAAGAACATATTTCAACGAAATATGGATTTTCAGCCGCTGGCTGGTTAAACGCTCTTAAGATCGGAAATATACTTTTTAGGAGAGGAAGCATCTGATGGATGCACGGTGAATATTAATTATTTTTTAAGTGGATGACTTATAAGAAGTGATACTTATTTAAAAAATTCAAAACTGTCCACGACAGTGCCCAGTTCGTATGGAAGATAACGACTCCACCACGCCACCCTTCCCCTATTCTTTATTTGTGAAACCAAAGATAATAATCCGTTCCGGGCAGGTACAATTTTATTACCTGAGACTGATAAGGGTCTTAGAAGTGAAGTACTCTTAGCTTTTCAAGAAGTACCTATAACCGTGCTTTTTTGTTACAAATTAAAAAAAAATTACATTTTTGCATTACTTTTCAATTTTAGAATATAGTGTACCTAAGTTTAGATATACAGATATCTGTAAGTATGTCGTTTGCTATTCGTCAGTATTCATTCACAATTGAAACGTTACTTGAAATGGCTTTAGGCGTGTTTGGTGACTATATCTGAATAGCATTTTTTTCACATCGGCAGAATTTTTCACATCTCCTTCCCCTCCCCACTCATATTGATTTGTTTAAATTTTTTAATTTAATCAGATGTCCTGATTACGTCTGCCTCAAGTAATCTCTCCCGATCCGGGCCGCCACGCAGTAGGTGAGGAAAAGTATTCGCCAACAAGACCTTGACAAGCATCACTCCAAGAACCCGTGCAACCATAATACGGGCATATAATCGACCACCATAACACGGGCATCAGCCTAGCATGGTGGTCGAAAAATCCACTAATTATGTTACCATATTTTGTAAGTAATGAATAAAGAAAAATTTAAAACGAACCCTTATAATTCACCAAACGTAGCGAACCACTTGGGATGACCTATGGCAGGGGTGTTGGTTATCCAATAAATGGTTCCCGGGGCGACGGTAAACATGTCCGCCTCCTAAGTCTTAAGTAGATGCACATATAAGTATATGAGTATTTTGATATTCGTCAGTACCTATTCATTCAGAATTGAAACGTTACTTGAAATGGCTTTAGGCGTGTTTGGTGACTATATCTGAATAGCATTTTTTCAAATCAGCAGAATTTTTCACATCTCCTTCCCCTCCCCACTCATATGATTTGTTTAAATTTTTTCGCTGTTCTACAGTGTATATTGGTTTAGTCTAATTACTTGAAATGGCTTAAGCCGTGTTTGGTGACTAGATCTGAATAGCCAGGAAGATATGTTTTCCACATCTCCTTCCCCTCCCCACTACCTTCAGCATCACACCATACCAAAATTGGGGATGCCATTGGCACGGCACTCACTGGCTCGAGACGGTTGGGACTCTTGTGTTTTTTTTAAAATTAGTCAATTCACCCTAAAAAGATGGTGTTAATTTCAGATAAAAAAGTTATATTATATGCAAGTAGGAATCTTTACGGTTTTTTGCTAAGCCGACTGCACGTATAAGTATGTCGTATTTTGTTATTCACGCATGCTTCTTCGGAGAGTCGAAATTATTGTTAGTAAAAATATTTTTACAGCGGATTTCCACTCAAGATGCCTTCAGATATAAGTATATCGATTTTGGTTGTACGGCCGTATATCCTCTTTGCATACTTACTTGAAGAAAAAATCTTCTAAATGATCAGGAAGGATGAATTGTCGCCGGATGAATTGTCGGCAGGATGAACTGTCGGCAGGATGAACTGTCGGCAGGATGAACTGTCGGCAGGATGAACTGTCGCCGGATGAACTGTCGCAGGATGAATTGTCGCAGGATGAATTGTCGGGTCACCATTTTTACAAAGCCAAAATAAATAAAGGGACCTCGAACGAACACAACATGTAATAATTCACGAGAATCTGACAATAATACAGTGCTGTCAAATGTTATTATTAATTGGATCCCGAAAAGGGGAGCTTTTCTGAGACAATAAATATTGGCTTAGGCTTAAGCTATATACAGGACGGACAAAAAATGTGGCTAAACATCGTATAGCCTCCCCTTTTGGTTTGGTTTATTTTTACAGTCGTGCAGTACCAAATTTCTAAAAAATGGGTTATGGCATGGAAGCGTGTGGCATAGTCGTATGACAAATGTTGCTGTGTTACGACCAAGCTACGACCGCCATTGATCCAATCTTTAAAGCACAGAAAATAATTATAAAGATTATTTGAAAACAACCAATTAGAAGCAGTTTGGATGAAATCTTTAGGAGAATCTGTGTTTTGGACATTGGGCAACTTTACGTCAAAAACGTACTATAATATCTCTTCAAATACAGAACTGTTTTTGATGTCCAAACTGTTCGTGACACTAGAGCCAACGGCAAAATCTCTTATTTATCCCTAAACGACTTTTGGTACTTTGTTACAAAGCTCTACAATACACTTTCACTGGCATTAGACAAAACACAAATTATTTAAAAAAAATGTATTAACTAGTCTTGAATCGACAGCCAACACAGATTTAACATCAGCGATTTTATTTAAATCTATTTATAAGTTTGCGCTTTACCAACGGTACGATATTAATTATCCTTTATATTGAACTAGCAGACCCGGCACACGTCGCTGTGGTTAACGAAACACAACGCCATTACCCAACCTTTATAAAATCTGAACAACCCGCTTGCCAGCTACCCGCTGCCTGAATTGAATTTTTTTCTAGTACAATAAGTATGTATTATACATATAAACCTTCTTGAATCACTCTATCTATTGGTGAAAACCGCATGAAAATCCGTTACGTAGTTTAAAAGATCTAAGCACACAACCATTTTGAGAGACTTCATTTTATACTACGTAATGATGAATATTGAATTTCTCGGCTTTTCTCTACTATAATAAGCATGTATTATACATATAAACCTTCTTGAATCACTCTATCTATTGGTGAAAACCGCATGAAAATCCGTTACGTAGTTTCAAAGATCTAAGCGCACAACCATTTTGAGCGACTTGCGGTGAATTTTCTTGCTTCTTCTGCCTTACACTTTTTTTTTATGTTAGATCCACACAGGAGGCCCTGAGGAAAATAAGCCCTTAAATTTACGGGCCTATCAAATTTAAAAAATAAAATATTTTAAATATTTTTAGAAGCGATTTTGAACCTTTTCTTCAAAGAAACTGTACCAAACAAACGGTTAAAATAGCTTCCCGCGTTCTTGGACTTGATACAACGGGAACACGAAAAACTTCTAGCAGCGCGGGAAAAAATCATAAAAAAGTTTCAAGTGCCCCTGGTGTCAGATTACAAAGCATTTCTCAAGTGTCAAAGTGCGTAGTGCGCGCGGTCCCAATAAAACGCCGATAAATCCGAATATAATCAAATAAACGTAAGTAATGTTGGTTTTATACATACTTTATTGCTCACGGCATGTGTTTTGGTAAAAATTATATACGATATCAAAAAATAAACCGAAAAAATATGACATAGAAGTGATAGCATCTTTTTGTTTGAAGTATTTTTCGTTTAGTATTTCAGTTTGTGGATGATAATATCGTTTATTTCGCAATGTTTAGTATTTCATTTTGTAGAAAAATCAATTGAGATTACATATCAAAGTGTTTGTTTTGTTCATAATTACTCGGTAATTTACGAAAAACAAAACTCTGGGCCAGGACGCCTAGAAATTTATGGCGCGTAAATGTCAAGTCACTTTCTCGAATGATATTTACGTAAATATACCATATTAGTATAAAGATTTCTACGTCATTATGTAAAGAAATCTATTGTGATTATGTATCAAAGCCTTTGTTTCGTGAATATTTAGTTGAAATAATAGAAAAAAATACATTTCTGAACCAAGTCATTCTCACGCACACATTCATGATTTTTTTGCATATGTGTGGGTGGACATCTGGCAGACAGATGAATTCGTCCGCGCTGACGTCTAGCGGTTCTTTTTGAAAACACATACTTTGTATTGAGCTGTACAGAATGGCGCAAAACATTATTCTTTATATTTATTATTATTTTTGAATGTTTTATGAAATTACTATTTTTCATAAAACATTGAAAAATATATGAATATATTTTAAAAATAGTAATCAGTAACAAAAAATTGATCAGTTATATAGGGTGTGCTAAAAAAAAAATTTTTGTTTTATAATTATATTGTGGAAAAAAAATTGCGAAGATACTTTCTTCAAAATTATAAAATATTTATAAATACAAGAGTATTGATGATTATATTATATGATGATAATATTTGTTTCTATTGTTATAGAATGGCTGAGCAGAATTATTGTTCCTCGAGTGAAGAAGAGGAAGTCCTTCAACCTCCACGGCATCAATTCAGGTAATAATTTAATTTCTGTTATGATGTTCTATACCTTGTGATGATAATTGCTTTATTATTTATTCTGTTTTATTGGTTTAGTAACATGAGTATGTAATTATTATTTATATTTTTGCTTCTATGCTTGTAAAAGCCCACTAGGGCGTAAATAAATATAAATAAATATCTTTTCTTTCTGTCTGTAGGAAACCGAGCACCGAGAAAAGGATAGCGAGAACGAGTCCGATACTTCTATCCGTGATGAAGAACTCCCAACAATTGTGGAGCCGGACTCGGAGGATGAGGAGCCGTTGGAGGACAACCCGGACACCGACCAGGACGACAACCCCGAGGACCAGACCTTCACCTGGTCCGAGGATTTTTCCACCTTCTTGGGTCAGCGTGAGCATTGATGTTGGTTATTGTTATTTATGGTTTTTATTCGTTGCATCATTTGAATTAAAATGGTTACTGAAACAAGTGCATCTTTGCATCAGTTGAAGTTTCGTTTCCATTCATTGTATCTTCCACGTTTGTGGAGGACAGAAATAATGTCTAAAAAATTTAATATTATAATAAATAATTAATTTATGTATGTTTTATTGTCCGGAGCCTTACCTCTGGACCAAAGTTTAAAAAACGTGTTTCATGTATTATAAAACTGAAATCAATATGATGAAAAAAATATCTTCAACTTTTATTTTTGAACCACACAGTATCTGAATTTAAAAAAATGTATAATGTGTATTTTCTTTGTATGTGAAATTGAAATAAATATAATTAAAAAAAAAATATTATTTTTATTTGCATGTTTTCTTGTGCCAGTCTATACCTTGAAGCTCATCTGTATAGGGAGCGGCGGACATCTTGGATTACACCAATCTCAGAACATGGCTAAAGTTGGTAAAGTATACTGTACATTCTTTCATTGTTTTTGATATAAATTTATTTTGGAAAAAATAAGTTTGAGATATAATCAGAAAGATCGTTTTATCTACATTATTTTCATGTAATTTGCGAAATATTTCGCAAACGAAATGTCCTAAATATTTAATTCGCAAGATTCTCCTAGAAATGACGTCATAATGACTAATTATATTTTTAGCATTATTTGTTTGTGGGTTTCTAATACAAAAAAATATTATTAGTAACAACAATTGTATAAACTATCAAAATATGAAAGAATTGTTATCATAAACTTAAGAAATCAGGCACAAAAAAAATGCGAAAGTGCACACTTGGTTTTCGAATTTTTTTTGAAAAGATGAAAATATTTTACATTTTAAAAGAAGTACCAATGTCATAATTTCTTTGAAAACACCCTTGGATTGTTTTTTGTCACGTAGGGTGTCTATTCAGGTTTGTGTAGAAATAAAAAAATCAGTCCATTTTCGCATAAATATATTTATTTACGATTTGTTTCCGGAATGGGAAATTTTTTTCATCATTTTTTTGCTAAAGTTAGCTATTCTGGGAAAACTTGTAATGATATTATCATGTAATATATATGAATAATAAGATACATTATCTGGCAAACAGAAAAAAATCCCAAAAAAAAAAAAAAAAATTTTTTAATACGATATTTGAGCAAAACCCGGGGCGCTAATTTCGCGCGGTTTTTTGCAAAAAAACCGTGGCCTTTGAGGGGTTAATTTTATACTATGTAATGATGTAACATTATGTTTTGAAATGAACTCAATCGAAAATTTGGAAACAGAAAATTTGAAAGAGATACGGTCACATCTAGGACTCGGACCCTCTAGCTCGGAGCTCTACCACCTGAGCTAATATTCCCTATCCAATTCTGTCATATTTTACTGTATGTAATATAATTTTTATGATTTTCGATTGAGTTTCGCTAATACTGTCGTCATTTAATAATAATATTACAATTAGAGATTTCACTAATTACGTTAAATTTTATTGTAAATTGATGTGTCATTGTAGTGTATGTGAATATGTATGTAGTTTCAATGTATCTCAACTGATGTCATTAGTATAGTAGTTATATGAAGTTTTAAGACGGTATGTTTAATAGATATCATGGGAAAGCGTACAGGATAGAGACAAAGATAGTCGATAATATCTGATCTGTAGACAGTCATCTTCAGTGAGCATGCTCCAAATTATCACAGAGCATCCTTTAGAACGGACGTAAAGTCCAGTTAGCAGTTAGTTAAGTATACAGTGTAAATAAGACGATAATAAACGATACTCGTGACATGGACGAACCGAAGTGCTAATAAAACTACTGTTTGGTGTAAAGTAAACATGAAAAGGTAAAGGCTGGGCTCCGCGCTGCACGTACATAGATGCGATTTGCAATTATTTAATTAAGTAAAAAATCTGGATGTGGAAATATCTTTGTTTGTATGTATTACTAAGTAGGTATTTTTTTACTCTGGAAAGCTCCGTCTTTGCTTTTATTTTTCGTGTGAAGAGAATGTTTTCTGGTTTTCTTAGGTACTACAAAAATAGTCAAATAAAAGAAGGAAAAAATAACCACACTGTATTATTGCGAAATAATTTCCGGAGAGTAGGATTTTAGACTCAGTCCCACAATATGATGCTACATTCTGCAGAGGAAGCCATAAGCCGAAAATGTGTGTTTTCTTAGTGCCTTGTATTACCACGAATATAATATGTACATATAGGTATAATAGGCATATAAATCGCTTGACAAACTGAGTCTGCCAAATTATAAATTTTAAGCACTAAAGTGTTTTTTATTTAGTTTTTTAGAACGAAAAAAGTTAATCAAGAGAATTTGACAAAGATTTCTTAGCTTTGTAAGTTATTTTTTATTATGCTTTCATACATTTCCTATGAAAAAAAATCAGATTGTGCAGTTTACATGCCGTAGAAGTGAAACTTTCAGAAAAGCAAATTAGACAAGAGCGGGGAGGCTACGAAGCACCGCACAAAGAGGATACCGATTATTCTATTTCATATAGATGTATTTGTCTCTTTTTAATGTCACTTTTTCATGTTTCATTGAGTTTCAAATCACAACGAAGCCAAAGAAGTTTTCACTTCAAAAACATGTCTAGAAACAAAAATATTTGTAGATGTTCAATAAAATGCGTTTTAAAAAATGCACTATTACTATTGTGGACCATGGGGTTCATTTAAAAATATCGATTATAATAATGGCTCCTCCACTCTATCAATTTGTTTGTATGCGGCGTCAGCACTGTAAATATTTGAATGAGAAGTCTAATTTAGACATCAAATACACAATATGTCTTCAATTTACAGATGGTATGAGATACTGCATTTCTTTAAGTTCTTATGCGTGCTACTATTTTTTAATTGGAATTTGCACATTTAATTACAGACCACGATTTATAATTTGATCTCAAAACACGCCCACAAGACACATCTTGTTGTTTTATTTATTCTGTGTTGACAACAATTGTGAAGTCATCTCATTTAAAATCGTAAGGTATGTAAAAAATATACAACGAAGGCATTCTTCAAGAAAATGACAGATAGATTCTGAATAATATAAAAGGAGTTGACTGGAGCTTCTCTCGGCATAGCTTCCTGGTTGAAAGTAAAAATCTGAAACATGCTGGAAGACAGAACAGAAAAGATAATTTTCCAATTAATTTTCGACCTTTGCCTTTTGGCGTTCGGTATTATCCACAAACAAACCTTCGGGCGTCGGCGTCAGACGGATTAAAAACTTGACTCAAATTGTGTTTTCTTGTTTTATATTTCGGGGTTTAGTTTCAAAGACTTTCTGGCATCTGTCGAAAAGTATACATTTAAACCCGGAAGCTGATTTTCTCTCCAATTAATACAAATACCGGATTTTGTATTAAAAAACTACACGTCCATTCTGTTCGCTCAATTTTAGAATTTCGATTAGTCATGTGGAATCCTCTAAACAAAATTAATATTGAAAAGTTAGAAGGAATTTAAAAACAGGTTTTGAAACACATAGACTAACATCAAATCCTTCCGAACTCTAAAATACTCTTTAGCATTCGATAATTTATCAACTCTAGAACACAGAAGCAATATTATATCCTACCCCAAATTTTTATTCAATACCATCAACAACCTTTTTGACAACAATTATCTTCTAGAAAACATTAATTTTCGCTATCTAATACGAAAAATACGATCAAACCAACCTTTTCACATCCCACACTCAAAACCAACATTAATTTCTCAGAAGGACGTGCACAAAATATAATAATATCTTTTCAGACGCTGACATTTGCCGTTTGTCCTCAGGTCAATTTATTAAATGTATATTAGGAAAAAAACAATCTGTTAATTACGAACCTGTTGTATTATTTTCTCATCCTCATTATGTTGTTTTTCTCCTTTTAAATCATGTTTATCTTTGAACATTATTCTATGATTTAAAAATGTATTATTTTTATTTGAGTATACTACATTAATTTGTCTTTCGCGTTCATTTTATTTTTAAATTTCTTTTTCTACCAACAATACTTAATGTTTTCTTTAATCATTTATGTTTTTCTGTATATAATATGAGTTCTATGTGAAAACTTGGCTGGTTCATGCAACCATGTAACACGTAATTATTTTTATAAAATACGTAAAACTATTTTTTTCCTAATCAACAAAAATAAAAATATTACATGAAAATATCACCATGTTGAGAAATGTTTTGTCAATTTTCAAAATTCGACACATTATTGATGCCGCCTTCGAGGCGATATTAAACAAAAATGGTAATAAATAAATACATTTATTAATTGGCCAAGTATTTACGGTCGTGCCGGAAAAAAATCACAGAATCTAATACATTGTCATCTCTTTTTCAATTCGACTAATTTTACCTGAATATCGCACTAGATTCTCAACTACTCCCAAACTCCAAACCATCTTGAGTCGGTGATTCTATGGCATCCCCAAGAGGGGTATGTTGGAGGCCCCACGGAGCAAGTCATAGGCCCGTTCGATAAAATGACTAATTATTTTTCTCACCCCTTAAAGTCGCGACTGGTCCGACCACGTAATCTCGTAAAGTCGCCTTCCCATGTTCCATTCTCCTTGTTCGTTCAAAGGGGCGGAAACTCGCCTTGGAAGACCGGTCCCGGAAGCCGGGATGGTGGCGTGCGCTCCAAACTGACCGACCCCGTATTTAGATGTAGGTCAAATCCCAGTAGGAACCAAGCTGCTGGGGTGGCTGAGTTAGTAGGTAGTTGACTTCTAGGTAGGCATTAGGGGATGGGAGAAACCACCCCGACGTACTCATAGACGATCTAGACCAGTATCTTTCAAATTCTGTGGTACTGTAGGTCAAATCTCAGTGGGAACTAAGTAGCTAGGATTGCCTTAGTTTGTAGATGGTTTCCTGGTAGGTAGGTACCGATTAGGGGATGGAACACAGTTTTCCTAATTAAACGAGTACTTGAAGATTGTTCGAAAAGCAATATGCTTAAAAACAAATTTTCAATGCTCTCTGTAGGGTTAAAACCCAAAGACATTGGGTTCGGAGCTTGAATAAAACCAACTGTCATTTATGTTAATTACATGCTATGCATAATATGATCAAGCAGTTCTCTCTCAGTCGGTAATGAAAATTATTATTGTGAGCTATTTGTAAACACGCTGACAGTTGGTTAGTTGTGGTGTTAGTTTTTTTTGCATCCGTTGTTTGTAAATACAATAAGATTTCTTGAATTCTCCTTCTTTCTAATTCGCAAGCGCAAACAATTCCTTCCAAACCTAAGAACTGTGACCCGGCCGGTCTCAAGCTAGGTAGAAATAAAAAAGTGCAAAATCTTCATGTAAATGTATCATTGTAAAATAAACCCAGAATCCTTGTCTAAACGGAATGTGTTTTTTAATGAATGTGACCTGAAATCCTGACAAAAATGATCTAGAATACTGAAAGAAATTGGTTGGATCGCAATTTTTAGTGTTTCGTGAACAGATCTGATTAGCCAAGTTACTAACTTTTTATTTACTAACCTTTCTCTATCCTATCTCCCGTCTTCCTCATTCCCCTCCTCACAGTATACCCCACCTATGGATGCCATAGATTTATTCATTTTTCATACTACTAATTTCTGCCGTGTATAGACAGACATTCGAGGACCTAGATATTTGTTTAATATAAATATAGCTTGTTTTGACAAAATTAGAGTCCTTGTGAGCTCCCTAATGGAGAAACTCGTATTACTTAAAACGGGCGGGAATCAGGTGGGTCACCTCGAGTTCCACTAGCGTTTGGTAGAAACATCTGATTTAAATAATATTTTAAGTTTTCTAGTCATGTTCCCTAGTCTCAGCTTAGTTTGGAAAACTCTGATTTGGTCGATGCAGGTACTGCCTATGTATTTATGTAAGCTACTTGATATAAGTAGGAATTCATTGATGGAGAGTAGATACTGGAATGAATAACAGGAAAGTGTTGACTTGGGAAACACATCCATTGTTGTCAGAGAGAACGGAATTATCTTCGACTTACTGCCTTATAATATTCTGTATGGAAAACAAGCAAAATACATAATTCTGGCGAGAGGAAATAATATTTCAAAGTTCTGTCCACATGAAGTCCGCACAACGCGCCGAGCCGCTCCCACAATACACAGAGACGTTTTAAGTTTCGAATTACGAAAATTCATTATTATTTAAGCATCTAAGATGCTCTTTGATTCTAATGTTGACATTGCGCGTTGTTTTACCTATGTAAAATGCTGAACAATCACTACAATCCAATTTATAAATTCCCGAATGACTAAGTTTGTCGTCTCTATCTTTTGAATTGGTTAAACGTTTTCCAATTTAGAAGGATGTTTTTCACAGCAGGGAGAGAAATGATTAATTTATAAAATACGACGCCATTGGCAACAAAGATTATTATAACTTTTAATTTAATTAAATGAAGACAATATTAGCGAAATTCAATCAAAAATCTGGAGACATAAAAATCAGAAAAAGATATTGGTTCCACTGGAACTCGAACCCAGGGCCCTTTGCTGACATGGGAAGAGCTCTACCAACTAAGCTATGGAACCCATTTCCAATTCGGTCACTTTTAACTGTATCATACTTCGACTAAGAACTACCAACATTATCTTCATTTTCTTAACGCACATATTATTGGCTGCTATCTTTATATATGATTGCAAGATTCAACCCGAACTAAATGCTATCTAGATATTGTCTGGATAAATATTTATCCATTTTATTTTTAATACGCGACATCTATTGACTTTTTCTGCAAGTCTAGGATGAATATTTTTATTTTTGTTTTTAACTTTATGAGTAAAATTTTAAATTCGAAAATCTAGAGACAGAAAAAGATATTGGTTCCACTGGGACTCGAACCCAGGGCCCTTTGCTGACATGGCAAGAGTTCTACCAGAAAAGAGCTCCACAAGAAAAAAAGAGCTCTACAAGAAAAAGAGCTCTACAAGAAAAAAATATTATTATTATTACTGTTTATATTATTAGGATTAGTGAATAAGAAATTTTTTGTGGGTATTTGTTTTTGTTTTTCACTAATTGCATTGATGAGATCGGCATAATAACCATTATTTACTGCGATTTTTTTTAATTATTGTTAGTTCTTTGGAGAAATTAGTATCAGATAATGGTATTGTGACCAAACGGTGAATGATGATCATTGAATTAGAAATGAAATAATTATCATTGTATTAAAAAAAAAAAAATCGTGTTTACAAATGAAATTTTTGTTTTAATTCAATTTCTTTTGAAATTTGCTTATTCGATTCTCTGTTTTCAGGCTATCGGGAAGGAGATTTTGTACGAGTATACTATATTTCTATTATTTATTTATAATTATTTATAAAATACATGTTACATATATTAGACATTTACATAGATGAAATTTATTAAATCACCATACTAGGCGGCTGCCTGTTTCATAGTGATTAATTAAGGATAGTTACTTTGAGTGTAGTCTAATGTAAACACATGGTAAAATAAGTAAAGTTATAATAAAAAATAGAAAAGAGAAAAAGAAGTGCGTAAAATACTAGTATGTAATGATGTTGAAAATTTATATCTCTATCTGAGTATGTGAAACAAGTTGTAAACACTGTCATAGTCACTCATCAGAAGGTCAGTAAGCGCCTTTCTGAAAGTGAGATATTTGGCTTTAGACTTTATTTCAATTGTATATTCCCTGATGGCCTTTTCCACTTCCAGTCTTAACTGTATTAGTGTATAATTTTTTTAAATATTGTATAGTGTTCGAGTACTTGTGACATTATTTTATGAATGTTGTGTTCAATTTGTGTTTAATGGATTAAAAGGCATACAACTATTATATCTGTCGGAAAGCGAGGATAATATTAAACCGCACCCAGTGCACTGACATCCGCTGTGCGTGACTTAACGACTTTGTATTCTGTATATGGAAACAAGGGTCAAACAACAAAGCACACTGTTGGAGTATGCAGTGTCCCACAGTAATAACAGTTCCCCGGGGGTACAGCGTTGCTGCACAAAACGACCGCGACGTCAGACGATATTAAATTGATAAAGAATCTCACATCTTTGTTTCGCCACTACCTGAAATTCATATTTAAAAATAGGAAGAGAAATAATCGAACTTGGTAAGAGGAAAACTCCATTTAATAGAGGGAGTGAAAAGGTTATCAAGGAAACTTAAAAAGTCTACATAATTGTGAAAAAACAATACGTCTTATTTTCTTGTTAGAAAAGGTGTTCACATTTTCTTGTGCTTTTGATTTAAAGTTATTCAGATTTTAATATAAATAAAATTAGAAGAAACAAGGATAAACGGCGTTTAAAGTAATTTCAGAAAGTTATTCATTATGATTGTCTACAGTCTACACATTATTAATTTATCGTACCACAAATCGTTTCGACTACTTTCATTGCTTTTAGTGTTTAACATCTGAATGAAGAGAAAGTTTTAATTTTTTTTAGCGGTTTTCTGATTGAGATCTATGTTTGGTGCATTTAAATGGTGTCCGTTTTATAAAATACCAAAAGTTTTCGTGATCAAATTATATTAAACTTTCTGTAATATTTCAGTATAATAAAAATCGACAGAATTTATTGGTTTGGCTTTGCATATATAAAATTGTTTTTAATGTTCAGTAACAAGAATATCTTACCCTGCTCTGCAATTTTTGTATCGGGAAGCCCTCGAAATAGAAGGTCTCATTCCACCTCGGATTCAGGGTCCTTCGCTTGATCTTGGTCTCCAATCGGTGCTTCTTGTCTGGCAGGAGGGTCACCCGCACATAGGGGTCAGAAGTTCCGCTGAGATCCTTGGCGGGGAGCTCCTTGCCCTGCGAAAGGAAACAAAAAACCGATCAAAATTGATAATAGATTTGACAAAAACTTACAATGACAACAAAGGTACAACTGAACGGTACAGGGGAAAAGACGTCAAATTTAGCAAGATTAGCAAACGAGGAAAGATCGAGACACTCAGTTCTGAATAGTTTCAGAGTACGTAGCCATCGTATGACAGCTAGTTTTTCAACCATTTGATTTGCTTTCAGCTTTCAACAATCACTTTGGTCATTCAATGAAATCCCTCATATAGTCGGCTTTATAAAGTTAGGAACTATCTTCCGTATAAATGCACGTTTTAATCTCCAGGATTCCATACCATTCAGTTAAATACTGAACCTCAATTCTTATTCTCAAATTTAGTTTAAGATCTCGGTAACCAGTGAGTTTCTTGACATTCATCATCTCAATCTCATTGCGAACCCTTGTTTCTTGGGATGAATTCCATTTTTCGTTCTATCACGATCCATTTTTCCTTGGTTCTTTTATGATTATCGTAGGAATCATTTTTAGTAAGCGAAAAATAAAAATAATGAATATCAAGATACAGCATAAAAGAAAATTTATTGAACATGGACAGAGAGAGAGAAAACTTATTTTCTATTTGACATTTATTTATGTCGAATTCTGGATTATATTACAAATGAACTCGACTTGTTAAAATATCGTAATCACTGGAAACTTGAGTTTCAAGTCAGTAGATGCTCTTACCGCCAATACGCAGTCTTAAGAAATCTCTAGAGTATTATTGTTTTGCGGTTTCAAAGTCTTTCCCTCTTAGTAGTTAAGAGTCAAGTTAAGTTTAAATCAGACCTTAAAATTATAGAAGTAGAGTCAGGTTCAGCTTAAATAAGGAAAGGATAACTAAGAATTTAGGTATAGATACAATTGTAAATACACACACGAGCAAAGGTATGAATTATCTGACAGACTAGGAATTAAAAAAATTGTACATATTGTGCTTGAGTGCATTTTAAGACTCGCGAAGATCATGAATTTCAAAATCAAATTTCAATCAAAATAAAATAAAATTTCTAAACTCCTTTATCAGGATAAGTAGAATATATTATTATTATAATTTCCGATGACAAAAAAAGTTGGATTTCCTAGTTACGAATAGAATTTCTAGAAATATTGTTATAAAATGTGGCAAAATGTCCAAACTGCCCGAACTCAGTATTACTACTAAAAATAATTAGGGTATATTTTGATTTAGCGCGCTAAAAAACCATTTGAAGCAAAAATTGTGAAAATATTTAATAAAACACGACTCGTTTAAAATAGAGTAAAAATAACTCGATAAATGTTTAAAGTACCTTTAAAGAAATACTGTGATTTTTTTCATACCTATAACATGTTAAATAACAGAACAAATTGTGTTTTTAGTCATTTTCGGAACATAATTTGCGATTTTTTCTATCTAGGAAATTTCTTATAATTACCGTTTCGGCTCGGCAAATGTGTAGAAATTATCTTCATAAACAACATATATTTTTTTAAGAACTAAAAAACATAAATTGTTCAAGGAGACATATCAGGCCTTAAGAGACATATCAGTTTATTTCTTGTAATTTATCAATTTGTATAGCGACGTTTTGTGAAAAATCAGCTCAAAGGCGTTGTGCGTCGTATTGTGAATTGAAATGAGATCAATAATAACAAAACTTGGTTCGTTTACCGAGATGTTTTGTAAACAAAAACATTATAAATGACGTCATGACAGTAGGGTCCGGCTAATATACGGGTTCATAATCCATCATTGGTTGGATATTATTGTGTAATGGAGCATCGATAACTAATAGACAGAATAGAAAACGTTAGTATATTATATAATATCGTAGGTAATCAATATGCTTTTCAGCGGTCAGGGCATCCAAACTGTTTAGCAACAGGTCGAAAAGTTATTATGGTTTAATTCAGTTAAAACATGTTAGTTTGTTGGTGAAAGTCGGTCATCAATTTTATACTTGAACTAACGTTTTAGTACATATGAAAGTAAATGAACCACTTCAAGTGTTTTTTAATTAATATATATTATTAATATTATTAATTAATATATTTAAGGCCTTTTTTCTTACACCACCAAATTATAATATAGTTTGTAACCACTACTATATAACCATTGTGTTCTGTTAATTTTTCTGATTAACAATACAATTCTGATGATCAGGAGTTTCCAGTAATCTAAATTATGCTTTCTGTTCTGGTTAAAGTCTTCCTCGCATTCAATAAATGCTGGCGTCCAACGGGGATCGGTTCTATCTCCGACTTCGTTTTTGTTGCACATCAATTACGTTTTTTATGTGCACCAATTCGTTGTTACGCGGATGACACTACAGTCTATGATAGCTTTCGGTTTGATAAGCCCCCAAAAGGCGAACAAACTCCAATGGCTCGGAGGGTTCAGAAGCAAAGAAGGGACGGTTTTCTAATGGGGTAAAAATAATCTCGCAAAATTTAAGTACGTCTTTTAACACCCTGAATGTATATTTGTAAAGCACCCTAGAGGTAATGTTTTACGGAAGCTGTGCTATACAAATCAGTCAAATATTTTTGTTATTACAGCAAAAAATTTAAATCTAGGAAGATAAAGTAATAAATACGATGAACCCCTTTCACCCTGAATTTTTTTACTTATTTTTTACGGACAGATAGTCCATTAACAATATTATTATAACACCAATATGAAACAGAGATGACAGTGAAAGGAGAGCACATATAAATGAAGAGCAATGACAATACATTATATCAAAAGTACATAGAGAAGATAACTTTAAGTTAAATAATGAAGAAGGATTTAAAAGGCTTTAAAAATTACACATTGCTTTCCGACTTCTGAAAGTCATTTAGGCTTACACCAAAAAATTCAATGCTTTGATTTGTATTGACAAGTCTCGACATTCTGGACAAAGATGGTATCTATAAGTAGTAGAATGTTAATTGAGGAACAGCAATTCATTATTTCGAAGTCTACGGGAAGGGGATCTGTATATATACATAATAAAAATAAAATTTGTATAACTGTCTTACAATCAAAATGTATAATAGTTACGAATTACTTAAGGTAAACTCTATCTACATGGGTTATTGACTCTAACTATCAAAGTTAATTAACTTGGTGTTGATTATCATTATCCCAAGAAGAACAATTATTGGCGTAGCCGGTAGGAATCGATACAATTTAGGCAACGTTTTAGTTAATCTGAAGAATTTATACGACCATTTTAAGCTTTTAAAATTTAAAAGCTTAAAATGGTCGTATAACTTCTTCAGATGAACTAAAACGTTGCCTAAATTGTATCGATTCCTACCGGCTAAACATGCGCTTTTAAAAAGGGCAAAACTTTGATATCGTGTTTTTAGATGGTTTCTTCATAAATGTTTTTTAGCTCTCAAAGGTACCCTTTCTATTAATATTTAATAGTAATAGAAAAGGTACCTTTGAGAGCTAAAAAACATTTATGAAGAAACCATCTAAAAACACGATATCAAAGTTTTGCCCTTTTTAAAAGCGCATGTTTAAAGTCACTTTCA
Organism: Limnephilus lunatus; assembly: GCA_917563855.2. Classification (NCBI taxonomy): domain Eukaryota; kingdom Metazoa; phylum Arthropoda; class Insecta; order Trichoptera; family Limnephilidae; genus Limnephilus; species Limnephilus lunatus. Next base: position 30,087,649 of record OU830596.1, read on the forward strand.
GTATACTCTGTGATCACATTTTGCAAGGCGTCTTTAAGGAATTTTTCACAAACAGGTGTTATTTGGTAAATAAATAAGCAAAATGGTGCCTCTTCATGTTCTAGTTAAGATAAATAGTTATTACGGTGCAGAATTTCAGTTAAATAACTTCAACCAAAGTAAACGCAGCTCGCTCTGAAACTTTCAAAGCAAAACTTCAGCAAGACTCTGGTAAATTTAATTAGTGAGGGAAATGAAATATTTGTTTCTACCAACGTTGATCTTTCAGAATCAACATTAGTATGGGGATAGTGATATACTATAATATATGTCACTATTAAGCCTTGTAAGACTTCCAGATTAGATTAGGGTTTTACTCGAAAAAGGGATTCCAGTTAAATTTTTTTTAATGAATATTCAAACTTAAATACCCATCTTTTTGTTAAATGTAATTTTCACAGTAAAAATGATTTTCGTACGTAATTTTTAAAATTAAAAATCTGTCGGGGTACGCGTGACGTCATACTCACCCTGGTTTTGTCGGTAAACACTAAGATCATTCCCACGTCGATATGATATCAAGAATCTCCCAGAATAAATAATTAGAAAGATTTAAAAACATGGATGCTTTAGAAATAATTTGTATTTATACCGCACTGGTTATACTTAAGAGAAGATTAGAGGAAATAGCTGCAAACCAATCCCAGGATTGAAACCAGAGAGAGAGAGGTTCTACACGTTTTCATGCAATGTGACATCATGCAAATTTGCCCGCGGATGACCGACCCGTGAGGGACCGGCCTAATATCTTTCAGAATTCGACGATGTATGACGGAAAAAAACTTTTTTGTTGTTGTTTTAAATTGAAAAAAATATATCATCAGACGCATTATGGTGCTGTGATAAAGCTTGATTAATAAATTAACAAAATTTCAGATCCACAGCTTTGCAAAATGAAACCAAATAGATAACTTGCAAAAAAAATTAAGGTGCTTTTGATATCAGAGTGGATTAAAAATGGATCTGTAAGTAAAAATAATGTAGAGAAGTTGGTTTTATTTATATTAAAGCTTCAAATAATGCCTTTCTTTTGTGTTTCTATCATGGAATAAAGAATATATTTTTGTTTTTTAACACTGTGCATAAAACCTCAAATGGTAATATTTAATTAAATGAAGACAATATTAGCGGAACTCAATCGAAAATTTGGAAACAGAAAAATTAGAAAAAGATAGCGCATTTGCCCGGAAAGCGAAAGGTCCCGGGTTCGCGTCCCAGAGGTGCAAATATATTTTTCTGAATTTTCTGTTTCCAGATTTTCGATTGAGTTTCACAAATATTGTCTATTAATTTAATTAAATAAAGAATATAATCTATGAATTTTAACAATTTCGACAAGTTTTATCGAATTAATTCCACTATTGGTTTAATTAGAGCGTTCCTCGCGCCGCAATTACGCAGTTCCACGGCCCTGCCCGTCCGCACGATAGGTCACCACTAAAGGGACATCATTATGGACCGCTGAACCGGAAGGCGTTGCTGTGTCGCACCCTGTCGCCGTAACGGTTACCTGGTCACCGGCACTTCTACACCGGTTCCGGCCCCAGGGACCGAACAGCTATTACATTAAGTCTGTTCACTGTTCATGGCGTCGCGACGCGTCGCGTCACTACGTTAATTAGTTTTATTACTCGATAATATTTCGGAGAAGGTCCTTCGTTTCGTTGTCGCAAAGGTAAAGGTGTCTGCTTCAAATAGAAATTTCGCAAGCTAGAATATTGTCATGGAACTAATTTTGACAGTTTCAAAATGGGTGACGCAGAAATGTAAACGTGGGATGTAAAGCTCTGGAAATCGCACAATTAAGGGAATCAAATACTTGAGTCGAATCATTTTTTTAATTCTATTATTATAAGCAAAAATTATCAGCCTGAAACACTCATCTACATTGAAAAAATCTTCCGAGAAAAAATACATGCCGCCAACGGGACTTGAACCCGTGTCTTTCTGATTGCCGGTCAGGTGCTCTTGCAGCTCTAGAGCACCTGACCGGCAATCAGAAGGACACGGGTTCAAGTCCCGTTAACGGCACGAATCTTTTCTCGGAAGATTTTTTCAATGTAGATGAGTGTTTCAGGCTGATAATTATTGCTTATAATAATTGTTACCCTTTGTATTATGCATAAAAATCATGTCTTAAAAAAACGTTAGTATATCAATAGGCCACTTGCATGGATTTCATAACGACTTGGAAAAAATCGTGTGGATAGATTTTTTTACTAAGACTACGAAAATGTTAGTAAATTTTTTTAGAAATGAATGGTTTTTATTTATTTTTAAATAAATAAATCCATTATTTGAGTTCGTGACGTCACTACATGAAATGTCCCGTCTCCGTTTATGTTCCCTTAATTTTGTAAAATTCCACAGTGATGATTTTTTTTTTATATGGCAACCGTGATTTCCGGCAAATTTTTGAATTTGCGTTTACCGCTCACTAGATTTATTGTTTGTTCTATGCGAACCTATCCTTTGGTTTGATTTTTTGATAAAGATGGCGGTGCTTTTACAGATGTTACGAAGAGAACCCCGTACAATTTATTGCCATTCGTGTGGAAAACGTTCTTTTTTTTAAATGATTTTCGGCTATGTAATTATTGTTTTTTCGCACCCATAAAATTATGTCCCGTCTTTCCGGTTTACAAAAAATGGTCTGATTTTTCGGATTGAAATTTTCAAAAAATCACCAGGGTTTCAAAAATACGATTAAAATATATGTATATACAGAATGTCTTAGAATATTTGCCTAAACCGGAAAAAAAAGTTTTCACCGATGTTCGTTTATTATTAGTGAATATAAAAGAATTAAAGATTTACAAAAGTGTAATTATTGTAAATATATTTGTAAATAGTTTCAATGTCTCTCAACAGAGGTCGTTAGAGTTTGTAGTGTATTATTAGTGAATATAAAAGAATAAAAGATTTACAATAGTGTAATTATTGTACATATATTTGTAAATAGTTTCAATGTCTCTCAACATAGGTCGTTAGAGTTTGTAGTCTATTATTAGTGAATATAAAAGAATAAAAGATTTACAATAGTGTAATTATTGTAAATATATTTTTAAATAGTTTCAATGTCTCTCAACATAGGTCGTTAGAGTTTGTAGTGTATTATTAGTGAATGTAAAAGAATAAAAGATTTACAATAGTGTAATTATTGTAAATATATTTGTAAATAGTTTCAATGTCTCTCAACAGAGGTCGTTAGAGTTTGTAGTGTATTATTAGTGAATATAAAAGAATAAAAGATTTACAATAGTGTAATTATTGTAAATAGTTTCAATGTCTCTCAAAAGAGGACGTTAGAGTTTGTAGTTTAATCACAGTAGACCATGTTTTTCTTAGCTCACACAGGTGTCATGGAAATCATTGTTTCCCTTACTATCACAGCAGTGGGAAATGTAATCTGAACGGTATTGGACAGAGAAACCAACACGCCATATATTTAAATCTAAAAATTAATAAAAAAATAATTTAAATGTACACTTTTATGAAATCAAATTTTCCGACCGCAATTTGAAAAAAATTATGAATCTTTGAGAATTTTTTAGGATTTATTTTTTACACGAAACGACGAAAAAATGAGATTTTTTTTATTTATTTATTTTTATTTAGGAACCAAACAGTCATACAAAATGATAATATAACAAAGAACATTCATGTGTTGTAGACCAATTACGTTCCATTAAGATAAAATTTGATATAGTATTTTTACCTATTCAACTTATGTGACAAAAAATAAACATAATAAGGAAAAAACATAAAAAAGAAAAACATATAAAGTAATAAAGAAAAAAAGTAAAGTCATTAACAAACAAAGTTATACTTTTTGCTACGGATAATAATAATATTATAAATTTTCACAAAAAAGAAAAAAAAAAGTATTTTAAGTTATTAATATATTAAGCTGCATTTTATATGATTTCAAATCATGGTTGAAAATGTCTACATCTCGTAAGGCATTGTAAGTTTCACAGATACGTATTATTACAGAGTTTTGCGCGTATTTTGATTTACTGTGTGGTATTCTAAATAAGTCGTTTGATCTGGTATTTTGTTTGGGGCAACGAAATGCAATATTTTCTAACAGATATGATGAATCAACAAGGCAGTTCATGATTTTGTATAAGAATAATGCATCAAAGATTTTTCTGCGTTTATATAAGGCGATAGGGTCAAATTGATGATCACTAAAGCGATACGATAGGTGTTTTATAAATTGTTTCTGGATATTTTCAATGCGAAGAATATATGTTTGATATGGAGGATTCCAAATTACTGAGGCGAACTCGAGTTGTGACCGTACATATGATATATATAACAGAATACGTATAATGTTTATATTCTTTTGTCTAATAAAATATGTGTGTGTGTTTTTATTTCTATTATTTCATTATAAGTAATTTTAGTTACCAAAAAAGTAAGGTGAGTCATTTTTTAAACCTTTTTTTACGTTTGTAATAAAAAATTGTAACATTTCAAAAATTGTATTTTTATTTCTGATAATAAAATTTGTAATCGAATTTAATCACCTTTAAAAAACAGTTTTTAGTTTTAGGATATGTTTACATTGTTTACAAACATTCCATTTATTTAGATTTTATTGTAAAGCGGAAATGTTTTTCCTACTGGCAAAATACGCCCAATTTTGGAAGGGTTAAATGTTTCTCAACAGCTGTCGTTAATACATGTATTTATATGTAGTTTCAACTTGTCTCCATAGGTGTCATTGGTAAATGTCGCACACGTGGGTACACACTGTCAGAAAGGAACAGGGACTTGGGTAACAGGTTGGGTGGAGGAATGAGGAAATATACGTTGGAGCAAGATGCATTTAGTTGCGTTAATTATTACCTATTCCAAGTGCGTACCTATTCCAAAAAATCCCAATAATTTTGAATGAACAATCTTTGAAAGTACAATTTAATATTCATTTCAATTACTTACAGTTGAGAGCTGCGCAGAGTGGTGTATTAAAGGAAAATTTCCAATTTTATTTATCTCTTACTGCTGAACACTTTAAAACGCGCAAACCATTATTCAACCATCTTATCGATCGAAATTCGGGAATATGGAGATTATAAAATTTGGTTAATTTCGCTGTTTTCATTCCTTTGCATTCCAAAAAGATAAAATATCTATGAGGTATGTTCAGAAAGTAAATGTACTGAATTTTTATTTATTTAAAAAAAAAGTGAAAAAGAAAAAAAGTATCAGGATATTGTTGATAAACTTATCTACGTGGAACAAGTTTCTTTTTGCCCTCCTCGAAGAATTCTCCCGCCAACTCCTTTTCCCCACTTCATTGCCACTTTCTGCTCCTGCTCGTTGATTGAAAATTTATTTTCATCCATGTAAGCCTTCAGGAAGGTGAAAAAATGATAATCAGAAGACGCTAAGGCAGGGCAATACAGGGGGTGGTTCAAAACATCCCAACCAAGAGCGTGTTGGTGGCTAAGGCTGTGTGAGGGCGGACGTTTTCGTGAAACAAGCACACTTCTCTGGTCAGCATTCCCCTTCTTTGAGTTTTTTAGGGTATCAAAATATTGTTGTGCATTGATGGTCTCAACCTGAGGCAAAAATTCGACCAAAATGATGCCTTTTCGGTCCCAAAACACTGAGACATAATTTTTTGGCGCGAAATTGTGGTTTTCAATTTTTTGGAAGATTGGCAGGCGTGTAATGTGTCGCCCACTATCATCTCCAATCACAATAAAGCTCAGAAATCCTCACCTTTTTTGTAGGTGTTATTACTTCCGTAATCAAAAAGCGGATCACAGCACTAAACTTGGCGGGATGTTTTGCCGACATCTTTTACGTAACTGGACCCTACAACGTAAGTTTATGTACTACAACGTTCCTGCATTGCTCGCTCTGGTCAAGAGATCCCCTTCTACCACTCACTGTTGCCAACCCTCACACTTACTTTCTGAACATGCTAAGTAGATGGGACTTAAGCGCAAGGAGTATGCCAAAAGGAGTGAAAACACGACCTGCAATAATCATCCCAAGCCAAGGTTTGAGCTACCGTGCTAGTGCTAAATGACGCTGGGGAACAGTACCATGAAAGATGCCCCCGAGAAATAGGGTCGCAGTGTGTAGTCCTTACCACAGCACTCGCGACTCGGGACAGACAATATACTCAGACACTATACTGCTCATCTCCAAAACGACAGTAAGGCCGGGCTTTACATAAGCTGCACCCATTTAGGGACAAGCAACCAACGCCCAATTAATTAAATTACGAACCCTGCAAAACAAAGCCATACGACCAGCGTTGAATGCGCCCAAATGAGTCAAGGTTCACAGTCTTCACAACTACATAAACATTTCTCTAAAAAATAAGTAAATTATTACGCAAGCGGAGAAATTCTACGTCGGTCTAGCCGGAAAAGGTAATCCCACAATTAATTATCTCGCTAAATATAGCAAGAATGATAAATTTAAAAACAAAAAAGTAATCCACCGAAAGGAGTGAAATCTTGTCACAAGTCGCAGAATAGCATTAATTCATGTTTACCAAAATCCCTTAAGATAAAATGATTACATTTCCAAGCAATGTATCGCCAGAAAATTCCATTTTTGAAATTACGTTCGAGTCATTACACTAATTATTTTAGGAACTCTGAACATAAATAATATTTAAGTCCATGTCCAAGTTTGGGGCTCTGCTAGGGTGGAACTTTTATTTCCCTAGATACTTGTGAGACCGAAAATTGACTTTTCAAATAAACAAAAACCTGACGTCCATTTGCCTTTGGGGAACCGAGGGGGAATGGAGAGGAGATTTGAGACTCCATCGGTGGACTCTTCCCTCTATATAGGGTAAAGTATGTGCCATTAGCATAAAAACATGAATAGTGAAAGTAAAGTAACATTAATTAGATTGTGTATACGAGTGTACACGAAAAATAATAAAAGAATCAACAAGTATGATGCATATAATACAAAATTGGTTGTGGTAGGAGGAATACAAGAAATACAATTCTAGAAGCACAAAAATAAAAGCAATAATAACAATTTGCCTTTAAAAAAACCTTGTATCAGTACATTAATACCATCCAAAACGATTATCAATTAGTTACATCAACTTTGTAACACAGTTAATTTGTCTACGAAACATCACATATTGTTGGAGCATTTGATGTGTCATTTTAAACCGAAGCATTTAATATTTATTTATTAACCCCACTAGGATTCGCCTGTATCGGGGTAAATAAGTTCATAATTTGTTAAAAGTAACACACATATATTATATAGAGAGTACATAGAAAATTAAAATGAATGTTTAAATTAACATTTTAAAGGTATTTAATAATAAATAATTAATCCACTATTAATTAATTTAGAAACGACAAAGTAGAAAAAAATAATTGGCAATCCACGGCTAACACATATAATGAATATTTTTTTATGTTCTCAAGGAATTACATGACTTAATATGTTCTGGAAGGCTAATAAATATGAGTGGAGCCTGATAAAAGTAATTTCTTTGACCAAAAGAAGATTTAATTTGAATTGTCACAAAGTTCAACCCAGAGCCAATTCTGGTAGTACGAATTCGATGAGTTCTTTCTGCAATATTAATATTATTCAAAAATCTACAAAGCGTTTGTGTAATATATAAACCTGTTTTACATTCATCATATTACATTCCTTATAGGGTAAATGAGTTGAATATCAAAAAAAATTTTTGAACATAATTTTAAGAATTAGTTTTTGGGCAATGTTGAGTGGTTATATATATATAAGTATTTTGGCGGGATCCCAAGCACACTATATGATAAGAAAGTAGAGACTGGATTATTGCAAAATAAACCGTTTTACAATTTTTCTTTGTCTAGTATATGTCCGAGTTCTTTAAAGTTATAAGTAAGTCACCTAGTATTATTTACCAACATATTGAAATGATTGTTCCATCTCAAAAATTTATCTGTTTTTACGCCGAGGTATTCGATGTTGACTACATTTTCTAAAGGGTTGCAATTACATGTTTGAAAACAATTGTGTATAATTAAATTAAATTGTGTGTAATTACATTAAATTGTGTATAGTTAAATTATGAATTATGAATATATTTTAATACGAATTTAAACATACATAGGTACATTCAAGCTTAAAGTGTAAATAAAAATTACTCAGATCTTGAACGAAGATGAACTCAATTTTTTTTTATATGAAACCAATCTATTATTTTATAAAATCACCTCTGATGTATGATTAATGTATAACGCCAAAGAGAGATAAGTTTTCGAACCTCTCTCGAATAAAATATCAGAATTTTCTAAAATTTCAATGCCAATCTGATGTTTTAATATCAAGGCTTCCTTCTGAATAAACTCTAAGAGATGTCCGGAGCCGAATAAAATCAAGAGGAAGTAACCCCTTTCAAATCAATGAATGTACGATAAAGAACCTGCGTATTAAAAATAATTTGGAAAATCAGTCTAGTTCCATCGTTTGAGAAATATATGTGGCTGTAGGTATTAAATTCTTGTAAAATGGGAAAGGAAAATGATTTGCTAAACCAAATTTAATTTAAGATATTTTTATCATTGACTAAGATAATATCAAGAACTCTCAATGAAAATTAAAACAGACACCGCGTAGGTCGTAACTGTGACTTGAACCCAGTACGACTAGAGGAACTGGGTTGCAACTAAGACTCGACTCCACTAAGAATCTGGGTTGAAGACTAGAGAATTTGGGTTCGGGTCCCAGTTGGGACTTAGATCCTCTTTTTTTAGTGGGTTCGAGTCCCTGTTATGACCCAGATCCTATTTTTACTAATTTCGATTGTCTGTGTTATGCGGTTAGTCCTGCGTAAAATCTGGTCAATAAACTCAAATTTACTTTGATTTTTTTTCTTCATTATTTTCATTTTCATCTTATATTGTCATTAAATAAATAGATAAAATATTAGATAAATAATTCGTAATACAGACGTAGTACAATTCTTTACACTCGAGTATTTCAACATTCTACCTTCCGTAGCCATAGTCAAGAGCCATGAGGGTAGCGAAAGCAAAAAAAACTAGGGTAGAATGTAAAGGTAGAAGCAACATGGTACAAAAAATTGGGATGTGAGGAGAACTTAAGGAATACACAAGTATATAAAAAATATGTTTACTGTTTCTTACATCATAATAATTATAGGTTATAAAAAAAAGCTTAAAAATCGCTTTTCAAATGGAGTCTGGAAACGGTCTATTTTAGCTTTAAGGCCGTACACAACCCTTATAATCTTCGTTTGCTCAAAACTCACATTTTAATCATTTCCGGCGAATTCCTAACTATAATAACTTTTTTTGTTTAAACCCAAACCTGGGGATGTAAGATCTTTATATTTAATATTAATAAAAACAATGCCTTACCATTAATATATTTTACGTACAACGATTTTAAAACTTTATAACCCGTTTTTCAGCTATAAAGTTAGCGCTGAGCCCCAGTTTTTATTTTTCTAGACAATGAATTAATAAGAAGGTATTCATTTAAAAAAACGTCTAAAAAACTAAATAGGAAGGTATTCATTTAAAAAACGTCTTAAATATTAGTAACACGTTCTTCAGAATTAATTAAAATTAACCCGGCGGAAAGGTCGAATCTCCAGGCCTGCTAGGGTGAATTCGATTGAACGTCCATCCAATACGCCCTGCCGTGGGCGCATATTTGTTTACACGATTTCTTCACTTATGTCGTTAAGATTCCCACATTATTTTTCTTCTTCTTCTTTTCTTTCTCAGGGCAAATTCGACAGTACGTCCGTCTAATACACGAGTCGTGAGTCACTATTTGTATACACAGCTTCTTTTCTTACGTCGTTAAGATTCTGAATATATTTTTGGGTAAAGTGTCATCTTATAGTGTTGCGAAATTGTCACATTTAAATTATATGTTTAAAAGTTGTTTCTTATTGCGTTCATACCACAGATCAATTTTTTGTTCTGTGTTCCATACATGTACGAAAATTACACTATTTAATAGTTTACGCTTATATTTTTTTAAAACTAATTATGCATTTTATTTTGATTATATTCAAGCGAAACGATCAAAACAGATTCAATTTATCAAAAAAATATTTTTTAATATTCATAATGTAAAGTGATTCCTAGTAAAGATAAATATAAAAAAGTGATTTAACGGATTTAACGTTAAGCTTTGACGGCCGGCGTAGTCCAGCGGTAAGGCTCTTGACTGGCACACCTAAGGTCGCGGGATCGAATCCCGGCGTGGCAAATAATTTTCATTTGATTAATTTGTGTTATTTCACAATTCAGTAATTTAAAATAATACATAGTATATTTGCGACACGTTCCAGAGTGGAAGATACTCTCAGTATCGCCCTGGTGTAAGACAACCATTCAGAATTGAAACGTTGCTTGAAATGGCATTAGCCGTATTTGGTGACCAGATCTGAATAGCCAGGTACATTCCCACCTTTCTCTTCCCTATCTCCTTCCCCTCCCCACTACCTTCAGCTTCACAACATAACCCGATTGGGGATGCCATAGTCTCACTGGCTTCAGACGGCAGCAGTTGGGACTCTTGTGCGGTATTCATATAAAAAAGACGGAGGGATTTCAAACGAGACATAGCAGCGGTAGGGGATAGCAGGGGATAAATTTGGAAAATCCACGCTTCTCATGCGGACAGCTGTTTGTGGCCTACTCTCGCATCGAATAAACAAAAAAATATTGTTTGTCCAAAAGCCCGTCAATAAACAAAATTAAAACTCAGACACTTTCTTTCTTTGAGTGGAATTTCAACGCATGCAGGGTGTAGTGACCCAATATTTAGCGAACCCAGTATTTTTAACAATGGAAATATTATTTCTTTACACGCAATAGTTCGAGAAGGTTCGAGCTTCTCAGAACGGTCGCCATTGTGAAATCTGTATTCGGTTCGATAACACATGTATCTTGTTAACATAAAATCTTCTGATTGTTGTCGTGGTTGTAATAATTCTAAACTCATACAGCGTGTAAAAAAAAAATAATACTATTGTTAAAAATATTCGGTTCGCTAAATATTGGGTCTCTACAAGGGTATTCGCTAGATTTATAAAAATAATCTAATATTATTTTATAACAATTTTCAATTGAAGAGTCGTAAAGCAATCAAGCCGCTGTTTTAGCAATATAAAGGTTTCCTTTTGAGATAATTTCAGCGCACAGCCGCAAAGCAACAAATTGATGATGTCATAGAAAAAATAATGTAGCCTGGAGGCTCCCTTACTTCAGTAGCTACAAAGGCTGTAAAATGTGTTCATCACTCATACTGAAAAGCTTTGCTAATGAGGCAGAAGGTTCCAGTCTAAACTAAACCAGGGGACTACAACATTTGTTTAAAGAACTCTGCAGTGTGATAATCATTACAGAATCAATATAATTATGCAAGGCATCAATTGATAATATAATAAAACAAATTTATAACTTATTTCCACTTAATTTATTTGTGACCGTAACTGGTTTCAGTTTTTTAAGGCCATCTTCAGACTGATACACTAGCTTATTTATTCACAGTTTATTATGAATAACGTATGGGGGGAGAGGGAGAGGGTAGTCTATAAGGATTTCATTCAGTTTATATGGGTTTCCCGAATTTCATCAAAAGTATTAAAATTAGAAACATCATTATTGATGTTTAACAACCAAGAGCCAACAATATCGTTTGTATAAATACAAGCTTTAAGCAGTTGAACTCTAGAGTGGCCAATCTAATTAAAAATCCTTTCCTCGTCTAGAGTGGCCAATCTGATTAAACATCCTTTTCACGTTTCTTTCTTCACATAAAACACCCAGTCATGTGGTTAATTTATATCATCATCTCAGCATCCCACAATTTGAAATTTGGTTTCTCACAAATTCTCTCCACAGTTTGCAGTCCCTCGTCATTTTCCGCCGTTCTCAGTCTTTCCCGTCGTATATTTTCCTCGCATTCAGTTCACAATTTGGGATGCGGGTATGGGTACCGCCAACCACCGCGAAGCATTTATTTGGATGACCAACACCTTTGCTATAGGTCACACCCATTGGTTCGCTATTTTTGGTGACTGGGGTGCCCGGGTTCATGAGGTGAGGTTAGACCAGATTTGAGCGACAATTGCATCTCTCCACCTGTGGTAGCAGGTCGGGTCTTGAGAAACTGTTGAGGGAGAACTTTTGACCTCTCCAGCAGGCAGCAGGACCCTCTCGGAATATCGCCTCGCACCACTGTGGAAAAGATAGATTCCCTTTTGTCACTGCTGTACAAACTGATCACCAGATTCCCATGCACCCCGATAACTTTTTCCTTCCCAAAACTTTCCTTCTTTTCCTAAAAATTCTTCTTTTTCTAAAAAGACCCTCCAATACCCATCCCTGAAGATGAAATAGGCCCTGAGGGAAATTATTTTGTCAACATGTTCAGCACAGTGTTTGGGACTTATAGATTCTTACATTGGTCTCACTCTCAATTAGATTTTCGAGAGAATGTTTCATTTCAATTCTGCATAATTCATATTGTGGTAAACATTTTCCGAGTTAAATCTGTTAATGTTCAACCATTTCTTCTTTTCCAGAGATCACGGCAATGCATTTCTATCCACAATGAATTATTAACACATACACCACAAAGCACTGTGCTTTAAAAATACCATCCATCATTATGTAGTTGGCAATCTCTGGACAGCGCAGAGCCGGACTGCATATTTAATGCCAGAGTGACTAGAAATACACCCCACTAGGCAGGGGGCTTTTTCGACCCTCGTAGCGGTGTAGCGCCTGTACGGATTTTGTCGTAGCAAGCTGCGACAAACGCTTTGGAGCTCTGGAAATGTAGCGTTTATTCTGGAGTGGAGCAGGAAACCCGCTAAGTAGATGTGACGTTTCATTTCCAAATTGGATTTTAATTTCAGCGAGGGTTTTATGGCGAATATTTTTAATTTTAGCATTTTTTGTGTTTCCAAATCATAAGCAATATGATGGATTGTGAATTTAATAAAGTTTACTAAGCGAAATTGCTAAAATGCTTAATATTATAATTTGTTATCACAGATTTGACAATCAAAAAAAGAGTTAGAAAAATAAATTTTCCAAAACCCCTTGCTTCCGAAAAAGCGAAAATACACAAAAATAAACTCTTGGAAATATCAATTATGACGGCCACCATGGTCGAGGGGAATGGCTCTCGACTAGCGATAATAAATACATTTATTTAATTTAACCATTTAAAATAATAAAACGTATATTTTCGGAACGTTACAGAGTGGAAGATAGTCTACGTATCGCCCTGGTGTAAGACCACCATTCAGAATTGAAATATTGCTTGAAATTTAAAGAAAAATATGAGTACCTTGATGACCAACACACCTACACCTTGATGACCAACATACGACACTACAAGGACAAAATCTTCAAATCTACTTAACATTCCAAAATTCAATAAATCTTTTGGCCAGAAAAACCATAATTTTCATGATACAAAATTATATAATGCCCTTCCAATTGAAATTAAGAACACCACGGAGATATAAATGTTTAAAAAAGACATCAAATTATGGCTAACTAAACACGACGATTAGGAAATCATTAAAATTATGAAGTACATAACACCAATGCAGCTTACAGACAACAAACATAAATACTTTTAACTTTATTTATTTTTTATTTTGTGGAAACAAACAAACTAGACTAGGAGGAAATCATGATCAACACCCTGTTACGATACACATTTTAATATTCAAACTTGCCGCCTCAATTGAAATTAGTACCAAAAGAGGGCGCTAAACGGCGTGCGTTCCCGCGCATCCGTCCCGCGCATCAGGCGACTCAAGCCGGCGGGCTTGGCTGCCAGAAGCGCGGCCGACTCTCCCACGCGCGTCCTGTCCGTGTTTGTACCGACGCCAGCCGCGTCTAAAAAACGTTCTGGAAACCGCCATTTAGGCGGGCTCTAAGAATGCGTCGAAGCAGGACCCCGCCATGGAACTCCAAGAGAGAATCTCCTGACACCGTAAGCCTACCTAATTCCCCTATTTTTGTGCTGATTTAACTGTTTGCCTGACCGCGAAAACCGGGAAGAAGTCAGAGAGAGAGAATTGAGTTTTATAGTATAGAAATACTCATGTGCTCAATTGTTCTAACCTTGTAATTTGTGATGTTTTGCTGCCTTGTTCTGGAGAATAAATGAAGTAAAGGAAATCTCTCTCTTCTTATTTTTCTAGCAAATTAACCTAAAACAATCTAGGCATCCCCACGATGCATGGTGAATCTCAGCTGCGGCCGGATCCACGCCCTGAAGCATCATGCACCTGCCGAAATGAGCTAGTCGCAGGTAGGTTGGCGCCCCACGCAGCTAATAACCCATACAACAACCTACAGTCCAATCAATTTTCATTTGGGTAGGAAAATATCATGAATTTTATCGAACTCACGTGTATTTTTAGATTATAATTCCTACCAACTGAGCCGTGGAATTTTTTTGCTGGAAATAATATGATAAGGCCCCCTCCCTCTGAAGGAACAATCTAATCCTTACTCCAAACCCTTATTTCGACTCCGGGAGGTATTCCGATAGTAAACACGATTTCACTGTGTTCTAACGACCGGGCCTAACGGATAACGGCTTTATTTTACACGCCCGCTATTGCAAAACGCCGTAAGTTAGGTGGATATTTAAATATTTATTTGTTTATTAAATTTCTTAACGACGATCATTCCCAGAGTCTCGTATATAGTGCGCGATTTAAAAAAAAGAAGTAATAAATTTAAGAATTTAAACACCTGTCTTTTCTTTCTTAATTTATTCCGAGCCAAACTAACGTAAAAATTTTATGTATAATTTAAGTTATATATCTATCGTAAATACAATCCTACTACATTAACATTAATACATTACTCTGTTTGTTTCCTTGTTCTAATTGTATTTTTAATTAATATATTAGCGGTATAAAGCTGGTTCCAGTAGATATAATTATAAAGTTACAATGCAGGTAAATGTGAACTGTTGTGGGGTGTAACACAAGTCAGTGAAAGTCGCGCGTCTTTGAATTGAACTGCTTTCTGATGCTGCCTACGACATGCCCTAAAATCACATCTTTTTTAAATGAGCACCGTACAAGAGTCCCTGTGATTCGCAACCAAGGGTCGTTACCACTCAACCAGCTATAGTACCTACATATATATTATAATGCAAGAAATAACTCCCTGTGAAGTAGTGGGATTATCACTATCAGAAATTTATTGATATTTCTTTGCATTTTATTGTAGATCTTATTGAATTAAGTGTATTGGAATGGTTTATAAAGAATAGCGGCTGAGCAAAGCTTTTCAAAATTAATTGCAATTATTTTGAAAGAAAATATTGAGCAACAATTTTGCGATCACGGCACTTGTAAAGACAAGTCAGGAATGGGTTCCGAAATGCAGGAGATAATCCATTTCTCCTGCCGTGACGGTTCTTCGAGCAGTTCTCTCATTAGCCGGGGTTGTCGCTAAGCTTTTCCATGAGTTGGCGTGGAGAGGTTTCTCTGTAGTGTCTCGTTAGCCATGGGCGAAATCCACCCAGAACGGTCCGTCTTGCTCATTGTTATTGTCGTTGATCTTCTAATATTCTAGTCCCCTTCTTAGGGATTACAAACTAGCAGTCACTTCTTGTGAATAGACTGCTGATTTTGAAGCTAGATGAGAGTTTGAAGCCTTTGAATTTGTCCTGAGTGAACTGTTAAAACCAACAACATTGCCATCTGTGGAATAAAAACTCTGAACACGTTGATTCCGTAACTTAGCTGAAAACCTAGCAACGTTTTTGTGAATTTGTAATCAATATAATATGGTCAAGTCGATTTCTCACTTGCTGGAATGGCAGGCATTAGTATTTTGCATGTGATAAACCTGACAGCTGTGTGTTTGTTTTCATTTATATTAGTTTTAATATGCTTATAAATACTGTTAAAATCAATAACCTGCTAATACTGTCCTCTTTTAAATAAAATTCATAAAAAATATAATATTGTTTAAAAATGGTTCGGCGCTTGGCTGAACCCCTGTTGTTTATTCTAGTAACAAATTATCAGTTGGTAAAGTAGAGAC
The DNA here is from genome assembly GCA_917563855.2 of Limnephilus lunatus. Classification (NCBI taxonomy): domain Eukaryota; kingdom Metazoa; phylum Arthropoda; class Insecta; order Trichoptera; family Limnephilidae; genus Limnephilus; species Limnephilus lunatus. The sequence goes on from OU830596.1 coordinate 30,103,761, forward strand.
CTAACCCAGCTGATTATGTCTCGTTGACAGTTGTTTGTTGTTTATTTTGATTGTCTAGGTTTCTATCGCTAGCATTTTTTATAAAGATATTAGAAAAAAACTCCCCGATTCCTCTTGTATGTGCACAATACAATACAAAATTTCACAGCATTGATATTTTTAGTAAAAACCTAATGAAATATCGATATGAAGTAAAGCGTACGATCGATTATTAATATGAGAATATATCGTGAGCATCTCCTATCATTTTCCTATATTCCTCTTCCTCTCCCCTTCCTATAACCCAAAATTATTTATAATATAATAAAACTTCATTTCCGATGTACTTTAGCATAAGAAACCTCTGTGACTTGACTCCAGTTCAATTATATATTTATCACTGTATATGTATTATGTAAAAGCTGTTTGTTTCTTACAAATAAATAAATAAATAAATAGGTACAATTGTCATCTTTAATCTTCCTTCTTTTTACCCGAATTAACCAACGAACTAGGAATGTCTTAGATCGGGGACGAGCCGTCGTGTATCATATTTCATGTAGAGTCAAAGAATAATTCAAGTCATGTCTAAAGTAAAACGTAAATAAATTGTCGAATTTGAAACGGAGTGCCTTTCATTGAATTTGAGAACTTAAGAAAATTGTACAACTACAATAGGATTCTTTAATCCTGATGCTTTTCCAAAACATCGAGCGACCTTATCAGATCGTGGATCAGCAGGGGATCGAGCCGTGTACATTTTTAGCAGTGTAGATTTAAAAAGCGCAAAGTCATGTAAAGAGGGATTTGCAAAAATAAACCACGATACTTAGTTTGACCGGAGTGTTCTAATGATTGTGACCTTAAAATTTAAACATGAACTGGAAATCAATATTGTGTTCAGAACACCGCATCTTTTGACATAAGGAATTGTATGAAGACAGTGAAAGAGCAGTGGAAGTAGAAACACTTTCCACAGGTGTCCAAGACTATCCAAGGCTGTAGGACTGATATACGAGTATATGACGTTATATTGTGTTGTGACTTATCTATTTTTTTATCAGTCACCGTTAAGATGAAAAGCATCAGTTAACGAAACGGTGGCGACATTAAACAATTAATTATTAGAAATGAAAGGAATCTGGTATATAAAAACCCGATGATTTCTAGTACAAAGTCATTTTGTTAAATTTTAATGACTTTAATTCTTTTATCTAGTTGTAGTGTCATCCCTCAACAAAGGTACACAATTAAATAAAAATCGCGACGATCTTTGTGTCAAAAAGGAGAGATCCAATTTCGTGAAGTCCCTCAGCCATGATAATTGTCTTCTTTTATTTCCACGTTACTCCTCAATCTTATCTTTCATCGGTATGAGACGGTACTTTTCATTTCTCGTGACGTGGCTATGCCATTTAAATGACACAAGACAAAAGAGAATACGAGAATATTTGGATTGTTGAAAACGACAAAGAAGATTCAGAAAAAAGTCAACCCGTAGAAAACTAAGCTTTTTTTCTACAATGCTTCTGTTTTCAATTTAAAAGCCAATTAAAAAAATGGTTTGATTGAGGATTGAACCTTTCTAAACAGGGGTTAATTCACTGCTGTGAACTTTTAAAATGTCTTTATCTTGATTAAAATGTATAAATAATTTTGATTAAACACGTACAATACACTTATGAAATATCTTTATAGACAAGCGGTGGGAGGCTACGAAGCACCGCATCAAGAGGAGACCGATTATACTATCTCATTCTTTCGCAGGCTAAATCCCATTGATGTTTGTGTTTGTCTCTTTTTAGTGTGATTATTTTTCGTTTCATCGTGTTTCAAATCACAACGGTGTTAAAAAAATTAATCACTTCAAAAAATTAGAAATCTATGCCTAAATGAAACTTTATGGTTATAACGTTTCTTCAAAGCCAACTAAAACGGATAACGGCCGTTATATACGTATATGTATGTATAAGGTCTAACGCCCGACTAGTAACGAAATAACGAAAGATTTACGCTTTGAAGGCGTTACAGCATCCGTCTGTTGTAATTAAGAATTATTTTAATAAAGAAATAGCGGGGTTATGTTAATTAACACCATAAATTTTGATTGTGCTTTATTTAATGAATAAAATATGTTTATCATGGTGGGAGGTTCATGGAGTGAGGATTGTCTAGAACTTGGTGGCGCATGCGTCTGCCCACCTACTGTGTGGCTATAGAGATATCTTTTTAACACTCTAGCAGAACTTTCTCGACCCATCGCTTTGCATCGCAGTGGGAGGGATTGATTCATACGCTCGTCACTCTTGGACATACTCACCCCCAGATTGCTATCAACCGTATGACGACCTGCATGGTCTAAGGGTAAGGCTCTTGACTCGCAATCCGAAGGTCACGGGATCAAATCCCGGCGTGGGCAAGTAAATTTTATTTGATTAGTTTGTGTTATTTCGCCATTAATTCATTTAAAATAATATAATGTATATTTGGGGCAAAGTTTTGCATTATATCGTATATTCCAGAGTGGAAGATACTCACAATATACGGTGTAAGACCACCATTCAGAATTGAAGCGTTGCCTGAAATGGTTATGCCGTGTTTGGTGAACAGATCTGAAAGCCAGGTACTTCCCCACCATCCTCTTTTCCATATCCTTCCCTTCCCCACTACCTTCAGCCTCACAACATACTCTAATTGGGGATGCCACAATCTCACTGGCTCCAGATGGGAGCAGCTGAGCCTCTTGCGAGGTATTCACATAAAAAAACCCTTGTACCCTTTTTCTTCCTAAATGTTCCTCTTCTCAATTTCCTTAAAAAATCCGAACTCTCTAAACCCCCCTATTATTTACGACTTTTGTACTGTACACGTGTGTTAGAATACAAAGAATGGGTATAAGGTATAAGCAATGAAATATTTGCTTTGTAATTTTGGGAATTTTAAGAAAGAATTTTAGCTGCATGTTTTTGCATTCCAAAGCCTCTCATAGGGATTGTGATGGAGCTCTAATTAAAAAATAGAAAAAGCGCGGTGTTTAATAAATTGTTTGAAAACTAATCTCCCTTTTATTTTCCTTTATTACTTTACATTACCGGTTCGTGTGCTTTTTTCTGCAAATATTATTTATTTATTTTAACATTATATATGTAAATTAAAACAAATTTTATATACTATTGTTTGTGGCATCCCAAGAGAACGACGCTATAAGAGTTTTCCACTGTGTGTAAATGTCCTTAACTTTAATTCCATATTGTAATTTAATAAATTAAAATTAAATATGTGAATATTGTTAAGAACTTGTATTTTCTAGTCCAAGGAAAATATACTTACAGCTCGAATATGGAAGACGTAATTTGTACATCCTATTTAACATCAAACGCAATTTAACAATATTATAATTTACTTAATTCGTAAATCCTTATTTCATGAGCTTGAATAAAACAAATAAAATTGAATTGCTTATTTAGATAGGTACCTAACGAAGAACTCTTTTTTATACATATTTTGTGATGAAGTCTCACTGAAAATTAGGGCAGTTCTTCTCAGAAAATTTTACTTTATAAATGGAAGTGTACCAATTTTGAACTGAATTTATTTTTAAAAAGTGAAGAAGTCACTACAAAAGTTGAAACATTACCCGGAAAAGAATATAAGACAAAATAGAGTATTGGGTAGGGGAGGGGGGAGGGGGTGGTGAAAATGTAAAGAAGAATTGTTGTGAGAGGAAGACAGAACGTAGAAATTGTTTAATCAAGAATTACTTAACGAAATACGAAATACATGAAAGTTTGAAATATTTTATGTACCTAAGTAATTTGCTACTTTGTAAATATATAGCTTTGCATTAATTGATTTTTTATATTAGCACAATTTATTATGTACTTTAAAGAATATATCACGTATGAAATATAACAAATATGGAATATAAAAGAATAAAAGAAGAACTTAATATAAAATATATCAAATCAAATTAAGTAGTACTATGTAAGCAAACAAGAAAAAATGATATAATTACATTATTTTATACATTAGAATTAGGGTTTTCGCTCACGGAGAAACTGAAAACTGGTTGGCAACTCAATTCACGGCTCAATTTATCAACCTCCTGAACAAAATCCATATTTTTCTGATCTGATAAATCACAAATTACTCGAAAACTTGACAGGCCGTGAGCCGCCACCATTGCAAGCTGTCAACAAGACAACTGAAACGCGACTGTCGTGGCGACCAGCACTGCTAGTCACCGCGGCCGTCGCGTTTCAGATTTCTTTTTGACAGGTTGCCATGACCACGACCTGTGTGCGGACCGCCAATTAAATTAACAAGTTCCTTTCCTGTGGATAGCGATTGCGTAGCCAACAGTTTTTTTCCAGTTTCTCCATGGGAGGATGGCCTTAAGGTGGTATAGGTATTTACACTATTCTTCATTAATTTTTGTATAACCACTAGGGTGACAGCGCAATTTAAAATTTGTTCAACTTTGTTCACCGTTTGCTCGAGATTTTTTAGTGACCGTTTTGAATATTTTCCGCCCACATTAAAAAAAAATAATATCTCCGAATTTTAATATTGTCTCCATATTAAAATTCGGAGGTTTAATGATTATAGTTCTATATAACCAATAAATTCATCTATCTTATGTCGATTTTCACATATTCGTAGGATTTAAAAAAATATATTGTAAGGTAGTTAAATTATACTTAATTACTTACAAATAAGGGAAAATTTGCCAAAATTGGCAGCAAAGCAATCCTAGGTATTTTAAATAGTGCCATATTGTGGCGAAAAGCGCTCCAGTGGATAAATTCTTATTTGAACTCCGGCTGATAGTGCTTGAATGAATAATTATTGTCACAATAACGTAACGACAAATACTAGTGCGACTCGCCGGGCGCACATGTTTGGCCCACTAAACATATACATATTATGTACTACTCTAAGTTAAGTAAATTGAATATCAATTCTTTAGTTTTTTCATCATGGTTCAGTTTGATTTCACCTGGTGATGCAGAAACTTTGAGCAGTTTGTTAAAATAGTGTCATGACAAAGGCATCAAGTGTATTGAAAGGGGTTGAAATCCCGCTCGGTTAAAATGGCCATGATTTACTAGAGGGCGGCAGCTTGCCACACTGAACTTCCCTTTGAAAAGTGGATCAAATCCCAGCACTGGATAAAATTAGCGAAAGTTCTTGGAATAAGATAATGTAATCAAAATTGTTCATGGACGTTTCAAATCCCAGCGGACAAAGTAATTTGTCAGTATGGAAAGGAATTGACTGGGGAGATTGGTAGGACCATCAACAAGATACTCCAACAACTCAACAGGCAAATGCGGCTGTCGGGAGCGAAAAGTATCAGGAAATGTCAATATCATCGTGAAGAAAGGTAGGTTAATAATTTATTTTGCCAATGTCTCTGGCTCACATACCCAGGCCCACCTTTAGCCGTCTGAACGCCTGCGTACAAAACCGACAACGCATCATTAAATCCATCTGTACTTACCATGTTTAATTTTCTCACCAACATTTAACATAATAACTACTGACAACACTAGCTTCCTTTTTGAAGTGAAAACTTCTTTAAGACCTTGATTTGAAACTCGATGAAACGAAAAAGCGACACTAAAAGAGACCAAAACATCCATCCGTAGGATTTAGCCTGCAAGAGAATGGGGTAGATTAATCGGTCTCCTTTTTGTACGGTGCTTCATAGCCTCCCCACTCTTGTCTATGTAATTCAGTTTTATGAAGGTTTTTTTCTATTTCTAGAACTGCACACTTGTAATTTTTTTAATCAATATCAATACCCAGGAGGCCTTGAGGAAAAATCTCTCTGAGCCGACGTCATCTTTGGGGATGCTGTGTGGAGGGTATTTTTAGGGAAAGGAAGGAGAAAAAGTTCTAGGAAGGAAAAAGGCATGAGGTGTGAGTAGGAATCTGGGGGTTAATGTGTTTAGAAGTGAACGTATGAATCCATCCCTATTTGACCTCTCCAGCAGAACCGTCCGTTGTTCCTGGACACACTGATCCCCAGATTCCTACGCATCCTTCATACCTTTTTCCTTGTCAGAACTTCCTCTCCTTCTTTTACCTACAAATACCTACCTTTCACACAGCATTCCCCAAATAAGAGATTTGTTTTTTTTAAGGCCTCCTGTGTGAACGTAATGTAAAAAACAAAACAAAAAATTGTGGGCATAAAATGCACAATTTAGAAACAAAACACACTTTAAATACGGGGTAAAATACAAAAACAAAAACAAAGTTTTCATTTTCATCGCATCTAAAGTGCTGTGGTAAATTCGAAAGCCACAAGCCAAACCTTCCACTAATTAAAATCATTACCAACATTTACCAAAACATTCAGGGTTTGGCATGTTCTATTTCGGCCCATAACTTTATTTAGCAACTAATTAACGAACGTGGGCGCCATTGTTGTTTAAGATATTACCTACAACACTAAATACTTGAAAAGGTTAACAAACGATCGATCAATGGATTTATTAGTCTGGATGTTGGAAGATGTATGACTTTGAGCTACATTAAAAGTTGGTTGCCCTTTGAGGTGAAATTGAGTTAGGTTAGATAATAATAAAGCGTATCTTGGATATTGTGCGTATCCATTATGGAAGATGAAAATATAATCTAGTTCGAGAGATAAAAGTTTTTATAAAAATTGAAAAAAGAAAATACTTGTAGTCAGGCAAAATAAGATTCTCACCTTAAGCGAGCAACGGTTTTTGTTTGCCAAAGTTTTCTACAAGGGTAATTAAAATGATCTGGAACTGGAAATAACGGACAACAAAGATTAACAAATTTATCGTTAAATTGACGGGAAAACAAAGTAACCGCCATTTATCGCTGAAGCAGGGTAAATTAAACGACTTTCGCAATGTCAGGTGGATATACAACTGAATCTCTTACATATTATTTTTGTCTCAATCATTCTTATTTAGTCCTTAATACTACTAATTCCCTCCTGTGTACCACTGTAAATTATAATCTTATCATTGTTATGTAAAAGCCTTTTAAGGCGTTTAATAAATAAATTAATAAAATAAATATTCTTTTTTTTTCAAATGTTACCTGCTTTTATCCTTCAAGGGCTTGTTCTAGGCCAACAATTCAAATTATGGAAAGGAAAAGGGTGAATTAATCTATTAATTTTATTTAAACTATCAAATTTCAAAATGACGAGGAAGATTGAAGTCGAGTTCAGACTTAGAAGAGATGAGATTTTTAATGAAAGGCTTGATAGAAGAGAAGATATTTCTTTACGAAGTATAATCTGGTGAGTCGGGGACGTGAATTTTAAAAAGGTTAGAAGACAGGGAACAATGTTCTCATTCGTTCAATTCTCATTCGAACAAGTGAGGATATTTCATTTTTGGAAAAATGTGGGAATTGTGGAAACCACACTATTGGTGGGATATCCTTTGTATTGATTGAGGCATGGCAGGATCTCTTGGATTGATTCCAAAGTATCAGGTTTAAAGTTTGGTTCCTGTTTTATGAATATTCCTTAAAAAATCGTCTCTTGTTAAATATAATTTTTGTCGGTAACGATTTTTGGTGATCGTGGACGATTTATGCAAACACCACGAAAAATAATTTGACCTAAGTAACAATGTTTTGTGTTTTCTTACCTGCAGTATCCTCAGAATGAGCGTGGTGTTCTGGAAGTCATACTCCAGAGAGAAGTGTATCTGCCCCACGTTCTCGGAGGGCTCGGAGTTGTCGATATACATGTCAACCAGCGATATGGAGCGGTTCTGCAGAAAGGCCATCTGCTGGGAAAGAAAATAACGTTAATCCTCGTCATGATTACCCATAATACACCCTTATTAGCGGTTTATCACACAAAAAATGCAACGAGCAGGACTGCAACGAAAATGACAACAAGCAGGACTTTGTTGACAATTAGTTTGGCTTCAGAAACGCGTTTGAGACGCGTGAAACAACATTGTCTGTAGACGTAATATTGCAAAGGGTTGTGACCAAAGAAAGGAAGTCTTTACCTGTTTTATTGACTACGAAAAGGCATTTGACAGGGTAAAACATGCCGACCTAATGAAAATGCTTGCGAATTGTAACGTTGACACCAAAGACCAGAATTTCATTAAAAATCTGTATTGGTTCCAAACAGAAGAAATAAGACATGGGAATGAGAGATCTAATGCAATCGCCATTCAGCGTGGAGTATGACAAGGCTGTATCCTGTCGCCACTATTATTTAATCTCTATTCCAACTATGTTTTTAAAAGACCCCTTAGTAATAACGAGAAGGGTCTTAAGATCAACGGAGTTGTCATTAATAACATAAGATATACAGATGATACTGTATTACTAGGTGACAGTATCAGTGACCTCCAAAACCTATTAAATCTTGTTAATAATACTGGTAAGCAACTTGGCCTAACAATCAACGACAATCAAACTAAATGGATGACATTTCGACGACTTGATCAATCTGGTTCAATGATACAATTAAATGGTTATAATGTCGAAAAGGTGCAGAGATTTAGATACCTCGGCAGTATTCTCACTGAGACTCTTGACCCAGATATAGAGATTAGGTGCAGAATTGAAGCAGCAAGAACTGCGTTTAGTAAAAATCCCTCTTCTGCAATGACAATATCAGCTTAAAACTGATGCAGAGAATGCTAAAATGTCATATGTGGTCGGTCTTGCTGTATGGATGTGAAACATGGACCTTGAAAATAAATACCATGAACAGGTTAGAGGCTTTTGAAATGTGGCTTCACCGGAGAATGCTCAAGGTCCCATGGACCGACATGATCACCAACAGAGAAATTCTCAGGCGGGCTAGAGCAGATAGACAATTGCTTACATTAATAAAAATCTAGAAAATTTCATATCTGGGTCATATATTTCGAGGGGAGAAGTATCACTTGCTCCATTTACTATTGAAAGGCAAGATAGAGGGTCGCCGAGGGCCTGGTAGGAGACAAATGTCTTGGCTGCGAAATGTACGAGAGTTGACCGGCATTAGAAGTGTGGAGGAGCTATCCGGGCAGCGCAAGACAGAAATACATTTTCAAGAGTGATCGCCAACGTCGGGGGGACCTGATAGGGCACACAAAGAAGAAGAAGACAAAAAATCACAAAGAATTTGCAAAAAATTACGTCACTTTTTCTGTTAAAGTCTACAATGGAGAGAGCGTTAATGATTGCCATTCGCCGACTAGAGCGAAAGAAAAATAAAATATCTATAAAGCAGAAAGTTCTGAAAATCTGTGTCTCAGCAATTCTTGAACGGTGAGTTTTGGACTCTTTTCTTCAAGTTCTTTTAAAAATTATACAGCAAAATCTGTCTGAAATTTCTGTTTTTCTTCTCGCAGTTTTTTAAACTTTATCATTATAAATTTTTATTCACAATGAGCAATTAAGCTTTAAAATATAAATTTAACCTCGGATTTTTCGAATTACACACTTCGATTTCGTGAAAACTCAACGCTACAAGTAAAAAATATAACATCACATAAGTTGTTCATATTTTTATATGTTTTCAAGTGAAAATATGATTTTTTTTAATCTTCTGAGAAGACAATCACTTAAGTATACATTGTTATAATTAGAATAAATAATTTAGTTTGGGTACTATTTTTTCCATACATCTTTAATAATATAACCAACCGGTTTCGATTCGACCCAAACCTTCATCAGGGTTTCATTGTAATGTACATGTGTACACGTTTTTAGATTTTCACGACTAAAAGTATTTTCGTTATTTGTTTGTGGGATGTTATGCCTTGTTGCGCTACCTCCTTCTACCTCCTTCTTTCTCAACACGGCATAACGCAACACGGCATGAGAGTATGAAGAATGAAGAAAGAATGAATGTATTTAAAAAGAAATGTTATGCTTACTGTAAAAATATTTAAATTTATCAAATGAAATGTTACATTGTGCTTATTAGTTTATATTCATGTAGTATAAACTAACTCAATAAATAATAAAAAAATAAAAAAAATAACACCCCAAAAACAAATAACGAAAGTACATGTGTATATTTCTATGAAACTCAGGTCTTGTAAAAACCGGTTAATTTATATATTAAAGATGTATACTCAATAAAGTGACATCCAAAGTTAGTGATTATATTAAAGTATAATTATATTTTTTAAAACCAAAGCACAGATTAGTACGTCACACAGATTACAGTTAAAGTGACAAATGATACGTTATGGACAAATCAGAATATTGCTAATACAACTCAAACCAAATTTGATAATATTTTACAAAAGTTAATAAAATGGAGACAGCATTAATAATAGCGATCTCCAGTACGTTATATACGCTAGTATTTTATGAAAAAAATTCACTCAAAAATAAAATGTTGAAAATAAAATTGCGAATTTGAAGGATTAAAAATGTAATTTGAAAGTCTGACCATTTTCCCTTTGACAGCTTTCTGAATTCGTGAACACCTTTATTAAAACTTTCACTGTGAATCTTCTTTCCCAGTAAAGGCAGTAAAAATTGAAAAGAACAGGCTTTAGCTAATCCTCTATAAAACTAAACTCAACCATTCCTTTCCTGTTTCAAAGCGAAAGAAATATACAGTTCGTTTAAAAACTTTGTCACTTTCGTCTTACGGGCTTTGCAACGCAGAAATATGGTCTCTGAAGATCACTATCAAAGTTTCACCGTAAAATATATGAAATCTAGAAAGCTTTTGCGATATGATGACGGTAGATACTCTGAAACTCTGGATACACCAGGAGCTTTTAGATTTATTAAGGATCTTTCAGAAAGATTCGAGTCATTTGGGATCATCCAGGTGTTTCAGGGACATTCGAAACCTTTCAGAGTCTTTCAGGTTATTCAAAATCTATCCGGATCATTCAGTTTCAAGAAGTCTTTTGGAATAATTAAAATCTTTCCAGATCTTTGAAATTTTCCGTGATGTATCGAGTCTTCGAATCATTGAAGAACTCTTAGAAACCAGTTTATTAAACTCTTCTTTCAGAGTGGAAAGCTTTTCAGATAAGAATTCATACCTCAAAAATACGTGGAATTTTTCACTCATCTCTACAATAACATGACCCACCTATTGCTGAACTATTCACATACATAGACGGGAGATATATCAAATAAACAACTGAAAACTGACATAAAATTAACAAAAATCTCGCTAATTTGTCATATCTCACTATCTACTAGAACTTTTGTATGAATACCTTTCTCAACCCAACTACCTATTACTAAAAGCTATTGAGTGGAAATATTTTTGATCATTTAGAAAATTCCAACATCTTTCAGCACTTTCAAAGATCGTTCAGAACCCAATCATCACTAAATCTATCATATTGAGTGGAAAGCTTTAAAAAATTTTGGCATATCTCACTATCTCTCATCATAAAAACTTTTTTCATTGGAAAGCTTTCAGTAATTTCATATATTTCACATTCTTCCAGAACCTCTTAAGATTTTTCAGAACTTATTTAACACTAAACTCCTCCACCAGAGCGTAAAGGTCACAAAATAAAAATGTTGCTCTCAGTTCGTTTGATAAACCAAGACTGGTTATCTTCCCAAATGAGCCTACGAAGAAGACTGAAAACTTAATATATGTTATCCCCCGCTTTGTAAACATTGATGTTTTAATTAAAAACACTGATGAAATGAAGACACCGTGCGGAGTTTATCTACGCGATGAACCAATTTCGCCAGGGATACTTAGCAGAATTTCATTTAGAGCCACTTTAGAGGTATTTACATACTGAGGGGAGGGAAACGCAAGGCGAAGGTCTCCATAACGTAGACAGGTAACTACTTGTTCAGTAAAGAAGGCAATATATTTTTTAAGAACTTGTATAATTTAAAAAAATAAACTGGGTGTTAAGGGACGTAGAAGACTTACTTTAACCAGTGATTCCTGGAATTATTAGGATTAAAAAATGTAACGAAATTTTTGGTCGCCGTTGACAATTTTGATATCTTTTTATTTCAACTAAAAACATAAAAAAAATTAGTTGGTAGGTATTGGACAGTTAGGGGTGGGGTGAAGTCAGTCAAGTACGTTCCTTAACATCTTGTATATTATTATTACGTGCTACCTGGTATTTTTTTTAATTATTCACCCACCGAACCTTAATTTTATTTTTACGAATTTTGTGTTGGAATTAAGGATAATCTCGTTTCGTTTATAAATTTATTTCCAAATACTTCAGCGTTTCCCCGGGGTTGCCAGGGCTTTGCACAGAGCGTTTTGAAATCAGCTATAGATGGTGACCTTTACCTTGTGTTGAAGGTTAAATGTGCAAAATTTCATCGACATCGGGATAAAACTATAGATATGTGTAAAAATTAAACCCTTGCCCACTCGCAACAAACTCAAAGACATTCTCTTTTATATTAATAGATTTCATAAAGCTTACAGCAATCTATCATTTTTATCAAACCTCCTCATTCGGAAAACAGAATTTTTAATGTGAATTCGCAATGCACCCGAGACTGCAAAAAGTGGGACTGTGGCACTCTCAATTCGGGTGTATTGTGAGACTTAAGAGATTGGGTAGAGGATAGAAATGAGGAATATGAAAACTGTTAAGCACCTGTCTATTATAATCTGCTAAAAAATTCGGAAAAAGCAATTGATTGAGTAAGCAAAAAGGTTCTAAATTGTAGTCTTTCGCCAGTGCGGTTCTGAGAGAATCTGACAATTTGGTTACAGTAATCTTTAATGTTTTCCAAGCCACTTTATTCGATCATTCGAATGATACCACATGCCAAAATCTTTCATCCTTACCCTGCCAGTTCCATATGTTACTACCTGATACCGTGATACCATGATTGGTATCACAACTTAATTAACTTTTATCAACACATTGATAAAAGTTATTGTGCAGTTAATAATATATATTTTCAAGGAATGTAATCTAGAGGTATTATTCTCTTTTTTACCCATCACAATTCTGAGTCCGATGATGGGTTTTTTTTTTTACATCAGCTCCATACAGGAGGCTCTGGGGAATATTGAGCCAATATTTCTAGATGATTCCCTTTGGGGCCTATGTCATCTTTGGGATGCTGTGGGAAAGGTCTTTTTAGGATAGAAAGGAGAAGAAGTTCAGAGAAGGAAAAGTATGAGGATTTGGTAGGAATCTGGAAGTTAGTGTGTCCAGGTGGTCACCCACTGCGGTGCAATGCGAGTTTTGCCTAAGATGTTAATTGTTGTATTTCTCTCAACCAGTCTCTCCCGATTCCGCCTGTAATGCAGTTGGTGGGCAGATGCATCAGCTGCCAATACCCAGACAAACCCCGTTTGCACCCCCTAAACCTAAAAACCGTTATACACATACGAGCTTGAGTTGTCCATAAATTAATTTCTTGGATTCTCCAATCCGCCAATATCGTTATCAGTTTTATCAGTCTCCCCATCTCTCGGAGGCAAGTTTTCAGAAGTGCAAGAACTCATTCACTTCCCCCAAGAACCCATAAACTAATACAAAACTTCAGTAAGGCGGTAACACATCAAAGCGAATATTGCTTTACTTTCGCAGCCGCTTAACATGTTATTATGTTACAAAGTAGTTGCACAATTTTACCAGATAAATTATGCCTCCGCGGCTTCGTAAGACGAGGAAGAGAAGGGAGGAGGGAGATGAGAAAACTATTCTCATCGTATTTAAAAAAATATATATTTATTATAAATAAATTAAACAATCTTACTGTAGTATCTGTTAATCCCAGTGATTAACCCGTTTAATCACAGAAGACTATATTTGTTCCAACTCACATAGGTCACATAGAAATCATTGTGTCTCCCTGACTATCACAGTGACACCAATAGTTTAGTAAAATACGGTAGTTTGGTCTCCACCTTACAAAATTCACGTTAATAACATTAAGCGAATACAAAAAAAAATATTTGCCTTTTGTAAATTTTAAATTAAATATCCCACTAGAAGACTTACAATATAATCTATAACTAAATATTCTAAAAATACACACACTAGAAGACAGACGTAAAATAAATGACTTAACATTTGTATTAAAATACTTACTCCAAATTCGACTGTTGCGAACTCCTGAAACTCATAAACTTACGAATAACGAATCTAACCACACGACAAAATACACTATTCTACTGCAGCATTCATAAGCGGAACTACATTGCCCACTCTCCGATACAACGATTTCACACTATGGGAAATCAGTACTTAGGTGATGTTGATATATTTAACATCAACTTGGCGAATTTTGTGGATCTTGAAAACAAACTTATTCCAAAACTATTCCTAAACATATTGTATTTTTGTAAACATATCAAACCGCTGTACTTTTGTGACTTGTTTGCAATTTTTATCTAATTTTATTTTTTTATTTCTTCATCTGTTTAAATTGAATGAAAATTAAAATCTGAATTAATTGTACTGCGAAACATGTGAAAGCCCTCTGGGCGTTGAATAAATATATAGATAAATAAAATACCTATTATTAAAATTTCTCGGCACTCGTGCTCATGTTAACATAAATATCACTATTCGATGTGCATTAAATTTTCTGATAGGGTTGTATGGACAACCATATAAAATATCGATTTTAGTTTCAATATTAATATCCTTCTCGACCGCACTATCCATTGACAGTAGGCCCAATCTCACTGGCTTTAAATATTTACAAGGCAATTAGGGGAGACGTCAGAGTGTTCGCTACATTTTTGGTGAAGCAGTCGGTTTTGCACACTTTACCGAAATTTAAAATTCTGATTTTCAACATTTTGAGTAAAAACACGAAAAGAATGCTCTGGAAATGATTTAACATATATTATGTACTCCATTAAATTTACCCATAATATAATATATATAAATCGACACCCATACAATATTAAGTTTTTAGTAATTATATTATGGACAGCATTTAAAATTTAGTTTTGCGTCAATCTCCCTAGAAAGTGGACTGAACAGTGATGGGATACGAATCTGGACGTCGTAAGAACAACTCGGTTACGGAAATAGTTTTTTTTTTAAATAAAAGGATACGAACACAGGTAAATATTATAACTACGTTGATATAGGTATATTTTTGAAGTAAAACTGTTTAACGCACGCTCGACACTTGGGGGTAAAATGATGAATACGTTATGAAACGTTACGAAAAAATATGAAACGTTACCAAAAAATGTGACACGCTAATCAATATGAAACGTTATCAATGTGAAACGCTAATCAATGATATGGTTGAGTTGAGTTGAGTTGAATTGATTTGAATTGAGTTGAGTTGAGTTGAGTTGAGTTGAGTTGAGTTGAGTTGAGTTGAGTTGAGTTGAGTTGAGTTGAGTTGAGTTGAGTTGATTTGAGTTGTGTTGATAGCTGAGAGCTGAGAGCTGAGAGTTGAGAGTTGAGAGTTGAGAGTTGAGAGTTGAGAGTTGAGAGTTGAGAGTTGAGAGTTGAGAGTTGAGAGTTGAGAGTTGAGAGTTGAGAGTTGAGAGTTGAGAGTTGAGAGTTGAGAGTTGAGAGTTGAGAGTTGAGAGTTGAGAGTTGAGAGTTGAGAGTTGAGAGTTGAGAGTTGAGTTGAGTTGATGGGGATGTTGATGGGATGGGGAAATTTTTATTCCTGTTATTTTTATAGTGAAAATATTTTTTTTTTTGGAACATGTCATACTTATATTAGTTTTTTAAGTGATTAAAATTTAAAAAAAAACGTAAATCGTTCAAATAAAATTTACTTTGGATATATAATATAATTTATTTGGATATATATAATCTATTTCTAAATATTCTAAAAATACACGCACACAGACAGACGTAAAATAAACTACTTATCATTTTTATTCAAATACTTAACTATAAACTCGACTGTTAGGAACTCCTGCAACTCATAAACTTACGAATTTCGACAGTAACCACACGACAAAATAAACAATTCTACTGCAGCATTCATAAGTGGACCTACATTGCCCACTCTCCGATACAACGATTTCACACTATGGGAAAGCAGTACTTAGGTGATGTTGATATATTCAACATCAACTTGGCGTATTTTGTGGGTCTTGTAAAAAAACTTATTCCAAAACTAATCCTAAACATATCTGTATTTTTGTAAACCTATCAAACCGCTGTATTTTTATGACTTGTGTGCATTTTTTATCTAATTTTATTTTTATTATTTCTTTATCTGTTTAAAAATCATCTGTCATGAATGAATTGTACAACTAAACATGTCAAAACCTTCTGGGCGTTAAATAAATAAATAAATAAATCCGCGACCTCCGGATTGCTAGTCGAGAGTCTTGCTAGAGAAAAAAAAATCCGATCCATTCGAGTAGATATCATAAAAAAAAGCTTCGAAAATCATTGCCGAGTAGATTTTATAATTTCATGTATCGCTGTGGTACCTAACATTTATCGGTATTAACTGTGTTACCAAACAGGTGTGAATATCCAGAATCTGAACTATTCTCCATTTCTTTACCTTGCTCCTCCACATTTTTTACAACACTGAAGGTGTCATAGTCCCATGGGTTCTGAACAGTGAGGCATATATAAAAATACTCAGTTTTAAAACCATAAACTTAAATTCCCTGAAAAATACTTAGTTTTCTTTTTAACAAACCGACGACGAAAATAACTTCATTCGTGGTACAAAATAATACGGATTTTGTTGGGTAGCTTACCAGTGAAAGTCCCATATGGCATATTATTCTATTTAAACGTGCCCACCAGTAATCCTTATCACTCTTTTATGACTCGAGTACCCGCCTAACTGAAAACCCATGTTTAAAAGCACTCGGATAAAATAAAATGTGAAAAAGATCGTTCAAATTGTTTTATACAATTTTTTAAAGTAAACAGAACGAAAGCCAGAGCCGTGGTAGTATTATGAAAAAAGTTAATACCCAAAAAGTGAGATAACCTATCTTATTAACATAAAATTACTATGCTATGTGAAGAAAGAGCAGTTGCGTACAAGTCTCAATAAAACGTAATTACATTTTTTTATTACATGATTATATTTTTTATTCAAATACAAGCAATTTCAATTTGAGGAGGCAGGAATAAGTACCGGCGCCCGGGGAACGATTTATTGGATAACAGTCACCTCTGCCAAAGGTTACCCCTACTGGTTTGCTTCGTTTGTTAAATTAGCGTGGGTATCTTGGTTCATGAGGCGAGGTTTGTTTGTGGGCCTGATAAGACAGGCTGGTTACGGGACAACTTTTGACCTCTCCAGCCCGACTCTCTCGGCTCGCGTAATGGATTCATACGTCCATTACCCTTGGAAACACTGACCCCAAGTTTCTACAAATCCCACAAACCTTTTTTTCTTTCCAGAACAGAACTTCTTCCTTTTTTGTGACGGACGTGCTGACCGCATGACTACGTTAGAATTTATGTCATGGCCACACCTACGGAAGGAGTCCCTGGAATAGCTCTATAGCAGCAAAAGAGACTACGTTCTTCCTTCGCTCATGGTGTAAGGAGCGAAATTTGGCGACTCCATGGATTGGGACCTTCAACCTATTTACATTAGGTGAAGGTGCGATCTCACCCTTTCTGGTACCCTTTTATTTAAAAGACCCTCCACTCAACTTCTCCTAAGATGACATAGGCCCCGAAGGAAATTATTTTCAACAATGTGTGGGGCTAATGTAAAATAGCCACATTTAAAGCGCCTATAGCGAAGGAAGGAATTCCTACTAAAGAAATTGCATTTTTTTTATAAAAGCTTGATAGTCTTTTTACTTTCTTTCAGCTTTCCCCTTTTCTCATTCCACTTGACTAACCAATCTCCAATGTATAAGACGACATAGCTTACCACACACATACGCAGATGCTCGTGTTTTACTGGTATACCTACTGCGTCGTATCTAAAAACACAGTAATTACCAAAAGAAGCAATTATTAGTTGCGTAAGGGGAAGTTATTAAGTATAGAATTTTTTATGCTTTGTCAAAAAAAAAATTCTAGTTTATGGTATTAAAAAGAGATCATATTGTTTTGGATAAAATCGCAATTTAATCGATCTTAGTAAGTAAAAGCGAAGTATTCCTGTTTCTGTAGGTAAATACTCAGTTCCTAGGTTGAAATTACTGCGTCTATTTACAAATCCACTGTGTTTTTATTTACCTCCTTGAAATATATATTATCTTATGGCACTACAACCAGCAAACCTCTAAAATAACCACCACAAAAACAAACATAATTACCTCCACAACAACCACTACAAAAACCAAAATAACAACCTTCACAACAACCACTACAAAAACCAACATAACAACCTTCACAACAATCACTACAAAAACCAACAAAACAACCTCCAAAACAACCACTACAGAAACCTGCATAAGAACCTCCACAATAACCACTACAAAAACCAACATAACAACTATCTAAAACCCAGGTAATTCTCAAACTTTCTCTTCCCATCTCCTTCACCTCCTCACTTCTTTCGCCTCACAACATATCCCAAACGGGAATGCCGAAGATCTACTGGTTCAGAGTAGTAGTGACTTATGTGCCATATTCACATTATAATTCTTTTAACTTACCACAAGCACTTCAAAAAACGTTCACCATTGGTAAGTAAAAATAGAAAATGGCATATTTTCAACAGATATTATAATATTAACAACTTTAAAAAAAGGTTTTAATTTTCAGTGTACATTTGTTAGGTATTTGTACACTGAAAATTAAAACTCTTCAAAACAAAATGTCTATAAATTGTTACATAGTTAATGCCCAAGATATACAAAAAAAATAAAAATAAAAAAGGTAATATAGAATGAGTGTCTGTCTACGAGTGTTTTGGCAATCACTAGGTACATTATGCCAATTTTAAGTTCCTTGATTCTTGATAATGACTCCGTTGCGAATAACTCCCTTTAACTTACTTTGGCAGTATTATAAACGTAGGTACAAGAAGGTTTTACTGGAACATCGTTAAATTTATTAACGTTAAATTAACATATCTTCTGCTAAATCTTACCTATTTACGTATTCATTATTCGCTACTAACTTACTCCTTCACTAAGCTATCTTTAATTCATTAACTACTGCAATTGCAACGAAAATTTTTTTGCAATATAGGGTGACAATAAATTACACTGGAGAGTGGATTGAAAATTACGTTTTAGTTATAAAAATCCACTGTAAGAAGTTAAAATTGTTGAGTTATTAAATTATTTGATCACGAACCATTCAGGAAGAAGATGATACTTATAAATCTAAACGAAAATATGAACAAGAACAAATCATAGAAAAATAACGGTTAGCACAAACCCACAATGCCTTGTATTACCGGGACAAATAATAGGTACTTGGACAACCAACTTGGCAATTGACCTCTTATTTTTAAGTAATTTTTGTCGATCTCATATTTAAAATTCAGAATTAACAATATTTTCTTTGATTAATTGTTTTTCATATTTTTGGCTGCTACCTTTTTAAATGATCACAAAGATCTAAAGATTTTTTAATTTTTTTTTTAATTTTTCTTTATTCATTACATACATAATATGGTTACATTATTAGTGGATTTTCGACCACCATGCACGCCCGTGTTACGGTGGTCGATTAATTATTAATTAATTGGTTTGTAACGTAGATAGTGTCTCGGATAAACATATCTGATTTTATTCATACGGACCCACATTGACCCTTTCCAAAAAGGTCTAAATGAATATTTAATTTTTATTGGAATATCTCTTGTTATAATAACTTTTTAAGGTTATCAATGTAAAGCCCGCCTTTGTTGGGGCTATTTACAATTTAAAACTTTTATCCGAAGTTTTTTTTTAAATTTATGACTAATACCACATTCAGCATATCACAGCCATCTCATAATAAAAAAAATCTAATAAATTATTATATTGGAATTCCATCACGAATTGTAAATATCAAAAATGGAAATATTTTGTTGCCAACCCAATATTTAAATGGTGAATGAATGAATCTTCTTGTAATCAAATTACTCTTGTAATAAAACCTAACCCAACAAAATATCTAGCAACATTTTATGTTTCAACAACACCATCACTTAATAATATCCAATAAAAACCTCGCACGCCTCTTTTTTGGCGTCGAGAGAGAAGAAATATTTTTTCGTAACAGGAAGCAATACAAATACCCACTTACTAGATTTTTTAGCCGGGATGATGGGAGCTTGCAAAATAATATTTAGGTATAGAGCAGATTCGAAGAACAAAAAATACACGTGAATGAGTTGAATGTGGAGGGGAAAACAGTAAAATGAGGCAACGTGGACTTGGAATATAATAGCGGGATTTTATAGGACGCTGTCAACAGTGGGTAATATGGAAAAACGAAATTTGATGTAAAAAATACTACTTTAAGTACATGCTACATTAAAATAATGTGTGTGGGAGACCAAACTCAATGGGGGGTAATTTTTTTATTATTTATTAATTTACGGACAATAGTCCATTAAAAACGTAATAATAACACGAATAAAAAAAGCAGATGTGACAGTGAAGGTAGAGCACATATAAATGAATAGCAATGACAATATAAAATGTAAAAAGTACATATAGAAGACACTACAAGTCAAAGCATGAAGAAGCATTTAAATATTGCTTATCGACTGCTGAAATTCATTTAGTTTTACATCAAAAAATTCAATGCTTTGACTTGCGTTGACAACTTTGAAATTCTGGATAAAGGAGAATGGTATCCATAAGTAGTAGAATGTTGATTGAGGAACAGCAATTCATTATTTCGGAGTCTACGGGAAGGGATGTTGAACTGGATGAGTTGTAACAAATCAGGCGTATCAGTAATACTGTTGATAATTTTAAATATGAAAATTAGATCAGAGTCCTTTCTATGTTTTATAAGGAAGAAATGTTTAAAATTTGTTCAATTTCATCATATGAGTACTCGCCTCTTTCAAGACCTAACCTCCAAACAATTCCTTTTAGGAAGCGATGTTGAACGGATTCGATGTGACAAATGTGGACAGCATAGAAAGGAGACCAAATTACACTCGTATATTCAAGGTGAGGGCGAACCAGCAAATAGTAAAGAGTTTTAAGTGTTTTTATATGTGTGAAGTCAGAGGTAATTCGATGAATGAAGCCGAGTAATTTAAGTGATTTATTTACGATGTTATTAATGTGATCAGAGTGACTCCAAGGTAATTGATAGATGTCACAGAAGATAGACAAACACTAGGTATTTAGTTTATAATCAAACTGAATAGGTTTTTTGTTCTATAAAAGGACAAAATTTTACATTTATCAAAATTAAGTTCCATGCAGTTAATTTTGCACCAATCGTTAAATGAATCAATATCAAGTTGAAATAATAAACAGTCAAGGTGGAATTTAATAATTTTAAGAATCTTATTATCATCAGCAAATAGCCAGAAACGTGCGTGAGAAAAAAACTTTAGTGATATCATTAATAAAAAGGTTAAACAGAAGCGGGGTCCAATGGGCTCCTTGGGGAACGCCGGACGTTACATTAATGTTAAAGGATTCAAAGTTATTTATTTTAACCCTTTGATTTATTGATGACACCGATGACACTGTTTAAGATTCATTTATTTACTATTTATTGGTTGCTGAGTTGCTAGTCATTGTTTGTTAGTTGTTATAGATAATGTATAGGTGTGAGGGGTGAAATGTGACGGAACCGTTACATATGTCCCCTCCTTTTTTATGTGAATACAGCACAAGAATCCCAACTGCTCCCAACCGCCTCGACCCAATGACACCGGCATACCCAAATGGGGTACGTTGTGAGGCTGAATGTAGTGGTAGGGGAAAGAGATGGGGCAGAGGAAGGTGGAGAAGTACCTGGCTATTTAGATCTAAATTAAAATTAGAACAAAATCAAAATTAGAACACTGAACTTGTTAAAAATCATAACAATTAAAAATGGAACAAAAAATATACACAATACACTACAAATTAAAAATAGTACCAACTATCCGGAGGCCGAAGCTTTGGGACTATTGCATCCCCGATTCCGGGTCAGTTGGTTGGTATATATGAGTGGAGAGGGGAAGAGGAGATAGTAAAGAAGAAGGTGCACAAGCAAATGCTTTTAATGGAAGATAAGTAATATTATAATATGTAACATTTTTAAAAATCAATAAAGAAAAAAAAGGTTGGCAAGTACCTGGTTGTCCCCTTCTGATCCCAAAATACAGCTAAAGCCAATTCAAGCAACCAACATTTCGTGTTTCACTAGTGCGATACAAACTTACTTATCATTTAAATTACGAACCTGTCTATCTATAAGTGTATTGCTGTGGTAAGTAAAAACTCATTCATGTTTATGGGAGTCATTCTCCAGAATGAAGGGTCGAGGTTTTTCAGTTCGCACCTCTATAATTTAACGTTCTTATTGTTTTTTTCAGTCGTAAAAACGACCCGTTCTCATATGACATATATGTCAACCGTGCAAATATGATGCTCAATGATCAATAAACATTCGACGTAATAATTACAGACAGGCTGCGCCAGTTTTACAACGCTAGAAATCAACGTTCTAGAGCTTTCTAATGAGACAAACTAATTGTCTGTTTCAAAAGAAAGATAAGATGACTTTTATTATTATTTTTCCCAGGAAGAAAGTATAATTTTCGAGAAGGTAAGGTAAAAATAAAAAAAATAAATATTACAGAGAAGAATCTTATCTTATTTTTTTGGTATTTTCTCCGTATAAAATTTGACTCTATCTTTTATGTACTTTTAAGTAGTGTTATTTTCTTTGAGGTTTCGCTCTCTTATCGGCAAAGTGTTTCGCTAAGCACTCTTTTCTGGGACTTGTTTCGGAATAGGGATTAACGGAAGGCTTTCTGGATCCCCCGAGAGGAAGGAGTTTTCCCGTATCCGAAGTCTGTGAATATTAAATTCACAAAGTGACCCGCTTTTAGGATAAAATGGATAAAACACACAAGGTTGGGATACAGAGGTGTAATTATCAAGGAGTTGAGATGCGAGGATCAAAGAATTAGAGACAGTTTAAGAAAGTGGCATTATAGGTAAAGTAATGAAAGTTGCTGCAATAAAAAAATGCTTAGCATTTATGTATTAGTGTATATTTCAAACGTAGTGTCCTTGCCGTGAGTCATCACGAAATGGTCCTTTGTCTTGTTTACGCCCACTTATTGTGACTAGCTGAAAAGAGACAGCAAGTTTTTATGGTATCCATAATAAATCAATTATAGAGTGTCCTATTGATTAAGTTCGTAAGCGTTGTGATGCGCGCAGATATGTACCTATTGTAAGGGAACTAATTCCAGCTTTCGTTACCTCTTAAGTTAATTTGACCCATATATGGGCCAAACAACTATTTGACATAAAGTAAATTTGACCCATATATGGGTCAGCTCATCTGGTCTCATAAAAGTCGTTTCATCTCCCTCACTCTAATGACGAGATATATGATCTAAACAGTGATAGAAAGGTACAACCCTACACTACGATTTGAGTTCCATAGATATCCGCAAAAAAGATAAAATAATTCCGATTTATGACGTCATACGTTCACCAAATTAATATTTCAAATATAACATGCTTACTTCTAATAATACAATTTGAAAGCGTATATTTACTATTAAAAAATGAGTTTCTTTTTACGTTATCAGTTATTTTAGTTCAGTTTTTAAAGGAAACAATCTAAGGTGAGTCACTTTTAAAACTTTTTAATGTTTGCATTCAAAATATAAATATTTCAAAAATAAAATACTTACTTCTAATGACACACTTTGAAAGCTTCTTTAATCACCTTTCAAAAAAAAAATTGATTTTATTGAAATGCGGAAATTCTCAAGAAATCGCCGGCATTTGACAGCATTTTTATGAGCAGTATCAAAAATATAACTCCAACCCTGAGGGGTTAATACTAGCCAACCGGTAAAATACCCACAAAGTTATTTTTAAATCACACAGTTATTTTACAAAAATTCAGGAAGTCGAATTTCGGAAGAGACGAGCTTTAAAGGTTCACATAAAAAAAACTTTTTCGCTTTAAATGTTATGAACAAGATTTTCGTTCTGATACATTTCGAGATATCAGTGCGGGAAACCGTGTTTATTCAAAGCTTTTGGGATGAAAATACGATCTTCTAACGCATTAACCACCCTTTACTGGTAAACATGTGTTATATAGTGTGATAAGGGACATGGTTGACGTTCTTTAAGCAGTGACATTATTTGGAATTAAAAATGTGAAAAAAAATTTCGTCGCCAGTGAAATTTTAGTTGGTTTTTTTTTTATTAGAACATAAACAAATTAGTATTTCTTAGACAGTTAGGGGTGCGGAGAGGAGTTGATTGATTACTCGGCTGAGTGACCAATGATGACATGTGGAAGAAAAAAAATTGTTTGATTATGAAGAAAAAAAATTGAAAAAAAAGACTCCTAAAAAGTCACCGGAGATCAAATTTCAATTATATTTTTTACACCAAATAATGCCAGGAATCACTGGTTAAAGTAAGTCAAGTATGTCCCTTAACACCCTCTAAACATTAGTGTTGTATACAGTGTTGTATACATTTTAATTTGCCCGAAATTAAATGGTTACCTGACAATTCATTCAAAAATAATGTACTTTCCCCTTCTAATTATAAAAGCATGAAAGCACACAGTCTTGTCAATCTCTCATCAATTTGCAATTTGTATCAATTTAATTATGTACTAAATAGGAATGAAAATTTATTGGATCTTGTTTTTTCTGATAAAGTTAACATTGATATACATATAGCACCAGGCTTAACCAAATTGGATCACTATCACCCTTCATTTGAAATTATAGTGAAACTAAATAAAGATCAATTCCTAGAAATGAATAGAAGTGATTCAAAATATAACTTCAGGAAGGGAAACTTTGATGAATGTCGACAGGATCTATTGTCTGTTAATTGGATAACTCTTTTTAAAAGTAAAAATGTGAATAACATGGTAATCTTATTTTATGAAAAATTGTGGGAAATAATTGACAAATACTTTAAAAAATATGGTACTAAAACAAAAAATCAATATCCTGTATGGTTTAATCAGCAATTGATTGCTCTTCTTAAGAAAAAAAAACAAAGTTAGACTTAAGGTAAAAAAACATGGTTACGAGTCAGATTATAGGGAATTCTCTTATTTAAGGAAATTTACAAAAAAAATACAAAGCGAATGTTATAAATCATATATCAACTCTGTCGAAAGTGGTCTGCAAGATAACATAAAGTTATTCTGGTCATACTCAAAATCATTACGAAAAACTAATTGTATACCTAAAGTAATGCATCTTGACGATATTTCCGCAAATGACGGTGAAAATATAGCAAACATATTCTCTAAATATTTTTCATCTGTTTATACCAAGTCGGAATCATCTACTAATGATTCAATGCCAAACATAACTGAACACAATCAAAACAATTTGGGTAAAATACATATTAGTGCAGATGAAATAAAATATTTTTTGAGTAAAATAGATCACAATAAGGGCCCAGGACCTGATAATATTCCTCCTTTCTTTGTTAGTTGCTGTGCAGACTCTTTATGTTTACCGCTTTTTATCATTTTTAATGCATCCCTTACCACGGGAACTTTTCCCGATCTGTGGAAAAAAGCACATGTGGTACCAGTATTAAAATCGGGAGACCAATCTTTAATAAAAAATTATAGGCCAATCAGTATACTATCCTGTTTTGCTAAGGTTTTTGAATCTCTGATATATAAAAATATTTTTTCACATTTTAAGCCCCTTCTCTGCACTAGACAACATGGGTTTGTTCCTCAAAGATCGATCAACTCAAATCTTTTGGAATTTTGTAATTATGTTTGTAATTCTTTTAATGATAGATTACAAGTAGATACAATTTATACTGATTTCCAAAAAGCTTTTGATAAAGTTAACCACTCCATCTTACTAAAAAAACTTGAACAAATTGGAATACATGGAGACCTATTACGCTGGGTGAAATCATATTTGTATAACAGAACTCAATTAGTTCTTATTAATGGATACAAATCATCCCCTATAGTTGTAACTTCTGGTGTACCACAGGGTTCAAATCTTGGCCCCTTGCTTTTTCTTATATTCATAAATGACCTTGGCTCGAAATTAAACTGTGATTATGCTTTTTTCGCCGATGATCTTAAAATTTTTCGTAAGATTAAGTCTGTTTCCGATCATCAGCTGCTTCAAAATGACCTCGACACACTCAATAACTGGTGTACTGTCAATGATATGCACTTAAATGTTGAAAAATGTTACATTTTGAACTTTACTAGAAATAGAATTATAAAGGATTTTTCTTATGTTATCAATAATATTATTCTCAAAAAAGTTTCTTCAATAAGGGATCTAGGAATCACTCTTGATTCTAAATTCATATTTGATGTACATATTAACAACATTAAGTGCAAATCATTAAAAATGATGGGATTTATTCACAGAATATGTAAACCTTTCAAAGATCCTCGATCAATTCTAACTCTTTACAATGCCTTAATTAAAAGTAAACTTGAATATGGAAGCACTATTTGGAATCCACATTACTGCAAATATGAAAACATTGTAGAATCAGTTCAAAAAAAATTACTAAGAATGTTATCCTTCAAATGTGGACTACACGACCATCTCAGATCATACGATATACGTCGTGATTACTTCAAGATTGATACACTTAAAACTAGAAGGCAATTGACTGATCTAATATGTTTACATAAAATTATTCACGGCCATCTTGATACTAAATTATGTCTTAACAGTATTAAAATTAATGTCCCCAATTCCCATTGTTTAAGACGCCATAACATTTTTCATATTAATATATTTAAAAATAATATCGCCTACTTCAGCCCTCTGACCCAGATGTGTCGACTGTATAACAAGATAGAGTGCGCTGATGTGGATATTTTCATTGATAATTTGTACAGTTTTAAAAAAAAAGTTCTAGCGCTGTTAAAAAGTACTAACTAATTATATTGTGTGAATTGTCCCTCTATGCATGCTTGCGTATTTCATATGTCTTTTACCACTCATTGTAATGTGTTACTTGATTGACCTTGTATATAATTCTGTATTTTAATTTGTGATGTTTTTGTTTTTCTAATTGTATTTATTTGTATTTAATTGTACGTAATTGTAGATTTTTATAATTGTATAATAACTGAGTTTTATAAGTGGATTGTTCTCATGTAAATGTAAACATCTGTAAAACCCAGTATAAATAAATAAATAAATAAATACGTTGATATTTTAAGGATTGCAAAACTAAGTTATCTTATTATTAATTTAATATAAAAATAAACTTTATTCCTTAATGCCAGTACACAGGTAAAAACTTTAAGCAGGTCTGTGTGCTGTGCAGTCAGGCAGGTTGTTTCTGTAAGTGTCGTGTTGATCAGTACAAAGACACGTTTTCTTAGTTTCTTTTATGATTGTCTACAAATACTCTGCACAATCTACTCTTGATGAAGCCAGATTGTAAGTGTCACACAACTCTTAATTCTGGTAAAATTGTCGATGGATAAAATTTATTATAACTTGGATTTATTCCTATGGGATGGATAGAAGTACTCTAATAAACTACTCAGTACTCGCAGAAGACGATTTGATTTATAATTCGTTCAAGTCGTCAAGCGATCGATTGATTCGGAAATATTATTAGAAAATGTCATCTGTTAATTTATTTCATTTAATTCCTTGTTTTTTCTTCTATTCGCCTTTAGTGTTAATAATATTGTAGTGTAAATAATAAGATTAATAACAATACAAATAAATTCCTTTAATGTAATTAAAAAATCTTTGCATTTTGATGATGTCACGATTAGTTCGAAACTAATATTGACTGGGACATAATGTATTCACGCCTGTATTTCAGCTTAACATAATTGTTATTTGGTTATTTTATTTATTTTTATTCATTTCATTGTTAATTTTTTTTTTAAATACAAACATTACAGGGTTACGAATAACCCAAAGATATTGAAAAATATTTCAATATTTTTGGAATAACCCAACAATTATTGAAAATCTCCTACTACCACCACAGTAATCGATAAGAAAATAAGAAAATGTTGCTTGTTTCGTGATGGAGGTCTTAGCCAACCGAAGAATCGGACACGTGACGCCCTGGTGGGACCCAAATGCGATGCCAAATCAGATACGGACCGGTCACTAATTACATGAGATGAGAATCTTTCGACCACCATGCTAGATACCTGCCCGTGTTGTGGTGTGAGATATATTATTTTATATCACTGTGCACACATATATCCAATTAAATATCTATGTAAACACTATTTGACTTAATACGGTAACTATGTGATTTTCTGTATCAAATTTATAATAAAAAAATTATTCAATAATGTATGGTAAGTGAACGCAAAGAATGTGCGTTTGACAGGCAGTTAGTGACGATTTCCACCCAATTTAATTCCCGCTATAACAGCCTTTGTATCACAGATTCATTTAAAAGCCACTCGTCCGATCAAATGGAAACATTTTGTATAATTTTATTTTAATTGTAGTAGTTTTCATGCAAGGATGATATTTTAGTACGCGCTAATGCTTCCATGTGCCATTGTAAACTAATGAAATAGAGCTGTGAGCTATAGAAATGGGAGTTTTGTGCATCATCAGCTTTATTGCAAAATTTTGTCGGGGATTCGGATTACTCTATAGTTCCGTAGAAACCTTTTTTATTCCCCATACTGTAAAACGTCATGGAGTGATGAAAATTTATGAACAAAAATTTCCAACCTCAAATCATTTTTCGTTGTAAATTTCGTCTTGTTTTAGTACTCTTTTATTGTTTGTCTTTAGTAAATATCTTTTGCAGAATCAGTAGTAGTCTTGTATTCATATCAATAACGAAAGGTACCTATTTACATTAAGAGCGCATAACCAGCCAGCGGACGAAAATCCACATTTCGTCGAAAGATGTTCTTACGATCGTACAGGGCGGTTCCAATGAGAAAGATAAGGTATTCTCCGTACCAGCTTTTTAAAATTATAACTCAATATCGATTTTACTTCATTCCAAAGTTGCTTTAATTTATACCTGCATCCAAAAATGCTGAAAGGCGTGACGATAAAACTATTAAAATTATGTACTTTTTGTAATTATTTTTTGATCATAAGTATTTATCATTTTTTAATAATGTCTTAGCAAAATTAGAATGTAAAAAAAATCTGAAATATATATGTCGGTAAGTGCGCAAATAAATGCACAAACGGACCAATTTTCGTCAAGAAACACATGTACTTATATATTTTTTAATCATTTTATTTAAACTAAAATTAAAATTCTGTTACATACGTTTACCAGATAATATATTGATTTATTTTACTGCATGATTATATGATTTGAAATGGGTGTTGTATAATACATGTACTTTTTTGAAAATTTAACAAATCCGCCAACGACCTATGGTATGACTTTATTATACTAAAAATTATGATTTTTTCTGAAAATTTAAAACATAAGTTTACTAGATTAAAGAATCATCTTTCAAAACCAATTTATAATTTTTTGTGGAAAAGAGTCAATACGTCTAAACACTGATTTAAAAATGACATATTTCTGGTGTTCTCTGGTAATACAGTCTTAAGATGAAAATATTAAATTTAGCCAAGATATTGACATGTATCAAATTAGTCTATGATTTAGTTACTACATTATTTTAATGTCTGTGGGCTCTTCGAGTCATACGGTCTCGCTGCCGAGTTGTATCGAAAGTGACTGAAGGTAAATGTACGGAATCATTATAGTTCAGGAGCTCCGCAGATAAAACATAGCTTTCAGCTAGGAAAGACGTTTGTCCTCTGAAGTATTATTATAAATTACGATACGTCAATAAACAGTCGCTATGTTTTTAAGAACCCAAGTCTTTCAATAAGCATCCTAAAGTCTTTTGAGAATACAGGTCTCAATACTTACAAATTACAAATGTATAATAGGAGATAACATATGAGACTTTACAATTATTATAAAAGTAATTAGAGTATTTCTTTTAAAAACTGAGTAGGAGCTATATAATCTGATCTTTGTGTGTAAAATCAGTATTCTTATGATATTAATCACTTTAGCATGGGTTATATCCTCTTGGTCAAAAATTTCGCAGTGCCAATTCGGGGCATTACGAATGTATGAAAAACTTTTTTTTTAATTGAAAATCCTAGCATTTTATCTACGACTAAAAAAACTTTCATCCTTTATTTGAAAACTTGAACCGTCATTATTACAAGTACATCCATTCGAATTACGTTTTGGAATAACATAAATTAGAGGATTCCAATGGAATGGGGTTTAATTGGAAAATTTGGCCATTCCTGCAATATTTATAGCTATCAGTACCAAATACCTTTTTCAATCTAATGGCAGGCAGCGGGTGACGGGGGTTCGTAGAAGTAATATAGCCCCTTTATGGCGTTTTTAACTGGGTTCCAATAATTACTGCGAATTTTTCCATTCCTTTTTGATCACAGTTCAAATGAAGGAAAAAGTTATGAGAGAATTTACCAATTACTGTTTTCAAGGCCATAAAGATTTTTTTGTAGACTGGCCAGAAGTCGAGTGTACGGTGACCGGACCACTTAGAATCATGCAACTTCAACACCTTCTTTAAAAAGTCATTAAAAATGAGGAAAAAAATATTTAAAAAAAATGGTTAAATAGGTTGCGTTAGGTGAGGTTATGGAATATTTTTTTATAACTGTTATTGACTTTTCAAAGGGGGTGTTGAAATTGCTTGATTCTGAGTTGTCATGTAACCGAGTATACGTATATGGTGGTGTATGTAGGATTATACATGTAGTTTCAACATCCTTCAACAAATGTCGTTGATATATTACTTAGAACATCCTTACGAGAAATTACAACGACAGCAAATGATTTTTTTTTTTTAATTTCTTTATTTCATCCGAAAAAATATCATGTATATGTAATATAATTTCGTATCATAGTAGTGGATTGATAACATTTTAAGTGTATTTTCGCTTTTTACTTTTTATTTTCTTCCCTTTCTTTTACACAGTAGTAATAAAATAATAACATAATTTTAAAGACAATAACATTCAGTTATTTACAAAGTTAAAAACATAAGGTAATAACATCGTTATAAGAATAATGTTATAATAATAATTGATGTCATTAGTGCAGTATCAAAATATAAGGAAAAATAAATATGTAGGTTAGAACTGTTATATAGAAGTAACATAATATATATTTTAAGTTATGCATAGCCTGCCTCACTAGGCGAACCTGTATTAAGGCAGAATTTTTAGTAAATTGTTTCTCGTAATTTTGTCTATAGTTGACTTATAAATGTATAATATATTATGTTCTTATACAGCAGTACTACCTTATTTCAGTTTACATTATTGCTTGCATATACAAAATATAAAAACAGCAAGTTAATACTACAATAACTGTCAATGACAAGATGTTTGGATGAGGGCAAGAGTAAAGGCTCGATCATTAGAACATATCCAAATTTTAACATTTTTTTAAAACTCTTTCTGTTTTTGACTCAGTTTGATATTTTCTGAGAGCATGTTGAATATTTTTGTGGCAAAGTATCTAAAACTACGTTGACCAAAGGTGGAAGTATTCTTCAAAAGAGGGCGTTATCGCCACGCAATAATATATTCAGCAATAATATTATAAGCATTTTTATTAGAAACGCTGCAAATTTCAAATAAAAGGCACTTTTTTGTCGATGCTTTTTTTGTCGATGCTTTGAAAGATGTAAGAAATATTGATCAGATTAAATTAATAAACATCAACGCGAATTCGATTTGCAATGAATCTCTTTGCCAATCATTCGGAGGCAGGTTTCATATTACCAGCATGTTTCAAACATTTCACAGAAACAGTAGATAGGCAGTTATTTTATACAGTTGTTTCCCTATATTTTCTTTCCGTTACATCATAATAAATTTCATCTTTGATACAAGATTAGTGAAACTTGATATATTGGAAGACGGTAAGGGTTCCGAGAAATTCGATTATAGATTTTCTACAACAATAACTGTTCAAGAATTTTTATTAAGGATCATCGAATTTAACAGTAAATTTTAAAATACCCAAAATAAAAGCACAGATCTGAATGGCAAGGTTCATCAAAATTCACTATTTTTAATTCACTGGAGATGCAATTAAATCAATTTCCTTTGTTATTATAAACGTCTTTAAATGTTCACCATTTCAGAATTCATTTATTTATTTTTATTTATTTATTAAAGATACAGAAGAAAGTACAAATAACATATTTGGAAGCTTTGCCTGTCCAACTAGGAAAGTTTCCCGTTCCAGGACAGACAAATTGACAGGTTTAGTTCATATTATTCCAAGAAATGTACATAAATACATAACAAAAACAATAAAAAAAACAAAAAAAATCGTTTTTCTCTGAAAGTAAGTTTTGTAGTAAAGAAAATGTGTATATAACATATATATATACATACATTTTTTTGACAATGTAGAAAAAGTAATTTGGTAGCATATATAATAATCGGATTTACTGAATTAACCTGGTAACATATAATATATTCAGATTTACAGAGTATGAGATGTAGGTAAGTTAGTAGTATTAACTCTATGGTAGTATTGATAAGTGTAAACCAGGTACCTGATAACAAGATGGAATAATTACAATAAGATTTACAACAAAGATATGAAGTTATGTTAGATTATGTGTTTAGAAGTGTGAACTTAAGGAATCCATTTTATTTTGGCACTTTTGCGAAGGGGTTTTCATATTCATTTTGCTGATAATTTGTTGATTGTATATATTAAGGTCTATAACGTAGAGGACTTATTAATAATCCTTTACAGGGTTAGGTCACATATTAGAACATTCACAGCGTAGCGAGCGAGGAATATAAATGGGGCATAATTTTTACGAGCATAAAATTCTTGTAATAGTAATAAGTAAGATTTAGGAAGGCATACCATGTGATATTCATACAGCTAGTCCTTCAAATTATCTTTTCTATAAAGCAGAAAATCTGTTTGTGATAATGCGGGATATTTTTTTAAATTTTGTTTATTTATTTTAAAAATGCTACATATTATAATATTACTGGTCTTCCATTAAAAGCATTTGCTTGTGGATGGAAGAAGAGTTTATATTTCATATATACATGAACAAATTCAGTCACGTTTTTCATATATATTGGTACAGTTATTTCATATATATTTGGAGCAGTTAAATCAGTTAAACTCTAGGTTGTAACTCAAGAAATTTGGCAATGCTTTTTCTGTTCTTTATTTCTTGAATAACTCTTTTTTCCAGTTTGTGACTGCCAAATATTGTTCACGACCTTGGGTCTTATTTGATATATATTTCTCAATAGTTCTCTATGAGAGAAATTTAAAAAAAAATAGTGTTACGAACAACTCTTTTTAGGTTTGTAAATCTCATTGCCTTTCAGAAACCAATAATGTCAATTTATTTCATAATAAAATTATATTTTTTCTTGGAAAATTAGAGTGATTTAATAAGTAAAATAATATCAATAGTAAAAGAGGGTACAAAATATAATTCATGCAATATTCAGTATTTTTAATATAGTGCCCTCTGGGCTGGGTGTCTTATCGTATATTGTCTAAACTAAAACTTTATAATAAAAGTTTGTTTGTCTGAATTGACCTGACAGGTAAATCTGTCAAAAATTCTAACAAAACAAACCTATATTGCAAATACGAAATGATTTTACTTATAGTAATAAACAAACAATTCAAACAAAACAATTCAATTCAGATACCCCGTTTTATCGCTTATCTGAATAATTAGTTTATAGCGCACAAAATCACAGACAACCGTAATTAGTATGTTTGATAACATGTTTTGCTGAATTAAACAATGTTATAATTTTTTTATAAACACTACGTATAAAATTTACTATCTCATGGAATAACGGTGAGCTTTTTGCGAGGTGGCAATTTAATCCAACCAGCCTGTTTATTACATGTGTTATAATTTTGAGTTTAAATATTATCGGTTTCCAGCTAACTACTGTTATAACTAAATGTTTAAATAAGATAAAAAAATGTAAACGTAAAATATTAAACAAATTACAGTATTCAGTAAACATTATCGTATTGTGCTAATTGCCAAGGGTTGAAAGCCATAAAGTTAGTAAAGTATGAATCGGAATGAAAGTACCTACCTGTGTTTCAAAACAAATAATATGGTCATAGAACCTTTGAATATATTGTACCATTACACCATTTCATCATAACAATACTGTTATAGTATTATTTCAACCTGTGGATATATGTTTGTAGGTATGTTGTTATATTACAACGGCGTTTATGATTATTTCATTTATTGTTGTAATATTCTTTTCTGTTGAACTAATCTCCAGCTGACAAGCTACTTGTAGTAGCTTAGCAGGTATAATTTTCCATTGTATGTCATTGTTATACAATAACAACAAGAAAACACGGCTTTACGTAATTATGTTAACATAAGACTTTATATTTTTGGTAAATATTCGGAACAAACTTCAACGGTTAATACGCACTTTTTTTTTATAAAACCTTTAGATTCTTCTTAATTACCATAAAAGACAACTATTTGCATTGGGGGAGGTTGAAAATGTTACATTTTTAATTTTAGTTACGTAAATTGAAAATTTGCTTTCGTATTTAGACACAACGCTTCACCATATGTAATTTGTAATGATTATTGTCATTTTATTATGTTGGTATTACTGATACTATATGGAAGGCTACATCATACCGTAACTGACTTCATGGCAATATATTCAAAGGCGCGTAACCGAAAAAATCTATACGCTAGGTTTGTGTAACATGATTTGTGATTCAAAAGAAAGTGCCCCTTTATAACGCCTACTCACGTCAAGGCAAAAAAAAATCCCAGTTTTCAAGTAGTTTAGCGGCTACGCTAGGTTTGTGTAACATGGATTGTAAAATATCAGTAATACCAACATATTAAAATAACAATAATATTGCAAACAGAGTGATTTGACAGTGTTAAAGCAAATTTTCAATTTACGTAAC
Source organism: Limnephilus lunatus (assembly GCA_917563855.2). Taxonomy (NCBI): domain Eukaryota; kingdom Metazoa; phylum Arthropoda; class Insecta; order Trichoptera; family Limnephilidae; genus Limnephilus; species Limnephilus lunatus. The sequence goes on from OU830596.1 coordinate 30,138,718, forward strand.
TAAAATTAAAAATGTAACATTTTTAACCTCCCCCACTGCAAATAGTTGTCTTTTATGGTAATTAAGAAGAATCTAAAAGTTTTATCAAAAAAAGTGCGTATTAACCGTTGACGTTTGTTCCGAAGAATTACCTTATTTTTTTGTAGATTTAAAAAATTAATCATTATTTTTAAAAAATACCACAACCGATGTCAAATTCTTGTCGCATTTTATTAATGTAGATTGTAAGTGCCTAATATATGTATGTACTTTTAAATATATTTGGATGTCATGAGAATAATTTGCAATGAAATTTATGAATAAATGGAAAAATTGTCATTAAAATGATTAAATGCTTGGGGTAACCGAATCACCCACATGACTCTCATAGTTCTGTTTTTCATCTTGGCATGTCGAAGTTTAATTATTATGTAAATATAATAATATATACACAAGCGCTAGTAACCTCCGTGGAATCATTACTCCTTGAAAATGTCAACATTCAGCCATAATGAGGTAAATAAACCAAATTAAGGTCTGTTTTTCTCGTTGATTCCTTTTAATATAATGTTGCCAACTTAAATATCACGGATTTGCCGAATATGACTCCGACGGCGCTTTTATTTTACAAAAGTAATTTAGTCAAAATGAAGAATTTTAAAATTCGTCCTTAAAAGAATCTCTTTGAAGATCGATGGTGATAAAAATGGAGAAGATTAGTTAAAATGTTATTGCATAGATTTTTGGAACATTATTTTGCCTTCGGCAAAATTATTGAGTAGGTATTTAGGAAGGTTCTAGTTTTTTTAAACTACACATTCTTTCACCAATTTCACTACAAATACCGAGACGAGTATATTATTAATAAAGTATTTTGTTGTGTATTATGTTCTAGACCTAGACTATATAATATGTACCTAGAGTTTGACGTGTTGAATCTAATTGAATTTTGAATTACAAGGAATTTCGGTGAAACATATTATTGCATAAAAATATATATTATTCATGTAGATCTACAAATAATAATTCTGAATGCATAAATTAAATTATGTAAATAATTATATGTAGTATTTATAAATCATCGTTTAAAAAGGGAAAAAAATGCAGTGAAATATCAAAGATATATAAAAAACAAATTGGCCGATCAGTGGTTGAGTGGGCACAGTGCTTGGATCCCACCCAGGCGTCGCATGTTCGATTCCTCGGCTGGCTAAGTCCTCCATCATAACACAAGCAACATTTTTGGCCATCTGTCGTGGTAGTAGGAGATTTTTAAACATTGTTGGGTTATTCGTAAACCGGGAATGTTTGTTTTTCTTTAAAAAAAAAATTACCTTTCGTTGGTTCTACTGAATTTGAGACTGAGAGAGAAGAATTGAAACATAATTTAACCCCTCAACAATTAAAATTCGTACGAAAAACAGCTGCGATCATTGTCGGAAATTAAATTATTTATGTTTTTTTTAAACTAACATATCTACTGGACTAATGCCCATATATGGGAGTCATAATTCTTTGGATACTTATCGTGAAATATTAAAGTATTTGTGCTCGAACTTCGCAAAATAAAATAAAGCACACCGTTTAGTGATATTTTTTTGGTACTTAATCAAAATTAGTGTCGATTACAAAGGTTACACGACGTGGTGCATCGCCTTGAGTAGGAACATTTGATTTGGCGGAAAACGATCCAATTTTTTTTCCATTTTACTAAAAAATATCCTTATCGCATTAATTTCTTCTTTGCAAAAGACGTGCCATGTTCTCTTTAGTTTTTTGATCGGAAGGAGTCCCTTGTTAAATTATTAATTGCATTTCAGGAATTTCAGGCATTTTACTTTGACCGTATTTCGGGTGGTGCTACGTTTATTAGAAGTATTTGATCCCGGGCGTCGGACGTTGGAAAAATAATGGAGCACTAATAATAATAATATAGGTTGACATCTTGTAGTGTATATGCATATGTATATAGTTTCAATATCCTTCATATTAAAGGTAGTTAAAGAGTAGTAAAGTTGAACCTACTATATGAAAAAGGCAACAGTCGCCCAACAGTAGACGATGATAAGAGTATCTGATCAACAGGTGACCAGTTCCCCTGCCGCAGAACAGAACAAAGTCATAAAATCATTTAGAACGGACGTTAAGTCTAATTAAATGTTCATTGTAAATAAGACGATTATAAACACGACTCATTTTTATCAAATCTGTATTGTCCCATGCTCCTTGTTTCATTCACATTCACTCACTGACCCTTACATACCTACTATCATATTATTTGGGCTCTTAATATGACCCTTCATGTCTTCATTGGGCGTTCTCTACTTCTTCTACCATTCCCCACCATTCACTCTGCCACATCTCCAAACCATCTGAGTGTTTTCATAATTCCATAATATCATTAATCCATCTCTTTGACATAACAGCCATCTCAAACAAAATTAAATTTACACTATTTGCTAAAGATACAAACATTTACAAACAAAATACCCATATTATGATTGCCAAGAGCTTCAAAAAGAGAGAGTAAATGAATAGTAACCAAAACTAACTAACCATCAACTAACTGCCGTTTCCCCGCAGGGGTAGGCAGAGAGGACGAACCACCAAACAACTCGGTCTTGGCACACACTCTTTGCCCCATTTACATTCATACATCGTCTCATACATAGTCTTCTATTATTCTGACTCTTGACATGGCCCGTCTCAATTACGGGTGGGTAGGAATCTGGGGTTCAGTGAGTCCAGGTCATCCGCCTCCAAGACCTAGACAAACCTCACCCCATGAACCCGGGCACCCCTGCTAAATCACCAAAAGTAGCGAACCACTTGGGGTGACCTATGGCAAAGCTGTTGATTTTCCAATAAAGGTTCCCAGGGCGGCGGTACCCATTCCCGCCTCCCAAATTGGGTAACTAACAATATTAAAAATTCTTATTTCATTTAGTGTCTAGTGTATGTAACTGCGGTTCAAGGAACTCGAGATAGAACTTGGATTTTCTTTGCATTTTAGTGTATATTTTCAAAATTGAAATAGTTTTTGTGAACAAATTCAAATAAGCAATAAACTATTGTAATATTGTAATGCGTGAAATAAATGAATGCTTATTTTTGGCATACGGATGTGAACCACAGTTGGTTCGACGATCACCATAGTTGTCTGAACTCCGTGAAATTGAATTGAAGGGAGAAGGTATGGGGTGTTTTGCTGTCGTTGCTTTTTGATTCGGTAATTCGATTCGGAATGATTCCGAAAAATAATTTACTTTAAAAACTAAACTTAAAAAAAAGCTTTTAAAAGTGGAGCGAAGTTCATGAAGAAATTATTATTATCTATGTATATTTAATATTATAAATGCGAAATTACGCGAGGTTGTTTGTTACGCAATCACGCCTAAACCACTAAATCGATTTAAAAAATTCTTTCACCAATAGAAAGCTATATTATATGCGGGTAAAATAGGCTGAATATAATGGTAAGCTCTGGCGCTATTGCTGTGGCTAACGAAACACAACGCCGTCTCTACTGGATGGTTACCCAACCTTTATAACCACCGCCATCTGTTAATTTGCATACAAATCAAAACCATACCGCCCGCTTGCCAGCCCGCTCGTTCACCACACACAGACATTTTCTTTTATATCGTATGTATTTCAACCAATTAATTTATACTATACTAAACCTTAACAAACTATATACCTATACCTTCCTCATGAATCATTCTATCTGTTGGTGAAAACCGCATGAAAATCCGTTCAGTCGTTTTTGAGTTTATCGCGAATAGACCGATAGACAGACGCGTCGGATCACTTTAATTTATAATATGTAGAGATTACTGTATAACTTTCATGAGTGGGGCTATGTTTGTAAATAATAAATACACTTTTGGTCGAAGTACGTATATGTTTTTGAAGTACGCAAATGAATGTTTTTTATTATGAATTCGAATAGCTCAAACGAGTCCCAATTGCTTCCAACTAAGCCATCTCCTAAATGGATTTGTTATGAGGCTGATTGTAGCGGGGAGGGGCAAGATACAGGAAAATGGAAGGTTGGGAAGTACCTGACTATTCATGTCGGTTCACTTAACACGATTTAAAACTTTTTTTTTTCAAGTGAAGTTTTGAATGGCGGCCTTTCCAAAGAATCAATGGTGAAGATACAATATGCGTTTGCTTAGATATGATTTAGATATTCACGGTCAAAAAACTAATGTGATTAATTTTTGGGTTATCATGCCGTGTTATGTAGCCTCATCCAACGTTTCGGACATCTGTCGCATCTGCCCTGATGATGGACACTGTAACGCTGTCCAAAACGTTGGCTAAAGAAGGAGGTAGAGCAACACGACTTAATACCTCAAAAACAAATCACGATATAACCTTTGTTAACTTTATGCTATCTAGTAACGGAACTTAATTGTAATTATAAGACAAACATTATTTATTTTCATTTTTAACTTTACGAATAAAACCTCAAATTGTAATTAAATGAAAACAATATTAGCGAAACTCAATCGAAAATTTGGGGACAGAAATCAGAAAAAGATATTGGCATACCTCTGACCCTGTTTTCTGTGGCTCGGAAAGCCAAAGATCCTGGGTTCGAGTTCCAGAGGTGCCAATATTTTTTTTTCTGCCTCCAAATTTACGATCGAGTTTCGCTAATATTATAAATCGAATCGAAATTCAAATAGATGTAGGTATTTAAAAAGAATCGCCCTCTGCCATTGGAGGCAGGTACCTACATAAAATAACATTTTATCAAATAATACAGGTATATTATCTATCATCTCCATCTGCAAATGGAAAAAAGGATTTAAACGCTCAAAAATACTTTTTTGTTTAAATGTACACCGTATAAAACCCAACTTAAATTTCCCTGACGAGATTGAAATATCTGCCAAACACCGCTTTTTCGGTTCGGTTTTTGTTTCAGTACCGATAAATCGGCTTTTATTAAAATTATTTAATTGAATGCTACAATATTTAATTGAAAGCTTTACATTAATAACAATAATATTTGGACAATTTGCATTTTGTTTTTTGCTAAAAATCACCTCAAGGACGCTGTACAAATTAAGATACATTTCTACAATGCTCTATCTTACTTCTAAATACGGACTAGATAAACAATTATAACAACTTACGGCTAACAGATCGCATCCAGCGGTTCGTCGATCACTAATACAAAACTATACCTATGTACAATGTATTTGACCAATGAATGTGATGCTGCGTTAGAATGTAGGCGTAATATACAGGGCCATACTTACCTGAGAGGTCACTTCAGATTGACACTGTTTATTGTTTATTAGATAAATTCAGATAGAGTTTGCACGCAGAGGATATCATTGGAGCATACCTATATCACTAGACTAGGTGTAATCTGTTCCACAGGTGACAGGAATATACAAACAATAAACATTTCAGTGCAATGTTGTTGATAGATTAGGAACTGCTTTACAAACAAACAATCACACTAACTAACGAACTAATCACTCAATAGGCAAAGGATGGACCACCACATAACTCGATCTTGATATACGCTCATTGCTTCGTTGACATTCATACACACTATTCTGTTAATGATTGCCAATTCTCCTAATTGCCTGGAGCCAGTGAGACTATGGAATTCCTAATTGGGGTATGTTGTGAGGCTGAAGGTAATTGGGGAGGTAGGGGAGATAGGGAAGAGGAAAGTGGGGGAAGTACCTGGCTATTCAGATTTAGTCACCAAACACGGCTAAAGCTATTTAAAGCAACTACAACGTTTCAATTCTGAATAGTGTTCTTACATCAGAGCAATACTGAGAGTATCTTCTTCTTTGAAACGTGCCGCCAATATACCATTATTTGAAATGATTAAATTGTGAAAACACAAATCAACCAAATACAATCCACTTGCGTACGCCTGGATTTGAACCCGTGACCTCCGCGGATCGCTAATTGAGAGTCTAACCCCTCGACCACGTATGTAGTCTTACATTCATTTCTCCGTCAATCCGCTCTACGTGAATTTCTTGAAACATCTAAAGGTAAATTTTCTGAACCATATTTATTTATTTATTTGTGTCCATATTTGACTTTTACGTAATACAAATTAAAGTATAAGACTTGAACTATAAAAATATTCATCACATTTGCCCTCATGCAGCCTTTCATTATGTTCAGAACCGTACAATATTTTGTAATAATGTAGTCATACATATGGTTTTAGCACACTACAATGTTATCCAATATTTTGTAATATTTTAGAAACTGTAATTTTTTTTAAATTTTGTAACTATATGTACATACAATTTATAAGCAGTATTTATAGTCGTGGAATCCTAATTTCTACATAATTAAGTCTACTTTTTCAGATGCTACGTGTTTTCGGTATTATTTTATGGAATGGAATCATGGACGCTAACTGAAGAACTGATAAGGCGACGTGAGGCATTCAAGATGTGGATCTAGAGAAGAATACTCAAAATGAGCTGGATGGACAGAGTTACAAATGAAGATGAAGAGGTTCGGATACATAAACAAAAATAAGTTATTAAAACAATAAAAATCCGGAAACTTCAAAATTTAGGACAGGTGATGAGACATCCAGAGAAGAACGAGATCTTGCATCTCACGATGCAGGGAAAGTTTGCTTTTCAGATGGGGTCCTGGAAGAAGGAGAACATCATGGCTGAAAAACCTGAGGCAGTCTACTATAGAGCTGTTCAGGGCCGCAGTAAACAATTTCCGCATAGCCAATATGATAGCCAACGTCCATTGAACGGACAGGACGCGAGAAGAAGAAGAATTCTACTTTCATCCTACCATTACCACTTTCCAAATATTCTTATAACGGTGACCGAACAACTCAGAATGAACACCTCCTTTGAAAAGTCATTTAAAGTGATAAAAAAGGTTAAATGGGCTACGCTAGGTTAGGTTATGGCTATCTTAAAATTATTTTTGTCAAAACTTTTAATGGCCTTTCAAAGAGGTGTTTTGAATTGATTCTGAGTTGGCATGGAACCTCTTATAATATCACTGTATTTATATTTATGATACTGATAATTCGTGACGACTTCCATTAGAATATGTTAGAACCGTTTTAAACGCCACTTTTTTTCTGGAAATAAAACTGTTTCAATGTATTATTAAAATCTCTGTAGTTAGGATTTTGACGAAACTGTAATACATAAATGCCATAACAAGATACGCTGCAGTACGACGATATTACAAAAGAAATATTGTCATATCCGTACAGAAATTTCGCGGAACAAATTAAATTAGTTTTTATAATTGGCGTGTGTGACTTACTAGCTAAATTTAACTTGAGCCGTTTAAATTTGAAGTAAGAGAAGCAATTGTTGAGTGAATTCGTGCAAAGAGGAGACCGATTATACTCTCTTATTTTCTCGCAGGTTAAAAAATCCTATAAATTTATATGGCTTTGTCTCTTTTTGTGTCGCTATTTTTCATTTCATCGAGATTCAAATCACAACAGTGCTAAAGAAGTTTTCACTTCATAAAATGTAGGTACACAATACGATATTTACACAATTTGAAAAAAAAATGCAAAAGGTTCGAGTCTGGCGCGTTTGCCCTATACAATGCACCACTCTTCAACGAAGCGCAATACCAACTCCCAGTTGTACTAATGATACCGGCCGCTGGGCCGCGCATCGCGAATTACACGACTTACGGTCAGCCTGGCCAAGGTCCTCCACCACACAGTCGCCAACGAGATCTGGGGATGATGGACCAACCCACAGAAATCCTATTCCCAATCTGTCCCGAAGGATACCACTGAATCAAAGCCCAGTACGCCTTGTGTAAAGGGTCAGTGAAGCAGGGTGTGCAGTGAAGGTTCGACCAGGCCCCCGAAAGAGGGCACAGCGCTGGGATAGGAGCGACACACCGTGAGCCGCATTCCATTCACCGAACCCGACCTCCGAGAAGCCGGATTACAGGAGTTGCCAAGCCCCCAGTCGGGGAGATGGACAAGTAACACCTATTTATGCTGTGGACAGCGATCGAATCCCGGAAGGACTATTTCTCGTCAGGAATCTTTCGAAATTTTTGTTTTTATTTAAAAGAATCCTTTATTTTGTTATTTATTGTTCGGAATATCGCATTATAATTTTTTGGTTGTTTAATTTTTGTAACTTACATTATTTGATCATTGATATATTTTACATAAGTAAGGTGTTTTATAAACATTAACTAAAAAGAAATATCAATAAATTTATAAGAATAAAAAAATAAATGTCTTTACAAAAAAATAAATAAAAACGATGTAATAAATAGTATGCATAACATAACGTACATATGATAAAAAAAAATAAAAAAATTGTCAATTTTTAACATTTTATAATATTAGTATTATTATGGCGGCTACATAAGATTTTTAAATTATGCGAAGAAGAAGTTAGCATTTCGCTTTAGTAAATACTTTTATTATTTATTTCTGAAAATATTATTATACTGTAATATTATATATTATAAAAAAATTACTTGGGTTGTGGAATTCTCAGCCAGCAAGATGTAAGAATAAATAATTTAATGGATTTTAAAATAATTTTTATTACCGCCATCTATGGTTTATATATCGAAAGAGGTAGTAAAAATACTAAAAGTGTTTTAAAATAATTTTAAAAAACTTTACACGAAATAAAAAAAAGCACGTTTTGCAGGATAAAAAACAAAACATTATTCATTTTAGGGAAAAACACTATTTTGAAGCATTATTTGTTTACGATTGTACTTATACTATATCAATATGAATACATAGTTTTTTCGTATAACTAACTCGATTCTTCCAAGAAAGGCATAAAAATACAATGTTAATTGTATTGGTGATATGGTGATTCAATCTAATATTGTATTTGTATGTATTTCTTGAAGGAATTGAGTTTGTGTAAGACAGAACTCTTTATTCATATTCATATTGCGTATGTACGGGCATAAACAAATAATATTTTAGAGCATTATTTGTAAAAGTGTTTTTCCTAAAATAATTTATTTGGCGAAATCTGTGAACGCATAGATTGATAGATTATAACGTATGTTACGTTTAACCTATTAGCAATTGATTAAAACAAAGCATGTAGGTAATAATTTAAAAATAGTAAGTAAGTATTTTACCAACCTCTTGATATCCTATCCATAACTTGCAAAATAGTTTACCTTCAAATAATTAAACTAGCGCCATCTATGAATTACTCTATGATTATGAATTCTGTCGGTTCCTCATTACCGAGGATCGCGACCCTCCTCTAACTCCTCCACTCCTCTCGGTCCTGCGCTGCGTGGAGAGCCAAGGACACGAATGTACCGGACGCCAGTAATATTTGGCCACTACAGCACAATGGTGACCTTCCTCTGCTTCTCCTGCCAAACACTCGGCGAGAGTGACTGCAAGTAAGTTGGAGTCCTTTGTTTGGCAATCAACGTCAACATGTCCAAAAAGCCTAGAACTTTTACCGACAAAAAGAACGCCAAAAAATATTATTCTAATAATAAAAAATAGTCCTTCCAGGATTCGATCGCTGTCCGTGGCTGAAATATGTGCTATTTGTCGGTCTTCCCGACTGGGGGCTTGGCAACTCCTATAATCCGGCTTCTCGGAGGTCGGGTTCGGTGAATGGAATGCGGCTCGCGGTGTGCTCGCTTTTATCCCAGCGCTGTGCCTCTCTCGGGGGCCTGGCCGAACCTTCACTGCACACCCTGCTTCACCGACCCTTTACATTCATGTGCGTACTGGGCTTTGATTCAGTGGTATCCTTCGGGACGGATTGGGAATAGGATTTTGAGGTCGGTCCATCATCCCCCGATCTCGCTGGCGACTGTGTGGTGGAGGACCTTAGCCTGGCTGACTGTGGAGTAGTGAGTTCGCGATGCACGACCTCGCGGCCGGTAGTAATACAACTGTGAGTTGGTATTGCGTTTCGTTGAAGGGTGATCACCCGTTAGCAAACGCCCCAGACTCGAACCTTTTGTTTTTTTTTTGCAAAATTTATTAGTTCATCACGTCATCTTGGAAAATAATCCTTACTTCAATTTTTTACATCGCTGTTTTGTTTTTGAAACATCAACATTGTTTTAAAATATAAAAACGTTATTTGGTAATATAAGCTTTACTCGATGCATACGCGTGTTGAGGCCTCTATTATACAATTTTATAGGATGTAAAATATGTTAGAAATAAAATGAAAAAAGCATTGAAACTTAATTAAACGCACTTTGGTGAAATATCAATAAATAAAATAAAAAACGTTTAATAACAATAAAATAAAGCAAAGAAAATAAAACAATTAAAGCAGTAGGTAATACAAAAATAGGAAATTTTTTATGTATTTATTGGTAAGGTTGTCTAAAATAAGTGTACTAAATATGTATATAGGTATGTTTTATTCTTTTAGATAGATATTATGTAATATAATATAGCTTTTACAGCCTTAATCCATATCATAAATTTGTTTTTGAAATGTTCTTTATCTCTCATTTTCGCCTCCGTGGTCGAGGGATAAGGCCCTCGACTAGCAATCCGGAGGTTGCGGGTTCAAATTCTATTTATTAATTGTTTTTGTGTTTAATTCGTAGAACTCCATTTTAATTTTTAGAAATTTAATTAAATTTAAATTTAATATGTTATTATCGAGTTCTGCAAGTATTTAAGAATGTATTTTAGTTACAGCTGTTTCGACTTGTAAGGTCATTTACAATACATTCTTAAATACTTGCAGAACTCGATAATAACATATCAAATTTAAATTTAATTAAATTTCTAAAAATTAAATTTTATTTGATCAATTTGTGGTATTTCACAATTTATTCATTTAAAATGATAAATGGTATATAAATATCGATACATATAAGATCAATATATATATGTACATATAAGATACTCTCAATATCGCCATGGTGTAAGACCACCATTCAGAATTAAAATGTTGCTTGAAATGGCTTAAGCCGTGTTTGGTGAACAGATCCGGGAACCAGAGCCAGGAACTTCCCCACATTCCTCAGCCCCATCTACACCCCCTCTCCACTACCTTCAGCCTCATCATACCCCAGTTGGGCTTCCCAAATATTTTGATATTTGGTGCCGATCTTTAATTCTACGAGTGAAAATTGTTGCTACACTTTTTGAAGGATTTATTGTAAGGCACCACTTTTTATAATATTCCTTAAATTCCTTTTAATAATTCCTCTTAAAGAAATAGCTAAAGATTGCTCTCGACTTGTGGCTGTGAACTCTTGGACAGAGCTTGTACTTATATTTCGAAATCTCGTAATTTGGATGTCGCGCGCACATGCTTGTAGATATTCAAGTCGACCTTGGACTATTTGCACCATACATTAGGTATATAAATGGATATACCTAATGTCGGGAATGACATGTACCGCCCGCGACTGTATAGTTCGATAGTTTCCGCTAGATGGCACTTGAAGGCTATTAAGTCCAGCAAAGGCTTCACAACGGCCGATACAATAACAGCATGGTCGAGTTGGTAACTAGGGCGGATGTGGGCAGACTTCTTTAGAGGGTATTAATAAACAATTTAATACACTTTGAATGGTGTCACCAACACTCGTGGTAATGATTTTGTGTCCTGAGAAAACTTTACTTTTTAGTATTTCGGACACGTCACTCGTATCAGAAGCAACACTCTGTTCAGGCAGATTGATGCTGTTAAAGCGAAGCGTGTTTCTGAACAACGAACATCCGAAATGATTTATTTCCAAATTACCAGTTTACAAATGTGTCCGTTTTCCCTCAGATGTCGGTAGCTCAATCTTCTCCTAGCCATAGTAACATTTTGCATCCATCTCATCATTGCACAAGTAGATAACATTTTCCGCGTGATGGAGCCTACTCCAATGGTTTTTAAAATTGTTAGGTTTTTCCTAATTTGGGAATTTTTGTATTTCTTTTCAGGAAAGTTTAAAAATTCTTCTAGTTGAAATACATTTTTCATATATTTTAATCACGAAATTTCGACACTTCATAAAATTTTTATGTTAAAATTCAAGTTCTGTGAAAGTCCTATTCAAGTTCTGTTATTTATTTTATGTTAATATACGCCTTTGCGGGCATTTACAAATGTGTGATATCCATAATAATTTTGTGGAACAGTAATCCCAAAGTCAAATATGCTAATTAAATTATACAAAACCCATGTAGGAGAATAATAGGTATTGTGACGATTTTTTTAAATAATAGCATACTCCGGGCCAAAAATGCCCCTTTCTCTTTCACCATGAGTTTATAATATATGTATTAAGCTAATGTTAATTTATTGAACTATGTTATTATAGTCTGTTTGTTTGTAACTATATTCCGTGCAGTTCAACACATTTACTAGTTCTGAGAAAGCATTGCCAACTGCTTTCAATTATTGTCCAAGTACTGTCAAACTACCAGCCTACGATGACATAATAACAAAACTTCAGTAGAACTTTGACAGAATATGAATGTTAACTTTGAAATTTATTGAATCCCATCAATCAACCCATTCCGCCGTTCTTGGATGGTTGGTATTCATAATTTTTTCCCTTGATTTTTTACCTATGTTCACCGATTGCTCTTGTGTACATCATAAAAAAAAAAAAAAAAAAATACGACAGATCTTAGAATGTTAGATTACGATTTTCATATATTTTTTAATAACTATGTCGAACATCGGTCCCATGAGACTATGAAAACCCTTATCAAGAGGTATGTTGTGAAACTTAAGGGAGTAGGTAGGATAAAGTGAGAAGACGGTTTGGAAGTTTCTGGTTATTGATATCTGTTAATTACATATGGGAAAAGCCGCAAAGGCCAACGATTCGAATCAGGATGGTGAATTTCAACCAGGGTGATACTGAGAGTGACCACTACTCTGGAATCTTATGGAAATATGAATATATTTTTTTAACTCAAACATTCCCGGATAACAAATAACCTGATAATATTTCTCAAATTACCATCACGGTAAGTGGAAAATGTAGCTTTTGTCATGATGGAGGACTGAGCCAGCAGAGGAATTTTTAATATTTTTTTATTTGATACAATAACTAATATTTATAACAATGTTTGAGAATGTAAGCTTTACTGGGTGTTTTACCCGTTCCGAACGCCTGAATCGTAACCATTCGCGATGCCAATTCGGTAATCTATTTGTATATTGTATTATATTGTATGAAAAACCTAATTTATTTGCGCTATCCGTGTTTCGGACCTGCGATCTATTTACACAATGCAGTTTATTAACTCTTGGGAGTACAATGCTTTATATAATATACTATATTCTGTATTGTATACTTTTAATAAATAAAAAAAATAAAAAAATACACAGGTGTCGGGAATGAACAAATTGGAGTGTAAGAGAACTCAGTAACAACACGAAAAAATACCCTATTCTACTGCAGCATTCATAAGCAGAACTATATTTTCTACTTTCCGATAAAACGATTTCACACAATGGGAAATCAGTACTTAGGTGATGTTGACATATTAAATATCAGGCGAGTTTTGTGGTTATTCCTAAACACGTCTTGCATTTTGTAAACCTCTCAAATCGCTGTAATTTAGTATTTTTTTGTATTTTTATGACTTGTGTGCATTTTTTAAAAATCTTATTTCGTTTTTATTATTTCTTTCTGTTTCAAATTATCTGTCGTGAATTAATTGTATTACCAACCACGTAAAGGGCGTTAAATAAATAAATTAAATATTAAAAAAAACTCTGTTCCAGGTAATTTAATTACGAGAAGTCACACGCATAAATTGAAAACCTATTTAATACTATTCTACAATCGTATTATTTCGTTTGGACTAATGTAAAATTATGATAAACCTTCATTAAATTCTGGCAAATTAGTTGATATGAAATATTACGTATAATTTAATATCCTGTCGGAACCGCGTGAAATTCAGCCAATATCGAATATCGTACCCAACAGCCATACATAATGGCAACTTATCGATTTAATAGGATTATAAATTATTGGTAATGCGAAAAATATTTTATGGTAACTTGTTCAAGTGTACGATTTATATTCAGGCTTTGTAGCGATCCATTATAAAACGAAAATGCTGGCGTTATCGAGCCAGATTGGTTTTTGAAGTAAGAACGGAAAAAAGTAACACCCATACTAAGTACCCATTGACAAATCATTTTGCTATAAATCAGAATAAAAATAAAAGTCTGTAGAATTAAAAACACGATTAAGATAAGAACGCTTATAAATTTGATTTTCCCCTGGCGCTGTGTATCGGCCTTATTGGATGGGAAAATAAAAAAAAAAGCGTGCAGTAGGTACGTACATTCTTACATTACTAAAAGACCATTTGAAATATCGAGTAACGTTGTTCATGAAGTGCAAACTCTTAACCCTTTTTATTTATTAGGCAGTTGAATCGTTGACTGCGTTGAATAATATTCGCATGTAGGTATTATATTTCAACTATTGGCGCTAATTATTATCAACAGCGTTGGACGTTGAAACAATATAACTATTGTTTCCAATGGCTAGATATATTTTGATACAGTACTAAACCAGATGACAGGATGCAATGAATGTGGGTAGAGAGGGTAGGTTGTTTTTGGTTCACTTTCCGGGTGGCGTATTTCCTTTTCCGTGTTCAATAAGAGGCAACCATGCCTCGAACTCAACACGGGTTTGTAATGCTATTTTTTCTCCAAACCCGTTTTTTTTAATGTCATGTATATTATCGAGGCTTCTGACTCACACAATGTTTTCATTTTTTGCCTCGTCTGTTTTTAAATTATAATATTATCTATAATCTCTAATGATCTTTAAAAGGTACTTAGTCCTTTATATTCATTTTATGTAGAAATTCACTTTCAAATATTTTCCAGTTTACATGATCTAATAAATTTCATTATTCTCGATATGGCATGAAATTCGGTTGAGGCTATTAAATTATGAACTTCCGATGAGTTCGAGGTCATTAATATTGTCACTCCCTGTCGTTCATATTTAATGCACTTTGATAATGTGTGCTCGACATCTTCAATTTGTTCACATATCGAGCACATTGGAGAATCAGAGAGGCCTATCAAACACAATATTCTTCCCATTAGTGCATGTCCGGATCTTAATCTAAAAATGATTCTCATTTCTGATCTTTTCAGATTAACCTCAGTGCGGGTGAACTTTCTCTGGGCATGATTGCTTCACCGGTAGTCTTTTTTTTTACTACCATATTTTATTTATTTAAAAAGTGATCGTAGAGACTAGCAAGGTCGACGAGAGTTGTAATGTATTCTCGTGAATTCGATCAATAGTTTTCCCTCCGAATACGGAGTTAATAAACTCGCGATTCGTCCAATCTTCTGATTAAAACCCAGTACGTTAAACGCGGGATGATTTTTGGGAATTTCGAATCGTAAAACCTTGATGCGATCGCTTCTCGCCGAACGTTCACAAAATGCCATATCCACTGCAAAACGAGTAATCCAAGTTTTGGGATGTTTCTTGCCACGAGTTTTTACACTCAGTCATCTCGCCACAATTCTGCTTTGAAACTCTGAACAATCACTGCACAGAAAGAAGACTAGCACAGAGCTGACCACCTGGTTTGCGGAACCTTCCATCTACAATTTCCTATGCTGGCTGGAACGTCATTGGGCCGACTTCCGTCCATGGGCAAACACGTGGGACCATCATCAGGACATGCAGCTGCTCTGAAGGCCATGGGGCGCCTTGAGCAGACTGTATCCTCACCAGGGAGCACCACCTTAGCATACGTAGCATTTTAGGTTAGCTAGCTTTACCATACACCGGTCTGTTTGGTAAGCTTTTTCTATTCTTTATTATGTTGTACCTAAACTATTTTCTGTTATACAATCCTTGTTTGAATAACATATTATTAGAAACTCTAATCTTTCATTGAAGACAAAAATTTCTATACTCTGTAATTAGAATTAACGACAGTTCCCCGTGCCCCTGATTTAAGATGATATAGGTTAGCTTGTAGGGGGTTGGAAGTTCTTCCAATATCTCCAAAACCAAAGAGAGGAACATTTCAATGTTTTACCTTTGTCTAACTCCTAATCCTTATTTAGTTTTCTCGCAATTAGACACGTAACGCGGGATTTCCCCTTGCCTCTATTGCGTGACTGCCACTTTTACCACAACCTTATTATAAATTAATCACTCAGCACAGCTCTTCCAGTGGTCCGTTGCTTTTTGTAAGTAATTATTCTGATGATTATTTCCATAGCTCTCTCCTCAAAAACGGAAATCACATTGCATTATACTCATCAGTACATTATTATAACTATTCTGTCGTCGCGTGGCATCGCCGCCGTAACTAAAAAGTAATTTCGCAAATTAGCAAAAATTAGTTGAGTACGGGAAGTTATCAAGTATCTACTCGTCGATTTTATTTATGTTTTACAAGAAAAAAATAATTTCTCATTTTTGTATTAAAAATATGATAATAATTGGATAATTTTAAGAGCGCCGTTTTTGTGAAAGATCACGTCAAGGGCGCTGTATAATTTATTATGAATTCTTAGGCTCTATTTAATTTTATAATTTACGAGTAGATACAGAAAACATACTTACCTGGCAGGTCTCTTCCGATAAACACACTTTAATTAGAAAGTTTGAAGATACGGCTTTGTTTAAAACACTGGACATTGCTTAATTTTTATTACATTATTAAGATTTTTTTAATTACATTTGCTACCGCCATCACTGTTGGTATTATTTTTATGTGAAGATTAGTGGCAGAAGTACAATTGCTATTTATTTTGAAAGACTGGAAAATTTTGGACTCTTTAAATCTGAAGAATTTTTATGAAATGACCTTTGTTTCTGTAAGTAAATACACAGTTTCAACTTGAAATTTAAGATTATAGATTGAATAGACAAGATTGAATTGTTGCTTGAAATTATTTTAGCCTTTCTTGGTGTCTTGATTTGAATCTTGTACTTCCCGAATTTCTCTCCCATCTCTTTCCCTTCTCTTCCCCTTTTGCCTAACAACGTACCCCAATCGGGGTTCCCGTAGTCTTACTGGCTCAAAGTATTTGCGATTCTTGTGCCGTATTGACTTATACTCATAGGCACTTCAAAAACGTTTACAATTGGTATACATGTTATAATATTTTAAAAACCCCTTTTATAGATAATGTAGAATAAGTGGCTACAAGTTTTTTTGACAAAAAATCAGTACATAAATACCTAACTGTGTTGAAAGGTTAAATAAAATTGGTAAAATCTTGTTTCTTGAGAATGATTCCCATGGGAATCACTGTGTATTGTATTGAGTTATCGCGGCAGTATTGTACATTTTGTGTCTTACTCATAATCGCGGTATAAATATTATACGGGCGTGCAAGGTCGGGATAATGTAAAAGGTTACTCATATTCACTGCGGATGCATATACCGGCCATATTGGCAGCTATAACATTTATATCGGCTGACCCGCTAGCACAGCGCCGGAATATGGAGAATTCCAGAATTTGTTGACGGTTTTTGGCAAAGTTTGTCAAATATCGATCTATCGCGTAATTGAAATGTAAAACAGCAGTGATATCCATTTGCAGCACTATCGGAGTGATGTTTTAAATCGAAACATCGATTTACCAGGCAAATACGCGACACATAATCGAATTGGACGAAAATTGGACGGATTTCGAAATAAAAATACAAACAGACCGGGATGACATGACCCAATGACATCAAAAGTGTCTTTTTTGATCAAATCTGAAAAACGCGAAGATAGCAACAAAACGCAAAATGTGAAAATAACCGTGTTTTTGAGTTTTGATGCCAGTCTAAAAAATCTGGCGTACTATGAGTAACAATTTTAACCCGTGCAGTATAATATGGTTCTCTTCCTCGTATAGCTCTACCAACGATTTACCGACGTATTTGGGGATCTTTATAAGTAAGTCTGATAATTTTAATGTTTTTGACTGAAGAACTAGTGGGTACAAGTACAAGCTGTTCACCTCAAGTTTTAAGATTTTATAATAGATTGTCTATAGTTAGTGGTGGGATAGAGCCTTCGAAAAATAAATTATGCAGCACCCTCGAGATGATTTTTCACAGAAGAGGAGCTATGTAAATCATCCAAGTTTTGTTACACTGATCGCCATTTTTGTCAACGTTATAAAAAATATCGTGTTAGAAAATATTCACAATAGAATATTTTATTTAGGTAGGCCTAGGAATATGGACGTCTTTAGAGTTTATTAAAAAAATAAAACATAACCGAAAACTACTGCGCTTGGTTTTGCAATTCGAATGTTGTCTGAAAGTAGATTATATTCTTGCGCGATGCAATATTAATATTATATCAAATCGATATGTCTTTGTCTCTTTCTGGTAAAAGAATTTTGCACGGATTCAGTAGATATCGTTTATTTGTACACAATACAATACGTGCAAAGACTGTAAATTGACCGATGTACCTACTACCTACATAAAAATAGCTTAAGCTATTTCGATTACAGAAATAAGCAACACTATTAATAAAATGAAAATAGGCTATTTCTAGAACTTTTTCTCCAAATTTGTATTATAAGGTGATCCGACAGTTGATCCTCAGATAGTCGGCCCCCCGAAATTATAATTAATATAAAATTATCATTTACCAATTTGAAGTTTTATTTTATAATTTATTTACAGTGTCGATTTTTGTTAGTTATATGCTGGTGGTATATACGGTATACAGACAAATGCTTTTATTATTTTTATTTATTTATTTATTAACGCCTATTTTAGGGACTTTTACATATTGTCATACTTCCTGGAGCCAGGGTGATACTGAAGCCACGTAGGGTCCAGTGTTATACTTCTGGTCTCCAGAAATATGTCCCTCCCGGGGGGGGACAAGTGTTAAGCAGGCCCCCCGGGGGCCATATGCCTCGGCTTGGAAGGCTCAGCTCAGGGTCGTAGGGCTCCTCCGAGGCTGTCGATGGTTGACTCCAATGAAACAAGGTTTGGGCACAATTCAAATGTATTCAATAATGCAAGGGTGAACAGTACAGGCAACCAGGTAAGCGGTTTAAGGCCTAGCATAAGAGAGAGAGAGGCACTAGAAATACTACTGAATTTAGGCTCGGAAATACTATAAGAGGGTTTAAAATCTCACGTGGCGTCGTACGGATGCAGGCAGCTTCCTACGAAGTGGAGAGATCTAGAGCAAAGCTCATAGATCGTGTGCAGGAACGGGGCGGCTCGGGGTGCGTGGGCGGCTTCTCGGCGTCATGGTGGGCGGATTCGGTCAGCTTACCGAACCGGTGGGTGATAACGGTGAATTAAGCGGCTATCGGCAATGTAGGCGGATTAAAAGCCGTGCGCGGCCATGGCTGCTATGGTAGGCGGCAGTAGGATTATACAGGCGGCTGTGGTGATAGCGCCATACTTGATTCGTACGTGAAGACTTAATTAGCCGCGTCGAAGGGTGGCATACTGCCCGACAGTACGTAGTAGTGCGTACGACCGCTCGCGCCGTTGTCTGAAATATGTCTGTTCCTTTGGTGATCGGTGGCTGGAACTCTCTGCCCGTGATGAGCGAGACGGAAGACTCGAACGCGTGCCCTATAAGGTAATGTCTTCTGCCATTGGCTGGATTTCGCGCCGTGTGGCCATATATGGTAATGTCTTCTGCCAGCCTGAGAGGGACAGCAATAATCATACGATGCTGAACATGTACTGAGCACGTGACACACAGCTGCCTGCCGCTTGTATAGTCCGTTCGTAGGATTTATGGGCAACTCATAACACTACCCTCCTCCCCCTGAAAAATGAAGGGAAAAGGCAGCGAGGCTGATGCAGGGGACCACGACCTTCCATACAGCATGTGATGCGATGATTGCCACAATGTGAGGTACAGAGCTACCTCTTCACCAGGATTTAAACACTCCCTACCTAAGAGCCAACAAAATTTTAACTACCTGTGAGCCAAGCTAAAAAAAACTAGCAATAACTGAACAAAGGTTGCCAACTCTCTCAAGAAATTAAAAAAATGTGACGTACCTAGTGCGATACAAGACACGCTAACGAAGGTGCATGAAGAAATAAAGAAAACATGACCCTTACGAGAAGGATTACTACCATGTAAAAATCTTAAAATTAGACAAAAAATTTCCAACACTATTCCTGTTATGGAACATTGTACGCTGACCAATGTCATGAAATGATCGAAACCAACTCATATTCGCGTCTTACAATAGAATTCTTAAAATTATACAACTTTGTTTTTATACACTTTATTCCTGTTATGGAATATTGTACGCTGACCAATGTCATGAAATGATCGAAATCAACTCATATTCGCGTCTTACAATAGAATTCTTAAAATTATACAACTTTGTTTTTATACACTTTATTCCTGTTATGGAATATTGTACGCTGACCAATGTCATGAAATGATCGAAACCAACTCATATTCGCGTCTTACAATAGAATTCTTAAAATTATACAACTTTGTTTTTATACACTTTATTCCTGTTATGGAATATTGTACGCTGACCAATGTCATGAAATGATCGAAATCACTCATATTCGCGTCTTACAATAGAATTCTTAAAATTATACAACTTTGTTTTTATACACTTTATTCCTGTTATGGAATATTGTACGCTGACCAATGTCATGAAATGATCGAAATCACTCATATTCGCGTCTTACAATAGAATTCTTAAAATTATACAACTTTGTTTTTATACACTTTATGCTATTTTCACAATTCAATTTTAACCCAAATGTTAGTTTCCCGCACTCTCAGCTTGTCATGGTTTGTCTGGTTTGCATTTAATTATCAGGCATAAACGACCATCCTCTCATGTTCGCATATAATTGTAAGGTAATGCTACAAAACCTATCATGAATATTAATTTTCAGGCATAATATGAATCCTCTCACGTTTTCTCGACTCACCCTCGGTGACCCGTACAGCGCTGTACTTGGTATACTAGAAATATACCCTTGCCGCAACGACATAGACAACCGGATAGATCCCTTGGAATCCTCACGGTGAACTTGCGTTCGACGAAACCACATAGGACACCCTCTAGGTGTTCCCACCAAAATAACCAGACGAACCGTAATGACCATAAGTGCAATTACATTATTCTCTAATAAGAACAATACGACCCGAATGACATAACTTTATGACATTACCGAGCTAATTTACTCAACTGGGTGCATACTCTTAAATCTTCTTACTACGAGAAGTACTACTCCTTATTTGAATACAGTGATATAGCAAGTTACAAAACACCGTACAATTGCGTCCTGATATGGCAAGGACTTTACACGCTGGCTTACCATATTGATACCGAAGTAATCAATTACGTGTTTACAAAATATTTATATAGTAATTTAATTAATTACATTTATCATAATTAAAACACTTGAATATACATTTGTTTACCCACCAAAAACTCTATGTGTGTGAGTACAATTTTGTTAAATAACTTTCAATTCGAGTTTGTTTCAACTCAACTTAAACTCTCAGGGTTTGACTACGTAAGGAGAGAAGAAAAAAAAAAAAAATTTAAAATAAATAACAACAACGCCACGTATTTTTACCAAAAAATACGAAAATTTAATACTACCGACAATGTTATTAGAAGAGGAAAAATTTTTTTAATTGAGTAACGAATTTCTTCCTAACACCGGAATCCTATATACTTCCCTTGTTCGGAAATTCGCGTTTCCAACAATCCTTCTGCTCTAATTCTAAGGAGTTTAGCCATCCTATCACGCTTTGGATTATAGCTAACAGCCGAATGACACGTTAGGTCGATACCCAAGTTCCATCCTATCGGACTTGTAACAGCTCTATAATACCACACAACGAGTAACCGTTGTTATATGATCGCGGAAGAAGGTTAAAATTCGATACCACCACAACCTATGTGAACCGAATAGTGTTGTCTATTGGGCCTATTCTGATAACAAAAATGTGGTAATATAATTATTACATTGCCTTTTCATCGTGAATTCACTCCAACATACGCTAGAATTGAGACATACCCCGTTAAGGAGTGGGTAACTACCCGATTGTGAACGTTTTACCGCCCCAATTTCTCCTATATCGCAACGTGTGAGATGTCCAATACTATAACGATTTAACCTACATGTGAGAATAATTCGACAATGAAAGAGATTGAAAAACCCGAAAAAAAAAGGACAAAAAATAAAAAATTTTTTAATTGAAATGATATTTTCATTTATACATGACCTTATATTAATATATACACAAGGTTATTTACAACCATAAGGTTCCTAAGTTTCTTACTACCCAATGACCTACCCCAGTATGATGAGAGCTAGGTGCCTTTATACCTACCACTTGTACAAGAATTTTCTTATGCCGTCTCTTGCCAACGAAAAGAAAAGAATATGCTTGCATATTCTTTCATTGCATCTAAAATTAAGTACTTTTTAGAATGCAAATTGTTCCACGAAAATAGAAATTAGGTCTCTACTTCGGTCCCGGGCAGGATACTGAATACCTAACGCAGTTTTTTCTAATGAAAAACCTAGCCTAATTTAGGGTTCCTTGAACTACGCCCTCAATCAGTGTATCGTGTCGTGTTTCTTAGACGAATTTATATACTTATGTAACCATATTCATATATAAATTTAAAAAAATTTTTTTAAAAAAAAAACAACCTAAGTGGCTACGCACTAGGATGGAAAGGTAATAAATTACTACTACCAATAATAGTCATTACAATAAATGAACTAAATATCGCATCAGTAATTTCACTAGTGTAAGGTGAGTTACCTCTTTTTTTTATAATAATAACAATAATAACACAAGTCTTCACGTGCAGACATACCGGCGTCCCGGATTGTCAACACTTGTGATGACGATCCATTAAGAAAGGAATTGTATACTTCTCTAATAACA
Source organism: Limnephilus lunatus (assembly GCA_917563855.2). Taxonomy (NCBI): domain Eukaryota; kingdom Metazoa; phylum Arthropoda; class Insecta; order Trichoptera; family Limnephilidae; genus Limnephilus; species Limnephilus lunatus. The sequence continues at coordinate 30,161,583 of OU830596.1, forward strand.
AAGGTTAAGTTATATGCGTTATAACCTCGTACTAACCACTAGGGTTCATGACGTCCTAGGGTTGTACCTAAGGGGTAATAATTATATCTCAACTAATAACCGGACTAATCAGAGAAAATCACAACAAAAACATAAATAAAAACACTTATAAGGTTGCAACGACCGGGGTGTCACTACCCTTTTTTACTATGTCTTTAATGTGGAATTTACCGACAATTTTTCCATTTAAATTCTCTAGTACATATACCGTGCTAGAGATTTTTTCCTTTATTCTGTTTTCTACAAAACGGGGTGCTAGTTTGGCTGAAAAATATACGCCTGCCTTAGATTGAGGGAAGTTTCTTCTCCAAACTTTGTCTCCGATTTTATAGGATTCCAACTTGTGTCTGGTGTTATAACGAAAAGCACTTTGTTTATACGCGGCGGCGAGTGAATCGCTCACCTTGTCATACACGGCTACAAGTTCTTGTAGTTTATTTGCATAATCCACTACCGTATCTGGTTGTGTGTTATTTTGACTAGCACCAGGGGAGATACGCCAATGTGACGTGCCATGCACTGTCTGTTCAAAGCCGTGCATGAGGAAAAACGGGGTGTATCCAGTAGTAAGGTTGACCGTATTATTAATTGCTGCTTGTACCGTTCTGACGTGCTTTGACCACTGACGGTGATCGTTGCCCACCAAAATAGCCAACGAGGTTCCGATGGTTTGGTTATAGCGCTCTACCGTGTTGTTCATAGGAGTATAGAAAGAATTATAAAATACATCAGGAACGCCGTATTGAGACAAGAAGGCTTTAGAAGCACCTGAAGTGAACTGGCGACCGTTATCAACTATGAGTGTTCTAGGTACAGAGATTGGTAAGAATATATTGTATTCCAAGGCTTCTATTATGGTTTTTGCCGTCGCGTGGCGTAATGGGAATAACCAGCAGTACTTAGTAAAAACGTCTACCACGCTCAGAATATGAAAGTTTCCGTCATAACCTTTCGGAAAGGGACCTATCAAATCTACGCTAAGACTTTGCATTGGGCGATCTACGTTTTTGGGGTGGGACATATGACCTAAGGCTGGCTTAGTTGAATGTTTATAAGCCTTGCAAATATTGCAATTGGACACTAATTTTTTTACATCATTATACATTCCGGGCCAGAAATTCCTTAACGATAATTTTTTAAAGGTTTTAAACACACCTGGGTGTATTGCTGTGGGTGAATTATGACATTCTGAGATTAAGGCCTGTCTATCCTCTACCGGGGATACTAATTTCCATTCGTAGTCTGTATGTAAGGAAAAATCAGCTTTACAATGCTTATACAACCTATTACCTTGTATTAAGAAATTAGGACTAGCTTGTGGGTTATTGGCGCACTTATTATACAGCTCTGAGTACCACTTGTCTTTAGAGCCAGGCGTGCCAAGTAATGAATTTAATTGGGTAATTTCAATACGAGATAGTACGTCTGGAACTACATGAAGGGAGCCTTTACGGTGAATTATGTCAAAATCGAACTGAGACAAGCGTGTCCCCCACCTGGCAAGTCTACCTGTTGGATTCTCGAGTGACATAAGCCATTTTAAACTTGAATGGTCCGTGACCACTGTGAATTTTGACCCTTCGACGTACGAGCGAAAGTTGTGTACGGCGTCGAGAATGGCCAATAATTCGCGTTCAGTTGTACTATAGTTTCTCTCCGTTTTAGAGAGTACTCTGGAGTAATACGCGACGGGGTGTTCTGCGTCCTCAAATTGTTGTGAAAGGCACGCTCCGATGGCGAAATTGGAACTGTCACATTGAATTATAAAGGGTAACTTAAAATCAGGGCAGCTTAGTACCGGCGCTGAAATTAAGGCATTCTTCAAGGCGGAAAATGATTTTTCTATCTCCTCATTCCACGTAAAATTAGGTAGGTTCTTTTTACCACCAGTTATGTGAGTTAAAGGGGCTGCAATATTTGAAAAGTTGTTGATAAAACGTCTATAATAACTGCATAATCCAAGGAATGATTTTACCTGTTTTGTATTCTGAGGTCGGGGGAAATTTTTGATAGTATCTATCTTTGCCGGGTCTGTTCGGAGACCTTCCTTGTCCACTACGAAACCTAAATATTTGAGTCTTGATTTACAGAATTCCGACTTTTCTATATTTAATGTTAATCCGGCGGCCTTTAAAATATTACAAACCTTTTTAAGGAGTTCAATATGTTCTTCAAAGGTACGTGAGATAATTATTAGATCATCTAGATATGCAAAAAGGTTGGGTTCGAATTCTGGACCAAATAAGGTGTCCACGAGGCGTTGCAGTTCGCTAGGAGCATTACGTAGCCCGAAGGGTAGTCTTACGAACATGAAGGTACCCCTACCTGGAACTACGAAACTAGTTTTCTCACAAGACGAAGGGTGCAAGGGTATCTGCCAGAAAGCTTTAAGCAAGTCTAAGGAAGTAATAAAGTTTGCATGCCGTAAGTTATCAAGAATACGATGAACGTTTGGCAACGGATAAATTTGTGCCCTTGTAACAGCATTGAGTCTTCTACTGTCCAAACAGAACCTAGCTGTTCCGTCCTTTTTGGGAACTAAAATAACCGGGTTTGACCAAGGAGATTTACTTTTAACGATTACGCCTAATTCCAACATTTTATCCACCTCACATTCTAACTGTTTCAACCTTACTGGTGACAGGGGGTAATAACGTTGTTTTATTGGGGTTCCTTCGGTTTCGATAACATGTTCGATCAAATTAGTTTTACCTAAACCGCGTTTAGCAAAAGATATGGATTGAAATTCCTCTATCACATCACTAAGTGTTTTTAGTTGCGCGGGTGTGAGATCGTTTTTTGACCTTACTACGTTAACTTCTGAGATGGAAGTATACGTAATACTTTGATTTGCTGTAAATAAATTTGGAGCTATGTTGAATTTTTTCCAAAAATCCACGCCTAAAATAATTTTCCGGCCGAGCGAAGGTATCACTACAAAGTCTATGGTCTGCAACTTATCGTTATAAACTACTGGAAGTGACAGCTTGCCAGAAACTTCCTGTCTCTTGTTATCTGCTGTAGTAATTACCAGATCACAAGGGGACAGCGCACGAGACGTGAATTGTTTGTGCAAATTCCCACCTATACAAGATAGTGACGCACCCGAGTCTAGTAAACCTGATAAAACACGATTTTTAACTTTGAATGTGACATGTGGCCGGCCATCTCCGCTACACTTCACATTCACTGCCTCGAGTGGATCGGTATTCAGAAAAACCTTCACGTAACCTAACCAGTCATTCCATTCCTTTTCGATTGTCTCTGCTGATGGCTTTGGACTGCAATGACCGCCTAGAAGTTTTTTTGATTCGAATTACAATGAGTCGGGGGTGGTTTAGAGAGATCAGGAAAATCGTTTGCTCTGCTGTAATCAGGCTTTTTCCATCGTGGGCTACGGCGCGGGACGCTGTTGCTGTTAATTTTATTGCAATTTTTTGCAAAGTGACCGTTTTGATTGCATTTAAAACAAGCACGATTAGCGATATCCGTGGTTCTTTGTGAAATCGCCGCGAGCTGTGAGTTTTTATTACGTCCGAAAGTTCTAACCCTGTGATTCTGTTGGGAATTATCGAAATGAGTATCTTCTAAGATCTCGCATCTTTGTATTACCTCCGCGCAAGTACGGGGCACATCGTACGAGAATAGTTTACTATATTTGTGCAACAACCCATTTTTAATTATAAGAACCAAGTCTAATTCAGACAATGGTGATGATAACTTATCATTCAGGGATGATATTAGATTTACATACTGCCGAACCGGTACGTTATACATTTGCCTGTAACGGTGAATTTTAGATTTAATTCCCAAATCACTGTCAACCTCCTTATAACTTGAGACGACCTCCGGCTCGACTGCCTTTTTACTTGATGCGCGACTGAATTTGATTTTATCCATCTCCTCACATAATGCTTGTAACTCCGAAACGTTGGTGATATTTTTACCGATCTTCAGTTGTGCGTAATCTGGCGTGAGACCTTTTGTGACTAACGATAAAAGTTCCGATTCCTCTAACGGCAAATTCAGCTTGGAATTGATAGCTAAAGCTTCCAAAATAAAATCCGCAGCTCTTTCGTTATTTTTCTGACACAAGTTAAATAACTTCGACTTCTCAGTCATTTGAAACGTCGGGTCCTCGAATCTCTCCAAAAAGGCTGTTTTAATTTCTTCCCACTTTAGATTAGTTTTGAAAATTTTCCTATAGAATAATAGTGCTGAACCAGTGAGAAGTTCGACAAAACCCCTAGCCAAATCTTGACAATCAACGCCCCTCGCGTATTGTAATTCGGCGATTCTGTCTAAAAAAGCGCGGACATCCGAATTCCCGTCAAAAGAAATTTTCCAATTTGTTAAATTAACTACTTTTCTTTCAACGTACCTTGTGGTAGTCCTTTCATAGTGATTTTGCGTAGGCGAGGATACTATGTTAACGAGGTTTCCCGAATTACTAGTTTTTGGGGTGGTTGCTACACTTGGAGAATTTAATAAAATAGCAGGAGACTCAACCCGCCCACTAAGGGATTCATTAAACTCGACACATTGTTTCCGTAAAGACAACAAAGCCCTTTTGGGGACTATGCCTCTATCCATCAACCTTTTTCTTATTACCGACGCGTTTGCTTTCTCGAAATTTAATATTCTATCCATTATTGGTATGGTGGCCTCCATGATTTTGCGTTATTATAATGAACAAAGCAAAAAAAAAAAAATTCGGACGATTATAGAAGACGAGAGCAGTTGCTGGCAGTCGACATTATATCCTCCTATTACAGGGAAACGAGCGGACAAACCTACTCGACAGCAGAAATTTCTTTTTTATTGGAAACAACCGCTGCTCTTCAAGGAAGAAATAATACAACTAACACAGCCCCAGGTGGAGAATTTAAAATAACGAGATTCATTACTCAATTAAAAAAAAATTCCGCGCGAATGACGAACAACTCTGACTGCCGCGATAGAAACGTAATAGCTTGAGAATGCTACTGTAGTAAGCGATGTTTAAAATACCTAACACTCGAATAGCACTAGCCGACGGACTCGCGACGTTTGGAATAATTCACACAGAGCTACAACGTTACGGTAATAAGCGATGTTTAAAATACCTAACCTCGAATAGCACTAGCCGACGGACTCGCGACGTTTGGAATAATTCACACAGAGCTACAACGTTGTTGATGGGAGCACAAATATAAAATATTTATAGCTAAGATTACATAATTATGTTTCTAGGGAGACAACAATCGACAAGACTTCGGCCCAGTTGGCGCGCCAGTGTCATACTTCCTGGGGCCAGGGTGATACTGAAGCCACGTAGGGTCCAGTGTTATACTTCTGGTCTCCAGAAATATGTCCCTCCCGGGGGGGGACAAGTGTTAAGCAGGCCCCCCGGGGGCCATATGCCTCGGCTTGGAAGGCTCAGCTCAGGGTCGTAGGGCTCCTCCGAGGCTGTCGATGGTTGACTCCAATGAAACAAGGTTTGGGCACAATTCAAATGTATTCAATAATGCAAGGGTGAACAGTACAGGCAACCAGGTAAGCGGTTTAAGGCCTAGCATAAGAGAGAGAGAGGCACTAGAAATACTACTGAATTTAGGCTCGGAAATACTATAAGAGGGTTTAAAATCTCACGTGGCGTCGTACGGATGCAGGCAGCTTCCTACGAAGTGGAGAGATCTAGAGCAAAGCTCATAGATCGTGTGCAGGAACGGGGCGGCTCGGGGTGCGTGGGCGGCTTCTCGGCGTCATGGTGGGCGGATTCGGTCAGCTTACCGAACCGGTGGGTGATAACGGTGAATTAAGCGGCTATCGGCAATGTAGGCGGATTAAAAGCCGTGCGCGGCCATGGCTGCTATGGTAGGCGGCAGTAGGATTATACAGGCGGCTGTGGTGATAGCGCCATACTTGATTCGTACGTGAAGACTTAATTAGCCGCGTCGAAGGGTGGCATACTGCCCGACAGTACGTAGTAGTGCGTACGACCGCTCGCGCCGTTGTCTGAAATATGTCTGTTCCTTTGGTGATCGGTGGCTGGAACTCTCTGCCCGTGATGAGCGAGACGGAAGACTCGAACGCGTGCCCTATAAGGTAATGTCTTCTGCCATTGGCTGGATTTCGCGCCGTGTGGCCATATATGGTAATGTCTTCTGCCAGCCTGAGAGGGACAGCAATAATCATACGATGCTGAACATGTACTGAGCACGTGACACACAGCTGCCTGCCGCTTGTATAGTCCGTTCGTAGGATTTATGGGCAACTCATAACAATATGTATAGTAAAAAATATAGTATAAAGATTTATTGAACCTACATAACTGAACTGCTTTATTAACAACATTTTTTTGCTTAGTGACAAATTGAAGATGTCCACTGGATTGGTATAATTATTTCTCTCCATTAATATTCTGGGCAAAGAGGTGGTTAGCCCCAGAATTTGTACATTGAAATAAAACCCGACTTCTAGTATTACGTAGTGGAATTCGAAAGCTTATCCAATGAAAATCAATTCTGGACCATGAAAAATATCATTTAATATTTTAGATCAAAAATATCAAGTCGGTAAAAATTCTTCTGTCTGTAAATTTAAGCTTATTCGTATCATTTAAAAGAGTGTTGTAGTTCAACATAAATGCTGGCATACCTTTTTTAAAATGTTATTTATTTTATTTATTGTTATCAAGTTTAATTTGTAGAACTCCATTTTAATTTTTATTTATTTTATATATTCAATAATTTTATTATTAAATTAATAAAAACAGTTTATTTATAAACAATGCATGGAAACCAATTACTTTTTATTTAATGATAAATTCTATCAACAAAATGACGGCTTGCCCATGGGGTCACCGTTGAGTCCACTTCTTGCTGAAATATTCATGGACTAGGTATATCGAAAATCAAATTTTAAACTCAATTTTTAGCAAATATATAATTTACTATGTGCGTTATGTTGACGACATTTTGATCTGTTGGAAAGGTACCAACAGACAATTAGACCTTTTTGTTACATTAGCTAACTCCATCAACCGTAAAATCTGCTTTACGGTTGAAAGAGAGTGTTATAATAAAATTAATTTTTTGGACTTAACAATCGGTAGAAAAAATAATAAACATACATTCGAAATTTTCCGTAAGCCTACTTTTACCGATACGACCATTCATTCTAAATCATTACACCCATGGTCACATAAATTATCTGCCTATCACTCAATGATACATAGACTTACTAACATCCCTCTTGACAATAAAGCATACGAAAAAGAAAAAAATATAATTTTATCCATTGCAAAAAATAACGGCTTCAAGGGTAGTGATATTGATAAAATAATTAGTCATAAAAAATACAAAATTAACCTTAACTCAATTTACCCAGCGATTAATAATAAAACTAATAATAAATTTGCGTGTTTAGAATTTGCAGGACCTACATCTAATAAAATTGCTAAAATTCTCAAAAATTGTGGATTAGACATTGCCTTCCGCACTAATAATAATTTGGGATAATCTCTCAAAAATTCAAAAAGTAAAACACCCAAACTTAAAAATAGCGGCATTTACAAACTCCAGTGTGATGAATGTAACGCTGTTTATGTTGGACAAACTGGCCGGTCCTTTAATATTAGATTCAAAGAACACATGCGATCATTTAAAAATAATAATAAATTACAATCACAATTTGCCAAACATCTCCTAGATGAGAATCACTCACTTAGCGATGATAATAAGCCAACTCCTTTACACATTCAAAATAAAGGACGAAAACTTAATCTTTTAGAGCAGCTGGAAATTAACAAACATAATAATAATCCTAAAGCTATTTTAATAAATGAACAAAAAAATATAATACACTCTCCGCTTTTAGATGTATTCAAAACCAATTTTTAAATAACTAATTATGCTGGAAAAGAAAACCATGAGTCAGCATTTGCGAATGACTCACAATTAGTTTACTTAACGACTTTCTCACAAAGTGGGAAATAACAGTAATTGAGAAAATAATAAACATTAATAATTTCAGTCATTTTTAATCAGAAATTAGAAATGAGTCATAGTACAAACCTATCCAAAAATACTATAAATAGATTGTCTGTATGTGGCATGACCACAGTTTGATAATGCCCTCAGAAGGCGAAACAGCTGTCACGCGTAATAATAATTACCAGCAGAACTTGTTTTATAATAAACTGTTTTTATTAATTTAATAATAAAATTATTGAATATATAAAATAAATAAAAATTAAAGTTATTTATTTTTATTTATTTATTTATAAAACACATGATACATAATTAAGACATTTACATAAAGTAGATATATAAGATCACCATACTAGGCGGCTGCCTGTTTCATGGTGACCAATGGAGTACTGTTACTGTTATGTTATTACTGTTTCAATAGCATGTTCATGAATGTTATATGTGGGTTCCAGATGGGAGAATTGTATTCCAGTTGACTTCTAACAAAGATAAAATATAACAGTTTAATTCATTTAATATTGTTGACGTTTCTATTTAGCCCAGTTAAAGCCCAACATTTGTAAGCACTTATATTAATACATTTGAACATAAATATATTTTATACTCCAGTTATTCGATGGTACATTCTCCCTGCAAACTTAGTTATATAACTTAGTTATACCTAGAGCACTTAGTTATATTTTCTGTAAGTAGATATACTGTATTTTCCTAAACCGACTGCATATTGTATGTAATTATGCCGCTGGCCAACTGCCGTGATCAATTGTCATTCAGTCGTATTATGACTTTGAAAATGGATAAAAAAACTCGTTTTGGCACCAACCATAAAAAAGGTTCATCCTGGGACTAACGTATTAAAAATTATCGTGATTTTCCACGAGTAGGGTAACCCTTTAACTGCCGGATATCAAATAGTGATTAATCACCCCTTGCTAGTGCGGGGCTGAGGTCTGTGCAGAAACCACAAAGTACGGATTGAAAGTGTTAAACACGTGGCAAAAGGGATTGGTTATTTTAAAAGGCATGATTAATTGAGTTTTAACGGGATTACAATAGTACCTACAGTGAAAAATGTTCTTAAAACACGTATTTTTATGTAAATATTTTGACCCAATTTTAAAAATAAGTAAAGGAATTTTTTTCATGATAAATTTTAAATAATTTCAAATAAAGTACAAAATTAGATAAACCTCGTTCCCGAGTAGAAGATACTACCCAACAAACGAATAGAAACGTCGCGCTAGATAAGCATTTCAAGAGGCCTAGCACGGACGATCGATAAAAACCCTTTATATCAATACAGTATTGACTAAATCCATTATCTGTGGTCAGTTATCAATATTTGGGAGCACGGTCAACATTGATAAGAAATATTTTAACCGACTATGGACAAATTTCAGCGCGTCCTTCTGGGTGTTAGATAAGCTGTCAATATATGAAACATTTTGAATATTGTAGTTCTTTATGCAAAATAATTGGATTCATGATTGAAAGTGAACTAACGAAGCTCTTATGTTTAAAGAAATCGTATGTGCTATCCACAAACTTAAATAATTCATACGAGACTCGTTCGATCTTGAAGAAACTGGTTGAAATATGACAAAAGACCCCATTAACTAATTAACTTCAGTTCAGTCTCAAAAAGTATCTACAGTGCGGATATCTACAGTGCGGCTGTTCTGAGGAAAACGATATAAAACATCGGTAGTTACGCCTATCGATTCGATATTGTAAAGTTATCGATTTCACGTCACTAGATCCCCAGATAAGCTCAACAGCCCCTTTGACTTTTTCTTTCCTCTCTTAAATATTTGAGTCTCACAACATTCCCGAAATGGAGAAGCCACAGCTATTTTAGCTATTTTGCAGTATCATGAAAAATCAAGTGGTTTAAATGGTTCGCACCCTTTCAATCCACGAGAAAATATCCTCGACAAAATATCCTACGGACAAAACATTCCCGAAGAAAACATCTAGTAAAATCTATACTAACCTAACAAAAAATGGGACAAAAATAATAGATATAGATATCCTGTAAAGACAATAAATGATTGTTGAAAATTAGTAAAATTTACCCAAAATAAGGTGAGTTTAGGTTAGGTTTTATTAGATATTTTGTTGGTTGTTTGGTCCGTAAGATATGTTGTCGGGGATATTAGGTCGGGGATATTTTTCTGCGATTGATAGCGGTCCAAAAATGGACCACATTTTCCTACCATTCGTAAAACATTTATTTAAATTATTTAAAATATTTTCTTGGCCAGCAATTTATTTTAAAACGAAGCCATTGAAATGTTTTATTTATGATGACCTTAGATGTCGCAAATTGGAACTTAGTAGACTATTTTAGAACGATGTTAAAAATAAATTTAGAATTTTTTTTTTCATGCCGAATTTTTGATCAGCTGTTTTCGGTAAAATTAAGTACCTTTTCCATATTTATGCACCTTTCATTATCAAGTATACCCCAGACAACATACACAAATCGAAAATATTCTATATTGGCCCGAATAAGTTTCCCTTACGGCAGTTTCAAGTAAAAAACACGGAGGACTAAACGGCGGTTATAAACTGAACCATTTTTTAATATTTTTTTTATAAATCCTACATATATGACATAAACAGTAAAATACAGATTAATTGAATGGCTACATAGCACTATAATAATTTTTTATGTCTTCATGTGAAAATTCGAAGGGATAATTTTTTTAATGTCGGCAAAAAATTAAAAAAAATGACCTTCTGGGACATCTCGAGCAATCGAGGCAAATTAATTTATTTCGCGTGATCGCTCCAGTGGAAAGAATTTCAAAGCTAGGCAATCCACCTCAGAGTAATTGAAGATGATTCTTGACAATTTTAGTCACCTTCGTATAAAATTCCACTAATTTAGAATTGTAATAACATTTCTGTTATTCCTACAGACGCCAATATTATCTTTCGTTTAGTCGCACCATATTATTGAAGGACCTTGTTATGTAATAATTAATAATGAAATGAAATGTCTATTCGTAGCACGATGATTTTCAGCAAGTTACCTGAAGGCGATAACACTTTCCAAACAACTATAAGCAAATATGGTCGTACCGATGTTTTCTCTCTAGATCTAATATTATTTTACACCTTCTGAAATTGTCTAAATAAACTTGTTCAAGAATTTGACAGGCGATGGTATAACGATTAATATTTTTTTATCTGAGGTAACCAATTAGCCCTAATTTGTTCGCTTTTCGGAACAACTCACACAGGTCTCATAGTCTTACTAACACCTTTTGTATCTTGATTCCCAGTTTAGGCTTGCATACTACTTACTAACAACGTATGCAGGGACACTGGAGGTCTAGATTCGTTCAAAATTAAATGTAGACTCGATCATTGAAGGAGTAACCATCTGTTACTTTATACCAGGGCGGGTAAGTAGTGGATAACCTCCAGGTGTCATAGTAATCGTTGTCTCCCTTACTTCATAATTAGAAATATGATCTAAACGGTGTTAGAAAGAGAAAACACCAAATAATCAAATCATAATTATACACAAAATAATTAAAATGTACAGCTTTAAACCAAAGTATCCGACCGCAATTTAAAAGAAAATGTGAACCTTTTTGTTATTTTTTTTATTTCATATTTTGACGTGAAACGAAAAAAACTTCTTCTGGCGCTGTGTGTATAAGATGTGTAGAAGTATTTTTAAATGTAAATACATATGTTAATTATAAATCTCTAACTTTAAGTCATAATTGTAAATATATACGTCATTGAGTTCAGTTTTAGGTCAGCATTTATATGTCTTTGTTATAAGTCACTAGCTATAAGTCTTAGATGTACATAACTAATTTAACTAATCTTTCCCCAATTGAAGTTGTGCAGAGGCTAATTATTAAAATCATATTAAAAAAACCATCTGACTACCCAACGGATAAATTATTTAAGGAATTCCAAGTACCTTCTTTCAAAGATCTGTACAATAGAAATACATTGATTCAAATTATAAAAGAAAAAGAGAAGTATCAATTTATAACTGAAAATCGTACTAGACATAAATATATTTTTTCATGCCCAAAATTAAACACTTCCTTCGCACAAAATTATTATACTTATCAAGGAAGACTTATTTTCAACCGATTACCGGATGAAATTAGAAAAATTAATGATAAAATCCAATTAACAAACTCTGTTAAAAAAATTTTTAAAGATAATCTCAAAAAAAAAAAGTTTCCGACTAATCTAATCTCAAGAACAACTTATAACTCAGTTTCCAAGTGATACCCCGTTTTTCAAATAAAGTAAATTTTGTTTTGTTTTTAACAACTAATTACAATAACTCAAGATACTTTATTCTAATAGTAAAATTGTTTATTAGTAGAAAAATACTTTTAATTACATATCACCGAACTTACAACTTATTGTTTTTTACATTCACATAGTAATTTAAGAACTCATAACATAATATAGCATTAAAAAATGTACACTACTCTTCCAGACACAAGCTAATGCTTCTATGGAAGAGTGGTATTAACATTCGAACATGAACATGTATGCTAATTATAACATTGTATAAATGTATACTATAATTTAATTTATATGCTAAAAATAAAATGTAATGTTTTTGAAAGAATAAAATAAATTTAAAAAAAAAAAAAAAAAAAAAAAAAAGTCACTAGTTATAATTGTAAATCTTAGTTGTAAGCCATTATTTTATATATTTATTTGTACAGCGCCCTTGAGGTGATTTTTCACGAACACGGCGCAATATAAATTAGCCAAATATTATTATTATAATACATTTGACTAATAAAATATGTGTATTTGTGTTTTTTTTTGTTATCTGTAATTTTAGTTAGAAAAAACATTAAGTGAGCCATTTTAAAAACCATTTTATATTTGCATTAAAAAAAATTATTTGTTTATTTTGAATTATAACATTTGAAAGCGTATTTAATAATATTTTAAAAACCGTTTTTAAATTTCGGATGCGATCTGAAATATTCCATTTATTTGGATTTTATTGCAAAGCGGAAATATTTTGACCATCCGACAAAATAGGCCCGAGGCCTGTGGGGTTAATGTTAAATTTTTACGTACCTATCTATTATACCTTTTAAAACGAAAAAAAATCTATCTCATTTTGATGGTGGCTCTCCCATAGTACCAACATTTTAGAAGTGTTGATTTCGTTTAAAGGTAAGCGGAACTAAAGTAACACTCGATTTAAAATTTAAAAAATGTAATTATAATAAAACTAGTTTGAAGTTTTCTACCAACCGCGGCGCATTAAATTTGATTACAAAATCATGTCTGCAAAATTTAATTTCAGAGGCGAAAGCCGGTTCCTTCCGCCCGCGCCATCCCGGGTGATATTTATTGGATAAATACTTTGCCATAGGTCACCCCAAGTTTTGCTATGTTTGGTGACTAAGTAGGGGTGTCCTGGTTAATGGGATGAGTTTTGTCCATGTGCCGGATGCGTCTGCTCACCATCTGCGTGGCGGGCCGGATTGGGAGAGGCCGGTTGAGGGAGACCCTTTGACATCTACAGACGGACTGTCATGCCGTGTACTGTAGGATACTCCTGAACACATTGACCCAATATTTCTACCCACCTCCTCAAAGATTTTTCCTTCCCAGAACTTCCTTTACTCAAAGAGATCCTCCAGATAGCATTCCCTAAGTAGATAACATATTTTCCTAAGTATCATTGTATTGAGTTATTGTAAAAAGTTTTTAGGTAAACATTTTTAAAGTTAAATTATGCCCAATTCACCAGTGTTTAAAGAGGTTAACTGTATAAGTCCCTAAAAAGTATACTCCCATGCACTTTTTTATGCTCCGAAAGCGAGGACTTCTCTGTCTATCAGAACACGCCAATCAACAGAGAAACACAACTGCTTAACGATTCTGCATTGACCATATATTCAACATCATTTATCTGCATTCAATTGAATAACTACTTTTTGATGCATATCCACAATAGTATATTAATTTCCCCATAAGTTTGTATACTTAGATACCTCAAGATAAGTAGGTACCTCAAATTTATAATCTTCTCCGTGATGTATAACCGTTGATTTGGAGAACATGAAAAATAAATAAATAAAAAATGTATTTCATGAAAAACCGTAAACAGTTAACAACGATGACGATAGTCACGTTTTAGTAATAAAAAATCAGTTAATAAACAATTGCAGGCCTTGCATTATTGTAAAACAAACATGCTTTCATAATAATGTAATTTAATAATTATACAACCACGCTCCATGATACATTCTTTAATTTCATTGAAATTATCATTCTCGTAGTGGAAAGCTACCTACGAAATTAGTAGGTAGGTATTACAACACGTAACAATTCAAAACATTCTACCTCAAAGGAACACATACAAAGGTAAGCCGAGGCTTGACTACTCGCAGCACATAACATATTTCTGGACAAGGCCACAAGAACATCAACGCTCCCTTCGTATTTCTGGGAACAGCTTCCAATGACGGTTAAGAAGTAGTAAAACGATGAATTATTACAATGAGAATATCATATAAGCACGAAAACATTTTAACAAAGCCATGGTACCGAACAACATATAAAAAATATGTCTCCATACAGCATTCAATGGAAAAAATCGCTCTCAATAGTTCCACGATCGAAAACATGTTGTATAAGTTACTGCAATTTATCCAAAACATCTTGTACAAATTTAAACACATCATTAACATGTAGAAAAACAGACTCCCATCATTGCTTGAAACATCATCTTCAATTTTGAACACCGTTACACCTGATGCGACATCGAACAACCATGCACCGATTATTGCAATCAAAAGTCCTCTCCTAAATTGATACTACCATCGTTATTGAATCCCTTGAAAAAGCTTCACCAAGAGTTGACATCGCTATACTCTAAATAAAGAGCAACCATATTCTGACCATTGCGATGAAAACCTCTTCCTCAATTCGGAGCTTTTATCATTGCACTTCTTAGAAGAGCTTTATCAAGAACAGTGCCACACTTTTTCAATTTGCGTTAAGTAGACCGGATACGATCAATAACATTAAAAGACTATTGACAATTTATCAATAATAGTCACGTCATTTCACGTCTTCGATGCGATTTACAGTTGCTAAATTGAGGCAATTGAAGCAATTGACAGTAAATATGGCTTTCCGTTGACATGTGTATTTTGATTGAGCGCGTAGACCCCATAGACACGTGTCATTGACACGGGGGAATGATCATTTGCAGTGCGATTGACGAATGTTAGATCAATTGATCTATCTATGTAACTGTTAAATCCTTTGAATTCATTTTCATCGCGGGACGAAATTTTATTGTTGACGGTCGATTGAAGTTCCATCAATCGCACTTCAATGCACATTGTCAATCATATAAGCAAATTGACAACGATCGTCGATTGTTGATACTCCGAATCACATTAAGGCGAAGCTTAATGTGAAATTGCTATTTTCGATTAAACTTAACTACGTATCGGTTTATTCCATGAATACTAAAAAATATGCATTGGATAAATTGAAGATTGACTTATCGTTTTGCTTGAGTAGGATAAAAATATTTTTTTTAATTACTTTATAATTTTTTTTTAGTAGAAGTGCATATGAAAAACACCTTCATCACCATGTGACGTTTTCCCTTGATTTGATGATTTTCAATTACGGCAAGCGCCCGACTACCATTTCCTATTTATATAGTGGTACTTTTTCCTGCCTATCACAATTATAATAACAATATCGACATAGCCACAGTTAATAATGCGACATAAAACAACCATGCTCCGATATTAGCGTGCTTACCGAGGGGTGCGGCTCCTGTCCACCCTTGGCCGTGCCCGCCGCGGGCTGCTGCTGCTGACCACGGCGGGCGGCAGGGGTCCCGCCCCCGCTGCCCGCCCCCGCCCCAGCCCCCGCCCCGCCAGACCCACCCCCAGAGGCCCCCGCCGACCCACGGTCTCCGCCCGGGGACTTGGCCTGCGGGGAATTGCCGGTAGTCCTGGAACAAATTAATACATCATTTAGAAACATGCAAACGGAAATTGAGGGGCACTTTTCAAATATGCTAATTTCGATTGTCTGTCCGTGATGTGCGTTAGTTATTTAATATTAATTAAAAATTGCTTTTAATTTAAGTGTCCTTTCAAAAATTGTAACTCCTTGCGAGTGAAATATTACTTCCTGGGGACATTCACGTAAAACCAATATAAGTTACATTTAAATATTACAAAATTATTAAGCCAAAATATCGATGTATTGGTTTCATAGTGCTTTCACACAAACGAAGTATTGAAATCCGTAAGTCTAAACTTAAACTCGTCCTGTTGATTAGTCAGATATCTCTAAATACTTATTTATAACCCACTGGAGCGCTTTTTGCCACAATATGGCACTATTTTAAAAACCTCGGATTGCTTTGCTGTCAATTTTGGCAAATTTTCCCATATTTGCAAGTAATTAAGTAGAAGATTACTTACGATTTTATAATTTTTTTTTTTTAAATTCTATGAACATATGATAATCGAAAAAATATAGGAGAATTCATTGGCTATATAGTACTATAATCAATTTGTATGTTTCCATTTAAAAATTCAGAGGTATGATTTTTTTTAATGTGAGCGGAAAAAATTCAAAATGATTAACAAAAAATTTCGAGCAATCGGAGAAAAAAGTTTTAAATTGCGTTGTCGCTCCAGTGGTTAAGTCATGAGGAAAGCAATTATCGAATGCTCACCTTTAATCAAATATTATTTGCAAGTGTCTACATATTAAATATGCTATAAAATTACACCGGGAGGCATGACGGTCCGGTACATTAGCAAGACATTATGAAATATCTTACTAGTGACACAGAAAACATCAACGTAAACATGTTTATTTCACTACAAGTTTTTCTACATTATAATTGATTTGATGGTGTTTATGCGTAATTTGAGTATTTTATTAGACAGAGGGCACACTTTTACATATAACTGCAAACTAAACTCAATTTTTCGTATATGTCTGACTAATGGACGATCAGTAAACCAATGCACACAGACGAAGCATAAAATTAATATTGTACAAATCCAGTAATTTTTTACTGTTGAGGGAATTATAAAAGAGGGGCATCTATTAGGGGGGGGGGGGTTTAGGGGGATTCAACCCCCCTCCCCCCCTATCGGCCTCAGTATTGAAGATTACATTATTAGAAAATACAGCAATATTATCATTTGAAAAATCTCATTTTTCAATTTGATATAAATAATAAGTTGTTATAAGTAAAGGGCCCAAAAATTTTACCCCTTTCTCCCTTTCCCCCCCCCCCCCCCCCCAGGCTCGAACCCCCCCCCCGTATGAATATTATAGCTACACCCTTGCGAATGATTATGATTTAAATATTTTAAGTCAACGTGCGTTATATTGTCCGATTCCTTGTTTATAGGGAAATAATATAGGTACTTTTAAGAGTTTAGGTTTAGGAGACTCAAATCAAGATCAACCAACCAAGATTAAAACATAATGTCTAATTCTGTATATATTATTATGAATGTAGTTTTCCCATTCATGGCTTCGACACAAGTTATAAATAGCGCACAATACTCACTCGAGTTGAGCTCTTCAGGTGGTTGTTGCGGAGAGAGGAAATGACGTCACCGGGCGCAACAGGAAGTCGGTGAGCATCGAGTTGGCGGCAGACCGGAAGCGAGCATGAAAGGGAACAAAATTACAACTTTAGAAACATGGTACAAACAGGTTCATTAAAGATTATATTTTAAAGGTTACAGAATACATTTGTGGGTGTTTTTTTATTTATTTTGGTAGGCTTCTTCCACCTTAGATACATGTTAGACATATCAAAACACCCACGTTTTTTTAACAATAATTCAATTCTTTGTTTTGGAGTACTGTAAATTTAAATTATCCAATGTATATCTTCGCTTATACTACGAAGGTTATTAATATTAGTAAAATAAGTATTATTAACATAAAGCATTATTAAAATTATAAATTAGTTGAGGAAAAGTGAATTACTAATATACGGAAATCATCGAACATCAATTAAATATATCCATCAATTCCTGCTGAAGATGCCAGTATATATAAATAATATGTTATCATACAATGCATGTATTGCATACACGCCAATATAATTTAGTTTGAATTATTTACGTGTTCGAAACATCGGTTAGTGGCTTAGTTGACAATTGCGCCTGGAACCTGACCAAACGTCATGGGTACAATTTGAGTAGAATTTTCACAGAGAGATATTTAGTCAGTTTTTTTTTCTTATTACATATCTATGTAGGTATCTTCGAAATGGCTAATTCAGATTTAAAAAAAATGAACCTTTATGTGTAGGTACTAAAAAAAATCACAAAGCGAAACATCTACATCACTACTTTTGTACATCTATCTAAAAGTGAACTAGGAATCTGTATATACTTATAGTAAAAGAGTTATTATTATCTTGTTTCAATGTATCTGAGTATGTTCTATATCATATTAAAAATAAACTTTATTTCTGATTGCCTATCAATTCTTTAGCCTGGGTATTAATAATAATAATAATAATTACGTAATATTTGTATATGATGAAGTTTTGTGTCATTTTACTTCAAGTGCGATTAACTATAATAAAATTTAAAATAATCCTGCAGTGTTCCTTACGAGTTCATTACAAAATATTGATAAAGTAATACCTATTAAATAAAGAATGACAAGAGAACAAAGATTAACAAACCAGTGCCGTAATAGCACACAGGACAATAATAATAGACAATAACTTATGTGCACTGTGATAGTTGTTGGAGATTTTCAAATTATACTCTGATAGTTTGTAACCTGGGAATGTGTGTCATTATTTAAAAAAAAGATAGAATAAAAATAAATTAAATTCATAAAATAGAAATTTATTACGAATCTATTAAAAAAAATTAAGTAATTTTGTAAATTATTTTTTAGATACAGGTGTGTGCTTTGAAAAATAAAGCAAGCAATTAATTGGTATTAATAATAATGATCATTCGATAAACTCGTTATCGATGACAATGCATTCTATCAACACTTGTTTACACGCACACACACGCGGACATATACGCACTTTCCTGAAATTCGAAAAAATTTAAGCACTTAATGTACCTACCCAATAAATGTAGGTCTTGCCAACTCACGATTCGGCCCCGTTGTTAGTATTTTCTTATTACTGGGTAGGAAGGTTCGAACCTTAACACTTTTTTACGGGTTGATTTTTTTAAATACTTTATTGAAATTAACATTTGTTTTCTTAACTGATTGAATGTGTGAATGACGTGGAATCTTAGAAAATGTAAATTGACAATCTTCACGACATCCGACCGAGCTGAAACTCGGCAAATAGAATTTTTGTCAATAAAAATGCATTTTATCAACTGCTCATTTGGTGGGTATGATGCACATGTACATGGGGAAATATAAGCAATTCTCTGAAGTTCGATACCATTACATACAAACGAAAAAAATATTGGTCTTATCCACAATTCCACTTGGATCAGGAATGAGCGTGATTGACTCTTGTTCCATTTTTTACAGAAAAAAACACTTAATTCTTACGGTTTTTTATTTTATTTTAAGAACAAAAGAATGGTCTTTCTGTATTATTATTTATTATTTCATTTGAAATAACATTTTCGAAAGATTTCAATGTGAATTTTTATTCCAAACTTATCTAGATAACGTATTTGTGCTCAATGCCTCCCGGGTATAAATTGTAACTAAGGCGTAAGTTTAGTAGTCTCTTTGTACACCGAACTACGGCAAATTAATTTACTTAGATAATATCAAAACTTTAATCTGTTGAATCCATCAATTAGTCCATTCAGAGCACGAGCCAAATCAGAGTGATGGGAAGATAGTGGTTATCTTTTGATAAAGGCCAGGGATGAACTAACTTATTTGACTGAGGGTCGCAACCCGCAACCCTACCTGCAGGGGTGACGGATGGAAGGCGGCAATTGTTTATTCTTTCAATATCTTAAATTTAAAAACAAATTATTTTTTTATTTATGCCGTGTTGCACCAATTCCTTCTTTAGCCTAAAGGAGGCCTTTTGTATAAATAAGGAGTTAGTCCAAAAATAAAATGAAAAGTTTAAGTTACGTTAATACCTATGCCTGAACGCGTATTTCCTTTTCCGTGTTCAATACGAGGCAACCGTGCCTCGAAATGAACACGGGTTTGAAATGCCATTTTTTCTCCAAACCCGTGTCCAGTAGAAGGCAAGCGGCATCCTACTTTGCACGGGTTTGTAACGCCAATCCCTTCCCAAACCCGTGTTCAGTGCGAGACATACGTCCTCCAAACGTGATTATAACATTAAAAAAGGAAGTAACGGATAACAAAAGAATATAACGGATGGGCAATAAAACGCAAACAGCCTTACTAATAAAATAATAAAAAAAACACTTTATAATATAGTACTTTAAAGACTTCATAGTACCAATCTTATAAAATAAATTCTATAAAATAAACTCGCATGTCATCATAATTTAAAAAAACCTCCCAGGTTTTGAATGGTTTGTTTGGCAAAGCAGGGTTTGTCTAGCGGGTGTGTGTAATTATTCTAATACATTTGTTTCCATGTTCTGCTGTTATAAATAAAGGTAAAAACTTGTCTATAATGCATTTAAACAACATTTAACATGCCTCGTAGTGAACACGGGTTTGGGAAGGGAATTGGCGTTACAAACCCGTGCATAGTAGGATACCGCTTGTTTTCTACTGGACACGGGTTTGGAGAAAAAATGGCATTACAAACCCGTGTTCATTTCGATGCAAGGTTGCCTCGTATTGAACACGGAAAAGGAAATACGCTGCCTGAACACAATATGATTCCAACATTCTACTAGAGCCACCTGATCGGGATCTTGTCACAGCAGATGGATATACGAAACATGGTTTGGCTACATAAATAGCGCCACATTCGTGGTGTTAGAATACAACCAATGACCCATATGGCACAGATAACTGAAATGGAGGTCTGAGCAACGTACCATCTCCTAAATTCAAGTCTACATAACAAACGTAAATAATAAGTAAAGACTTTCGAAATAGCCATTAATTATTGATTAATATTTTTAAGACAGTAGATGTCGCACATTAAAATATATAAGGCTAAGTACATATTATTTATCCAAGACACTATCTAGATTGCATTTATTTCGGAAGAATTTTGGAATCATGTACATAAATTTAAAGATGGCGGTCGATAAAATTTGCGTTTAGAAAATGAAGATAATGTTGGTAGTTCGTAGTCGAAGTACGACGCAGTTAAATATGACTGAAAAGCATAGGATGAATTAGCTTAGTTGTTAGAGATGAGCCCCGTCAAGGCTAAGGACCTGGGTTCCATTCCTAGATACAACCGAGTCGTTTTCTGATTTTTTTGTTTCAATTTTTCAAGTCCCTAATATTGTCTTCAATGATTAAACATTTTTCTACCTCACTACGATGTCGCGTTTCAAATTATTATATTGAAAATGTTTACTTGTAATATTGTCAAGGAAAGTTGTTCCGAATAATCTTGCACTTTTGATTGCAAATGCAAATGAAATAAATTGATTTGAATATGAAACGTGATTGAATTTGATGTTTATTAGTAGACTTGCATTAATAATTACAATCGAGTGTCATTTTATTAATCATTTGTGAAATATATTTGAATCAAAGAAATCAAAGTCTTATTCTTTTAAAATTATTCAAAAACTTAGAAGAAATTATTTAAATGACCTTGAGAGTGGATAATGGTAGGATCAACTTTTGTTGAAAAAGCTACGTACAATGTAGGTAAAAGTTTTAATGAAATGGTACACAATACTTGCGACGCAAGTTAATATTAGTTTTTAAAAATAAATATATTGCAAAAGTGATCAAATAAGGGTGGCATTGTGATAGCTGTGAAAGAAATACCTTTCATCCCTCAAATCAATATACTTGAAACAGGCAAGGGGAGAGAAAGGTCACGAGGTGAAAAAAAAAACTCAATCATCTTCCTCGCTGTTCTAATAATATAAGTAAGTCAGAAGGCCAAAATCAAATCGAAAGATGGATTGAACTAATAAAGATTTAGATAAAAGTCTATACCTTCGGCGTCAAGAGTCGACCTTCCGAGTAAAGCTCGAGTTGGTCTCTGCTTACGCAACTTGGACTTAATCTCGTTATATTGTCAGTGGCGTAACAATCTACCGGTACTTTAATGAAGTTGAGACGGGTCAAAAATTTTTTAGAAGATGCGTTGTGTTTCATTTTATTTATAGTATTTATCTAGATTTAAAACAATAGTTTAGGTAGGTATATGAATCATTTCGGTTGTTTGTTTTACTTTCTTTTAATGATCGAAAATCTTATCATCCCATTGATCTGAGTTGAACAAATTTTTTGAGCTTTAAGGCTCAATCTGTTTTTAATTACTTTGTTATTTGAAAATTTTTATTTTTTTAATTAAATAAATTAATTGTGAAATAACAAACATTAATCAAACACAATTTATTTGCGCACACCGGTATTCGATTCTGCGACTTTTGGATTGCGATGACCACACTGGCGTCAAAATGCTTTTCGTTTTTTAAGACAATGCACCACGTCGTGTAAAATTCGGGATCAAGCCGCTGACAATAACACTCCTTATGTAGATGACGATAAGGTTTGAATTCCCGTTTACCACATGCCGCCTGTTTTGATTTATTCTAGAAAAAAATATTGGCAAATTTTTTTTTAAAATTTTTCTTTATTCATTGCTTTTATGGTTAAATAATTTGTGGATTTTTCGACCACCATGCTAGGCAAATGCGAATTTTATTTTGTTTTGAGAAGTTCAGGCACAAATATTTAAATGTTTTACAATCATTTTGTAAAAAGAATAATTTTCCACTTTATACAATTAAACCACAATCGAAAATAGCTTCTTAAGTAAGAGATTTTGAACTTGAAAGCATTTTAAAAGGCCTGGTACTTTATTTTTTTCAGGGCTTATAAAATTACCAATCAAAGAAGCACTCAAAATATTTCAAATGCAACCACGTGTTTCTACTCGCAGTATTTAATTGAAGCATCTGAATTATTTCTAAGCGATCTAATATGAAAACATTTATCACAAATAACATTTAATTGCAATAGTTCTTAATAATCACCTTTTTATGAATGTCAAGCCCAAGTTTTTTACTATGTAGCTTAAAAACTGTCTGAATTCTTGAAAAATCAGTTCCAATTTTGTAAACGACAGTTAATACTAATATAATATTATATTACATAATACAAAATGTATTATGTATTATATAGGCAATTTATCGCTTGTCTGAAATCTTCACACACCATTTTGCAAATGATATGAAGGTACTTAAATTCAAAGCAAACTTTAGATCATTCAACCAGATTTCACATAGGATTAATGCAAGCACAGACGACCGAAAATTGTGTGTTTGATTCGGGATTCAAACTTTGAACCTAAATCTCTCAGCTTCATACAAATGGAAGACGGAACTTTGTTGCCCCAAAGGCTTTATTTCACACATATTTAATATCCCCTTTGAGAAAATTCATTATAAAAGGATTAATATTATTTTATGGATATTTATTACCTTATTTAGTAAGCCCCAACAACCCAAATATGCAAATATTTATTCTCCGGCCGTATTAAAGGATAAAAATTTAATGGGTTGAGGAAAGTTTTTTTTGTCTCCAGTGCTACTCTATCTTGGAATAATTTATTTATTTTCGAGATATCGAAGTGTGCGTAACAAAAAAATAAGCACATAAGTGCGAAATTCACGTACAGTTTTTGACTCAAAACAGAAAGCAATTCCCGGGTTTATAATAATAATTAAAAAAAACTGACTAGTAGCGGCATGTGGAAGTTTTTTTTTGTTTGAAAAAAAATACACAGTTTTCGGAGACCATAGTTTAATTAACATTTTTTTCTCCAAATAATGTCAGGAATCACTGGTTAAAGTAAATCAAGTTCGTTGCTAAAATATGATTTAAAAATATTATGTACCCATTGTATTAAAAAATATTTTATGAAATGTGTATGTCAATTGTGGTATTAGCATTGGGGGAATAACCAGACACAACCGGATACATTATGTCATTTTTAAATCAAATTTTAGACGTATCAACTCTTTTCTACACAAAAAAATGATTTCGAAAGATTGTTATTTAAAAAAAACTTTTTTTTAATAATAAGGTTATACCGTTGGTTGTTGGTAGATTTGTAAAATTATCAAAAAAAATGTTGAATTATACAATACACATCTCAAATTTTATTATTCAGTAAAATAAATCAATAAATTATCTAGGAAAGCTATTTTTCAGAATTTTAATTTTAGTTAAAATAAAATCATTATAAGAAATCCCCGCACGTGTTTCGCGAAAATACTTCAGTTTATCTATTTATTTACGGTCTTACAAACTAATATATTTCAATTTTTTCACACACTCATTTCACTTAGACATTATAAAAATATAAATACTTAGGTACTTATGATCAAAAAATAATTATGAAAGGTGCACAATTTTAATAATTTTATAATCACGCGTTTTCTTAAATATAGGAACACATTAAAGCAATTTTTTAATGAAATAACATCGATTTTGAATTATTAGTAAAAAATACTGGTCTGGAGAATAATCCAATCTTTCTCATCGGAACCGCTCTGTACAATTGCAACGATTTTGTAATTTGATTTCTCATTCGCTGGTTAAAAAACCAAAAATTAAATATCTAATAAAAAATCGTTAAATAAAAACAAGTACATACCAACATATATATGAATAATAATAACTATAATCCTCTATCTAAAATGTTAATTAAAAGCAAGTTTGGAATAAAATTAAAGGTAATAGAAACATAATTTCTCATTTATTATTTATGGATGATTTAAAATTATATTCGAATTCTGAACCAAATTTAGAGAAAATGATTAAGGTAGTTAAAATTTTTTTAGATGATATTAAAATGACTTTTGGTTTAGATAAATGTAGAAGTATTGAAAGAAGGGTGAATGCTGGTAACTCCATTAATGGAGGACTGAAAGCCGTTGGCGGTAATAAAAAACTGTCCAAAGATGCGAAACTAGCCGTCCATAATGGAGTGCTGGTACCTACCCTGATGTATGGCAGTGAGGCATGGAACTGGCAGAGGAATGATGAAAGCAGACTGAATGCTGTAGAAATGAGATCCCTGAGGCGAATGTGTGGTAAAACCATGTACGATCGTGAGAGAAACGTGGATATCCGCAAAGAATGCAAGGCTGACGTAAGCGTGATGTGTAAGATTAAGAAAGGGACTCTCCGATGGTTTGGGCATGTAGAGCGAATGAACGAGGAAAGGAGTGTAAGGAGAATATATGATGCAAATGTGAATGGTAGAAGAAGTCAGGGACGCCCGAGGAAGACATGGCACGACCAAGTGAATCAGATACTTGAGTCGGGCCATGTGAAGAGTCGGAATAATAGAAGAGCATGTATGAGACGATGTATGAATGTGAACGAGGCAAAGAGTGTGTGCCAAGATCGAGTTGTGTGGCGGTCCGTCCTCTCTGCCTACCCCTGCGGGGAAACGGCGTGATGGTTAGTTAGTTAGTCAAATGTAGAACGATCCATATAGAGACAGGTAAAATTGTAGATGGAGACGAGGGTATATTTAGAAATTTCAAAATTGAAAGTATGAAAGGGGACGAGGTTTATAAATATTTAGGATATCCGCAATCAAATAGATTAGATCATACTAGTATTAAAAATGATATTAGGATTAAATTTAAAACTAGGATCAGAAAATTTTTAAAATGCAATCTATCTGCTAAAAATTTAGTAAAGGCGATAAATACTTGGGCAATACCTCTATTAACTTACTCATTTGGCATAATTAAATGGTCGAATACAGATTTAGATAGCTTAGGACGATTAATTAGAACTACGTTAACAAAATTTCATTTTCATCATCCAAATTCAGCTATAGAACGAATTAATTAACCTAGAAATTTAGGAGGTAGAGGTATAGTCAAAATAACATCTTTAAAACATAATCAGGTAGAAATACTAAGAATTTTTTTTTCCATAGGAAAGCTGATAGTTCAGAAATGCACAAAATAATTTGCAAGGCAGATAGAAATATTTCGCCATTAAATTTATACGACGAGAATGCCAGCATTTTTATAAATACCAACCAGGAATTATTAGATTTCTGGTCAAATAAAATTCTTCACGCAAAACACTTCAATTATCTCAACCAAACATACGTTGACAAATTTTCGTCAAACAAATGGTTGAGTATTGGAGAGTTGAGCGCAGAAATAGAAGGCTTTATGCTTGCCATTCAAGATAGAGTCATTAATACTAAAAATTATAGGAAGCATATCATCAAAGATGCAAATCAAATTGATAATTTATGTAGAAAATGTTTGGCTTTTCCGGAAACTATAGAACATATTATATCGGGATGTTCTGTATTAGCGCCGTCCCAATATACATTTAGGCACAATCAAGTTTTAAAAATAATTCACCAAAGTTTGGTAATTAAACATAACTTGATTGACTGCCGTAATGTACCATATTATGAATATGAACCAAATTCATTTTTAGAAAATGAATTTTATAAAATTTATTATGATAAAACTATTCTAACAGACAGAACAATTAGTCATAATAGACCCGATATAGTTTTACATGTCAAAATTTAAAAAATAACTTATATCATTGATGTCGCTATTCCAAATTCTTGTAATATTCAGAAAAATGTTTCTGAAAAAATAAGAAAATATACAGATTTAGGAAATGAGATTAAAAGAACTTGGCATTCTCAGACTATAAAAATATTACCATTTGTTATTTCGGCTACTGGCATTTTACCTAGCTCTCTCATTAAAAATTTAGGCGTATTAGATTTGTCAAAAAATTTGTACATAAAAATGCAAAAGTCGGTCATTTTAAATACATGTAGGATTACGAAAGATTTTTTAAATATTTATATTGAGGGATCAGTAGGATTTATCGGACCAGTTAGGATTTCATCAGAGCCGAACCCTCTGATATGAAATTATCTGGAGTCGGTGAAATATTTTCCCATTATGTTTTTGGTGGATTGACGTATTGTTCTTGTATTGTTTTGTATTTATTATACTTATCTAGTGCAATTACATTGCGTGAATTTACTAGATATTCATTTGTGGAAAAGTGTGTGGAAGGGTTTAGTCTTTCATTTGGGAAAGATTTAACTCGGACATAAAATCTGGAGCACCGTAATAAATAAATAATAACAATACTATTGGATAATGGGGGACTAAGCTAGCGGTTGATTGAACCCCCGACAGCGGATGGGAACCAACTGCCGTGAAATGCTCGATAAACTAAAGAATTATTTATATTATATAAATGCGTTTTGAGTGACGTTACCTAATATGAAAATTCTTTTCCCTGATAATTTTACAAGCTTCATCCAGACTAAACCCCCCTATTATTTTGGCGCTTCCAATCGCTTTCGAGCCAACATTTTAACTAGTCTTTTATAATAAACTTATTAGTATTATGAGTTCATAGCTCCCGATTCCTGAGAAGGTATAAGGCTTACCAAATAGTTGAAGGTCTTTACCGAGTCAAGGTTTGAACTTTGGATTAGAGGCAATCTGCCCTTCGAACTTCGGTCGACTCTGCAAACAATCGCAGATGAACGACTTTACTTTGTTTCCGAAATTGATGTAATCGTTTATACAGTCATTAAATGATAAGCAAGATATGAGATGTAGTCGCAGATAAATTGCGAATCAATTGGACTGTAATCAATAATTTAGAATATGGCGTTTCAATGTGAGACGGGGATATGTAAATAGCAGACAATAGAAGGGAATCTGACCTTCCTGGATTTCCGACAACACGTTTTTGTTATGTTATTATGGCACTGATAAATCACTTGGCTGAGCACATGCAGAAGTCTCCGGTTAAATTAATATTAAATAACCGAAGTATCAAGGAGGTAATAACTTCACTTGTTCCTTTAACAGGCTGAGTGATCCTTGAGAGTTGTCTTACCACAATATTAAGGGGTGTTCAGACACGGATGTAAAATATAAAAGATCTGCGCACGCCAAATAACGCTCTCCATACAATCCTTTCAGACCATTCACACCTAAATGGTTTAAGCGTAGATCAACCATAGACAATACACATCTTACGCTGTAACTGCTCCTGATGCGATATGTGAAAAATTAAGCGCCCCCCTCTCCGGCGAAAACAGGAGAGGGGGTCATTTTAATTACGGAGCTGGCTAGACCGGTGGATGACAGTTGACTGATTCAAGTTCAAGTTGACATAACCATTCGCTAATTCATCTGACCCCCTCTCCTACCATAGAAAGAAATGTTTGATAGCGTCGTGTGAATGGTACAAAACATAAGCGATCGCGGTTTAACAGATATCGTAATTAACGTGTCTGAACACCCCAGGTAATATTGGCATACATTGTTAGGGTGACCAGACAACTCAGAATGAAACCAACTCAGAAGCACCTCAGAAAGGTCATTAAGAGTGAAAATATAAAAAATATGAAAACATAGGTTGAATAGGTTAAGTTAGTTTAGGGTTACCGGCTATTTTAAAATTATATTTTCATAGCTTTTAATGACCTTTCTGAGGTGGTTCTGAGTTATTATGAGTTAGTTTCTTTCTGAGTTGACATGGAACCCATTGTTAGATAGGATAGGTTTTGAAAGTAGGTAGGATGAATGAAGGTGTATATATATATAAACTTATAAAGATTGCGTCAACACAGATGTTATTACCTCTCTATTCTTACGGTTTAATGCTGTTTTTGACGTTTTCTAAAAGGCCCTTTTCGCCCTTTTGACTTAATTATTCATTTGCTATTAGGATAAGCGTCTAGTGCGTTGTATGAAGTGTCTAGACAAAGCAAATTACGTATTGATGTGCAAGACGATAATCACCACAGGGAGCGATAGCCCCAAACAATGATGTTTTATAAATATTTAAAGCTACGGGATAGCTTTTCCACAAGCTTCACCTGATTTTGTAACGCCTATATTCTTTGTTGCGAATCAAAGCAACTAGCGACATTATCTACTCATTGAATGACGTGGAGAAGGCGTCTGCGTTAGCAGTATACAAATGTGCAATGTTTTCTAAGAAATCGTGTACCCTACGGTTTCCGTTGACAAAGGACAAAGTATCTACGCATAGAAAAGCCGGTCTCCTTTCGTAGAGTTATCATATTAAATTTATCCCACCATTTTGTTAGAGTTGGTTACCAACCGGTAGGAATAGGTGTTATTTATCAAGGTAGAAATATCTAGAAAATAATTCTTACTCGTTATTTTACGGAGAAAATTTCTTTTCTGCAAAATGTGTACGAGGTCGGAAAATGTTTCATAATTTTATATTTAATTTTCTGAATTATTTTACTTGACACATCAAACATTTTTAATACGTTTTATGCCACGTAGTATTAAGGTCTCGGTTTTAATTACTCCCATGCCAACTGCAAGGACGCTAAATATAAATTACATCACATTTTACGATATAATTTAAAGAAATAATTTGTTATGAATGTCAAAAATATCATAATATTAATGAATTATGTACCTACGGTCTTAATATTCCGAAACGAAGCGACACAATACGAGTATGTACAACCATTTTCAAACCATACGAACGTAAAATAAGTAAAAATACTAGCGTTATGAAAATATTACAAATATTGGTATATTTGATTCGAAATGTTGCTTGAAATGGCTCTAGCCGTGTATGATGGCCAGATCTGAATAGCCAGGTTCTTCCTAATTTTGCATTTCCCCATCTCTACTCCCTCCAGCTGTACAAAATTTTATTAACGTTCACTTATTACTTTTTACTCCTTTATACTTGTCGAGCTCATTTGTCAAACATTTATCAAGAAGAAAGTGCATTATTTGGCGATCGAAAGATCGTAAAAAGCATTTTTTTCCCTTTTATTGTTCCGCACTGAGAAAATTCATCTTCCTGCAAGTTTGTCCAAATGCCCATTGGATTAGCTTTGTGATACTTTTTAAACACGAAATATAGGCAGTTAGAAATATTTTAAGTAGGGGCTCTCGCAAAGTTTTTAATTAAAAAATTAATCAGCTATATAATTATTTCCAAAATATATTTGTGTAATAGATAATTTTGAAACTGCGTGCGAATCGATTAAAGTAATAATTGAAACAAATCTTACAATTCTATCTAACAAAACAACAAGGTCGCGCAACAAATTACGACATCAATTTGCCACAAAATTAATGAATTTCGCTGGCTTCGCGTATGTTTTAGAAGCTTGCACAATAAGTTAAGATCAAGTTGGGTTGTCAAATTCTTCTCTACATATTACATATGTCTCGTAAACCGATGCTTTTCAGGTTGGCTATTGGCCGATAAAATCACAAATTACATCATCGGATTTGAGCAATAAATTTGCGCTCTGTTTTATGTTGTAGGGAACTTGCATTTATATCTCGGCGATTTATATCTAGGATAATTTTATTATAAAATTAACTGCAGGAAGTTTTATTTTTAGACTGAAATTATGTATGAGAGAGCAATCTAAGGTTTTTATGTATCGATGCTCAGAGCCATTATTTTTCTATTCATTATGACTAAATGTTACTTGTGTTCATATATTTGCAGCTCACTGTTGTATGAATACATTTTAAGCCACGTTTTCGTAATAAACTGAAATTATCCGGGCAGTATGAAAATAAATATGAAAAATTATTGCCGTCTGATAAAAATCTTTTTACCGGAGTAGCGAAATATCGAAAAGGTACGATTTTTATGACTTCTTTTCGGGGTATTTCCGAAAGGTATTTATTATATATACGTATTTAGAAAGTTGACGCCTTTATTTAAAAAAGAACTTTATAATTTAAAATAAAACAATAACTTTGTAAACACCACTTTTATTTTTATACTTTATGCCGACCGGGTTTCGCTACAACCGTAGCTTCTTCAGGGCAGTACAATCTCTACTAAAATTAATTTACATGTGTGTTTATAACTAATACATGATTTAACCAAATGGGCCGGACTCCTCAAGTAACGGAGGAAGTAGGTATAGGTGTAGATGGAGAATTGGGAAGGGAACGGGCGTGTTCTTTATGTAAATTAATTTTAGTAGAGATTGTACTGCCCTGAAGAAGCTACGGTTGTAGCGAAACCCGGTCGGCATAAAGTATAAAAATAAAAGTGGTGTTTACAAAGTTATTGTTTTATTTTAAATTATAATGTCACATCACAAAGTAACTGCTTCATATGAACGAACTTTATAATCTTTGAACAGGGTTATCGAAGTCGAAAACTTTCCGTGGATGTTGAATTCTGGAAAATGGTAAGACTTAGTCACGTTTAATATTATTATTACTGAAGCGAATATTTTTTATTTTTATAAAAAGTCAAATAACTTTATTTACATCACTTTTATTGGTACACAATCAACATGTTTCGTAAACAATGTTTACTTCATCAGGACCAAACGTATACTAAACTTAAAAATTAAATATAGATTACACATGGAAGGAAAGGGTAGGAGGGAGGGGGAGGGGTAAGAGTGGGGAAAGTTTATCAATTAGGGATTTCAATGCCATTAGCAGGGAAAGACCGGTTAAGTGAGAAAAGGTTGAAAAGAGGGTTTATAAAAATTTGCTGCTTATTAATTATGTCTGATTTATTACTTTCATTTTTTGTGTAATCTATATTTAATTTTTAAGTTTAGTATACGTTTGATCCTGATGAAGTAAACATTGTTTACGAGACATGTTGATTGTGTACCAATAAAAGCGATGTGAACAAAGTTATTTGACTTTTTATTAAAATAAATGATGACATCACAAAGTGAAAACCTTTCCGAAGAAGTTTTCTTCGAAAAAAATAATATTTTTCAGTCAGTGCTGTTCCTCTAATTTATTTTTATTTATTATTTGTGTTATAACAAGTTAATGATTTTGAAACTTTTTTAGGTTTTGTGAAGATATTCATGTAATAATACATTTTTAGAGCTCATCTTTCAAATATTCAGAAATCTGAATAAATCATTAGGTGTTATCAAAATATCGGTAGAGGCTGCTTAAGGGAGACCCTTTGATCTTTCCAGCCGAACTCTCAATATATTGCCTTGCATGGGGATGAATTCATACGTACGTCACTACTGTGAACACTGATTTCCGATTACTACCCACACCTCATGCCCTTTTACTTCCCAGGATTTCGTTTTCTCCATTCCCTTAAAAATACTTACCTAATAATATTATTTTTCTGTGTCTTGTTCTCTTTCATATTTTCATATAGATAATTAGTTTTATCTTCTTCTTCAATGATATATCACTTTGATACGAATAACCTTAAAGTTATAAAAATAATATTTTTCTAATAAAATTTGAATATTCATTTAGACTTTTACAAAAAGTTCCATATAAATAAAATCGGTTTTATTTATCCGAGACACTGTCTAAGTTACAAACCAGTTCATCGAACTTGAAATTTCCAATGAAAAAAGGTAACCGCCAATAATATGAAAAAAAATTGTCGAAGATAAATATTGTTAATTCTGATATATAAGATTGGTAAAAATAACGATTAAATAAGAGGTCTCAGTAGCCGAATTGATAAAGAGTTTGTCCCGGTAAGACGAGAGGTTCTGGGTTCGAGTCCCAGTTGCGATCGTTATCTGTTCTCTTTCATATTTTCGTTTAGATTATTTATTAGTATACCATCAAAAATTAAAAAAAAAAAATGTATTATTAGCCGACATACATTTAACATCCGCATTTAACAGCCACAATACAGTTTTATCGAATCCTCTTTTCCAAATACTATGACTTTGGAATAATAAATTGCAACTCTGTAAACATACTACTTTATTCTAGACACGAGAAATTGCATTCAACGATTTATTTTTACAGCATTAGACCGAATGTCATATTATTTGCCTAAGAAATAATAAAATTTGTATTTTCATTTTGTAATTTCCTAAAATTTGCTCGTGTTTGTAAGAGCCTGTACTTTACTATCTACCGATGCGCGATGGGTTCCAGATCCAATAAATACATTATTTCAAATTTCAAAATGGATTAAACGCCATTTGGAATAATAATCCACGTAGTTTATCACGTTATTACAGAAAACGAGTCGTTACTAACGGCAACTAATCGTTAGAACGTGATTCATAGGTATCACGCGTGACGCTGTAGGATTTTGGAAATCAACGAAGGGTTTTGATAAAACTGCGTGGAATTTAATGATATTTTAATAGTGGATAATAAATGCATGGTCGTAAAAGTCTAACGTGTCATTTAATGCAAAATATTTACGTTGAGTTTTTTTATAAAAATTGAATAAAAACACGCTTTTTTTC
Source organism: Limnephilus lunatus (assembly GCA_917563855.2). Classification (NCBI taxonomy): domain Eukaryota; kingdom Metazoa; phylum Arthropoda; class Insecta; order Trichoptera; family Limnephilidae; genus Limnephilus; species Limnephilus lunatus. Next base: position 30,194,979 of record OU830596.1, read on the forward strand.
AACTCACAGGTGTACCTATTGATGAATTCCAAACTGTTAAAAAAATATTCAATAAATAAAACCGTCTTCTACCCGGCTTTACCCGGCTGAACAATTTTATTGTATACTTGGCTCAAATAATGTGGTGTCTTGTATCTTTGGTGGTTGTTGTTGTGGATTTTTTTGTTATTATAAAATTCCTTTTTTTTTATTTACATTTTTTTACATTTTTCAATTAAGTCCCGTTAAACTGATTATAAACTTTTTTTTTTTTTAACTTTGTGAGTAAAAACTCAAATTATAATATTTAATTAAATGAAGACAATATTAGTGAAACTCAATCAAAATCTGGAAACAGAAAAATCAGAAAAAGATAGTGGTTCCACTGGGACTGATTCTGATTTTTCTGTTTCCAAATTTTGATTGAGTTTCACTAATATTGTCTTCATTTAATATTTATAAGAAATAAAGAACACTGAAAATAAAAGAAAAAAATAAGAACGGAAAAACATTAAAACGAAAAGCGGAATAAACAGAGATTAGTACAAAAGGTTTTTTCAATTAACCATTTTTTAGAGTAAATTTCCTTCTAAAACTCAATTCACAGCTTTTTATTAAGTTGAGTTGAACAATGAACAAATTATTGGAACAAGGTACCTATTCTAGAGTTCTTTGACCGTATTTATTTAGATATCTAGGAACTACAAGTCCATCGCTTCAAATAGTTTATAAGTTTTGGCTTCTTTAAAAGCAAACACGGCAATTTTCAGCTTTATTGTTGAGATTTTAAAGAGATCTAATAAGGCTTTTTAATCTTTGTTAATATTGTAATTTAGTTCACCTGGATTACAGACAGGGTAATTTCAAATTACCCTGTCTGGAAACTCTTTTCAACAAACGCTATTGTTAAAAAAATACATTATTTTTTGTAGAGAAGAAGAGTTGAAAGCTGAATTGGTTAGAAGTGGGAAGTTTTAAGTCGGTAGAAACATAAGTAGGTTCCTCTTTAGTGTTGTTTTGAAGAATAATTTAAAACTACACGCCTCGTCGGTGCCGTTTTTAAGAAGAAAGTCATTCCAAAGATATTGATGCTGGTAGTAAAATGGAAGATTATTTGGGAAGCTCAAAGCAGATGGCGCTAGTGTGGTTGGCAGTTATTTGCATGACATTTCAGCTACGTGATACGGTTTTAAAAATATATTTATCAGAACTTATGGCATTTAAAAAAATGGTTGACGTGTATGGTGGTAGGAGGGAAAGAAGTTATTAAAAAACTAATTGAGAAATAAAAATGCAAACGTAAAAAATTGGACAAAGGAAGCTAAGGCCTGTTCATAACCTTAACTTATTTCAGATTTTTTCATATTAATTTCACATTTTGACGTCCTCCGTGGTCGAGGGGTAAAATTATCGACTAGCATTCCGAAGGTTACGGGTTGAAATCCCGGCGTGCGCAAGTAAATTATATTTGAATAATTTATGTTATTTCGCAATTTATTCAATTAACATAAAATATAGTTTATTTGCTGCACGTTCCAGATTGGAAGATATTCTCGGTAAATGGTTTTAGCCGTATTTGGTGACCAGATCAGAATACCCAGATACTTTTCCACCTTTTTCTACCACATTTCCTTCTACTCCCACTACCTTCACCCTTACAATAAACCCTAATTGGGGATGGCATAGTCTCACTGGTTCCAGACGGTTGGGGCAGTTGAGACTATTGTACGGTATTCACGAAAAAAACTTACTTTTAACAGCATGATATAAGAAATATGTTTTGCTGTTTAATTTCCGATTTTTAAATTGGTATAATCTTACTTATTGCTATTTCTATTAAAACATCATTTTGCTCAAATTGGACTGTCGGTACTTTAATTAATTACAGAATTACAACTGATTCCAGAGACATCACACAGTCTGAAGCAAAAAAAATGTTAATACGATAACTTTTTATCAATTATTTATCCAATTTACAGAGAGACGAAATGCAAAACGGTCGAGTTACAACTTATAAGTTATACTACACAACTACACTACACTACTACTACGCCACAAGCTACACTCAGTCAAAATATTGTTCAACAAAAAGCTATTAATTTCAGAGAATCATTTTTAATCGTCGTAGCCGCCATCCCGTGGGGCAAAACATTTGACATAAAGTTACGTTTCACGTCTCAAAGGTATTTGATATGTAACTTGTACAGTAACAACAAGCATACAATACCTGCTACAAACTTACTACAGTACTTACTACTGTGGGTAAACTCAGGGCCGGCTCTAGGCGGGCGCAATTAATGCAATCCGCTCCAGGCGGCGAATTGAAAACTCGCCAAGGCGCTGAAAATGCCTAACATCTAACAAATCATCCTTGAGGTTATTTTTCATAAAACGGCGCTGCACAAACTTACAATCTGGGAGGCGGGTATGGGTACCGCCGCCCCGGGAACCATTTATTGGACAACCAACACTTTTGTCGTATGTCACCCCAAGTAGTTAGCTACGTTTGGTAACTTAGCAAGGGTGTCCGGGTTTATGGGGTGAGGTTTTTCCGGATCTTGGCGGCGGATATGTCTGCTCACCAACTGCGTGGCTGGCCGGATTGGGAGAGACTGGTTGAGGGAGATTTTTTGACTTATCCAGCAGGATTCTCTCGGAACATCGCCTTGCATCACGGATGGATTCATACGTCCGTCAGTCCACTGAACCCCGGAATCCTATCCAACCCCATACCGTTTTCCTTCCCAGAACTTCCTCGCCTCCCTTTCCTAAAACGACTCTAGACATAGGCTCTGAAGGGAATATATTCCACAGGGCCTGGATCAATGTAAAAAAACAAAAACAAAAATCATCCAAATGTTATTGATTAAGTACATTACACCGATCACTTACCTAGGCAGTCTATCGGTTTAGAAAAAGGGTGCCAAAATTTTAAATGCGCCATGCGCTATTTAGCTCAGGGCCGGCCCTGCGTAAACTGTAAACACCCCTCAATGTTAGGGTTGTGGTGGTTCTATTCTGGTTGGAAATGGAGTGTCAGGGTGTCACGGAAATGGAAGCGAGAAACTTTAACGTAAACCAAAACGACGGAACTTAAAACCGACGTCCGCAGGTACCTAACTTACCTGCCTATTTCCAGAAGACTTCTCAATTTAAGTACCTACCTGTAAAATACGTTCATACGATATTCATAATAATATTTTGTTACAGAATAAGTTTTAATAAGAAATTTAAATGAGTATTTAAAATTCATAAATTCTAGCACTTTTAAGGGAAAAAAAAGATCGACACATCTAAACCATCACGCTGCAAAGACAATTCAGCCCGAGTTAAGAATAATCTGAGAATATTTCTTACAGTCCCATCTTAGATATGTTCCCTTTCACTGTCCGTTCTATCTACTTCTCTAATTCTAATCCCTTTGCACGCCCCAACCCCCACCAAACACAACGTTTAGTAATGTATTGTGTTCAACCATTATTGTAATTTTAAGTTATTATTTGGCCTGAGGAAAAACCGGTCGTTCTGAAACCGATTATAATAATGACAATAAAATAAATTTATTTAATTCCACTTTATTATTTTTAACCAACCGGTTTCGGTTCGATCTGAATCTTCATCAGGGTGAATAAAATATAATAATTAAAAATAAATACAGGGTACCTATATAAATGAAAAGTCGAAGAGGGAGAGAGAACATCAACTTTGATGGGGGGCGAAGGGGGGGTTACAATGAAGTAGGGGGTAAAAGTAGACTTGGGGAAGGGAAATATGTTAAAAATGGGACTGTTTGACAAATCTAACTGTTTTTTTAGTAAATTGGTTTTATTCAATTTAAATGTAATTTTTTTTATTTCAAGAGCTTCTTGATATTAAAGCGTAAACCTAATCCATTTCTAGTAGTACATCTATCCCCGAAGATTTATTAAAAAAATATATAATACCATTAGTGTTTTTAATATAGAAATATTGATTTTTATTTCTTAATGAGTAAAACCTCAAATTGTAATATTTAATTAAATTAAGACATTATTAGCAAAACTCAATCGAAATTCTGGAAATAGAAAAATCTGAAAAAGATATTGGCATCTCTGGGACGCGAACCCAGTCACGGCCCCGAAAGTCGAAAGTTCTGGTTTCGAGTCCCAGATTTACTGATATCTTTTTCAGATTTTTCTGTTTCCAGATTTTCGATGGAGTTTCGCTAATATTGTCTTCATTTAATTAAAAAGAAATATTTTATTATTTTTGAGAATATTTCAATTACTCCTAATACCATCATTATTAGCGGAAGATGTTTACTATGCATTTATGGAGGACTTAGCGATAGGAATTGAACCCACTAAGTGTGTGGGAGAACTAGACGCATTTGGCAACCAAGCCAGTAGTCGGCATATTAGTTTAGTACAATAATTCGGTAACAACTTTTCACAATCAATTTCACAAAAGTTTGTCTTAGCATTACAAAAAGCTTTTATTGTAATGTTCCTATCCAAGTTTTACCTATTGGTTAATTTACCCATACATGTTAATTTTATGTTTTCAAACCAAAAATCACGGAACTGGTACCTATTTATATGTACGTTCCGCGTTGATTACTAAATGAGGCAGTCAGAGCTAACAGAAGCCATGTTTGTTTGAAAGTGTAATATATACGTATAATATTTGCATGTTAATAGATTCATTTATGAAACAATGTGGCTTTAGTTATTACTGAGGCCAGCATCTATTTTCATCTCCACCCGGAATATTCTACAGTTTTGTTTGAAAGGCTCCGCGGAAAAAGGAAGTAGACTCTTTTGACAAAATGAGAATTTATTTTAATACTTATTAATAGGCATATAAAAATATCGCTAGAATTCAGAAGTAATAGCAAATCGTCCAATTGACCAGTGCTCTTGATAATGCCATTATTATACAAAGAGGAAGCTGTTAAAACCTATATATTAATAAAGTTGGTGACATCTTTAGGTTCTTTATCTAAGTTGATAATCCAAATTATGTGTCGGTAATACAGGTCGTGTTTACCTTCTTTAATGACAATTCAGTTTAGCTCGATAGTGGGGGATTATATGTATGTGTTTTTGTATTGATATAACAAGATGGTCTTTGTATTACTGTTCCTCCTTTTTTCGCTAAAGTTTGTACAAATAATACCAAGGCCTTCCTAGTCTTTAGGTATTATATTGCTACATGTTTTAAGGGTTTAATTAATCATATTTTGAATCAAAAAAGAAGTTTGTGAATATAAATAACTCAGTAAAAATCGCAGTATTTAAATTAAAGAATGGCCCCGTATGAATCCCAACAGAAGCCAAAAGCCAAGTCCAAGGAACCTAAAATGCATGTCACTATTTTTCGTTCCATCGAGTTTCAAATCACAACGGTGTTAAAGATGTTTTCACCTCAAAAATATCACCCAATACTTGATTCCTCCGAAAAAATAAAAATAAACATGTTAATAAATCTGAAACGTATGTAACTTAGTATCTTTATCGTTATTTGCTAATCCAACCCAAGAAATCGTAACGAAAGGGAACATAGTATTTTTTGCGTTTCAGTCTTTTTTTATTTCCAACCTTTCATAGTATTTTCATACGAAAAGGCTTTCGCATCACGGTTCGGTGGACTTTAATTGTAAAACCAGAATAGGGGAGAGAGGGCGGTGGACTGTGGAGTGGAGTAGGGGGGGAGGGGGGGGGGGGGACTGTCAAGGTCATACATATCACCATTATAATTTCATTGTAGGTAATATCTGTCATTATTGAATTCGATGATGGAATAATTAAATCAACTGATTCAGTTATTGGCAACAGGTATCTGAATTAATCAACTCAGTAGGTATGTAAGCACCTATATATTGCAATCATTAGTAACGAATCTGTTATCTGTTGACTGAATTCATGATTTATTTAATTGCAGCACCTTGTTGATTTTTCAATCAATGCAAGGTAACTTTTATCCTGTACATTTTATTTTATGAAAAAAACTGTTTTTCTTAAAATAATAAAAAAAAAAATATATATATATATATATATATCAGTTGGCTGTGTTTGAAGTAGAAAAAACGATTTTATGTTTTAAGGTCATTAAATCAACAAGCAATGCGTTTTATCTACAGAGTTTCTAGGTCAATGAAATAATTTTCTCTCGAATAACTCTGAGTTCTGATAGTCAAATAACGTTTAATTTTAATTTATTGTTTGAAAAAAATATATTCGAACATTCGATTTTGGGATTTGGGATTGGGATTCTGGGATTTAAGGACTTAATTCTGTGATTACTTAATTGTTGGACTTTCTCGTAAACACTTAACTCGGGTAACACCACCCCTGCCATAGATCACCTCAAGTGATTCTCTACGTTTGGTGATTTAATAGGAGGGCCCTGATTCACACGGTGAGGTCTTGGCGGAGGATGTCTTGGCCCACATACTAAATGAGAGAGGAGCTAAATTGGATTCCAATAAAAAAGACTACTATTTAATGTGTTAATTTTTGTGCATAAAATTATGAAAAACCAAATGCCAAAATACCTTAAAGATGAAATTGTTTTTAATAGAGACGTATATAATTACGAAACAAGAAATATAAACAGAGTTGGATTGCCACAAATGAAAAAATCAAAATCACAGAACTGCCTAATAGAAGACTAAAGATGTATGATGAAATGCCTGAAAGTATGAAGAATGAAGAAAGAATGAATGTATTTAAAAAGAAATGTTATGCTTACTGTAAATATATTTAAATTTATCAAATCAAATGTTACATTGTGCTTATTAGTTTATATTCATTTAGTATAAACAAACTCAATAAATGATAAAAAAAATAAAAAAAACATACTGCGTGGCGGTCCGGATCGGGAGAGACTGATTGAAGGAGACCTTTTGAGGTCAAAAGTTCTCTTTCAACCAGATTGGAGAGGTCTACAGTCAGACTTTCTCGACTCATCGCCTTTCACCACAGTGGGAAGAATAAATTCATACGTCCATCACTTCTTACTACGTAGTACCTACAAGATATTTGAAATTTGTTTCGTATCGGAAAAAAAATGAGTTTCTCCCTTTGGTTACGTCAATGGTTTCTCCAATTAAAAACGAACTTCAATAAAACTCAATAATCTACCTTACATTTTTGACCTTTTTTGACAAGAAACAATTTTCAAATATCTTGTAGGTACTACGTATACTGGATCAAATATGGAAAAACACATCCCTTCTAGTGTTTTGGGGTTTACCAGTGTAAGAATAGGAGACGGTGGGCACTGGGCGGAACTCTTCGCCCATAAACCTGTCATAGGTTATGACTTTAATACGATTATAACAATCGCCATTAAACCTTCGTTACTTTTATAAAGTGACACATTTACTACTTGAAAGGAACTGTTAAGTCGGCCATGCTGTAACTTCAGAGATGTTAACTGAGCCATTTTTTTTAAATGATGTCATATTTTCTTTTTTGATGAATGTAAGACTCATTCGCTTTCTTCTTCAGTAGACTTCTGAAGTTCAGTTTTGGGTGTAGTCTTCTACAAACATTTAGTACACAACATAAATAAAAAACCATTTAAAAAATATATTTTACTGTGTTAGGGAAACAAAAAGTTTTACGTTTTTTTAATTACATGTTACGTGTTTGCATGAACTAGTGAAGTTTCCGCATAAACAAAAAACATAAAATGGAGTTGGAAACGATAATAGAAAAACATGAAGTGAGTTGTAAACGATTTTAGAAAAACATTAAGTGAAGTTGATAGAAAAAGAAAATCTTTTTAGATAGATAATGTAAAATTAAAACAATGCAAATTCATCAAATAAAATATTCCTGTGCACGCCCGGATTGGAACCCGTAACTTCCAGATTCGTAGGAGGAGCTTAGACATTCAACCACGTAGGATAGCAAACGAAGAATTGTCTTTAAGTTTTCCTAGATACAGTTAACTATCTCAATATTTAACAATTATTATAGGTATTAATTATTAGCCTGAATCACTCATCTACAAAAATCTTTCGAGAAAAGAAACATGCCGCCGACGGGACTCGAACCCGCATCCTTCTGATTTCCGGTCAAATGCTCTGACCAGTGAGCTTATCTCCTACCTGCCAAATTATTCAATATATACCAGTGTTTCCTTCAACAATTACTGTTTATTACATTTTTTCACCTGCAAACAACCAACTTTATTTATGTGAGAAAGGCATTGCAAGTGCTAAATTTCTCGCTAGGTGGCGTCGAGACAAATTATGTCTACATATTTTGGTGAAATACTTTAACTCTTCAAATATTAATTATTATTATATACTTTTGAATGTAGCTATAACTTTGTGGTAATCCATTATAGATAAATGAGTTACTTTGTTTAAACATATACTGATTTGACAATTAAAAAAGAGTGGGTGGGTACAATATATTATTACAAAACTTTGTATTTTTTTAAATTGATAAACTAATGTTTAAGACAAGATTTTTATGCATAGGACAAAAGGTAATAATATTATTATAAGCAATAATTATTAGCCTGAAACACTCCCGTCCCGTCTCGTCGGCGGCATGTATCTTTTCTCGGCAGGTTTTTTCAATGTAGATGAGTGTTTCAGGCTAATAATTATTGCTTATAAATAATAATTGTCACTTCTTATTTAATTGCGCGCACCCGGATTTGAGGCCGTGACTTCCGTATTCGTAGCCAAGTAACTTTCCATTTATCCATGGAGACTATCAAATGACGATTTGTCTTTTATGTCTACAGAGGTCCAGTTTTTCAACCATCTCAAAGCATTATTTCTACACGACCTCTGAGCAGTGGCGTACCGTGGGTATCAGCCGCCCGGGGCGGAGGAAAATTTTGCCGCCCCCCCCCCATATAGGTACTTCTTCAGGGAGGGGGGGGGGGGTAGTGATCCTTTTTTTAATATATATATTTTTTTTAATATTTATTAATTAAATCTGTATGCGGTGAATTAAAACTACACTCAGAACGTGAAAAAGGTTTTTATTTGACTCTGGCGGCACATAACTTGTCTGGAAGAATTTTATTAAGCACTTTAAATAAGTTTTTTCTTCGAAATGTGTCGTCGGATGAATTCATAACTGGAATTTTACATTCTGAGCACAAAAGGGGTTTTAATTATATCTCTAAGCGGTGAATTAAGACTACACACGGAACATGAAAATGTTTTTTCTTTGATTCTGGCGGCATATAAATTGTCTGCAAGAATTTTATAAAGCACTTTAAATAATATAATGTTTTCCTTCGAAATGTGTCGTCAGATGAATCCACAACTGGAATTATACACTTTGAACACAAAACTGCTTTTAATTAAATATGTATGCGGTGAATTAAAACTTCACTCAGAACATAAAAATGGTTTTTCTTTGATTCTGGCAGCACGTAGATAGTGTGCATCTGGAATTTTATAACTGCAATTCGAATAAGTATGCACACACCTGTCAGCTATTTAACTTTTCTGTGATAATAAATTTAAAATATATCACCGTGATATATACGTGGAAGAAAACCGTATAAGTCTAATTTTTTGTGCGCTTTCAGCAGGGCGCACAAAGCTTCACGAATATAAAACACAAATCGACTATCAATTAGAGCTAAAATGATACTGTTGCCATTTACATTTTTATTTAAAAATAATGTATGTGTTAGAAATAAAAACAAAACGTCTGTCATTAATATTTTGATTTTAACAGTATATAAAACTTAAGAAAGATGTTAAGAAACTATACTAGAAAAAACTTTTAAGTCCTGACGCGAGAATAGAACCAGCGACTTCCCCAATCCAAATTTTTACAAGATGATTATTGATTGTGAAATTTTGCCGCCCCCCCAAAAGTGCCGCCCGGGGCGGGCCGCCCCCCCCGCCCCCCCCACGGTACGCCACTGCCTCTGAGTGAGAAGGGAATGAGATGGAAAGAGGAAGGTTAGGAAGAGCCTGGCTATTCATATCTGATAACTAAAACTGCCGTTTCGTTTCTAAACGGTGATCTTTCTTTGACGGCCAGCCTAGTCCAGCGGTAAGGCTCTAGACTCGCAATCCAAAGGTGGCGGGATCGAATCCCGGCATGGCAAATAAATTTTATTTGATTTATTTGTGTTATTTCGCAATAAATTAATTAAAAATAATATATACCTATATTTGCGGTACGTTCCAGAGTGGAAGATACTTTCAGTACCGCCGTGGTGTAAGACCACATTTCAGAATTGAAACGTTGCTTGAAATGGCTTTAGCCGTATTTGATGAACAGATCTTAATAGGCAGGTACTTCCCCACCTTCCTCTTCCCTATATCCTTCCCCTCTCCACTACCTTAAGCCTCAAACATACCACAATTGTAGATTCCATAGTCTTACTGGTTCTAGACGGGAGAAGTTGGGACTCTCGTGCGGGATTCATATAAAAAAGGTCGATAGATACTGAGAGTTCCGATCTAAAACTTTGTTCGAAGAGAAACACAGACGTGATCGGTGTTACCTAACCAATTAATTATGTGCGTATATCGAAGTCACAAGCCGAAAATGTGTATATTTTTAGTATGCCTTATATCGCCACGAATATAGGTAATAAGAATAAGCATAAAAATCGCTTGCAAAGCGGAGTCTAGGAGTCACGATTTCAAGCGCAAAAGTGGTTTTTATTTATTTTGTGAATAATTTCATAAAAAAGAAAAGAAGTTATTCAATAAAAACTGTCATAGATAATTTGAGCCATAAAATCACATTTAAAAAAAGTTGTTTCTTATATACGTTCATACACTTCTAATGAAAGAATACATTTTTTCGGTAATTTATGCTAAAATTTTTATAAAGTAATTAACAACTTCATTTTAATTCTACTCAACGCAAACGGTAGGAAAAGCATCAATTTATCTAAAACATGTTATTTTGTATTTATAATATAAACCTATTCGTACATAGTGATTTGTCATTAATCTGCGCTGTAAGCCATAACCTACCTAGTATAGCGGATTTTTCTGCGCGGCGCGCGGCACTAAGCGGCGTGCGGAATGCACGTTCCGGAGCGTATCACCAATGACCGAAACTGCTTCGTATAGTACTTTCACAAGCGACCTACTTATGACGTCTTTTATTACCTTTACACGCGCAAGATTTTAACAAGTTTGCTAATTTTGTCGCCGTTCGTATCTGGCTCGTTGGTCTAGGGGTATGATTTCCGCTTAGGGTGCGGGAGGTCCCGGGTTCAAATCCCGGACGAGCCCAATTATTTTTTTTTTAAATTTTTTTTTTTATAAATTTCGGCAGATTTAAATGCCCTGCTTGGCTCTGGGCATTATCAAGGGCAACAAAAATATTTTTGTGTTTTATAAAAAATTCAAATCGATAAAAAAATTGGATTGATTTCTGATGACTAAACGTTAAGAATCTTCGTTAGTAATCTTAAAATATATTTTTCCTGCAAACCCGCACATTTGAAAATAATTTACTGAGCGATACGAAGTCCTGTTTTAACTTGAACGCTTTTCATTTCGTCTGTCTGTAATTTTTTTTTGCATTAACGCTTCAAGATGGATTTTATATTCTCTATTCAAATGTAAAATGGTCGAGATCATTTGGACTTTTTATTCACTTCCTGGTATCTACATGCTTGAAGAATATTTAAAAAATCTTCTTTGAGATAGTGACGCTTCTTGGAAAAAATATAATAATTTCTCATTTGAGAGGAATTTAAAAAACTTTTATAAAAATTATGGTTTATAATTAAGATTGTAGGTACCTACTTATAAATCTTTTGATTTCAAAGGAAATTTTGGTTTTATTAGTCTTTAGAAATAATCCAAAATTTCAGTCAGATCGTTAGAATTCTTTATTGTTCCTAAATTTAATAAAAGAACATTATAAATATATTTTTTGGAGACGAAGTCTAAACTGATCATAAAACTAATAGTAAGACTGTTTAATTGAAATTATTTTAACTAACTTTAAGCTGATGGTTAAAAGTTTTACATCAAAATGGTAAATGTATCCAATTAATGATTTCATTTAATTGTCGAAAAGATTAAAGCTGAATTTTTAACTAAATAATTTAAAAAAAAATAAACGTTTGAGCTTTTCTTGCAAAATAAATAGATTAAAAGTACTCTGACTTGCACTAGCTTGACAAAACATAGCTTCCTGTTTGTTTTACGCCAATCCCTAGTTCAATTAACCGTCCCTACTCGTTTTACTATGTAACTTAGATATACAATGGCCATGGGCAAAAGCTGGTTAATGTGTATTACTGCAGGTACGATCCAAAGCTAATATTCACTACGGAACACAAACAAACTGCAAGCAGTGTGTAATTTGATTAAAGTACTTCATTATTTGTCATTGATATTCTAAACTAAGGTAAACGGGATACTATCCCAGTTAACCGTCTCAGAACACACATTGTCTGGTGAGGTAGGTATAGTACCTCTAAATACCAATTTGCAAAACTGCTTGCAGAATTGCATGCAGGGTGTCTGCAAATCGGATCGTTTGTAGGCAAACCCGCTAACTGAGTTATTTTTACTCCCTTTGTCAGGCAGTAGGAATAATAATAATTCGGTTGGTGGTTCAGCATGTTGTCCTGCAAGCAGTTCTGCAAATTTATTTATTAATCTATATAAAATGTAAAGTATGTTTAAATTGGTTTTTTCGATGCCTGTCTCACTGGAATATACCTGTGTCGAGGACAGGCGTAGATTTATTACATTTATTATTATCTATGTAAAACCTCACTATGTGAATTGCCGGCAATGAATTTCCTTATTGTCGGTCAAGATAGCTCAAGATTGTCATGTATTGCCTATTATTGTCGAGGTGTTGCCCTGTCTTGACGATGAGTGCGTTCGGTTACCGACATTACGACAATATTGCTGCGCTAAATGTGTTGCGTCTCTGTTCGTCACTGTACTTAATTTTTATCTAAATATTGTTTTAATATATTAATATATGTAGTTTTCTCATAACAGAAGCGTTCAACTTTTAAAATTATAGAAAGTAATTAATTTGGGTTTCCCCTAAATAATTATTAACATAATCAAATAGTTTATAAAAATGGCTTTGGTTAATGAAATTATTATTGAGGTTATTTATTAAAAATGGCTCGTGACGAGATTTGGATTACCACGTACTACTTTTTCCCAAATTTATCATCCAATCCTCCATCATCTATCTCCTGTGCTATAATATATTATGTATATATTCTGTGGCATTGTGAGATCATGACGGACGCAAGAAAGGAAATGTTGGATGGTTTAGATGTAATCACTAGACCAGTATGGAATGCTGATCTAGTTTCGAATAAGGTGAACTTCGAGTGCCTGAGAAAGTATACAAAGGTCTGGGTGGAGAGATGGTCTGAACTTAGAGTCGCCGATTAGCTTCAAATCACCAAGAAGAATCCAAGTTGTATTGCTCCTGGCGTCCACGGTTCTCTCTAATGTTTTCCTTTTATATTAGCAATGCTCGAAATTTTATTATTATTTTTAAATCGTTTGTTTTATACTTTGTATTCCGATTTGTAGATACTATGAAAATTCTGCTATCCACTGTATTTCTTGATTTCTTTTATTAGTTATGCGCTTAAAATATTATTTTTTTGCTTTTTTATATTTATTTTTTCGTTTTCTTTTGTTTTTTTACCCTTGTATTTAGGCCCGTGATCAGTGTTCACCGAACTGAATCCGGCGGCCGCGATGGAGCCGTCGCTCAACGTTCCATATCTGTAACCACTGATACTGAAGCATGTCTTATGATTTATCTTAAACTTTTATCTTTGATTTTTATTTGTTTTTTGTTTTCGTTCACATTATAGGATACGCACCTGGGGTCTATGAACTGAACAACATTTTTTCATGTCCACCAATTTCCATTTAGGGTGTGGAATAGACCTCGTCCCTGCATCCTATCAAGGGTTCGGTTACTAGACGGTAATGTTTTCCCGCCAGCCACCTGCGCCTCCCCCCAGGACATACGTAAGTTCGAGGAATGACCGGACGAGCCCGTCAATTTTCCGCCCTGCTTTCTAGTGACTCGACGCTTCTATCCTTAGGGTCTTCGGGTTACCACCCCAGTTTCCCAGTTACTTTTCTTCTAGACACTACCGAGAAACTAGCTTAACGGCGAGTACGACGGGTTTCGTGCACGGTCATTCTGAAGCCCACGCACTTTCTCCCGGGGACTGCCAGCTGAATGGTGGATTAAATATTCCGGATTAGTACATACGAATTAATACTTTATACATTTCTTATTTTGTTATTCTTTTTTATCTCTTATTTGCAGAAGCTCGCAGTCCTATAACAGCAATTATGTCTTTTTTCTTTCTTTTGTCCTTTTTTTCTTCTTCTTAGTGTCATCAAGTGGCTCTTAAGGAATTAAGACCACTGCCCAAAGGAGCGGCTATTTTTTTTTATCTCTAATGACTACCAACACTTTGCTGTCCTGTACTTTTGTAAGCACTTGCATACAGCTTCCTAACAATGCATGCGGGGACATTTGGAGGTCTAGCTTCGTTCTTTTATAGATCGTTCTTCAAAAAAAATTATAGTCCTTGCGAGAGCCTTGAAGGAAGTAACCTTGAGTTACTTATACCAGGGCGGGAAAGCGGTGGGGCCCTCTAAATGTGCTATAATATACTCATTGTATTGTATACACATTTTAAAAGCCTTTTTATGGGGTGTAAATAAATAATACTCCTCCAAATAAGTAAATGATAAATACCATTCAGCCGTTGTGAACCCTAGAATTAAAAAAAAAACTTTTTTTTATTTTTTAACTGATTCATCTTTCCAACGTTTCTATAAATGTGAAACAATTGAGAATACTAATATTCTTAGACCAAAAATAACGGTTGACGAAAACGTATTTGAAAACATCAAGATTATTTTCAACACGACGAGATGTAAGTTATCTATCCTGTTAAAAACCTCAATCTTCTTAGCTATTACATTTTCCTTCTCCCGACTATGCATTTTACATTAATCTTTCGTCTTGTAATTAGTTGAGAAAATCTGAAATTTCTGAGAAATGTCGACATTTTTCAGTTTAATTCGTCTAGAGATCTAGAGACTAAATTCTATATTATAAGAAGGATTATTTTCCATGCTGTATACTGACTTTATTAGACTTCTAAAATATATGTAATAAAAAGTTGATATCGGTATCAAACGAATTTATAGTACCGATTTTTTGTACCTACCTATTTATAAGCTGGTATTGTAGTATATAGATGAGTTGTTTTATCTTTGACGGGTTTGAATGAAAATATGTTTTTTTTATTTTTTATTCGGTGGTCCTTTAAGTCCTTTCTGCACTCAAACTTCGCAAAAAAAAACAAACAAAAAACACATTTACGCGATGTTTTTTTTTGTGCAAATCAAAACAGTTGGGAATTAACCTTTTCACCATCTACATAAGGGATGTTATTGTTAGCCTACCCGATTTCAAAATTTGAACGACTTGGTGCATTGCCTTAATCATTCCATGTCTTCCTCAAATACCCTTGTCTTCTCTTGCCTTAAACATTCATAAAGTATTCTTCTGACGCTCTTATCTTCGTTCGTCCGCTTTGAATATCAAAACAATTAATCTGTATTTTTTGAAAACTTGTTCATCACAGCATCACCAGTTTTGCATTCTTTATAGAACTCTACATTTGTTGAACGTTCATACATGGTTAGTTTTACAACATTTATGTCTCAGGGATCTCGTTCTATAGCATTCGGTCTACTTTTGTCCTTCCTCGGCCAGTTCCATGTCTTAAAATACATAAAGATTGAACAGAACTCCGTTATGCACTCAAATGATAACCATGTTAAGTCCTATGGTTGTTCTGTAGCAACTACTCGTAATTTGACTTTTAAACCACGACCGGTCAGTGGTTGAGTGGTTATAGCGCTTCGGTCCCACTCGGGCGTCGCATGTTTGATTCTTCGGCTGGCTAAATCCTCCATCACAACACAAGCAACATTTTCGGCTTTCTGTGGTGGTAGTCGGAGATTTTCAAACATTGTTGGGTTATTCGTGACCCGGGAATGTTTGTCTTTCTTTAAAAAAAAATTAAAAAACACTGGCCATTTTCATTTAGTTGCCACACCATACCTCATGCACGTTGGATTGCGCTTCTGAATGACGGAGAGGCTTTTGAAACCAACCGTTATTCTGTTTCGAGTGTCGCTCGTAATAAAATCGTAGATCATGTATATCAAACCTCACTGTTTTCAATCTTTTTTTGATACTATTGCTTTTGTAAATTTGAGTGTATAATCAAAGTTAATCCATTCGAATTTAAAATATTTATTTAAAAGCATTCTAATATAGCTTCCGAATCCTTTAGCAATCAGCAGAATAGTCCTGTTCCGTCCAGTCACCAATAAAGTACTTATCGCCTTCTTTCTAATTAATAGCTCTTTTCTTGTTGAACTATTACGCTATGAACTGTTTATTACCTTCACTGAAATTTCAAAGGATCTCGCTGTTTCGTGTAAAAAAATGCTGTCGGTCAATACCTACTTACCTGAATAGCGCCATCAGCAATTTTGTATAAAACCTTTCACTAGACTCACCCCATTCATTAAAATTATACGTGAAATTTTCTAAAGTGTTGATGTTTTTATTTTCACATTTCTGCGTAAATTTTGAACAACAAAGGTGAAATTTTTCATTGTGTGTCGCTTACAATTTTTACCCAAAAAAATAAACAATATTTTATAAAGAAGCCGAAGCCCTTTTTTAATACTTCTTGCGTTTTTAGGGTTATTGTTTATTTTTGCTTGGCACCTATTGTGAGCTTGAGAAAAATTCTGCGCTTTAGTTTATGAAGTCGCAATGACCAAGCTAAATTTTTTTTTTTGAATAGTGCTAATGGTATAGAAACCTAGGCTTAGAATTGACTGTAGTCAAAGAAGAGTAGGAGGTAGTTAAGTGACTTTTAACCAGAGGTCTTGGCATAGTGTATGGTGGAATGGTAAGCTCATCGAGTTTGAATTCAGAGGTCGCGGGTTCAAATCCAGCACTGCTGTTGTGGAAGTTTGCCTATCTCCCGTAAGGACTCTCTAGCTATATGACCATTGTGATGTACCAACATAGTTCATGTTTTACTTCATTCCTTTGAAAGTAACTCATTCGCTTTGATAAGTAGACCAATTCGACATAAATCACAGTATTAATGCAACAATACCGGCGCTAATGCAAAATAAAATTAAATAGAATTTACCTATTCCAATGTGAATCACGTCGGAAATCTTTTATCGCATGTTATAAAAGGTGCGTAAAACCAAATTTGTCAGCAAATATCAATAGATAAGCGTACATTCAGTAAACGCATTTTATGTTAATGTTGAATATTACCGTGTCACGACAATGTTGGGTTTTCAGGTCATATTCAGTAAAAAAACACACCCCGTTAGACAAGTATTCTTAGTTTATTTTACTATAAACATTTACATGATGATTTTGCACTTTTCATTCTATCTGGATTAACACCGGTTTACTGATTTTACCTGATTTTCTAAAGGAACTGCTTATACCGCGTGCGTATTAGAAAAAAAGGAGGATTCAAGGAATCATATTGTATTTACTAACAAAGGATTTTAAAGAACAGAACTAACACTAAAACTAAAAAACCAGCTGCCGGAGCATTAGTAAAAGATCATAACAATACTCTACATTACAGACTAAGAGCGAAATCTTAAATCTTAAACCACAGTAGGTTTCAGCAAGTTCCGAACCCAATGCTTTTGAGCTTTTCCTCCACAAAGGAGAGTCTTTTTAAAGTTTTTTTACAAGCATATTGTTTTTTAAGCAATAGTTATGTTAATGGCACATGTTAAGAAGTAGTTAGATATGAAAATAAATAAAGTTCATTAGGTTCAAATTTGCATTAAATGTTTGGTGTGCCTTCGGGTTTTGCAATGTGTTTCAAATGTGTAAGTCTTCTTTCAATCAAAGCGTGGTAAAGCACCATAGATATCTCTTGATTCTCTCGCTGTGGGCAGTTGAATAATTAATTTTTTGAAGTGAACATTTTTTAGCATTGTGATTTGAACCTCAAGTACATCTATAGGATTTAGAGACAAACACATACATCTATAGGATTTAGCCTGCGAGAGAATGAGAAAGTCTAATCGGTCTCCTATTTTTGCGGTGCTTTGTAGCCTATCGGTGATATTTCGCAGTCTCCCCGCCTTTGTCTACTTTAGTTTTAGTTTTCAATATAATAAACTAATAATTTTAGAGCTAGTAAATTGCATCTTTACTTTTAGCTGAAAATGAATTAGACTTTGTATACTAAATAGAAACCATATATGAAAATATTGGTTTTTCAATTAACAAAATTAGAAAAAAACATAAATTTTCCGTTAGAGTCAAACATTGAATTTAAAGTAAGGTATAGGTGACTATCTCAAAATTATGGTTTATGGAGATATAATGTCCGTAAGGTGAATCCCATACTGAGATGTAGCACCGTGATGATCAAAACGTACGCGCAATTAACATGGCCGGCCGCGCCGTATGATTACGTACTAACTACGTCAAATCGTCACCTTAGTTGGGCAAGGTTCTAGCGTGTACATACTTATATACCTATATGTATTTTTTTTAAAGAAACACAAACATTCCCTGGTTACGAATAACCCAACAATGATATACGTTTTTAGATTTTAACAGCCAAAAGCATATTCGTTATTTGTTTTTGGGGTGTTATGCCGTGTTGCGCTACCTCCTGCTTTAGCCAATGTTTCGGACAGCGATGCAGTGTCAATCATCAGGGCTGATCCGGCAGATCCAACAGATGTGTAACGAAAAAAAACCCAACAATGTTTCAAAATCTCCTACCACCACCACACTAAGCGGAAAATGTTGCTTGTGTCTGATGGAGGACTTAGCCAGCCAAGAACTGACCGGTCAAGTTTGAATACAAAACCATTTAATTATTATTTTTTAATTGATAAACTAATGTTTAAGACAAGATTTTTATGCATAGCATAAAGGGTAACAATTATTAAGCCTGAAACACTCATCTACATTGAAAAAATCTCCCGAGAAAAGATGCATGCCGCCGACGGGACTTGAACCCGCATCCTTCTGATATCCGGTCAAATGCTCTGACCACTGAGCTACGTCGGATTATCTCTTACCCGCCAAATAAGTTAATATATACTAGTGTTTTATTCAACAATTACCGCTTATTACATTTTTCTGGGTGTATCTTTTCTCGGGGGATTTTTTCAATGTAGATGAGTGTTTCAGGCTAATAATTATTGCTTATAATAATTGTTACAAAACCATTTCTTTTGCTTATTTCTATAACCAAAATAATTTTCAGAGCCATCTGTATTACATTTCCCTAGATATTTGTTTGACGAAGTTCTAATACCAACGTTTAAAAGCTTCCATTTATTTCACAAGGTTCTAACATCGCTTTGAACCTTTTACAATTGCCATTTGGTTTGTATCTCACAGTTAATCGTTTTTGCGAGGCGCAGTGTAGTTCGACACTTTAGTTGTATAGGGTACCATGTTCTGACATGTCAAAGTTTGCAAAGGCGAATTCTCATAATCTATGTAACAATTCCTGATTTTAAGGTTCAATCTTGTGTCCAGTATTTTAGTTTAACATATTTAAAAGGAAAATATTGCATTCAAAAGTGGATAAATAAAGAAATCTATTTTGCAATGGTATTAAGGAAATGTAGCTAGAACCTTATGCAATACATTATTTTGTCATAGTTGGTTGCGTATGGTTCTATCTGCACGTTTAGGTATATTCTAAAATGTTAATTAAACATTTTTCTTTAAAATATTTTAAAACTAAATATTTTACACAAGATTCAACCTCAAAATCAGAAATCGGTAATTAAATTATGAAATCGCTTAATAAACTTTGACTCCTCATATCTCAGAATAAGGTAAAGTGAAGTTAGAACCCTGTCAAACTAAAGTGGCCAAATGATGACATTTCAGTTGTGGACATATTTGCAAAGCATCCTGTCTGTGCCACGTAGCTCATTCAACATGTGATAGGGGAATATGATATAGTTTCTAGGAAGGCCTTTATACTGCCAGTCATAAATAATAATAAAGGGAGATGTGCTATCCACACCGGCACCGGCAGACACAGACAGTCACACATTGATGACAGATTTTCAATATTCTATAGAAATGTAGAAACTACTAGAAACCGACGTGGACAGATCTGTGGAGGTGTTTTGCGATGATATTATATTATTTAATAGTTACAAACATGGATGATGCGCTACAAACATTGTCTATTGTCAGCATCGACATATTTTGTACGTCCGTGATTGTCAGTCTATTCCCTAGACCAGGTAGGGCGGCCAATTTTGAGGCGTATGACCTGCTGGAATTATCCGTATTCCAACTTTGTACGGAAGTGGCGCCATCTCGGCGAGACAAAGAAGTGTATTGTATCTCGCCTCGCCGAAGAGTTCTGAGATAATGAAGAGCACCGCTCATGCTTCGGAGAAATTTCAATACAATGGTCAACATCCACGCTCTTCGCGTATAGATAAATTTGATGTTCTCAGGCGATATTTCGCGGTGAGCAAATGCAATTAGGAGGCCAAGATTGGAGGATCTGGTTTCAAGTTGCGACCGTTACTTTTTTTTCTGTGTATTTATCTCTTTCATATTCACTCCTCACTGTCCCCAAAAAGACCCCCAACACAGCACAAAGATGACATAGTATGTTAATGTAAAAAAAAAACGAGTGTGCTTTAGACCACACTACTGAAGTAAAACTTTTGCTCCATCTATCTATATGATAGGAAGAGAGAAAGAAAATGTGCGCGCGCACTGCTCTCTCTTGCTCCTACAGTGTGATACAAAAAATATACCTGCACTATGTAACGTAACTGGCTACGAGAGAAAGAAAATGTGTTCTCGGAATTCTCTCTCGCCCCTAAAGTAATATACAAAGCGTTCGCCTCAATTTTCGTAACGCTCTCGTCACGCATTCGCCAGCTTACCCCCCAAGTCAAGCGTCCGTAAAGAAGTTTTACTTAAAAAAAAAAACTACTTTTGGTTTAACTACGAGTGTCGTAATGTGTTCGTTAAATTATTTCAATTAAAAACTGGCTGAAGCTGAATGTGAGCAATTTTGTTTTGTTCCATCCACATTCTCCAAATCCTAATTATATCTTAGAAATTCACTATCGATTATTTTGTATATTATGTGTATATCTGTATATATTTTTCTCCATAGATTTCAGAAGAATTATTCCACGGGCTGCCACATTTATTTCTCTTTTGTATTATGTTGATGTAAGTACTTGCATACTGCTTTCTAACCCCATATGCATGGCCATTGGAGGGTCTAGAGTCGTTCAAATAAATTCTTGACCTGTGCGGTGGAGGAGGAAACCATAATGTTTCCTTATAACTATAATTGAGAAAGTGGTGGGGTCCCCTCCAATGTATATTATGTGTATAGGCCCATCAGGGCGTTTATAATCAATGAATACATATTTTTTACATTCAACTGTACTAGTAATGCATACCTATCATATATTTTTTCCTTCTCACACTCCCCTTAACGATATTAGAATCCCACCCACCTTTCAGAATTCCAGAAACAAAACAGAAACCAAGACATTAATCTTCCGGCATTAGGCCGTTCAGATTCGTGCAGGAAATCTGTCTTCGGGTGGAAATGCTACGACGTAATGCTAACAAAAGAAAAGCGCCTGTCCCTACCAATGGAAATAACGCGGATTCAGATGTTTCAGGAAAACAGAAAATACCTCCAGGGAATCGTCATAGCAGAAGTATTCGAATGCTATATTTTGCTAAGATTTTTCTGTTAGATTTTAATGAAACCTATATGTTCAAATTTCAAGAAAATAATCACAAAATATTTTGTTAATCTTTAAGTAACTTCAAAATGATTCTTACGTAATATAACATTATTAAAATGACAACTAAATTAATACCAGAATTTCAGAAATACTTTTGTATCTGTCCGTTAATTTTTTTATAATTCTCAACATTTTCACAAACTGGAATCGATGGGACTGTGGCATCATACATTTGGAAATATTGTGATAAAAGATAAAGCGTTTTTTACAATAAGAATATATTAAGCATATTAAAATTTATTAGGTTCTTATGTATTTTCCAGCGATAGTTTTATTCCCTCTTTCTGCCCAAGTGGTTCGCTACGTTAAGTGACTTAAAAACGTACCGGGTTCATGGGGTGACGTTTGTCCACGGTCTTGGCGCGGATGCGTCTGCCCTCCAACTGCGTGGATAACCAGATCCAAAGTGACTGATTAAGGGAGACTTTTGATCTCTCCAGCAGTACTCTCTCGGAACATCGCCTTGCACCGCAGTGGGAGGGTGGATTCATACGTTACACTGACCCCCAGATTTCAACACACCCTTCATACCCTTTCCCTTCCCAGAACTTTCCTAAAAAAAAACCCACACAGCATCCCCAAAGATTACATATATACTGAAGAGAATTATTTTCATCAGGGCTTTCTATGTGGAGCTATAAAAATATAATTCCCAATGCGATAAAATTAATTAAAAATAATCAAAATTGAAAAGTAAATGGTAATGTGAAATGTTGAAAAATACAGCAATTCACAAAAATAATAATTGTTCTCTACAATAAATACACGAGTAGTATAAAGGAATCAGGATCTTTTTGAAATTGACGAGATTTTGCGTGTGTATGTGGCATTGATGAATAAAATAAAAATATTCTCTTGAAAACAGAAGAAAATAAACAGACTCTGCGATTTTAATAAACTTTGTGGTAAATAACGTACAAATTTCAGCGGATCCAATTTCGTAGGAAAGTATTCAAAAGAAGATAATATTTGGGTATAAAACAGTCTTAAACAGAACGTACACGTACAACCTAAGTTAAGATATTTCATGAATACGTGTAAAAGGCTCCAACATTCCGGGCATGGGAAATTTCTCCTAAATTAGAAAACGGAACGTGACAGGACAGAAAGGTAATTATGTTAAAATCATCTCAATTCCTACTTCCTACCCTTCCTACCTTTCTCTGCCTTGTCATGACAATTTAAATAACGATAAATCTTACGAAGACAGAGAAAATGCTGAAAATATATTGTGAAAGGTTTTATGTTACCAAGTTTTTTACTTCGTTATTCCAGTACGACTTTTAAACTAATACTATTAAACATTCGTTAGAAGTTAAAAATTTTCATATTCCGTCAAGATCAACCAAGACGAAGCACCACGTCGTGTAATATTTGAAATTGATTGGCTAACAACAACACTCTTTATGTAGATGACTATATGGTTTAATTTCCCGCTTAACCCGTCCGGCTAATCGGAATAACTCATAAAGGTCTCATGAAAATCGTTGTTTCCCTTACTATCGCTGTGAGAAATATGTTCTAAACGGTGTTAGTATAAAAAAAACACGACGCTTTGTACTCAAATCAAAAAATTAACTACAAAATAAATAAAAGGTACACCCTTATGAAACCAAAGTTTTAGATCGCAATTTGAAAAACATTTTGAAACTTTGGGATTTTTTTTACGTGGAATGATAAAAAGTGAGGTGGCAATAACGTTTACAATTGTCTAATCAAATATGCATATGTTTTTATTTTATCGCTATCAGTAATTTTAGTTGGTACACGTTTATTTCGATTTATAAAATTTTAAAGCGTTCAAAAACAGTTTAGATACGTTCAGAAATATTCCATCTATTTAGATTTTATTGCGAAGCGGGAATATTTTGACCCTCTGAAAAAATATGGCGGAGACCCGAAAGGTTGAGACCAGCCGCTTGTTTGGATATATCCAAGAAAAAAACAATGCCTAAAAACGTGTTTAATTATATAATATGAAATAAAAATAAGAAAATTCTTAAAAATATTATATTTTTATTTTTTCTAGAGGTTTCAGGGGATGAGTTTCTATGCTTCTGGCTTTCAGTAAAAACCAGTTATTTTTCGACCGACAAAAGAGAGATGCTTTATTCTTACCATGTGCTGTCTTTTGATAAAATGGAAGATGTAGGTAGTAGGTAGGTACTCACCTGAAAACAAAAGAAAAATAATACATTAGACGATAGAATAATAAAAGAAACAATAGTAAAACTTCGTACGTAATTTTTAAAGTTGACAAGATTAATGTGGTACACCACATCATTAAAATTCTGTATCAGGTCGCTAACAGTAACACTCCTCGTGAAGAAGGCGAAATGGTTCCATTCCCACATGTTTATTTTTAATAAAAAAATTAATAACGTATTTTATCATCTTTCAAAAACGGTTTTTAGTTTTCTAGAACATTCATAAATTTTATTTGTATTTTATTGCAACGCGGCATTGGGTATGCTGAGTGCCCAGTCTTTTTATGAAAGGAAAGAGAAGAAGTTCTGGGAAGGAAAACAAAAGAAAATGAAGGATAGGTAGGCATCTGGGGTCAGTGTGTCCAAGAGTGGATGCATCTGCCGCCCAGACCCGAACAAACTTCACCCCATGAACCCTGGCACCCCTGCTAAAGTCACCAAACGTAACAAACCATTGGGGTGACCCAAAGATTATATTTCAATATCTTTTGGGTGACGTGTGACAGAGGTGTTGGTTATCCAATAACCCGCCTCCCAAATTCCACAAAATATATGGTTTAAAATAAGTAGGTAGGTTTTAAGCTTCAATTATAATCTTTATGATTACCTAGGAAAAATTTTGTTTATAAAAAAAAAAAGTACTTTTTTGAGTTAATTTAATTCACAGAACTAGTTCTGTGAATTGTTGAGTATATTTTTGAATGAGTATATTTTTGAAACAATCCGTTAAAATAGGTAGATAACTTTTAGGAATATTTTACAAATCGTCGAACATAGTGCGAACTAATATCGACCGAGATATTCGGCCATTAATATTTGGCCTGGTAAGTGCTTTCCTGGTTCTGTTATCACCCTGTTCCTAATACTTACAGATAACCGCGATGTTTTCCTCCCCACGACTTACGCCACCCTGTCTCATAAAACCTGTCAGAACTTTACCCCAACTTGAAACAGCGCGTGAGGGTAAAACTTACTAGCTTTCCGGAGACGTGCAGATTTATGTTATTAATCTATTTGTAACGTTCATTTATTTTTCTCCGGAAACTATTTTTCAAGAATAAAAGCATCCTTTTAGCATTTTACCCATTTATTTCTATATGTAGCACTGAGGGCAATAATTTCCAATAAGGCTGGTGTCATTTTGCGGTATGCTGTGTGGATAGTTAATTAACCGTTAATTTATTTTACCCCGTAAAGTATTTATCATGATTAAAAATATTAAGGAAAGGCATCAATATTCAACTGCATTATATTATGATCAAAACGAGAATACGCTTCTGATGTTTGGGTTCCATACCAGCAAAAATACATGAAATTACTGGAACAAATGAAAAAAAAAATTCTATGGTATCTTTATATGAGAATGCATAATGAATACCCGCGATTAATGCATCACATGGATTTGTTCTCTGAAACGCGCTTCGAAAGTCTCAAATCTAGGAAGAATGGGCCCCTTACAGTAACAGCATTTAAAATTATAAACTATTTCATTGACAGGCCATACATCCTGGAATGCTATAAATTTGTTCGTAGCGAACAACTACCTCCAGAGTCGATACCACGACTTGTTCTATATTCCACATGGCAGAAAGGACGTTGTGGTCCAGCACAGATATTTATAGTTCTCTTGGTATTTTCAACATTGGCCTTGAGCGGTTTTGAGAGTCCTCAAGAATTACTTGAATGTGTAAAAGTATTTAAAAAAATTTTATTCAATTTTTAAATCCATACGCCACGCGCCGTCACTAACCTATGTTTTATTATAATATTCATATACCTGATGAAAACATTAATGATTTTATTTCTTTATTTATTTAAATACGTAAAATTTATTTAATTAAATGAATACAATATTAGCGAAACTCAATCGAAAATCTGGACACAGAAAAATCAGAAAAAATTTCTGTCTACAGATTTTTGATTGAGTTTATTGAGTTTATTAGTTGATTGAGATACAAATTTGATCTGTGCAGAGCGACAAAAAAAATTTCATCTTCCGTTCTTTCCACAGCGAAATAATGCACTTTCTTTTTGATACATGTTTTCTTAAACTAATATTTTTTGTTTCGGTGTTTCCAGATAATAAATAAATTGGTCGATGTTTGCAAGTGATTCTAGTTAAGTTTCTTTGTATTGAGAAGATTTGCATGGTGGGATATCTACTCTATTTGTCATTCTAAAACTACTAACTCCTTACAACAATGTGACCTAGAATGTTTATGAATGTGCTTTTAAAGTAACAAAGGTACAATATAGTACAACTTTAAGTCGAAAATAACTCATAAATAGAACTCTTAAAGTTTTGTCTCTCGCTGCAATAATAAATTTGGTTAGATTTTATCTGCGTGTTTTGGCAGTCCAGTTCCGATGTATATTTCCGGAGTACTAACCGAGTTAACAAGTTGGATGTAACTTTTTCGCAAACAACAGAGGTAGTAAAAATATTTCAAAGTTGCAATTATACGAGATGCAGCTCAGCGATGAAACAATAATGTTATCGAAAAAATTGCAAATAAAAACCACACTTTTTGTCTACGAAAACAATAATTCTCTAAAACCTTGTTGTATTTACCAGCGCACAATACTGAAACAAAAGACATCTGCCCTGATGATTGATACGGTAAGGTCTGGCGAAAAGTTGGAGATGGATGGAAGTTCATGATGGAGGAATTCTATTTACGACTCAAAGTCAAACAGCATTGACGGCGTGGTCTAGGGGTAAGGCTCTTGACACGCAATCTGAAGGTCGCGGGATCGAATTCCGGCATGGGCGAATACATTTTATTTGATTAATTTGTGTTATTTCACATTAATTAATTAATTTAAAATATTATAAAGTAAATTTGCGGAATGTTCCAGAGTGGAAGATATTCTTAATATCGCCCTAGTGTAAGACCACCATTCCGAATTGAAACGTTTCTGAAATGGCTTTAGCCGTCTTTGGTGATCAGATCAGAATAGTCAGGTACTTTCCCACCTTCAGGATATTCAAATATGGTCACCAATATGGTCTGGTTAAAGCCATTTTTTTTAAATGCTTTAACCGTGAATTTCACTTCTGAATGTTGGTTTTAAAATAGAAATTGAGAATTAATTAATTGTGAACTAACAAAAAGTAATCAAATAAAACTTATTTGGGCACGCTGGATTTGAACCCGCGATATTCTGATTGCTAGCCGCTGACCCTCGACCACAAAAATCACGGCATATTATATTTGTAGGATTGATAAATGTATGTCAGCGTAAAAACCGCAGACCGTTTAAAAATCTCGAAATCTGACTTTAATGTTGAGATTTAAAACAAGAGAAATATAAATTTCAAACACATAATTAAAATTATTTTCTGAAAAAATCTTTTGCCTGTCGATGAAGATTTTCCACAACATATTTTGAGAGAAAAAAATTGTGACAGTTTCTTCATAATAATTGTTAGGTAGGTCTGAAAAACAACCTAGAGATACATTGTTCCACAGAATAGCTCCATAGTTTCTTCATAATAATTGTAAGGTAGGTCTGAAAAAAACCTAGAGATACATTGTTCCAAAGAATAGCTCCATAGTTTCTTCATAATAATTGTTAGGTAGGTCTGAAAAACAACCTAAAGATACATTGTTCCAAAGAATAGCTCCATAGTTTCTTCATAAAATTGTTAGGTAGGTCTGAAAAACAACCTAGAGATACATTGTTCCAAAGAATAGCTCCGTAGTTTCTTCATAATAATTGTTAGGTAGGTCTGAAAAACAACCTAGAGATACATTGTTCCACATCCATAGTTTCTTCATAATAATTGATAGGTAGGTCGTAACAACTACCTAGAGATAAATTGTTCCAAAGAATAGCTCCACAGTTTATTTACTTTATTTTTATTTATTTATATACATATATATTACAATACATTACAAAATGATACTTTGTCCGTCCAACTGCGAAGGATACCCGTTTTAGGACAGCCAAATTGTATATTTAGTTCATAATATTTTTAACAAGGGAATGGTTTCTTTCAAGATATCACAGGAATGAGCCTCTGTCAAGACAACTTTTGAGAACATTTAAATTTCTTATCTGAACGAAGCGATGGTTTCTATATGTCTTTGAAAGAATCACAAGGTCATTTTGACGAACATTAATACTTGCATTCAGAGTGAATGAGTGGTTTCTTTAGTGATATCACAAGTAGGAGATTCTTTCCAAGTCATTTTAGAGAACATTTACAATTGTATAATTAAAATTTACATATATGATATAAATTCTTAGTGTTTTTATGGCTTTAATAAAGAACTACAAATTTAATAATTTCTTAAGTAGTAGAATTTACATATATATAAACCCAATATATGACGAATGAAATTTTCAGGCTCGTTTTGGAGAACATTAATTTATTTGGTTGTTTATTTATTTATTTTATTTTACGCCCAGGGGGCTTTTATATAAATAATAATAAAGGCAGTTCATCTTCACCATGAGAGAAAAAATAGAACAAATAAAGTTACGATGGATATAAAAGCATTTAAATGAAATAAAAATATGAGTAAAAATTTGTTTAAGTACAGTGAGATATATACTATCAATAAATTACAATAAGAAAGAATAAATACATAATATAAAAATACGTATAAGTTTCTTCATAATAATTGTTAGGTAGGTCTGAAAAACAACCTGTAGGTACTCAGTATAGGCTAGTAGTTGAGTGAATAAAAAAACGAGGTTGCGTGATGAAAAACCTTTAATGAGTTCCCACAATAATTGAAAACAAACAAACACGATATTGAATAGTATTACTACGAAGTTTCACACTCGGTCAAGGTCGGTCGCGGATAGAGGAGGCGAGCTGCGGTAATGCTGAATTACTAATGAGTCGGCTGTTGCTGGGCGCTCTTATATAGCCCGACGAGTGGAGTGTTGACAGTAAATCAACACTCGCCTGGTTTCTAGAAAGAGCCGGAACTGTGCATTGTAGGCGTATAATAATTCGAACCTTTTCTGGAACGCGCGTAGAAAGTAGGTTCGCGGCTTTTGTTCCAATGAACTAGGCAGCTACCGCTCAGTCACGTACCGTCCATGGCAGACGGCTGACGGGGAACACTCTAGTATTTTCGCTTGCATTGATTTGAACAAGGCGCCGGTCTCTCGAAACATCGATAAGTTTCGGGGCAATCCCAATGCGTGGGATAGCAATGCTGGTTGCTACAGGACTCCCTCCCCAGACAACGCAGACATGGCTGCGGTGAAAGGAGGAATGGTCAGATGCCGAGGTGGTCGGGAAATCGAACACGCCTTCCAGAACGAGTGGTTGTGTGTGTCCGATCGTGACTGTTATCGAACAACGGAAGGGTTGGTTGTGATGTGGCGGCTGGTGCGTCTGATACGGTTTGCGAGTGTGATGCAAATCTTTCAAGATCTTGAGCAATGTATGCTGGTTTGAGGCGGTCGATGCTCACGGTGATTTCCTTCCCTTTTACTAGTATGGTATATGTTCGTTCGTGCCGACGAACGACTTGATGAGGGCCGCTGTAGGGTTGTTGAAGCGGGCTCTTGACGGTGTCATCCCTCAGAAAGACGTGAGAAGCTGTGGGAAGATTTTGGAAGACGAAATGATGTCCATCACCATGGCGGGTACCTTCAACTGGTCTCAGCTCGTTGAAATGTTTCCGTAGTTCCTTGAGAAAGCTTCCGGTGTCGTCGTTGACATTAGGTTGTGCTATACATAGGAATTCGCCGGGTAAGCGGAGCGGCTCGCCGTATACTAGCTCGGCTGAGGTTGTAGCGAGATCGTCTCTCCAAGCTGCTCTGATTCCCATGAGTACGGTGGGAAGTGTTTCCGTCCAACGATTATTCTGATGGCACTTGATCGCTGCCTTTAGTTGACGATGAAATCGTTCCACCATGCCATTTGCTGCGGGGTGGTATGCAGTTGTATGGATTTGCGTCGTGCCTGCCAGGCAATTTAATTGCCTGAACAGCCTTGACTCAAATTGTCTCCCTTGGTCCGTAGTAATGCGGAGTGGAGTGCCGAATCTTGTAATCCAGCCCTTATAGAAAGCGCGTGCCACTGTTTCAGCCTCTTGGTCTGGGATCGGGAATGCCTCTGGCCATCTTGTGAATCTGTCGACGCACGTGAGGCAGTATCGGCATCCTTCTGAAGAAGGCATGACGATTATGTCGATGTGGACGTGCTCGAATCTAGCGGAGGGCCTGGGAAAGGCTCCCAGGGGTGCTGACACGTGTCGTGTCACCTTGCTTCGTTGGCATTGGAGGCAATTGCGTGCGAGCTTAATGGTCTCGGCTTTGATGGCCGGCCAGACATAACGTTGAGTTATAAGCTTGACCGTGGCCTTGATTCCAGGGTGAGCCAGCTGATGGACCGCATTGAATGCCGCAGGTCTGAACTTCTTCGTGACGAAGGGTCTGGCTATGGTAGTTGAGACGTCACAGTAGAGATGCGCGTCAGTACCCGGAATATTGATTTTCTTAAGTTGTAGGTTAGAACTTCCCTGCAAGTGTTGTTTCAGTTCAGGGTCGCACATCTGGTCAGCTGCCAGCGCTGCGAAGTCCAGAGGAGTGTCTATCGTCTCGACCCTGGAGAGAGCATCCGCGACGATGTTGTCTTTTCCGGAGACGTGTCGGATGTCAGTTGTGAACTGGCTGATATAATCCAGATGGCGGAATTGCCTTGGAGAGCATTTGTCTGCTTTTTGTTGAAAGGCGAACGTGATGGGCTTATGGTCGGTAAATATGGTGAACGACCTGCCTTCCACCATGTGGCGGAAGTATTTTACAGCGAGATATATGGCTAGGAGTTCTCTGTCGTATGCGCCATATTTCTTTTCAGCTGCCGAAAACTTCTTTGAGAAGAATGCTAGAGGCTCCCAGTGTCCTGCGACGAATTGATGGAGTGCGGCACCAGCTGTGGTATCAGACGCGTCGCTGACGATAGAGAGTGGGGCGTCGCACTTCGGGTGAACAAGCAGAGTTGCCTGGGCAAGAGCTTCCTTGCACTTGCTGAAGGCTTTTACTGTTTCGGCAGTCCAAGGCACGAGTTGCTTGCCTTTTTGGTTGCCTTTTAGGAGGTCATTGAGTGGAGCTTGTGTCCTCGCGGCGTTCGGGATGAATCTCCTGTAAAAATTTATAGCTCCCAGGAAACGGCGAAGATCCTTGATGGAAGCTGGTTGGCTGTAGTTATTGATGGCTTCCACTTTATCTGGGAGGGGTGAAGTGCCTGCGTCAGACACTAGATATCCTAAGAATTTGACCTTAGTCAGGCCGAAATGGCATTTGGCGGCGTTGATGACAACACCGTATTCCTGTAGGCGCTGGAATAATATCTTGAGGTGGGCCAGGTGCTCTTCCTCTGATGTTGAGGCAATAAGGATGTCGTCTATGTAGGCGTAACAGAAATCCAAGCCTCTGGTAACCTCGTCTATGAAGCGTTGGAAGGTCTGGGCTGCGTTGCGGAGACCGAAAGACATCACTGGGAATTCGAAGAGTTCGAATGGCGTAGTGATTGCTGTCTTTGGAATGTCCTCAGGAGCTACAGGGATTTGATTATAAGCTCGCACCAGATCAATCGTTGAGAAGATCTTGGTGCCGCTCAGTGCCTGTGCAAAATCTTGGATGTGACGTACAGGGTATCTGTCCGGAATCGTCCTGGCGTTCAGTCTTCTATAATCGCCACATGGTCTCCACTGGTCGTCCTTCTTGGGTACCATGTGCAAGGGGGATGCCCAAGAGCTCTCGGAAGGTCGAGCGATTCCGAGACGGACCATGGCCTCGAACTCCTTCTTGGCGCGTTTGAGTTTGTCAGGAGCAAGGCGTCGTGGGCGTTCGACTGTTGGAGGTCCTGGCGTAGTGTAAATATGGTGCAGTGTTGCGTGACGAACTTCCTTTCTGACGCCGTCAGGGCGAGTGACGTCAGGGAACTGTTGAAGTAGCTTGTGATACGGGGACGTTCCTGTGACCGTCTTAATGGAAGCGATATTGTTGTAGCTTCGTTTTCCCGTGATGGTTAAATTCGTCACCTGGTCCAGCAGCCGTTTATTTCGGACATCTACCAGTAGCTCGTATTTGGCGAGAAAGTCTGCTCCGATAATGGGCTTGGAGACGTCTGCAATGACGAAGCTCCAAGTGAAGTCGCGTCGCAATCCCAGATCCAGGTTGAGCGTTAGGCTGCCATAGGTAGCGATTGTGCTGCCATTTGCTGCTGCCAGTTCATATGTTGCTTTAGTGGGACGTCCCTGAACAAGGCGTCGTGGGAAAACGCAGAGATCTGCGCCGGTGTCCACCAGGAATTGGGTACGGGTTACCCTGTCGGTAACAAAAAGGCGACTGACTTGGTTGGGGCTGGCGCTGGTCGCCATCAGTTTGGGCCCCGAGCGTTTCCCTGTTGGAAGTTGCAGGGCTTGGTGCACTTGCTTGCCTTCGTTCCATGCTTCCAGTGGTACCAGCATGTGCCTTCGGGTTGACGACCTCTGGATTGACTGCGGGAACGATTGCTCCAACGTTGCGGGGTGGTGCTCCTCCTATGCTGGCGAGAGCGTAGTGTGGAAATTTCGCGCCTCAAAGTAGTGAGCTCTTGTTGGAGAGGCTGCATCAACCGCTCCATCTGTGTAACTAATGAGTCCTCGGACGATGGACCAGCCACTGTGTTAACTGCCGGTCTGCCAGCGTAGTCTGCTATGGCGTCTGCCAAGCTGGCCACCTTGTCGAGTGGGGTATCCTGCTGCGTAGCCAGAACCACTTGCATGCTTCTAGGAAGACGGCCCATCCATAGGGTTCTCAAAACCTCGTCGGGCACAGCGCTACCGGCGAGGGTGCGCAGGTGTCTCAAGAATTGGGAGGGTTTGCGGTCTCCGATTTCTTCATGTTCCAGGAGTCTTCTGGTCTTCTGCTCCTGCGTGGAGCTGAGGCGTCTGGTGAGTTCATATTTTAATAGGGCATATGCACCGACCTCAGGGGGCTTCACAATGATGTCTCGGACTTCTTGGGCGTGTGCGGGATCCAAGGCACCGAGAATGAAACCAAATTTGGTGGCATCTACGGTCACCCCTGCTGCCTCAAAGCTGCGCTCCACCATAGCGAACCATAATTCTGGGTCATTAGGGCAAAAAGGCGGAATGCGTACTGCCACTCGGTTGACCTCAGGCGATGGATACTTGATGTTGGGTTGCTGGTTGCTGGTCATGGGTTGCTGGTTGCTGGTCATTGGTTGCTGGTTGCCCTCAGATGCTCCGCTACTTGTTGCTACAAACCTAAAGATTCATTGTTCCAAAGAATAGTTCCACAGATTTTTCATAATAATATTGATAGGTAGGTCGTAACAACTACCTAGAGATACATTGTTCCAAAGAATAGCTTCACAGTTTCTTCATAATAATTTTTAGGTAGGTCTGAAAAACTTCCTAAAGATACATTGTTCCAAAGAATAGCTCCATAGTTTCTTCATAATAATTGATAGGTACCTAGGTCATAACAACTACCTAGAGATACGTTGTTCCGAAGAATAGCTCCGCAGTTTCTGCATAATAATTGATAGGTAGGTCGTAAAAACCACCTAGAGATACATTGTTCCAAAGAAACTTCCATCAAACTCGCTCTTCTTTTTATCGTTTTTCACACAGAACTTACGGCAGCTCCGGTTCCACGAAAACAACCTGCCTTGAAATTCGGAAGATTGCGTATTGTCGTGGAAAAGTCGAGAATTTCACGACCGAAATATATCGGTATACTAAACTACTTGCAAGTTATAAGTTTCCTTCGCTCCGTGCATTTCCGTACAGCAAAGTTCCTCAAAGTTTTATGGAACTTCCTGTCTTCATATCTGGATCTACGACAATTGAAACGGGTACCTAATGGATTGGATATTGTTGACAAAGGATGACTTAACAATGTAAGGGATGGGAAAATTGACAGATGGAGTGAATTCGGCGTTATTGGTTAATTTACATACGTAACGCTAGTGAATGACAATGACACAAATTGACGACGCTATTTGCAACGTAAGTATTCCTAACGTTATTCAAAATATATCTATGTATGAGATGCATTTTGTACGTCTCAGTGTAATTGTGTATAAGGGGGTTGAAGTCTTGGAAACCCGTCGTACTTTTGATGCAGTGTATGTAGAAAGTTGTTATAACCTGCGATGATTTAACCTCTCAGGTCTTGTCGATATTTTGTAAGAGGGTCAAAATATTTCCGCCTTACGATAAAATACATATAAATGGAATATTTCTGAACATATCTAAAAATTAAAATGGTTTTTGACAGGTGATAATATATGGGCTATCAAATTTTATATATCGAAATAAATGTTTAATTTTTATTATTAATTTTTTTCATGCAAAAGTAAAGTTTTAAAAATGGTTCACTTTACGTTTTTTCTAACAAAAATTACTGATGACAAAAAAAAAAACTAGTGTACTTTAGACCACACGACTGAAGTAAAACTTCACTAACTTATGCCGTCCATTAACAATATAACAATAACAGGAATAAAAATATCCCCATCCCCTCAACATCCCCATCAACTCAACTCAACTCTCAACTCTCAACTCTCAGCTCTCAGCTCTCAGCTCTCAGCTCTCAGCTCTCAACTCAACTCAACTCAACTCAACTCAATTCAACTCAACTCAACTCATATCATTGATTAGTGTTTCACATTGATAACGTTTCATATTGATTAGCTTGTTACATTTTTTCGTATCGTTTCGTATTTTTTCGTAACGTTTCATATTTTTTCGTAACGTTTCATAACGTATTCATCATTTTACCCCCAAGAGTCGAGCGTGCGTAAAGAAGTTTTACTTCAAAAACACATACATATTTTATTAGACAAATATATTTTAAACGTTATTGTCATCTCAGCTTTTTGTCGTTATATGTAAAAATAATTCATAAAAATCTCAAAATTTCATAAATATATTTCAAATTGCGATTCAAAACTTTGGTTTCATTTATGAAATTGACCTAAATTTCTAAATTTTACTTCTTTTGTTATTATTTTTAAATTAAATTTATAGCGTGGTATTTTTTATTTCTAACACTGTTTAAATCATATTTCTCACTATGGTAGTAAGGCAGAAACAACGATTTCTATGAAACATAAGTTGTCCCGAAAACCAAACAAACAGACTTTCAGGATGAATGAAAACATTGATGAAACTTGCCTTCACATTGTTTGAAATTAAACCAAAGCAATGAAATTTCATCTCCAGAACAGTTTCAGAAGGAGTCCATACCATGACCTGTTCGGTGTACCTACCCCACAGCAGAACCGACGTCCTGGCAAAGCATATCATGACAAAGGGAGTGGTGCTGTTAAATGAAATTGCAAACCTTTTACGAATGGGTGACTGTTCTCTAAATACCGTCAAACTATTTTTGTTCTATTATACCTTAATGCTGATATAAATGAATCATTATTTAATGTAATTTCAACTAAATTATACTATAATTAGTATATTCTGTTGTAAATTAATAAAGATATCATGAGATATGGCAAAATACCTCATTGACTATCTCGATTTTTAGTGTCAATAAAAATTAAAGAGAATGTATAATATAATTGTGGTAATAACTTAGTAAAAAAAGCAATGTAAGTCGATTTCAATGTTTGACGTTTGATATTTTGGAAAGCCAATCCATAGACATCACTCGCCAGTGTTGCTAACTTTGGACGATATTGTTAAGTTACTGATTTGACTGTGTTAGAGCACCTGGAGGTATGTTGTCGAAAAGTGGAAAAGTACGATGATAGAATATTTTTAAAGACATAATATTTTGATGAAAACGTGAGTTAGGTTGTTTTTTCAATTCATTACTAGCGAATACCCGGCATGCGTTGCAAACAAGAAAAAAAAACGAGTGTGCTTTAGACCACACGACTGAAGTAAAACTTCACTAACTTATAAAATAACATATGATATATTGG
The DNA here is from genome assembly GCA_917563855.2 of Limnephilus lunatus. Taxonomy (NCBI): domain Eukaryota; kingdom Metazoa; phylum Arthropoda; class Insecta; order Trichoptera; family Limnephilidae; genus Limnephilus; species Limnephilus lunatus. The sequence continues at coordinate 30,230,962 of OU830596.1, forward strand.
TTGACATGTGACCTATGACCCTGGGGTGACCCACAACTATGGGGTGACCTACAACCGTGGGGTGACCTACAACCGTGGGGTGACCTACGACCTTGGGGTGACCTACGTCCTTGGGAGGACCTACGACCTTGGGGTGACCTACGATCTTGGGGTGACCTACGACCTTGGGTTAGTATGTACGCCTTACCTTAGTTGTTCAGTACGTACTCCTCGCCCGATCAGCGTTCGCATCACACTTTTCGTAACGCATTCACCAGCTTACCCCCCAAGTCGAGCATGCGTAAAGAAGTTTTACTTCAAAAAGTATTCCACCCCCCCCTATATCCCCGTTCCTAGCTCCTTCCCGTCATTCCTCCCTGCCGATAAACTATATGAAATACACACATTTTTCAAAAAACTTGCGCACGACCTATATATAGTAAGTTATATACAAATTTCATAATGCCAGAGCTCACCATTATACATAGAAACCTTTGTGGGCGTGCGCACAACAACTCATTAAATTTTCATCGCGATCGGATGAATAGTAGGTATAGGATAAATTTTCAAAACGCTAGAACTCATTATACCGAGCGTGCGCACATCAAATTCGCAATGTTTTATTGTAATCGGATGAATGGTTTAGGAAGGCATAAGGGCCAAATAAAGATGTTATTTTTTATAGACAGAAAAATATCAAGTAATACCTTAAGTTGAACCAAAAAATAATTAACGAATGATAATGTAAATGTACCTACCGGTTGTTACTTTACCCGTAACTCCATAAATTGTTGTTTTACCACATAAAACGCTAAAAGTGTTTTCGGAAATTTATATTCCCAAGAACGTTAAGAATTTGGCGTATCTTTATCAAAGTTAATAATTTTGTTAATTAGTTCAAAACGGGAGATAAAGGCCCTCGTTCAAAAGGCGCTGGAATTTAGAATAATGATACTGTTTCTCACCTCATTCTAAACAACAAAGCAATCATAATAAAACTAATTTCAAACATTTTAATTAAAGCTATTCAATTCCCTCGATAAATAAACGAACCACTTTGCTGGAACTGTCCTTTCCGAGATTTGGATCCAGCCAATATGAAACTTATTACCACTTTCAAGAAATCATTAGAACTTTCGTGAGCTTTGTCATTAGACTATTCTATATCATATACCTACTTTAGTAGATGAACTCCGCGGTTAAAGGATAAGGCTCTCGCAGCAATGATTAGCAATCCGAAAGTCGTTAGTTCAAATCCCCGCCTGCGCAAATTTATTAAAGTTAGGTATTTAACAACGAATTAATTAAAAACAATATTTAGCATATTTGCGGCATGTTCCAAAATGGAAAATATTCTCAGTATTACTCTGGTGTAAGACCACCATTCAGAATTGAAACGTTGCTTGAAATGGCTTTAGTCGTGTTGGGTATTCTCCACTGTCTCTTCCCCATATTGTTCCCCTCCTAACTTCCTTTAATTTCTGTAGGAAATTTTTAAACAAATCATGATGAAAAATTATCCATAAATAAAAATCCACGCCAAACGTTGTTTTTATTGTCTCTGATGTTGGTCCCGATGAAGGTTCTGGTTGAACCGAAATCGGTTTGTTAAATATGTATAATAAAGTTGTTTTTCAAAGTTATTTTATTTTAAATAATAATTATAACAAAATTAACTTTAAAAATAAAATTTCGAACGATCAACAATGCCATTTTTTTACGAAAATCAGTTCAGTTTGCAAAAATAAAAAAACTTTTTTTTAAAAATAATTTTGAACTCCAGGAAAAATATGCCGAAAATTAAAACAAAACGTAATTTTATACCGGAATAATTATTCACATTTAATTCTTCATGATTGATGTAATAATTATGACAGTAATTCTTAATGTTATAACAGCTTTTAATCTTAATAAATAAAACAAAGTTGGGTTAGTTATACCATTTATACCTCAAGAACGGTTGGACCGATTTTTATGATCTTTGATTTGTTGGATTTGTCTCCGCCCCGAATAGCAAATAGTTATTAAAATATCAAAAAAATTCACGAAAAAAAATATTATGAAGAAAATTCTTTTCCTCATTCATTTTGTAAGGAACGAATTCTCATCGTTTAAAAGAGCTGCAGCATGTGATAAGTATAATATTGAATAATTAGTGAATTCCAAAAATTCAAAATAAATCCGTACACAACGCCATCTCTAATACTGACAAAAAAAAAGGACACTTGCGCATCGATAATTGCTTCATTGTGTAATTTTTAACTTAAAAAAAAAACTGAATTTAGTTCAGCCGTAAGTCAACACAACAGTTATTGATTCTGAGACGGGACTGATAGTAGTAAATAATATTGTAAATATATATTTTTATTTTTTATTTTATTGATCTATATACGTGATGTTTACAATATATTATTCGATGCGTGTCTCGCTAGGGTATACCTGTGTTGAGACAGGCGTAATAAGAGCACGAAATCTATAGATTATATAAATGTCGTTTCACGGTGTTTGTGGTCGCATTCTTTTATGTATATTTATGTAGGTAGGTATGAGAATAGGCCGCAAATTATACGAGTAGGTATTTCATACCGCTAGGTGATTAGGGTGTCCCTTATATAAAAATTTAGGTTCCGTATGTTTGTGTCCGCAAATCTTGGAAAGTAATTGATGACTCAAATCCATCATAATCATTTTTACAGAGCTTTGAATTTTAGCAGAAGAATGTTTGTATATATAATGGTAAGCTCTGGCATTATGAAATTTGTATACAAAAATTTTCAAATTTAAAAAAAAGGGGAAGGTGGAAGGGGAACGCAGGAGGGGAAGGGGACGCAGGAGAGGAACGGTGACACACGGGAATGGACATGCAGGGAGATACAATTTATTTCTTTAAATGGAATTGCAACGCATGCCGGGTACCAGCTAGTTACCTATAAAAGTTCATACTCAAATACGAGAAGTTAAATTTCGTTTTGTGTGCATTAGTCAGAGATAAAAGTTCGAACGAAAATTTCACAAAAGTTTTTGAAAATCAACCACCTCAGTACTGTTTGCCATCCAGTGGGATATAAAAGCACCCAATGAGTATGCATTTTATTCAATCCTTTCCGAGGAGGGGATTGAAGGGGGTCACCCGGGCGACAGTTTGAGGATCAGCCGAAGGTTTCCGAATAAATCCGAATATTTCCGAGCCTAGCCGAGCGAACAAACTCCTGAGATCCGTTTTCAAGATATTACCATAAGATCAGGGTCGGGAAAATAGTGTTCTAGGGACAGGAGTGAGTCAACATCTTCTCATTTATAGGATTATACTGCTAGCGCAAATCCCGTGAATTAAAATTGCAATTTTGAAAATAATTTTGTATATTAAAATTACAATTTTGAAAAAGACAATAAAAACAATTTTCTCTTAAAATATTATATTATTGTTAGACTCACCCTTACTTTATCGCTTGCCGGAATCGTTCCTAAAATCAGTTGCTTTTTAAAAAATGATACTTAAATTCAAAGCAACTTGAGATCATTGAACTAGATTTCACGGGACGCACAGACAACCGAAATTTTTTTTTCTCTAGAAATCTAGATCAATGAACTCAAATTTGTTTTGAATTTAAAAAAAAAATGCCATAATTAAAATATCATATTATTTTTGGAATAGCTGAGTAAAACCTCAAACTGTAATATTTAATTATAATTATTGAAGACGATATTAGCGATGATTCGGTCCCATTTCTTTCTAATTAGCTCATTGGTAGAGCAGAGTCCCGCCAAGGCTAAGGTCCAGGGTTCAATTTCTAGATGCGTCTGAATCGTTGATTTTTGATTAAGTTTCCCGCTTCCATCATCATGGCGCTATTTGCTTAACACTGGAGCAATTATGGTCGAAAAATGGACTACTTTTATTTTTCTGCGATTGATAGCGGTCCAAAATTGGACTAAATTTTCCTACCATTCGTAAAACATTTATTGTAAATATTTAAAACCTTTCCCCAGCCAGCTATTTATTTTAAAACGAAGCCATTAAAACGCGTTATCTATTATGACCATAGATGTTGCAAATCCGAACTTCATAGACTATTTTAGAACGATGTTAAAAATAATTTAAAAATTTTTTTATTCACGTCAAATGTTTGAACACCTGTTTACGGTTAAAATTCCATTTTCCCTAGATATGCACCTTTCATTATCAAGACAACATACAGACAACATACAGAAATCGAAAATATTCGATGTCGACTCGTATAAGTACTATCACTCACTGTTTCAAAGTAACAGCATGCAGGATTCGCGCGGTTATAAACTTTAGGATTTTTTTTATTGATCCTACAAATATTAGGTAAGCGGTAAAATACAGGTTAATTCATTGGCTATATAGCACTATAATAAGTTTTTATGTTTCCATGTTAAAGTTCGAAGATACGATTTTTTAAAGATGACGAAAAATTTAAAAAAAATGATCTTCTGGGAAATCGCGAGCAATCGAGGAAAATTTATTTATTTCGCGTGATCGCTCCAGTGGAAAACTAATTTCAATTAGTACTTGTTTTGCCGGAGTCGTGCACTAATCATGAAATTAACCGTAAAAAACTAATTTGACGTCGAAACTTTTAAAATTCCTTATTACATAGACTGATTTAGATCTTGTCGCAATTATTTTTAATTAAATTAAGTTTGGATGATAAGGAAGAATACATTTTTTTCGTAGATGTCAGATTTGACACGAGACTCAAAGCGCCTCGGCGTCTAAAAAAATAACTATTATCCGGCTTATCAAGGCTTGAGCGGCAGATTTAGCCCGCTTCAATTTGAGCGAGGAATGTCTTAAGATGAAGCCATATTAAATAATGCAAAATCACACGTTTTTGTTTTGAAAATTTGTTCGCTTAGAAGTATTACAGATGCTTCAATTGAATACTGCGTGTAGAACATATCTTGGTCCTTAAAAATATCGGTCATTTTTTCAATAAGTCCTTTAATAAGTCTAAATAAAATAAAGTGTTAGGTCTATAAAAAATACTTTCAAGTACAATACAACTCTCCTATTTATAAACCTCTTTTCGGATATGGTTTTATTGATTAATGTGGCAAATTTAGTTTCTTCTAAGATAATCGCAAAAAAAATTAAAATTTACGCCCGAAACTAACAAAATAAAATATAATATGCATTTTCACGTTGTTATTTTTGACATCACGGCGAAAATACGGCAGTCGACGAATTTGGAATATCAAAGTGAAACTTATATCGTCCACCGAAGAACAACTGGTAGCCACCCCTATTTTCTGTCACTACTCCTCCGGACAGAGAGGAGAATAGACGTGTTAGGCTCCGCGTCGCTTGTTTTCGTGAAATCAATTTTAAAATTCCGTTTTATTACAATAAACAATGCGTAAAAAGAAATTAATGCTTTTTACAGGCCTTTACGAAATCAACATGTAATTTTTTTTTTCTCATATATCTTTTCCAACCTTTCCAAAAGATTTTTCTCAAGTATTTTTAAACTCCTCCCATAAAGGGGCGTGAATTCCGATGTCGATTTTGTCCTGTACTATTGGATCGCCTTAACAACGAGAAACGGATTGACTGATATACCGGACCGTAGTACATCGGTGCCCATTTTATACCTCCTACAGTTCATTCGAAGATAAGTTTTTATAACCCTCTTCCCCAGTAAGTGGTCATTTGGTATCTCCATAAGGGTTCAGTACAGTGTGTCAAGAATATTTTATAAAATTAATGTTTATTATTATTTGAAATTATAATTCAGAGGTACAAAAAAATCAAATAATTAAAATAAATAGGTAGCTAAGTAGTAGAGCAATTGTGGTATATCTAAAAGCTTTCGAGTTTGTCACAGAGAGGCCAGTGCTAAGAGCTGTCCCGAAAGTCCGCTAGATAGCGGTTAGTTTAGTTTGGAGTTTGGGCACCAGAGGGGCCAAGGTCCCGGGCGCAGTCTTTAGGAATTCATTTGCATCAGATTCCATTTAGCCAGTTCCCAGATAGGTTGACTATCGTGGTCACCCCTTGTACACGCGAAATATCAAATAAATCCCAGATAAATACAAAATAACTTTATTCTTTCCAAATAAGTAATCTCCTTCCAAGGCGAGTAAAAGAACTGTTGTCTAAACACTATAGCAATATTCCTTGATCTAACTTGGGAGCTAGTATATTTACTAATGCTTAAAATAATAGAGAAACATTAAAAGAAATTGCTTAAAAAAAGTACAGTTGCGCCGGTCAGTGGCTGAGTTGGCATCGCGTTTGGCGATAAGACACGCGTCATATGATATATAAGATGGAAGGACAACATGGCATAATATCAGAAAAAATAAATCCCAGCAATATTTTTGATCGTGAAAATCTTAAATCTTTCGTAACTGTTACTGTTTACTGACAGAACAATGTTTAACCTAACCTAACCTAAGATCCTAGACCATTAAATCTAATCTAAATAATAATAATATTTGGATAATTTGTATAGCGCCGTTTTTGTGAAAAATTAACTCAAGGGAATTATAGATAGGTTCAAGTATATAATATATTTCTACAACGTTCCGTCTTTTTACTAACCAAAAACTAGACAAACAATTATAAAAACGTTTGGCATCCACCGGTTCATCGATCACTAATTCAAAAAAATATATGAGTAAAATTTTTAAAAATTTTAAGCAACCCGCGACACAAAAAAGATCTGAAAACCTCGAAACATAGCTAAGAAACATCTCGATCACGTCAGCTTTCAAACAAAAAAACCAAACAAAAATCATGATCGGTCGATTCGTTTAGGAGCTGCAATGCCACAGTCAGACTCATAGAAAGTCAAACTATGACTATACGAATAACTTGCGTCGGGGGTTAAAAATGCATTTGATCAATGACAAATATAATTGATGGATGCTGTGTTAAAATATACAGAACCATATATACCTGGGAAGTAACTTAAGAGTAACACTGTTTAATGTTTATTAGAAATTGAGATATATTTTGCACGCAGGACATAATTGGGACAAAATGCTTCCGGAGAAACATATAGAACCCTAAATATCAATTCAATTTATGTTAAATGTAAAGTATTAATATATAAACAAGATCATATAATTTTTAAGCACCCTGTGTATTTGCTACTTGGAGGGTTTCCCATAAAAGCGAGGGTGTCCTCTCCATAGTTAATGATAACTGTTTTTGTTCTGTTTATTGTTTTTGTTACATCATAAAGGAATAATGATTTGGGCCAGGTCACGGGAGATTACTACTCTATAGTGAATACATAGATAAGTTTATCTGATATCTCTTTGCCAATTTAACGTAGGTACTGCAGAAACAAATAATTTCACATAGCAAAAATTAAGTGATTTTTATCTGTTTTTCTAACATATTCGATACTTCAACATGTATAAATATTATAGATGAATGAAAAATTAAGTTGTTTAAAGTTTTACCATTTTAAAATTTAAAAAAAAATAAACTGAATAAGTTAAATTTATAGAAGATAGCGAATAGTGAAAAGGTTATAAATACGAGTACAATCGATATAAAGCTTGAGGAAGTCAAATTTACTTAGATAAATAGGACTAATAAATCTTACTGAGCAGTACGTCCAGGAATTTGTGTATGAATTTGTTATGTCCAAGAATTTGTGTCTGTACGTATAAATCCATCCCTCCCACTGCGGTGCAAGACGATGTTCTGAAAGTGTTGTGCTGTACAAATCAAAAAGTCTCCCTGTCTGCCCCGATCTGTCCCGGTAGGTGGGCAGTTGCCTTTGCCGCTAAGACCCGGTCAGACCTCATCCCATGAACCCGGACATCCCTGGTAAGTCATCAAACATAACGAACCATTTGGGGTAATCTACAATAGAGGTATTCGCTTGAGATGGCTTTAGCTGTGTCTGGTAAGCAGATCCAAATTGCTAGGTGTTTTCCAAACTGTTTCTATACTTTATTTCTTTCAATTTTCCGCTCCCTTCAACCTCACAACGCACCCTGTTATTTGGAAATGCCATAGACCCAAAATCTCCGGACAATGGGACAGTCCGGCAGTTGGGACCCTTGTATGATATTCATATACATGAAAATATCCAAAATATTAACCTACACGCCGATATTATGCTACTTTTTCATGCTTATGTTGAATAATCTGTATTGTATTGTTACAACTATTCACGTAATAACTTTGTGGAGAAACACGATATTGTAGTTGCAAATTCGAATTCGTAAAACATTTGTCGTTATTTTTTATTAGGAAAAGTTAATGAGTTAGTTTCTTAAGGGAATGCTCTCAGAAATACCGGATAATCAGTGGGTCGACAAAGACCTTGAAATATAATGATTGTTAAAAGACGGAAATATCATTTCTTTCAGGTTTCTCTATATTTCTACACGGCTTACAATAATTCCACATATTTACATGTTAAAAGGAAACAAAAGTATGTTAGGTTTAACAACTTTTACGGAATTTAAATTCAACTTGGCTCAAAAATCACAAAATCATGTCCGAGAAGTAGATCCACCTGAAGGACTTGGACGCATTTTGATACTAACAAAAATCAATTAAAGCCCATCCTTTTTCATTAATGGATGCATCGTGAATACTGCACTGGGGAGATAGATGTTTTATTTCTTTAATTTTATTTTTTAGTTAATGGACGAAGCCTCAAATTTTAATATTTTCACTAAACGAAGACAATATTAGCGAAACTTAATCGAAAATCCGACAAAAGAAAAATTAGAAAACGATGCCTTCACATTTAGGATTGCAAGATTCAAATCCTAAAACTAAATACTCTCTAGATTGTGCCTTGGATAAATTGTATCCATTTTTATTTTTAATATGCGACATCTATTGACTTTTATGCAAGTTTTATTTTTTATGTTAAAATTTAAGGTTTTATTCATGGCATTTAGTTCGGGTTTGAATCTTGCAATGATACATAAGATAGCAGGCAATAAAAATATGCGTTAAGAAAAAAAAGATAATAAAGTTGGTAGGTCTTAGTCAGAGTGTGATTCAGTTAAATATGACTAAATCAGATAGGGAAACATTAGCTTAGTTGGTATAACTCCACATCGGCAAGGCGTAGATCATGGGCTCGAGTCCTAGATGTGACCGTATCTTTTTCAGATTTTCTATTGAGTTTCGGTAATATTGTCTTCATTTAATAAAAAATAAAAAAAATATATTTATTTATAACTAACTGAAATAGAGGCTTTGAAATAGATAAAAGACAAACGTAGTTAGAGATCACGTAGATAGGAGAAATTTAAAAAATAGAATCACTTAAATGAACCGCAAGAATACGTGAGTGACACCCGTATTCAGAGTCGATCCTTAAAAGTTGTCTAAGTCAAGTGTCGGCCTTACCTTAGCAAAGGTAAGTAACGTCCCCGGCCGGCTTTTATACATCTAAAGTCATCCCGTCATAAGGTTTATTTTAGGTTAACATCATGTTTTCAAAATAAGTATGCATTCTTTCATTCTTTGTCGATTTCAAATCAGTATAGACATAATGTAAATAACAAGTTTCATCATAGCTGCATTACAAAATGCAATATTTTCGTTTCACAAAAGTAGAACAGAATTTTACAATAGATATCTACTAAAAAGAGGCATTTACCTGATAATTACCAGTAGCGTAGAATCTCAGCGCGATAGCTACCTGAATAACAGGAGGTATGGGCAAGCCTCTATTATTTACTAAAGTGTAATTTGGAAATAATAGAGGAATTAATAAATGCATTACAGTTGTTTTCTCCAACCGATATCGCTCCTTAAATTGGCGGTCACTTGGCAAGTTAAAGGTACCTATCCCACCAACCTCGAGTTTTGACAGCTATAAGTCAAAGTAAGCAAGAATGCGCGTGCGCAGTGTCGTAGAGACTTCCAGACGTCAGTCTCTGAATACAAAAAATGTGCCGAATGTGGCCGAATGTGGCCGCATATGCTTGAAATATGGTCACCCGGATGACAATCGGCACTCGGAAGGTAGCTTCCTTACTATGTGACGTCACACCGACCTTAGGTGTGTCTCTGAATACAAAACGGTGTTTCTTAAAGGAAAGGAAGGCTCCTTGAACTAAAGGATCGACTCTGAATACGGGTGTTAGTCTGTAAATACGGTTAACAGCGTATTCACAAAAATACTAGCTGTTAAAAACCCACAGTTAGTATTTTTGCAGGCTTTTACTGCTAGGCCCTGCAGGCGGCTTTTCTGTAGACACGTTTTAAATCCGGTAAGAACTGGTTCCAAAAATAGCCAGTTCCTCGGATCCACTGTGATCCAGTGACAGCTGACAGTTAGTCACCGAGTTAAAGTAACCGTGTCAAATGTAATCTCTCCAATTCTCCATATCCGGAAAGATACTTAAATTCTATAAATACCTAGGGAAGAAACGTCCACATGCGAGCTGCTGACAGAAGTAGCGACATCTTGCGTCGAATTCGAAACCGAATCATACACCGAAATTCCACGTACACAGATGTTATTCGTGGCGCGGCTCTTATGGCGTGGCGTCCCACATGCACTCGTAGCTGGTTTAACCACGCAGACGCTACGGTATTAATAACGTTCGATTGGTTTTTTTTATTTGAAAAATGTATTTTGGAAAGATGTTTAGTTTAAATTGCATTAAATAATATAAATTACATACATTTTAATAAAGTACTAAATGATGCACCCGGCGTTGCCCGGGTTTTTTTATTTATATTAATATATATATTACGTCTGTACAAGCTTTTACAAACATGTGATATACATTTTAATTTTGTGGAACATAATGTCGAGGTAAAATATGCTAATTAAATTATGTAGAATGCATGCAGCAGGATAGTAGGTATTTCGATAATTAATATTGAGGTTTGTTATTACAGCCTGTTTGTAACTATATTCCGTATTATTGAGAACATCTACTACTTCTGAGAAAGTATTGCCAACTACATGTAATTTAGGTAAAATAATTTAAGTATATTCTGCTTTAAGGGGTGAGAGTATTTTTTCGATATTTCATATTGACGATAACCTTTATCTAATTTTGAAAATAAAGTGAACAAAACTTCATCAATCTCAAATTAAGATTGTAGATTTGTATAAAAAACAAAATTACACCAGTATTTAATAAAATATCTTTATATACATATGTATAAACGGATAACAAAGTTTTAAGAATTTGTACAGTGCCATTTCTGTGAAAAATAACCACGGCGCTGTTATAGTATGTTTACATAAATCTGACTCCCCCTTGGCGTTTTTCGGGCTTTATGCACAGTTTTTCCAAAGTTACATAAGTATGTAAACGGTAATTTTTATCTTATTTTAAATATCAAGTGTGAAAATTTTCATTAATCTCGGAATAAAACTGTAGATTTACATAAAAAATCAAATTGACGCCGATAACCCGCCATGGACACTCCTCTTCATATAAACAAATTTGTAAAGTGATAGATAGGTACTCTGATCTTTCTCTGATAGTGAAAGAACACCATTCAGATTCGAATCGTTCCTTGAAATCTGTTTAGTGATCAGATCTGAATAACTACATAATTCCTACGCCATCTTCTCCTCTACCCTTTACAATCAGCCTTACAACATTCCCCAATTGAAGATGCCACACTGTCACTGGCTAAGGGCAGTTGGGACTCTTATGCGGTACTTACCCATATGAAGAAACAGAATTTTTTGATATCACATTCATTTTTTGGCAGTAAGTTTTGAAGAGATTCGTATTATCAGAGCTTTTTTATTTAACACCAGAAAAGCTCAACAGATTTACGCCAATTCTATTGGTGCCCCTGCGAAGGGTAACGCTATTTTGTAAAAGAAATGAGATGGAATGAAGATAATAAGAAGGGAAGGAAATGTAGAAAGAAATAAAGCATGATTGAATGTATTTGGTGCCATTTTCAGATTTGCCGATACGTAAAAAAATCCAGTATGATCAACAAGAAAAATGTTCATTATTTTTTATGTTAACATTTTATTATTTTTTTTTACATTACCTCTATACAAGAAAAAAGGTGAAAAAATCCTTCAGGACCAAATAATTTTAATAATATATTGTGCAGCCTTTTATAATATTTGAGCGAGTTTCGGGTATGCATTAAAATGCCTGCGTGTTCTTTACCATTCGTCCCATTCCCTCCCACCGCCCCTTCCCCTCCCATATCCCCTTCCTCAAACGCGTCCTCCTCCACCTTCCCCCCTCTCCCATCTCCCGCTCCACCGTCCTGCCAATACCCCTCCCGCTTTCCCCTCCCCTCTCCCGCGTTCCATAAATTCAGTCCCGATACATCCAGCTTTCAAACAGCTCGCGTGCCACCTACTGCAATTTTTTTAAACAAATTTTCATATTTACAAACATTCATTTTGCATATTATAAGAACAATCAATCGAATTCGGTACCTGACATAGGTACCTATACAATACCTTTAATTCTTGAATATATTCAAATATTTGATTTGGGTAAGTACTTATCATAGGTGCGCACGTACTTCAAGAAAATTAATTAATTAATGAGTTTATTCGAAAATTGAATTTTGATTGAACAATCGATGGTTTGCAAAATGCCATTCTTAAACATTTTTGAAAGTTTTGTAAGAATTTTTGTAATGATTAAAAGACTTTTCAGATATATTGTCATGTGGTTGTAATCCAGAAAACTTCGCGGGGGTGAAAAGAAAGTATATAAGTTTCAAACATTTCCTATGCTTAATATAGCAATACATAAACAACTTACATACATCATACATGTATACGTACATGCAAGTAAGGAAACATACGTTCATTTTTATACAATATATATAGATTTATTTATATATATGGCAACATATGCATTGTCGACTAGAATGGATTGAACAATTGAACATTTATGGTACTAGATAGTGTGTATCGAGCACAGGACATAGCCATAAAGACGGTGTACGAAGCTAGACCATCTGGTGCCAGGACTTTAAGAAAACTAATACAACCATTCTCAGAGGCTGGGAGAAAAGCATTGCTGTTGAATACTGATATACAGGGTGTCTGGGGTAAAGTGCAATAACTTCGGGAGGTGATCTTACACGTTGGTAGAAGCAAAATACCCTTTTCCACGACGACCTCCGTGGTCGAGGGGTAAGGCTCTTGACGCGGGATCGAATCCCGGCGTGCCAAATAAATTATATTTGTTTATTTGTGTTACTTCACAATTAATTAATTAAAAATAATATATAGTATATTCGCGACACGATCCAGAGTAGAAGATACACTCACCACCAAGACCACCATTCAGAATTGAAACATTGCTTGAAATAGCTTGAGCCGTGTTTGGTGACCAGATCTGAATAGCCAGGTACTTTCCCACCTTCCTCTTCCCCATTTCCTTGCCCTCCCCATTACCTTCAGCCTAACAATATACCTACACCAATTTGGGGATGCCATAGTCTCACTTGCTTCAGACGGAACCAGTTATAACTCTTGTGCTTCACGTAAAAAAAGATAAATAACTTTAATGAAGTTTTTTTTTAACCTGAAAACCATGAAAACGATATAATTTAAAAAAAATAGTTTTTAATCTTTTTTGCTTTACTGTTATGTTGAATCACCTACTAAATCTTGCTTTTTAAGGGGCATTTTCAAAATTGGTTGTAATTGTGTGAAGAATTCAAACAAGCAATAAGTTTAAACTGATTCGTCAAGATTTCAGGTTAGCCCGTGATATGCACGGGTTTTGCGCAAGGAATACCTACATTATGATATTGTAAATTTTATAAATATAAAATAAAACGGAAGGCATTAGTATGTATGAAGATCAAAACACACCCATGCATCAAAGGTAAGCAAAATTAGTTCGCCCAACGTTCCATCAATTTTCCGCCAGAATTTTTGAATCCATACAAAAAACAACCCGTAAAAAACACAGTATTTTTCACTATAATTGTAGCATTCGCAAGCTTGCTTCAGTGTGGCAACATTAACGTAAGTCGGTGGTCGGTGAGGCAGGCAGCGCGCGGTGTATCGGCCGCTCAGCGTTCATTCTCTCCTAGAGAGCTGCTTAGGACATACTATTATACTGTGTACATTATAACGTCAATAAATTCTTCGTATTACGATCCTATTCTCTTTGTTACAAATACATTAGTTTTGTCTTGATTCAAAGTCTAACAAGGACATTACAATAATTAATACTCTTACATCTATTTTCAATTTTCAATCTGGTTGCTCCATCCACGGGTCAGCTGGTAGCGCGTAGTGTCTGCTCACTTGTATGTGTATGTGAGAGCCACCTACCCAGGCAGTGGAGTCGACAGCACTACGCACTGAGGCAAATCTCGAATGGGTAAGACCGACATTTATCAACATATTAAATGAATGTAATTTCATCGAATTTCAGATAAATGCATGTATATCCAAATTTTAATGTGTGATTGCCATTATGTTTAATGACATCGTATTGTAATCAACAACGAGTCTGTCTACCGAGTTTCCGCTCGGTTGGATGTTGGGAAGCGTGTTAATTTTCACTTCCAAGGTTCGCATTAATTCAAGAAAACAAAATCGAAATACAAACATACGTATTTAACCTTCCATCAGGCCCAATGCAAATCCTAACACGATCAGATACAATCATATGCCAGATTAAATCACAGAAAAACAGATCAAAATACATTTTTTGCTCCATTTAATTGTATTTAGTTACAAACGTCTTATAAAAGATATATAAAAGCATATTAAAAAGAATAAAGTAAACTTCTCGTATATAAAAATCATATAATGTAAATAAAATCAGCTAAGGTACTTATAAAAAAAGTTTCATCGCTTTGTGTGGTAACACTTTTTTTTTAAATAGGTAGGTAACACAACGTAATTCCATAAAAGAAAATTGTCACTGAACAAGAACAAAAAAAGTAATAAACCAGATATTTCACAATGGAATGCAGTATTTAAACATTTACTTACACAATCGGGCACAAATCATCTGACAGATTATTGCATACCTAGCAGCTATCCACAAGATAGGTTAGGCACAAAAATAACAGATCAATTCATCTCAAAGATTAGTTGCGCCTGACGGAAGGTTAAAAAGGAATCTTCCTTCATAAATCCATATCCATGAAAGTGGGTATTTTCAGAAAATAATAGTTTATCCGTATATATTTACCTTCCATCAAGAGCCATCGTGCAAAAAATACACTAAACGTACGCTCCTTCATGCAAATATCCGAAAAAATACCCTTTTGGGGATAAAAGTAATTTGGATTCTAGGATTATGGAGTCCTGAATCTACATTCCGAGGACTCCCTGTTATTACAGCACTAGTTTCTCGGAGAGGGTTTAAATCACGGACGAAAGAAAATAATGGACGATCCGAGTCAAAGTTTTATTTGGGCTTAGATTGTGAAGTGTGTTTATGAAAGGGCTATTCTACCACCATTTATGTTAAAACATGAAACCTCATTTCTAGCGTAAATATTTTTTTATATTTAAATGCCCATGCGAGATTTTTTGGGAAAACGTGTGCTTTTATTTTTATGTATCTACATTTCGCACAACAGTTTTTACTATCTTATGCGTATCCAGTAGAGTGTTTTTTTAAGGTTCGTCGACAGAGATTCATGTCAAAGCGCTCACAAATTGTTGTGTTCAGTAGTTTTAATGCACACAAACAGGTTCTACAAAATACCTTGGAAGGAGATTACTTTTGGGAATAATAGAGTTTTTTATGGTTAACTGTATTTAATAAATACTTCGCGTATTACAATATTGCGACTGCGAATAGTCAACCTTACTGGCTTGCTGAATTGAATCTGAATTGCAAGAGCTGCTCTAGACTGCCCGTGGCCCTTGGCTCCCCTGGTGTCCAAACTCCGAACTACACTACCTGTCATCTAGCGATTTTTTGGGACAGCTCATGTCACTGCCCTCTATGTGAAAAGCTCGGAAGCTTTTAGATATATGACACAAATACAATTACATTGAACATTGCTGATACTATCACTAATTAAAGCAAATACAACATTGATAATCGAGCATAATACACTTCACAATTCTAAGAAAACATTCTGTGGAGTATATTTTACCCTACAAAATACCGTCTCAATACTGTAAACGTAGAAAATTATGTATTTAATGTACATGTACACATATACACACATACGCATACATATATATGTTTATATATACACACATACACACACTTCCGTATACATTACATTCATACACACGTGTTAAGGGATGAAATCATTTGTGAAATTTTGTGAGGCTGAAGGAAGGAATGAAGAGGAGAGAAGAAGAATCCAATTGAGATATAGTGAATAAACAGTGCTTTTGCCATTTCCAGCAATCGATTATAAATGGCG
Source organism: Limnephilus lunatus (assembly GCA_917563855.2). Taxonomy (NCBI): domain Eukaryota; kingdom Metazoa; phylum Arthropoda; class Insecta; order Trichoptera; family Limnephilidae; genus Limnephilus; species Limnephilus lunatus. The sequence goes on from OU830596.1 coordinate 30,247,268, forward strand.
GTAACTCTGGCTGTTGCACGCAAATTAAACAGGCGTGAATTATCTACATTTTCCAACATTACATCGCCAGAATACACCGAAGAAATAACACACGGACGAAACTGTCTTTTCAGACATCAAATAATCTAACCTAACCTAACTTTTTTATTGTTTTTCTAATATGAAATTTACCTAGCACACACTTGACGGATGTTTCACTAAATTTGAACCAATCATCAACTTTCACGCTTAATATTCAAGTTCTGCAAAACTCCTTCACAAGTTCTGTTACTAACGAAGTACTTTACCATGATGAAATATTAACAAAACTTCATTAAAATTTTCAAATAACATCAATATTATGTGAAACAACCCATCCCTAGATCTCGCAGCCTCTGAGTCTTGAGTCAATAAGCTAACCGTTTTGATGCGGTGGTGCTCTAAAAGCACGTTTTTTACAATATTTATCAATGTGTATAACTAAAAACAACTCAAATTACGTAAGTGCCCCAACAGATAGACAGAGATGAATGATCTTTCTGAAATATAATTTCCGCGTGAGATTGTAAATTTCTACTACCGGAAAATCATAAATTCTTCACATATAATCCTCTCCGTCAAACTCCACAAAAACTAACGTGATACTCATAGAATAAAAAATTACATAAGAGGTGCCCTGCGGGCGTGTTTCTTGATCCAATTATCGGCCTAATTTAGGCCTATATTTGAATTAAAAGCTGTGTTTCACCATGATTACGAATTTAAAATGGGATTGCGGTATACAATTTCTGGCAAGTGTAAGAGTGACAAAATGGTCTAGAACCAAAAGTTACTAAATCAGTGGAAATTTTGTTTCTGTGGAAGTTCTACTCAACTTATGTTATTACCCAAGTACTGTGAAACAATAACGAAACAATGAATAAACCATTTTTGAAGTGAAAACTTCTTTAGCATCGTTGTAATTTGAAATTCGATGAAACGAAATAAGCGACACTAAAAAGAGACAAGCACATAATCTCTAGGATTTAGCCTGCGAGACAATGAATAAATAATTGGTTTCCTCTTCGTGCGATGCTTCGTAGCCTCCCCACTCTTGTCTACATTAGTTTTCTGAAAGATTCACTTCTAGCGGTTGTGAAATGCACACTTTTGAAGTGAAACTTTTATGGCACCGTTGTGATTTGAAAGTCAATGAAATGAATGAATGAAGTGACACTAAAAAGAGACAAACACATACATGTATAGATTTAGCCTGCGAGAGAATGAGATAGAATAATCGATCTCCTCTTTGTGCGGTGCTTCGTAGCCTTTTCACTCTTATCTACTTTAGTTTTCTGAAGGTTTCACTTCTATTGCGTGTGAACTGCACACTTTTATTTTTTTTAATTAAGTATGGATTGTGTAGTTTAGAATTTCCCGACAACGAGCATCATTATGTGTTAACCGAAGTTAACGACAGCGTTCAAAATTTTCTGTTTATTTAGAAGTATAAAATTTTATGTATTTTTTATGATTTAAAAGATTTAAGCTGTTTAAGTAATGTCGTGTACATAAAATGATTGTTCGGTCTGTTTTAAAATGCTGTGGAGCCTGTAAATGTCACATTTATTTAAATTGATGCGAAAAGTTTCGTAAAAGCACTCTTTTAAGTTGGCTATTACCATATAACACCTGCGTTTATGATGAACTAAAATACTCAACTACTTTTTGATGTACGTAATGAAGTTAGTAATAACGTAATAAGTTCATAATTCAATTTTGGACATATTCATGCGAGGAAAAATCAGATACTGAATTTTCTGAGGTGGACTGACCCGGATCAACCGAAAATTTCTGGAGAGTGAAGTATTATTTATTTTATAACTAAATGGGTTACCCGGCTTCGTTCAGGACAACATTCAAGAGTGTTCTGGAATGTTCCACAATGATGTTCCCGATTCCCTATTCCCGAATATTCTACGACATACTTCACTACTCCTTCCAGAAATTTCTAGAGCTCTATGGAACATTTTACAACTTTCCGGAAAACTTTTCTAGAAATTTCAAGAGGGCAATACTTCCAGCCCTTATATCTTCAAAATCACACCTTATAGGTAAAAATGGGAACTATCTACCACATCACATAACTCCCTTGATCGTACCGGGACTCGTTTCTGAGTTTTTGCGAGCAGCACGTTTTTTTAAACTTTATTTTATAATATTATATTGATTATGAGGGCTTTTACGAGTTGTAGCACAATTTAACATGACAGATAACATTGGAACATTAAATACATAATAAAAAAAACTACTTTAGATAAAAAAAATACACAAAAGTCATAAGAATACAAGAAACACAAACTGTCAAATACAGCGCTTACATAGATTTACAAAAATACAAAACATGTACGCCTCGGGAACCATTTTTTGGATAACAAAGAACCTTGCCTTTTGACCGTGGAGGACTGGTTTAGATGAGAGGTAAAATACAGATAATAAATACTTTTACAATACAGTTTTAAAATTATTTTTATTTTATTATTGTAATAAGCGTAGTTTTTTTTTTAACAAGAAAGTAGGAAATTTAATCCGAGGTAAACTCCCTTGATAAAAATCGACAATATAAGTAACAAGGAAATATCAATTTCTCAAAAAGTCAGGCGAGGTGAAATTTCACCCGGCGCGTTTCACACTTTCTGAACTGCTATGATGAGCAATATTCTGTATAGCAGGAAGAAGATACATCGAGTATCTAGCTGTATAAAGAAACCTGTCGAGATAAGCAACAGTATTCGTTGTCAGAGAGAAATGTGAAAAGTATATTTTTAAAAGGAAGCGGAAAATTTTACCCAAGGTATCGATAATTTTGTATAGAAAAGATAAATACGTATCAATTTTCAAATACATTTTAATCAAGGTATATATTAATACTCTTGATATTAGAGATATCATACGTAATAGAGAAGTATCTAATTTAAAAAAAAAATAAAACATGATACTTCAATTAAGGTACAAACATCCAGAAATGTGTATTATTATCTTTCTGTGGTGTTTTTGGAAATAAAAATAAATTTAAGGGGAACGGCTGCTCGGCCTTTTTCATACTAAACTTAAATTTGAATTTGAGGCCAATGTGCCAAACCAAACTGAATAATATTTTGTTATTCAATATCTAATACGTTTAGGTGCTTTTTATTTATTTGTATTTTAAATGACTAAATATGGGCCAATAAGGAATTCAATTTATTATCGATTTTAGAGAAAACTTTGGCAATTATTTTTTATAATTATTTGGCAATGTTAGTTAATGATAATTATTAAAAATAATAATTTCACCTTACCACTATGTTAGCGTAATGAAATATAAAATAAAAATAATTTCTTCTTCAAACTTAGCAAAACAATTAACATCTTGTCCTGATGAAGATAACATTGTTATGGAAACATGTTGATATTGTTAATTATATAGTGGTTTAAACGTTATTATTCATTGTATTATAAATAATTTAATAAAACCGAGTCGATCAGTTCGTTTCAAATTAACTTATCATTGCAACAATACAGGATCTAACGCTGAACTCAATTCCATAATGAATCGCCTGCATGTACTTGGAAATAAATATGTTTTGGATGATTCTATAAACATTGCTAGTTTAACCTCATACAAACACTACTTAATTAAAACTGTCTGTCAGCGATTCTCACCTTGATTATATCAAATACAGTTTTAAAGTATTAATTTCTTAATACATATTATCCGGGATTTATAATATGTTGTATTGATTTTATAATAACCTACTCGTTGTACTTTTTATGTTGATACTACAATTTCTATTGTTCTTTTGTTATGTATTTTATATTTATATTTTTTAAAATTCAGGTACATATTTTTTATCTATGTATATTCTGTATTCATATGTAAAATAATTGTAATTCTTTTGTAAAAGCCGCTTTAATCGGCGTTAATAAATAAATAAATAAATAAATAAATAAAAAACTTTTAACGTGAATTTAAATTGCAAATGATCTATTTACGTCATTTGTCGCACTTAAATTAAAATTTCCACAATAAAATGATTCTTTTACGTATTTTTTTTTTTAATTTTAATATTTTACATTCCATTATATTTAAATATTACAAAAAATGCCAAAGCTAAAATCATGAAAAATCATGAAAAATAATGAAAAATCGAAAATTATGAAAAATCGAATTCCACTAAAATCATTAAAAATCCATTTCTAATCGGCCTAAATATAGCGCATCTCCAAACTGAATATTTGCTTTGTATTTGATATTTGTTTAAAAATACAAATAAAGTAGCACCTATCGATATTAGATACTCGTATTTGCTATAGATACATTTCGATTAAAAAAATAATTATTCAGTTTGGTTGCGTATTTTGACCTCAAATCAAAATTAAAGTATATATTGCATAAAAAGACCGCGCAGTCGTTTCTCTTAAGTCACGAAATTTGATCTAAGGTAACTTGGATGTAGATATATATTTAAAAAAAAAAAACAAAGGAATCATATTTCACCAAATTAAAGATTTTCCTGCCATTATATGGCAATATTGTGTTACAACGAAATACCTATCTATTTTTATGGAAAAATTATAATCTTTATACAAAAGGCATGATTTTTCAAACACACAACACCACTCCTATATATATCCTAAAATAATCTATAGCTAAAATTTAATTTTGCAAAACGCTCTAGATCTTTCGGTTATTATGCCGTGTTGTGGTTCCTCCTTGGTCAACGCTTCGGAGAGTATTACAATTGAGGAGGTCAATAAACGAGTAGCGGTGAAATATTTACGAGGAGCTGTATCGGAATCATCAATCTTAAGAAGCCAATGTCCACCGACTGGTGCGAACCATAGACATACAAATAGATAGACGAGAACTTACAGATGAGGGGTAAAAACCAACTATGGCGGGACGAAGAGAGGAAAGAGACTTGTGATTCGCCAATAAATCAATCAAACAGTATATAGGCACCTCGCACTATAATATCACCATTTAGTTCTTGAAAGTAAAATCTGCCTTTGAATGAATAGACCTTTTTATATGGGAGCGCGAATTGCATGCCACGTTATGAACAGATGTGACAAGTCCAAATTTTCAAAGTAAGGTTCTGAGTATTTTCATAGTCGAATATTTTGTTTCCGTAGACACTTTTACAAATGTTTCATGATTTACTTACCCCAGTAAACAGCGGCTTTGTGTTTCGCGTCGCCATGAATCTCGATGTCATAGTATGTGTTCCATAGCATACAACGTCCGTGCGTAAAATGTACGATAAGAGCTCGACACTGGTCCGGACAAGAATGATGACGTCACATTTTTTAGATTAAAGCGAGGCTCTCGCAAGCCCAGCCGGTTCCGAAAAATGGTTCCAATGGGAGGGGGAAATAACACGCCTTTTAGCACGTAAGGGCATGTCTATATATTTTGTACGTCCGTGGTGCGAACAGTCTATTCAATTTAAGAGTACCTACTGGACTCATTAGGCGCCACCATTCACAAACAAATTATGTAGCAAACTCGCTAATTCTTCGATTACACAGTTTAGCAAACCAATATACAAATAATAAATTAAAAGAAATTACTTGATTTTAAGCTGCTTTATTGATTTATTTTCACTGTCTACCGATTTCGGTACCCCAGTACCATCATCACGACAGTTATAAAAAAAATGAATGATATAAAAAAAAATAATTTACAATAATCATTATTCATTATTTTTACAACCGTCCTGATGATAATACGGTGGTACCAAAACCGGTAGACAGTGGAAATAAATCAAAAAAGTGACTTAAAACTAAGTAATTTCATTTCATTTTATTTAAAACTAGCTGATTCCCGGCATGCGTTGCTATGCCAGTAAAAGAAATAAATTTTTTATACCTAAATGTTTAGCATTAATATATATAAATGAATAAATGGATATTCTCATGCGTCCCTTTTCCCTCCTGCGTTCCCCTTCCATCTTTTTGACATTGACTTTCCTCCCGTCCGGCCCGTATCCCAGTGACGCCTAGATCGCATGCGATGTTGCCTAGCTAGCCGAGCGGGGTGACCGGCGACCACGCAATTTTTTTCTAAAACTTACATTTTTAAACTCGTGATATCTTTCGAATGAGATGTCCGAATTGAATAATTCAAAAAGTTATATAAAGGTATTGAAGCAGTCTTGAATACGAAGTAATTTATTTTGATAATATGATTTATACCAAGATACAAATAAAGAGCCTTTTCTAGCGGCGGCATTTCAAATAATTTTTTTAAATAAAAGAACACTTATTGTGGCATAACTATAATAGTTAGACATATGTTGTCGCGACACTTTTTGTAAATAATAATGTGTTCTGCAAATGAGTCGTACATTATTTTATTCTATCATCAATAGTTTTCGCAGCGCACGCGATGCAAATAATATTTTAGGTAATTTTTTTACACCTTGGGTTACATTATGGGAGTTTTAGTAAGGATCCCTAATTTTTTTGAAAATATAATATAGCCTATGTCACCCGGGGATAGTGTAGCTTCCCACCAGTGAAAGAATTTTTCAAATTGGTACAGCAATTTCGGAGCCTATTCAATGCAAACAAACAAACAAACAAATCTTACCTCTTTATATAGTGTCTTAGATTTCAAGTCACAATGTGTTTGCTTAATTTGAAAAAAAAATATAAAAATGATATTGAAATTTTTAACGTAACTATTTCTACGTTTAAACAATTTTTTTATGTCGACGTATTATTTCTGATAATTTCAGTTTAATATTGTTATGATTTTATTTTCTTCAAATTTATGCAATTTAAAACCACTGTAATGTAAGAAATTATTTTTATTTACCTACTGTTTATTACTAACCCTTGTGAAAAAAATGTTAACATTATATGCCAAATGTAACGGCCCCGTGGGCGTAAAAAAGAGTAAATAAATAAAATATGCTTGTTGACAGAATTCATTAAGTGACGACCTGCCTAAGTGCCTACCACCAGAAGGGAGGTATTTCCCAAGAATGTTGATGATCGAGGTCGAAGAGATCGAGTTCATAGGGCAATGGAGTTTGGATTAGATTCTGTGACACATTATTGGAGTTCGGCGAAAGACAACACGATAATTATTATTGTGAAATGGGGGATTTAGGTATAGCTATTATAATGCACAATTTTAACTAATTAAACGTAAATCAGTTGTGTAGTAGTTAAACCATCGTAGGTTGATGAACTAAATGGTTTTTATTTTTTATGTGAATTCGGCAAAAGATTCCCAACTGCTTCCAATCGCATTTAGACAGCGAGACCATGACATCCCCAATTGTGGTAGTTTGTGAGGCTGAAGGTTGAGGGGAGGGGAAGTAGATGTTGAGTTTTTTTCGAAAAAGAAAGCTCAAATAAAAAAGTCACAAAATAAACTCCAAATAGGATGTAAATTCGCAAGCTTTCCGCCTACGAGTTTCCGCATACCTTGTATACAGGATTTTAAAGGACGTACTTCTTACTTTAACCTGTGATTTCTGGAATTATTTGGAGTAATAAATATCAATAATGTTTAAGTCTCCGCTGATTTTTTTGTCTCCATTTTTCATTTTTTCTTCAAATAAATAAAAAAAATTTAAAAATTATACATGTCATAATAATAATTATTATAATATTTGGACGATTTATATAGCGCCGTTTTTGAAATATCATAGGCAATACAAGTATGATAGACTCAGATAGGTATATTTAAATAAAGGGTATTAGAGCCCAATAATGTAGGTTTTTGGTTTGGACCTTAACTCTGTTGGATAGTTATGCATCATCACTGGTCACGCCGAGTAACCATCCAACCACATCCGGCCCCTGACTGTTCTATACTACTGATTTTTTATGTTTTAGTTGAAAAAAAAACGTCAAAAAGTCACCGGAGACCTAAATTTCATTAGCATTTTTTTACTCCTAATAATATCAGAAATTACTGGATAAAGTATGTCAAGTACGTCCTTTAACACCCTGTACATATTTATTAGCATTAAACAGTTATCAAATATTTACAAACGACTATTTAAGTATTTTTCTTTTACACTAAACTGAACACATAACACCCCATACAGTGTTAAACGTATTTGCCTAAACATTCATTAAAATAACATGAGATTTTTGTCTAGACTCTAGATCTAGACCGCAATGCATTAAACAAATAAAATACCCCAAGCAAGAATTACTTTCATCTGTAAGGGGACTACGAATCGCCTTCAAATTAGTTAAAACATGCTTCTGCCATTGCTAAGTATTCGAAGCATCTACTAGCTGTAGAAACAAACTCAGTAATTTGAACCACTTCTATTTATTAAAGAACAATACGCCGGCACACAACCAAACCGTTTTACTTTTTGAACGAGAAACCAAGAACTTTTTACTTGATACCCTGAATATTTCAGGATTTAACCCTTGACCCGTCGCGTGGGGTCTTTAAAAGCCCACGTTTTACAGGAATGCTAATTATGTACATTTTAAATATTCCCACTGATTCCTTACTTCAGGTAGCTTCCTAAAATGGACTATATTCGACGTTAGCGCCGCCAAAATTCAATTTGCGCATGTGCGATGTGAGATACAGACTTGTGTTTCGGCGTGAGGCTAAAAAAATACATTGAAAAACCAAGTTTATACGTTTTTTCATTGTGTTTTGTTGATTTTTTTTATAATAATAATACGTCTGCATCAATCTCAAATTTATTAGTTTGATAGAAATTGGTTAGATTTAAAAAAAAGTTTTCTATTAAAAAAGAATGATTCAAAATTATAAAAAAATATTCCTTGTTGATTTTTAAGTTTTTACATTGAAAATAAATATGCAAATTATAATATTTCTTTTTATTTCAATGCAGTCATCATTACCTGACTATAATCAGTTAAAATAACACATGAAATGTAAGCTATAACAACAATTTAATAATATTAATTTTTGGGGTCCTCAGCGACCCCGCGTGACACCTCGCGTTAAAAAAAGACGGAACGGGCGGAGGGTTAAGTACACTTTCAGTATTCCGAACAAAATGCCGAATAAATCTGCAGAAACAAATTTTTGTATTTCGTGGATTTTTCTCGCGAATGACCGACAAAGGATTCGAAAGAAAAACATGCTCGTTACGGATTCGCATTGCAGTCACGTTGTCGAGGCAAATAATATCAACAAACCAATGACAATGTGAAACGTAATGGTATATTTTTTAACAGAACGAAACAAATATAAGGCTTGAAGAAAAGTATCAAAATAGAACGAAATACCATGTTATGGTGTGATCGATGCTGGTCGTGGGGTGAAAATATGCACTTATGTGTAAATATATAAATAATACTCGCGTTGCCAGTTTTTTTTTTTTACTTTAGTTCCACATATGACATACGCTGTGAGGAAAAAAATTCCCATAAGGCCTGTGTCATTTTTGGATATTGCGTGGAAGTTATTTTTAGGAAAAGAAAGGGGAGGATGTTCTGGGAAGTAAAAATGTATGAGGGGTGGGTAGTAATCAGGGGGCCAGTGTATCCAGGACTGACGGAAGTATACATTCATCCCTCGCACTGCAGCACAAGGCGATGGGTCTTGGGTCTAGAGCAGTGGTTCTTAACCTTGTTGGAGGTACTGACCCCCACCAGTTTTATATGCGCATTCACCGAACCCTTCTCACTACCACTAATCACCGAATCATATGAGTCGGGGGTGTGTCTTGACCTCCGCCGAAACCGCGAGATTGACTCACCGAACCCCTGGGTTTTGATCAAATCCAGGTTAAGAACCACTGGTCTAGAGAGTCCGGCTGGAAAGTCAAAATGGTCTCCCTTAACCAGATCCGTGGGTGGGCAGTCCACTGCCACGACCTAGACAAACCCCACCCCATGAATCCAGGCATCCCTGCTGAATCACCAAACATAGAGAACCATTTTGTATGTACCCATACCCGCCTCTCAAATTGAAAAATAAATCTCCTCCTCTGTACGAATAAGAAGAAATAATGATGATGGTTTTGTTCATAATTTGAGAGAAAACTAATACAGGTAAAATTGATTTGTCCAGTGGTGTTATGATCTAGCGAATCGTTTAGAAATTAAAAATAAAATAGGTTCGTAAATAATATCACCCTGATTATATAATATGTAATTAGTGACTCTTGATAGGTGATAGCGACACTGAAATGTAAATGTTGCCGATACTTTACGGTACACTGAATTCAACATCGATTACACTTACCCCAAAAGCAATTGCAGTAAACTATCAGCTCTGGCTGTTTATATATCAATGGCTCTGGCACAGTTTTGGAGTGCTAAGTCAATGTTATTAAACACCTATCCAAATCTGAAATACATTGGTTACAACTATCTTCTATACATTTGTATCGATTTGGTAGGTTTGTGTCAATATAGTTCTGCATTGATACTATTTGAAATAATAAACTGAGTACCTGCATAATTAAATTTGGTGATTTAAACGTACGTTACCAACATTATTATAATAACAACTGGGGGTGTTTTTATTTAAACTCGAAATATAACATCCTGTTGCTCTATCATTAGCAAATCAAATAATGTAAACCGGATTGCACGATACAAGGAAGAACGAAATGAAACCATTTTTTAATAACAGATCGAAAACGATATTACCGTTCAATAATTTATTCCAGATTTCAAAATGTTAAGTTACCGCTTTTTACATTAGATCCACATATGAGACCCTGAGGAAAAAAAATGTCGAGGCCTATGTTATCTTTAGGGATGCAGTGTGGAAGCAATTTTTAAGGAAAGGAAGGAGAGGTTCTGGGAGGAAAAAATGTATGAGGGGTGGGTAGGAATCTGGGGGACAGTGTATTAAGAAAGACGGACTAATTAATCCATTTCTCTCTCTGTCGTGACGTGCTGAAACTGACAATTTTTTTTATTTATTGAAGTAAAACTTCATTACGCACGCTTGACTTGGGAAGTAAACTGGGAATGCGTGAAGAGAACGTTACGAAAAGTGTGATCGGGCGAGGCAAACGGAAGTTGAGAGGGAGATATAAGTTAGTGAAGATATAAAGAGAGAGAGTTGCGTTTCGTATATTACTCTAGGGGCAAGAGAGAGAGGTGCGAGCACACATTTTCTTTCTCTCTTTCTCTCATAGCCAGTTACGTTTCGTATATCTAAGACTGTAGAAGCAAGAGAGAGCAGTGCGCGCACATTTTCTTTCTCTCTTATAAGTTAGTTTTACTTCAGTCGTGTAGTCTAAAGCACACTCGTTTTTTTATTTGTACATTTTTTTTTGTGAATACCGCATGAGCGTCCTTACTGTTCCCGTATGCAGTCAGTTATACTATGGTACCCTTAATTGGGGTATGTTGTGAGGCTGAAAGCAGCGAGGAGTGAAAGGAGCTGGGAAAAAGGAAGAAGGGAAATTATTTGGCTATTCGAATCTGGTCACAAAACACGGCTAAAGCCTCTCTAAGCAACGATTCAATTCTGAATGGTGGTCTAGCATACTACGAGTAACTTTCGCTCTGGAACGTGCCGCAAATATATTATATATTATTTTTGAATTGTGAAAAAGCGCAATTTAATCAAATAAAATTTATTTACGCACCCCAAAATTTGAACAGGCGATGTTAAGATTGCTAGTAGAGCCTTACCCCTCGACCACGGAGGCCGAGTAGATTATTATATATCCCTTGTCGTTTCATAAAACTGAGCAATTGTAAACAAGTATTTGAAAGGATGGAAGAGAAGAAAATTTTAATGGCAGATTCAAAAAGACTAATCTTGAAGTGTTTTCCCTTACGGAATGTTTTTTATTCATTTCAAAGCAATCCAACTCTTTAATATTAAAACAAACAACAAAAAATATCCAGACTCTCATAAAAACTTCTCAAGGAGTTTCGTTGAATTTACATGGAAATGGCTTACGATGAAAGAACCTGGTATTTTAAAAAGAGGTCCATTTAAACTGATTTTCAGGAGGCTTCTTCCAATATCGATGATTTCGTTAATGCCTTCGAGATGCCTTCCAGTTACATTAGTTACTTAAATCGTACACTCCGATAGATCTGATGTAAATCAAACGTTATATTTTTTTGTGTAAAAATAAATATGCCCTTTGATCTATAGTGCCGACTCAAATAATTCAATTTGCAGTGATGTAGCAAAACTGGTTACCGGAAAGTTGATCAACTGCCCCGAAATTATAATTATTTTTAATTTAAAATATTTTTGTGCAATATTTACCAATTTCAAACCTAAAATCGACTTCAAAAATACCTTTGCTAATAAATGACTACGGTTGTACTTAAACGCTTATGTATAAAGTATATTATAGACAAGTAGTTTTATCCGTGATGCATTCGAAAGAAAATATGTTCGGCGGTACTTCCTCTCTGCACACCCCTTCGGGGACACTTAGTTAGCTTTTGTGTAAGTATGTATACCCTATTTCCCTAAGCCGACTGCAAATCGTATGTAAGTATGCCGTGGGGGACAACTTTCGGGGGATCAACTGACACGGAATGACTTGCGCGACTTACGCTGAAAATATTGGTAATTCATCTGAGAGACCAGAGTGGTATAAATACTCTTGTAGGCTCTGGCGCAACAACACAATTGAAAATCAAAACCTGTATGATTTTAACCCTTATGTATAAAAAAAACTGTATGAAGGACCAGGTCAGAATCACTTGCGCCATTATCAAGTTAGCACCTAGGTACTATTTGATTATTGTAGCTACTCTGAATTATTTTAAAACAATTTTCTATGAAATTTTCGGACATTTTTTCGAGATACTATTCAACTTTCAACAGGTTAAAAAGACCCTCAAAACAGCATCCCCTAAGATGATATAGACCCTGAAGGAAACTATTTCCCTCGGGACCGTCTGTTTTGAAGTAACGTAAAAAAAACTTTAAATTAAAGTACTTATTTTGTGGGCTGCTATAATCGGAATTTTCTAAAGAGACCTCAAATAAAAGAGATATATAATTTTTTTTTTATTTTTTGTCTTATTTTAATAGATTCACGTGGCTGGCAGAACTAGGAATTTCATTATTTAGAAGTAATATCAACTATTATTTTAACTACAAAGTACACCTGAAAGATAATTGTATCTAAAGAGTTGTTGAAACAGTATTATTTGTTAAAATTAAGAAACATGTAGGTCATTTAAATTAATGAAAAAACTTTTTTTAATCCTTATTTATCTATATAAAGTTTATTTAAAGTTCTTTTTCGATGCCTGTCTCACTATAATCCATGTGTCATACATAGAGGCACATAAATGTATATAAACCTTGTTACGTATATTCTTAAAGTTCAATACATATTAATTTAAATACAATCAAAATTAAAGGTAATGGGAAGTATGGGTAAATCCCATAAAGATAGTTATCTCATAAATGTAGGAAGAGATTAGTAAATCTTAATTACGTAAGTTAGATTTGATAATATTCTATTATTTTTTTTGTAAATTTTATAATTTTATAAGGGTTAGGTCGTATGTAAATTTTTAGTTCGGTCTACATAGAAAATTTTACTGGAATTAAAGGATAGAGTTAAAATTTATTTTACCTCAGTTCTTCAGCCCGTGCAATTCTATTATCAACTAAGAAACTGCATTTCGCTTCTGGAAATATTTGCAATGAGAAGAAACAGCTTGTAGTCGTATTTCTTACTTTACTTGGAAAGTTATAACTTGCAGCAAGTGGACTTATTATTCATAACTTTAAGTTTTCTAAGGGCGTCTCTCTAAAATAACGGAATAATTTTTGTAATTGGTTTTACTTATACTCTGTGAGCCAGAACAATAGAATTTCACCAAGAATTAGCAATTATTAAAATATGTATTTTGTCAAGAAATATTAAAATTGGTATGGGAAAAAGTAAAAAAAAGGCGAATAAAAGTTCATATCTACCTTGCGAGTAAGACACGTAGCAGACATGTAACGTAGCAGACAAGGCACATACTGTATTCACATACACCGGCAAGACAAGGAGATGAAGTTCTGGGAAGGAAATAATGTGAACTGGGAAGATTGCATTTCTCCCACTGTGGTGTAAGGCGATGAGTTGAGAGAGTCCGGCTGGAGAGGTCTAGGTTAGGTTAGGTTAGGTTCAACAAGTCTCTTCCGATCCAGCCTGCCTCGCAGTAGGTTCATTCACCGCCAAGACTAAGATAAACCTCACCCCATGAACTCGGGCACCTCAGAAATGCACATAATATTTTCTACATAGCTATAATATTTTCATTGAACCAAATCTCACCGTTTGAAAGTTTTGTCTGTTCACAGAACAGAATCAGAATATCTGCTTATGTATTTCGTTACAACAACTAATGTGGATCTTTAGAAAGTAAGTAATCCATTGCACTAAATTAAACATCTTTCCATTTTTTTCTACCGAATACCTAGCAATTATTTTTCACCTGCCGATATCCTTAGGCGTTTAAAAAGTTCTTTGATTACTGAGAATGTAAAGTATGCCGGAAATTTGAATTTCGAGTACCCAAAAAAGGGTTCCAATCAACGAGAAAACCCAAAGTGATTTTCGGACGTTACTTTACCCAATGTGATTTTAAGTCTGTAAGTCAGAGCCGAAAATGGCACCAGTTTTTAAAATAAATTTATTGAAGAAGTTGATTAAGGAAAAATCGTTGTCAAAATTTTGTGTTGTTTGTTTTGAAAATATGAATTTTTCTTTTAAATTTATGGTGGCAACGCAAAATATCACCTCGGGGTTGTTTTATAAAAGTAATTAAATATTTGAAAATAAAATAATGCAAGGCTGATGTATAAATCATGGAATTGGAGTTCATGTGAACGACTCATACTTATTTATTTTTTTTATTTATTAATTATAATGTATTACAAAAACATGATAAGTAACACATTATTCCCAATGAGTTGAGAAGAAAACTCATTACGGGAAGGACAGATAGATATAAGTACATTTTACACAGATATTACACGTTTAAAAAATACAATATATTGAAAAGGAAAAAAAAAATATATAAATAAATAAAAAATGCATTGTCAAAAAAGGAGATTTTAAAATATTGAGAGACATCCATACACATAAACATAAAAACAAACGTATGAAGGCGAGCCAATATTCACTGGTTTAAATACATTTTCAGGAAATATTCTTTAAGCGTTTTAACTAATATTTTTTTGTTAGCTACTGAATGCTTTATTTCATTAGGTAATGCATTGTATTGTCTATATGCGATATATTGTAATGAGTTAATACCAAATTTAGTTGTGTGGGTAGATGATGCTAAGTGTATTTGATTTTGGGATCGTGTTTTGTGCTGGTGTATGTCTGAATTAAAGGCTGGTCTGATGTTAGTGTGTGCGGATCTATGTATGATTTGTAATATTGCACTAGTGATATTGTATTTAGGTAGAACCGTAAAAGGAAGTATGTTTGTCTTTGAATATATATGTTTGATATGTGTATCCCACGGTAGATGGTAGATATTCCTTATAGCTCGATTTTGAATCACTTGTATATTTAATATTTGTTTTTTAGTAATAGTGCCCCAGATACTAACTAAATAACTCAGATGGTTTGTTAAATTGCTGCATCTGTGAATACTCATAGTTAGGTTTGTGTAAATTGCTGCATCTGTGAATACGCACTTCCGACAGTAATATCCTTGTAAACTGCGAAAAACTTCACGCAGAGTGCCCCGATAAAAAAAATAATTTTGCTTAGGGCCTATGTCACCTTTGGGGATGTTGTGCATAAAGTCTTTTAAGGAAAGAAAGGAGATAAAAAATTGGGAAGGAACGGGTATGAAGGGTGGTTAGGAATCTAAGGTTCAGTGTGTCCGGAATCATATATGTATGAATCCATCTCTCACCCTGCGACGCATGGGTCGAGGAGTGCAGCTGGAGAGATCAAAGGGTCTCCGACCTCTTTTGATCCGGCCAGCCACACACTTTGTGAGCCGGCTCCTCCACCACCAAGTCTTAGACACACCCCACCACATAAAACAGGGTACTCGTGCTACATCACCACTGAATACATAGCGAACCACTGGAGTGAGTTATATGGAAGAGATGTTGGTTACCCATACCCTTATCCAAAATTGAAAGTTTTAACTTATTTTATTTTTAAAATTATTTGAAAATATAATATTAAAAAAACCGTGACAGGAAAATAGTCGTACATAAATTTGTATTCATATGTTAGATTTTTCTTTCCAATTATTAATTTGATTTCGGAAAATGTTATGTATGGTTGGACCTTTACCTTTTTGATATTTTTTTTGACGTCTGGAAATTCTTGATCCTGCAAAATTACACATTCAAACCTAATTCCGCTCTTCTATCGTTCAAACAAAGCAATTTATAAACCTACTCGAAGGATTACAATGGTTGAAACTAGAATAGAAATTTATGGAATACGGTAATCTTGTTATAATAATGCTCAGTAATTATTATTATAATGACTATACATAAGTCTTATGTTTATTGCTTAACTTGAGAGAAATATTGTCACAATACAACTGTCACGGTTATTGTAAACCTAATTCATGAACAGATTACCTAATATTAATAATAATAATTAAAACCCTATATTCAGAAGTGAAGAGTGTTACAGCCTGAGACATTTACATAATGCCTGTCGCGTCTACCGCAAATTTGATGAACATAAACCCAGAATATATAATATTCTGTCACTTTAATATAATGTAACACGTTGAGGAAGGAAGAGAAAACGAATCTAATTACATAATAGTGTTCGGAACTGCCCGACATTGCACGTGATTCACGCACGTTTTTCAAGATCATTGTAAAATAAAACAATGTTTTCTCTCGTGTTTATAATATCTGCAACGCCGGCGTCCTGGGTAGCTCACTTGTGCTAAGGTGAGTAACCTTTATTATTATCATGATATAGGTAGATATAGAAACTATTTAAAAAAATTAACATATCGTGAAATGATCTCTGAAACAATTCAATTTTTTTTTATGTATCTCGAAAATGATTTCTGAAAAATATTAACTATTTAATATCTCGTTAAAATGATTTCGCTAATAATTGAAATGTAAATTCAGAGAGGGGAGGCGTATTTTGGCATTATTGATATTTAACTTTAAATCCCCTGGTGTTTCAAATTTTACAATGCTGATAAACAACCCTTTACCATATATATTAATGGTCGTTAATCAGTTGTGTAAGTTTAGAAGACATTTATTAATAAGACCTCAATAATTAAAAGGTATGTTTATTTTTGTATTAATAAATTTTCTACTAGCAGTTAAAATAAATATATGTAGGTACTCGAAGTCGTCAAAATTAAAATGTCAACCGTACAGTCGGTGGCATATAAATACTATCAGACTAGCAGTAAACTAACTAACCCCGCAGGTTTTTTTCACCCAGTTAGTGTTGGTGACTATTTTATAAATCCAATAGAAACTGGTTCCAAAAATATGCCCATTCCTCGGATCCACTGTCATCCAGTGTAGCTAGTGACAGGGACAAAGTAACCGAGACAGTCAATGACTATGTCATATGTAATATAGACAATAATAATAATAATATTTGGATGACTTGTATAGCGCCGTTTTTGTGAAAAATCACCTCAAGGGCGCTGTACAAAATTATAATAGGTACGTTTACGCAATCTTACTTCTAATTATTACGTTGTGAAAAACTCGGGATCAGGATATTTATGTAGAAGGCGATAAGGTTTAAATTCCCGTTGAAACTTATTTTGATTTATTCAACAAACAAAAAAACATCGCCAAAAAGCATGTTTCATTTTATTTTGCGGAAGTTCAGGCATAAATGTTTTACGGTAATTTTCTAAAGAATTTACTTTTCCACATTATTCAATAAAACCATAACCGAAAAAGGGTTCGTAAGTAGGAAATTTTGAACTACAAATCAGTTTTTTTAGGCCTGCTATTTTTTTTTTGATTCATAAAAATACTATCAAAAAATACTCGATTATTTCGAAGGCATATATGTGTTCTACTCGCAATATTTAATTAAATAATTTAAAATATTTCTAAGTGATCTAATTTTTTAACCAAAAACTCATGATTTTGCATTGTTTGGTAATGCTTTTTCTTAAATAGATGCGTTGACTAAGACATTTCAAGCTGAAACGGTGGTGCAAATTTCGTGACACCAGGATTAATCGTTCAAGAGTTTAGCTTGTTTAGAAACATAAAAAAACACTTTTCCGATTGGTAAGATTCTTGTTCTAACTTACTTTGTATAAAAGCGTACCTACTGAAAACGTAAGCTTATTGTATTTTTCGAAACAATACGTTGAAATTTTTTCCTCGTTGACCCAATAATTGTCATATGTAATATATAGCCGCTTGATACAACTATGTACTGCCGTCAATCTTTCCATATCGGGCGAGATACTAGATACATATTCACAAATTCGTAGCAGTTATACCTAAGGGGGACATGTCCCCATCCGACCTGCTGACGGAAGTGGCGACATCTTGTGACGAATTCTTGAATTCGAAACCGAATTACAACGGTAGCTTTATTTGAAATTCCACGTACACAGATGTTATTTGTGGCGCGGCGCGTATGGCGTGGCGTCAGACATGCGCTTGAAGCCGGATTCTGAAATTCAACAATGCAGACGCAAGCCTATTAATACTTAATCCATAGGTATAAAAGTTGTGATTTTAGGAGAATTTTGACAAGTATTTATGACAACATGGAAATTATTTACTCTATTACTTATTTATTGTTATTAAGTTTATTTTGTAGAACTCCATTTTAATTTTTATTTATTTTATAAATTCAATAATATTATTATTAAATGCATAAAAACAGTTTATTATAAACGAGTTCTGCTTCGTAATTATTGTTATGTGTTACAGCTGTTTCGCCCTCTAAAGGCATTATCAAACTGTGGTTGTTAGGTTGTTACCACCTACAGACTCTACTATTCTATTACTACTCTATTACTGGTAGCGGCAAATACCAAAATTGGCTAACTACGAGTTGATCGGAAAGTGGAGATTGGAGGAGAAAGTCTAATAAAGAAGTTTACAAAATTTTCAGTAAATACCAAAACCATTTGAAACCTTCCTGTATTACCCGAATTATCATAATAATATTTTGTATTTTAATATATTCCTACAAACGTATAAGTTTGCGAAACATCCATAATTTTATACATCAACAAAAAAGGGATCCAAACCCTTCACCACGGCGACAACTAATTTTATTCATTACTTTCGAAAGTCATCTGAACATTTTAACGTTTAGGCAGGTATTACAAAATCTCATTTGGGTACACCCGAAAAGTCACAAGCTGACGTGTTCAAAATTTAAAATGTATTGTTCTTTCACATCATGGAAGGTCGTCGAGAATTTATTTTCCATTTCAGTAACTTTAGATACCTACAAAAAGGTATTTACATAAAAATAAACCAAAACGTGTAGGTACCTATATACAAACATTACGTGAAAAGCAAGAAAGCAGTTTTTCTGATTTTACTATTTTGTCTTTTCTTAACGAACATTTTTTTAAAAATTTATAACATTGTTACAGGATTGAACATAATATAGAGTAAAACAAAATAATGAAAAATATGTTTTAATGAATTTTTAATACAATGAATTAATAATACATTACTATATGGAAGCACACGAAAAACTGAGCTTATTTGGCGTGAAGCAATTTAGAACGTGTAATGTAGGAGCCGTTTTGATCTCCCCTGACATTATTGTTTGTTGATTGTTTTTATCAAATTTTCTTCATAATGGTCGCAGAGCCAAGTAACCGCCGAACCTATATCGTAACCCTAACTGTCCAATACATACTATTTTTACATGCTTTAAGGTGAAAAAAACTACCAAAAACTTCAAAGAAGTTTTTACTCCAAATTGGGAGGCGGGTATGGATACTCCATGTGGTTCAGTACGTTTGGTGACTTAGCAGGGGTGGCCGGGTTCATGAGGTGAGGTTTGTTAGGGTCTTTGCGGGGGATGAGTCTCACTCTCTAGGAACATCGTCTTGTACCACGGTGCTAGGGTTGGATTCATACGTCCGTTACTGCTGGACACTCAGATTTCTACCCATCCCTTATACCATTTTCCTTTACAAAAATACTCCCCTTCCTTTCGCAAGACCCTCTTCACAACATTCGCAAAGATGACACAGGTCCCGAGGGTTTTTCTTCAGGGCTTACTTTGTGGAGCTAACTTTAAAAACTATTGATATTATGCATTCTCTTGAAAAAAGGCTAAATTCTTATGAATTATGTATATTTGTTCCTCTTTTGGCTCTTTAAAACATGTTGAATTTAAATTAAAGTTTTTTCTCGAGGCAATTAGCCATACTTTGAAAACAACTGTTGCTTTCTTTCCGAATAGAATTAATATGGGTCTGTCGGGGTTGGCCGAAATTCAATGAATTCAGACCCATTGAATTATTCATAGAAAAGGATCTTTGGCCCGAGGAGGATGATGGCTGAATTTGCCATGGGCCAAGCGTTTTATAAATTTACCGAATTCATCAAAATCTAGTTTGAAATGTTGCCCCGTGAAGCGTAAAGCAGATGGAAGCATTACGAGTTAATTAGCGGGGACTCGAACTCGAGATTAAACTCACCTAGCTAAGTTGGTATGAGGAAATTTATATAATCCTTATTCGGCAGTTTCTCAAACATAATTAATTTGCTTCTTTTATTCTGTTGTGGGAGAGTACGAGTTTGTGTGGTAGTAATTATATATTGTTTTTTCAAATGCGAACATTTTTACTGTGTACTGTGTGTACGTACATTTGACTAAGTTTCACTTGTTTTTCTTTTTCTTATCATTTATCACTATGACTTTTTGTCAAATTGTAATTTAATTGCTTTTTAAATTGTTCTTATTTTATCTTATTCATGCTTGAATTGTAATATTTAAAAAAAATACTGATTTTATTTTTAATTGTCATTTTCATAATAGGTATTATATACCTAAACAAAAACCTAGCTAACAACCATCCTGTAAATTGCAATCTCAACACACGCGTTCCACATCTAGTAGGATGAGTAACACATCATTACTGAAATCAATTGTAATATTAAAATAATGAAATATATAAAAATTAGAGCATACAGCAACCTTTCACACAACATCCAACACATAGGTGATGAATCATAAATGAATACCTTTGTGTTGGATGTTGTGTGGAAGGTTGCTGTATGCTCTAATTTTTTTTATTTATTAATAATTCTGTACATACGATGTTCATTTTAAATTTACATTAAAAATAATCCTTCAGGTCAAATAATGTCACTACACGTCAATGACTAAACAAAACACACTTAAATGATTCAAATTAAGGGCGTTTAACCAGCCAGCGGCCGAAATCCACATTTCGTCGAAAAATGTTCTTCCGATTGTACAGGGCGGTTTCAATGAGAATAATTAATTATTCTCTGTACCAGTTTTTCAAAAATTATAACTCAATATCGATTTTATTTCATTCCAAAGTTCCTTTAATTTATACCTGCATCCAAAAATGCTGAAAGGCGTGACGATAAAACTATTAAATTATGATTTTTTTCTAGTTATTTTTTGATCATAAGTATTTATCATTTTTCAATAATGTCTAAGCAAAATAAGAATGTAAAAAAATCTGAAATATATTAATTTGTAAGGGCGCAAATAAATACACAAACGGTCCAATTTTCGTCAAGAAACACAAGTAGGTAAATATTTTTTAATGATTTTATTTAAACTAAAATTAAAATTATGAAACATACGTTTACCAGATAATGTATTGATGTATTTTGTTGCATGATTATATGATTTGAAATGGGTGTTGTATAATACATGTACTTTTTTGAAAATTTAACAAATCCACCAAGGACCTATGGTATAACCTTATTATACTCAAAATAGAAATTTTTTCTGAAAATTTCAAACATACGTTTACTAGACAAAAGAACAATCGTTCGAAACCAATGTATAAATTTTTGTGGAAAAGGGTCAATACGTCTAAACAATGATTTAAAAATGATATATTTTTGGTTTTCTCTGGTTATACGCTCTTAACTAAAAGTTATAAAGGTACCATAGGAAACAACTTGAATTATAATATCTTTAAAAAAATAAGGAAAACTTTTTTGCAAATTCTTTCGGTGCTATTAAACATATAAATGCTACATTTGTGTGGTATGCGTCTAAGGTGTGTATGCGTTGTATTTCAAAATGAATTGGCATTGACATTGCTGTTACAGTGAAAGATATTTTAACTCGTGTGATTCTATTAGGAACATGGAAAAGAAATCAATTGCAATAATTCAGGGCTGCCAATGGAAGAATTAAGGATTTTAAAAAGAAAAATGACAACAAATACCGATTTGTATTTGTACATACATGTGTTGATAGTGTTATTAAGTATAAGTATAACTATTTTTACGTGTGAGTTATAGTGAGTCGAAATTTAAGTAATTTCGTTAGATTGAATGAAGTGGGTGGAATACGACTAATAGAAAGAAGAAAATCTGCTTACTAAACAAAACAAAATAGTCATTTCAAGTTAGCAACGTTTCAATTCACATTTTCTAAGCTCAGCCCTGTTTTTACAGCCCTTTTCGAAATCATGTGTCTTATTACTTGTCAGATTTCTAGGCGTGAAATCTTATGAAATATGTGGGGATCAAGTAAGGTATAAATCATGATTGTGACCACGAGTCAATTCTAAAAAAATGTGAATTATTACGTTTTTACGGATCGGACGGAGACTTAATAATAATAATTGCTGATGTTAGGATTCGTGCAGCCCACTGAACCGGTAATCTCAAGAAGTGCGATATACACCTAACGGATTTTACATAAAAAAAACCCAGACATTTTCACTTCTAGGCTCCAGATCGGCCAATTAAATTGATGTTCAGTTTAAAAAAGGATTTGGATATTTGAAAACTTTTGATCAATGAATGTAAGGATGAATGAGGAATTTATTTATTGAATATTAACGGGATAAATCAGGGGGTTAACGCCAGAAGTGCCAGATTTTGTTGATTTGATTTAGGTACCAGAGTGCACTCTAAAACATTATTTATTTGAATACTGTGAAAATCTGTCTGGTGATCTAGATTACTGAAAACATGATATATCTTGGATACCTATATCTAATGTAGAAATAAAATTGTTTTGGCCTTTTTTAAGCCTAATAATTGAAAAAGCAGTATTTATACCAGAGTGATTCCTAAATATTATACAGGCAGTATAGGCAATTCTAGAATTAAGCCCTAGAAAAAATACTTTAAACAACAATTGTCACAGTTAAATACAAGCAAAATAAAATACTGGAAAAATAATCTCACAGAATAATAATTAAGTGTAGCTTGTGATGAAAAAGCATAAACCATGGATACCGCTAAAAATGATGAAACATTAAATTATTGTAAATTTTTGGAATTGTTTTAATCGTTCAGATATATCTTCATTAATAATTTTATAATATCTTCATTAATAATTTTCTAAAACCCCACATTACTAAACGGATCAAACTGGTTACAACGTTATAATGAAGAAGAAAACGTTACTGACTGGTGAAACGGCTATCACTGGCGTTTGCCGGTATGACGTCAATAACGCCCTGCTCACAAACAAAAACGGGAATTTTGAAGGCAAATCGAAAATACGCAAATCACCACATTTTAAATTGTAGAAAATTAACTCGTTAACATAAACATATAAATAAAATGCCAACATTACCGTAATTACTTTCTTAATTTTTTTCGAAAACAGTATCAATAACATATTTTCATCTGTACATCTCTCAATGATTTGTGCCTATTCTAAATTCGGCGCTGGAGTAAAGTCTCGGAGAAATCTTCATTAAGTCCTCTAAAAGGACAACAAAGGCGTCAAGTAAATTATTTTCCTGCCAGAATACGGTTTGACGATATAATGGGACCACCAAAAGCCAGCCATTGTCTGATAACAATAACTACTACTTGTTCATTCGGTCCGATATTAATATTGTGCCAAGATTCATGAGGGTGACCTCTTGTGTATTGTATAATGGCTATGTAAGGTGTTTGGTAACTTTCCTAATTTATCAAGTGACGAAAACCATATTAGATATCGTATCAGACACTGAAAAGTCAATATTTGGATTATTTAAGAAGAATTACTGTGGTGTATAGGATTATATAAATAGTTTCAAAATCCTTCAACAAATGTCATTAGTATAAATAGATGTCAGTTAAGTACCTTAGAAGAGTTGCGACTATTTTTGTTTGTGTCTAATGCACGAACAGTCACGGAAATAACCGATGATACACGATAGACAGCTGGGCTCCCTCAGTGAGTCAGCGAGGTCCCTCAAACGTTGCGTACATTGGTTTTTTAGCTATTCTGGTGGCCAGAACTGAAAAGCAATAATATATAACCGACCGGTCAGTGGTTGAGTGGGAATCACGTTTGGGTCCCACCCAGGCGTTCCGTGTTCGATTCCTCGGCTGGCTAAGTCCTCCACAACAACTCATGCAACATTTTCGGCTTACTGTGGTGGTAGTAGGAGATTTTAAAATATTGTCGGGTTGTTCGTAACCCAGGAATGTTTATCTTTCTTTTTAAAGAAAAAAAAAACTTCTCTTCCTTACCTATCTACCTTCTTTCAACCTAACCTAACAACATACTCCGATAGGAAATGGTAATAGGGATTGATGATAGGCTTTCATTCAGAATGACGGGCTTGTAACAGGACGATTATGAGAATATTCACAAGTCTGGAATGTTTAAAGGAATAAATTAAGGTTTTAGTCTATGTCTTCTGCTTCAAACCCGTAACCTCTGGATTCTACACCATACATGGGAATGTTAGCATGATTTATCATCAGATCAAGATATTCATTTATTATAATTTGTTAGGCTAAGCGTGTAAAAACGTAATTAACAGCAATAAACCAATGTATTTTCACTCAGAAAATATTAATTTGAACCGAGTAATCGTTTATCCTAGATGTTTTTTAGGATTCTTCACATTTTCATCTCGGTGAAATGAAAAGTTGCCTGATATACGAGGCGCAGTTTGAGTAATGTCGGTAATATCCGCTAGGAGCGCTGCTTTATCACACAGCCTGACGGGAGGACACTTTTACACTTTACACTTTCTGATTTTTACAGAAAAAATAATTTGTAGTAGTTTTGATAAATTGTTATAGTTCCATTTTGCAAGGCAGATAGAAATATTTCGCCATTAAATTTATGCGACGAGAATGCCAGCATTCTTATAAATACCAACCAGGAATTATTAGATTCCTGGGCAAATAAAATTCTTCACGCAAAACACTTCAACTATCTCAACCAAACATATGTTGACAAACTTTCGTCAAACAAATGGATGAGTATTGGTGAGTTGAGCGCAGAAATAGAAGGCTTTATGCTTGCCATTCAAGATAGAGTCATTAATACTAAAAATTATAGGAAGCATATCATCAAAGATACAAATCAAATTGATGTTTTATGTAGAAAATGTTTGGATTTTCCGGAAACTATAGAACATATTATATCCGGATGTTCTGTATTAGCGCCGTCCGAGTATACATTTAGGCACAATCAAGCTTTAAAAATAATTCACCAAAG
The DNA here is from genome assembly GCA_917563855.2 of Limnephilus lunatus. NCBI lineage: Eukaryota > Metazoa > Arthropoda > Insecta > Trichoptera > Limnephilidae > Limnephilus > Limnephilus lunatus. Next base: position 30,272,824 of record OU830596.1, read on the forward strand.
TTTGGTAACTAAACATAACTTGATTGACTGCCGTAATGTACCATATTATGAATATGAACCAAATTCAATTTTAGAAAATGAATTTTATAAAATTTATTATGATAAAACTATTCTAACAGACAGAACAATTAGTCATAATAGACCCGATATAGTTTTACATGACAAAATTAAAAAAATAACTTATATCATTGATGTCGCTATTCCAAATTCTTGTAATATTCAGAAAACTGTTTGTGAAAAAATAAGAAAAAATACAGATTTAGGAAATGAGATTAAAAGAAGTTGGCATTCTCAGACTATAAAAATATTACCATTTGTTATTTCGGCTAATGGAAAAATTTAGGCGTATTAGATTTGTCAAAGAATTTATACATAAAAATGCAAAAGGCAGTCATTTTAAATACATGTAGGATTAAGAAAGATTTTTTAAATATTTATATTGTGGGATCGGTAGGGTTTATCGGACCAGTTAGGATTTCATCAGAGCCGAACCCTCTGATATGAAAATATCTGGAGTCGGTGAAATATTTTCCCATTATGTTTCTGGAGGATTGCCGTATTGTTATTGTATTGTTTTGTATTTATTATACTTATATAGTGCACTTAAATTGCGTGAATTTACTAGATAATCATTTGTGGAAAAGTGTGTGGAAGGGTTTAGTCTTTCATTTGGGAAAGATTTAACCCGGACATAAAATATGGAGCACCGTACAAAAATAATGAAAAAAAAATGCAAAACAAGAATTTAATAAGCTTTTGAAAATAATGTTTTGTGTAATACATATTACTTCCTGATGTAATTGTTATTTTCCAATCTTTCTTTTCATCGTCTCTTACCCCTCCCCACTTCATTCAATCTCACAAATTACCGAGACTGAAGATGCTATAGTCCCACCGACTACGGGAAGTTAAGACTCCTGTGCGAACACCAAAAAATCCCATTTATGAATACATAGGTTTTTAGGGAAAATCCTCTCAGTTATTAACACTTTAACAAAATTACCAACTTTGACTATCTTAAAAGTTAAAAAATAATATACTAATCTTAATAAAATACAATTTCAATTTTCGACCTAGTAGTTAATTTCAAAGATTTTTTTTCTTGTTTGGCTGAGTATTGAATCTTCCTCTCTAGGGACTTGAGTCAAAACCGCTAACACCTAATTCAATTTATAATTGGATACTACCGACATTTATTTCCAATATTAACTCCTGAAATTTTTTCATATGATTTCAACCGATTTAAGAAAAATGAGTTTGTGCCCGTGCGTGTGCATGAATGTGTATTAGTGATGGAATGTGAACGAATGAAATAAAGTTGATAGAACGCATTGTCAACGACAAGTCTATCTGCCGAGTTTCAGCTCAATCGGAAGAGAAGTTGGTTATTTTTACTTCAAGATTCCACCTCATTCATCCTTTCATTCAACCAAGAAAACAGAAGTGAAATTAAAATAAATGTATTTAAAAATGGGAAATCCCGAGGGAAATATTTTTTATATATTTTCAGCTTCATTATCTGCCTTACTTATATTTTAATGTCTTACGAAAAACAACCAAAAAAACTAGTATTTTTATGAAAGCTTTACAATAAAAGATACGAGCAAAATATCACAAAACATCAGTGAATTTAGATTTCAGGAACTTAAGCTTTGCAGTAGGTATTTGCAAGTGGCGTGGAACTCTTCCCTAAGTCCACCGGATCCCTTCTCTCTACTCTCTACCCCCTCGACTTCATCCCAACCCACTTAATACGGAGACAGCACCCCTCAAGGAATATAAACAGCCTGTAAATGGAGATTCCGCTAATGGGGACTCAACAACTCGGTGTGAGAATGCATACATCTTCAGACTGCAGAGTATCACCAATCTACATTGTTGAAGATTGTCCACTTTACTAGTAATTTATAGGGGAATATGTGTTCTGCAAGAAGCAACGCTCGATGCTTTACTTATAATCATGTATGGAATATGAGAGAGAGTAAAATCCATCTATTTGAATAAAATCCTTGCATACCATCTGCTAACCCCACTCCCCAAAATGTTATGTAGGTATATAAACCATAGTTTAATGAACCGGTACAGTTATAATTGTACCGGTCTGAAGATGGCCTTGAGAAATCTGTTACGGTCAGAAATAAATTAAGTGGAAAAAGTTTTAAACTGTTCTAATATATTACAATCACTCTGTGGTTTGACACAAACACTTCGTTAAGCCAATAATTTATTTGAAATTACCGACCGGTTTCTCTTAGTTTTAGCTTCTTCAGGGGAACTTTAAATTGAAAGTTTTGAATTATTATTACCCTGAAGAATCTTAAGCCAAGCAAAACCGGTTCGTAAATTAAAATTAAGTAGTTTTTTAAAACAAGGTTTTTTTCTTTAATTACTTTTGTTAATGCACAGTGGTGGAAGAGTTATATTTCATTTTCAAACGTAGATCACTCTCGGGTTCATTGACCATCAGATTCCTGCCCACCCCTTACGAGTTTTTCTTCCCCTCTCCTTCCATTCCCTAAAAAGACCACCCACACAGCATTTTCAAAAATGACATATGCCCTGAGTATTTTTTTAGGGCCTCTCTTGCGTGGAGCTAATTTAAAAAAGTTTCTTATAATTAAAGTTAGAACGAAAACACAACTTACTCACGTCTCCATACTTTCGCTTCTCAAAATACACTGGATGAAATCAACGACCTCAAACCTACGCATGCGTGCAGAAGGGGAATGTCACTTCCATATTCCACCTAGTGCACTTAAAAATGTAATTTTGTTCGCGCTGTACAAGCATTACTTTTCAGCCTACCCAAGTACATTATTATTTGTTTTGCAAAATAATAAAGGCAAAAGAATTTCATTTGCAACGATGGATTTATTATATAAAATCATAAATGTTAGTCCATTTACAATGATTACGATTGATATACCTACTTTTGGAAGAACGTACCTACCACCCTAGTGGAGGGTAGCGTCCCATAATGTGGTTAAAGCGAGCCGATCCATCACGTCAAATCGTATAAGAGGGTGCAATTTAATGACCCGGAGATGAAATATTATTATAATACCTATCTATGATAGAAGCTCTAACCAATAGCCATTAAGTTGAAGATACTTAAAGTGACTATGGCCACAAATCAAGATTTATTTATCAATGTCTCTTACTGTTGGTACTATTCAAATTAATAATAACAAAGTTTGACCATTGTCAGTTTTTAAAAATGATTCCAGTAATTAGAGATTTTTATTTATTTATTGTTTAGTAGCTTAACTATGTATAAGGAAAATGAGTATTATTCCATATTGTCCCTACCCATTCTCATTTTTACATTGTTACTATTGTCTCTGTTTATTATTTGTCTATGTTTGTTATTTTCCAATTGCCACCATGTTCTATGTCTATCTTTAAAAACTAGTATTATTAAAACCCCGATGAAGTAAGCTTGGCTTACGAAACATGTCGGTTTTTTATAATCAATTATAGTGGTAAAAACAAAGTAATTTATTAATTTTAATTAAAATGGTGCCACAAAATAAGTTTGCTGTTTTAGAAGAAGTAATAATAACAATTCTTTAACAATATTAGATAATTTTTCGTCGTACACTTGAGAAGTTTCACGTCGTACACGTTTTCATGAGACAAATGCAAACAATGTACATATGTTGGATCCGCGTTTGACGATTATGTAGGGATGAAGGGATCAATGACCTTAGAACAAGGGCAGCATACTTACCAGAACGGTGCAAAAAATAACGAATCTCAACTACTAAAAGTGTCGAAACTGTTAACACGTAGAAAGCCAAAACAACCCCCGAACATAGTTTTTTATTTGGGGAAAAGGTCCCATGGGAAAAATCAATAAAATACCTCGGAGAAACATTAGACTCTAAACTAACGTGGAGAAAACACATTAATGATAAATCAGCAAAAAAGTCCATAGCCTCACTCTACCCGATGCTAGGTAGAATAAGTGGATTATAATAAGACAATAAATTACTAATTAACAAGACGACCATTAGTCCGGGCTTCACATACGCTGCACCTATTTAGAGCCATACAGCTCACACACCCATAAACAAACTACAAAAAAAGCCATTCGAATTGCGTTGAATGCGCCGAAGTGGATCAGGGTTTACATTCTTCACAATGACACAAAGATTCCTCTGGGATTTAATTGTTACATATTCCGAAAAAAATTATGCCGGATTAGCAGGACATGAAAACTTCAGCATAAACTGAACATTTTAAATACATTAAACCCAATATCGCAAGGAGTGAAATCCTGCCTCAAGTTGCAGTATAGTTTATTAATTTTCATTTTCCCAAAAACCACTTTTAAAACAAATTCCATGTAAAAATCTTCAGATAATCTATTTAGTCATTACGTTAGAGTCGGTAAACTCATGTTTAGGAACTCTGAACAAAAATAATATCCAAATCCCAATCCTGACGCCTGATGCTCTAAAAGATTGGAATCCGCTTGTTAAGATAGGGGAATCTATCTAAGGGACCGCACATTTCTGCACAGAGTCAGGGGTTTTTCAGGAATTTTGATCAGACCAGAGGTGGTTGCCAAATTAAAATAGAACTATGGAAGTTTTTTGTAAGTCAAGGAACGAGACGGAAAGAGGTTCTAGCAATGAGAAGGATACGAGGGGTGTGTAGGAATCTGAGAGTAAGTAAGTCCAGGAGTAACGTGTGAATGCATCCCTCCACCGATAGTGCAAGGCGATGGGTCGAGAGAGCCCGGCAGGGTAAGGTCAGAGGGTCTGTCTCAACCGGCCTTTCCTAACCCGGTCCACCAAGCTTAGGTCCACCAATTAAGTTGGTGGCGAGTAAACCCTGATATCCACAATTCACCATACATACGTAGCAAACCAATTGGGGTGACTTGAGCAGAGATTTTAATTATCCAATGAATAGTTCCCGGGGCGGCGGTGCGCATGCCCGCCTAAAACAATGTTGAAGTATTTACATTAAAATAAAATTAATTTAACAATGTTTTATCTAAAACTACGTTAATTGACCAAATCCATTTAGCCAGGTAATTTTCTACCATCGTGTTTACCTTTTTAGATTCATACCTAAACTCCTCTCTCGCTCTCACAATAGAATACAAATGTAAATTAACACCATAGTTCCATTGGCTCCGAGCTCTTACGTTATTATCATGTAAAAAAATATTTTTAATTTGTTGAGCTCAAACTATTAAAAAATTTACATACATAGTTGCCCGTAAAAACCACCAATAAAAAAACAATAGATTTACCTTTAAAAGGTGTTTTTTGTCAGGGGAACCTTTCAGGAATTTTCTAAGAAAGGTTAAAGGTGTGCCGCGCATTATTCTTAGCGTTGCTAAGTGAATTTTCAAAATTGCGCCATCCATCATCGTATTTTGCTTTATTTCATCTTCTGTTGGTAGATAATAAATTTTCTTATATGAAAACTTCCAGCGGATACCACCACTTATTAAATAACCATTTTCAGATTCAGATTGGATGGCGGAAGATTTTGTGGAATTGAATTTTAGCAAATTTAATTTTAATCCCATTTCTGATATAATTTTGTATTCGTTATGAATGCCACTGTAGAGAAACAGACAAATAATTGTATTTGGATTAAGAAATGGCTGTTCAGATTCCTTCGGAGCCATTTTTAAGAAATTTTATAGAAATCAAGTATTGTACTTTATAATTATACCACACCACAAAATATTTTATAAATTTTTAATCCAGCGATCTGTAGTTTTGCTTTGCTTGTTGGTTAATTAATAATCATGTAAATGTTTTCTTATTTGTTTTTTAGAGTCCAAAATGGATTGATCTAACAAAATTTTATAAATAAGAATCATTTTTTAGACCCATAGACCCGTAGTAAGGGGTCAAAAAACAGAAGAAGATTACTGAAGGTAGATAGTATTATGGTAGTGTTGGGGGGGAGGGCGCTAAAATAATAATAATAAAAAAATAATTAAATAAAATGAATCGTCGTGAGCACGGCTGTGAACATATTTAATAAAACACGACTGACAAAAATCTCTCCAACAAACATTTTTTTAAAGAAACACTGAATTTCTTTAGACCTATAAATCGTGAAATAACAGAACCAGATGTGTTTTTTTTATAATTTTCGGAGCATGCTTTGCGATTTTTTTTATTAAGAGTCAATTTCATATAATAACTTGTTAAAAGGAAATAACCAGGCAAAACCGAAAATATGTCATTTTTAAATCAAATTTTAGATGTATTGATTTTTTCCCACCAAAAATTATAAATTGATTTGAAAGACTGTTCTTTTATCTAGTAAAGCTATGTTTAAAATTTTGAGAAAATATGTTTATATTTAGTACAATAAGGTTTTACCGTAGGTCGTTGGCAGAGTTGTTAAATATTCAAAAAAAAAATTGTATTATTCACAAATCACATTTCAAATCATATAATAATTCAGTAAAATAAATCAATAACTTATCTGGGAAAGCTATGTTAGAGAATTTAAATTTTAGTTTAAATGAAATCATTTAAAAAAAGATCCGCACACGTGTTTTGTGACGAAAATACTTCAGTTTGTCTATTTATTTACGGTCTTAAAAACATACATATTTAAGATTTTATTACATTCTTATGTTGCTTAAAAAGTACATAATTTTAATAGTTTTATCATCACGCCTTTCAGCATTCTTGAATGTAGGTTTAAATTAAAGCAAATTTTGAATGAATGAATGGTATCTATTTTGTTTTCTGTTTTGATGATTCACTGAGTAATAAAAATATCACAATGATATTATTTTAAGAAAATAATAATAATATTCTTCAAATAAGTTGTTGTGTAGTTATTATCTATAAATCATATCTAAAAACATGGATTGCCAGAACATAAAACCTAGCTTAAAAAAGTAGTTGAAAAGATGAAGTAAGATTTTGAAAATATTCACGAATATCAATAAACAGACATGAAATGGGTAAAGCTAAACGAAATAAGCTTTTAAAATGCAAAGCTTTTTTTATAAATGAACCCGACATTTCGGTTTCACATTTTCATTCTAATTTATTCGCGTGTAAAATTCATGTTTTAGTAATATTTTTTTTGCCTTCATTTTAATTATGCACTGAATTTTTAATCAACGTAGACAAACAATTATTGAATTATAAAGTTTTATAAAATGAAATAAATGAAGGTATCCTTGTGGTTTTATTTTTATTCAACTTGCATTAAAATTTAAAATTATAAAAAATTCTGATTAAAACCCCAGAATGCGCAAATAAATTTTACGAACCTACTTAAGTTGTGTTGTTTCACATTCATCAAAAAAGAGTGTTAAAAATACTCTCCGTGTCATCCTGCTGGAATAACACCATTCAGATTTGAAACGCTAGTTAAAATGGCTTTAGTCGTGTTTGGTGACCAAATCTGAAGAGCCAGGTACTTCCTCACCTTTCTTTTCCCATCTTCTCTACCTTCGGCTTAACAAACATGCTTCCTGGCTCAAGAGGGTTGGGAGCAGTTGGATCGTGTGTGGTATTGATACATTAAAAAAAACGTATGAAACATAATGAACGTGAGAGGAAAGAAAGGAATACGTTTTGAACTATATATGTAATGTACACTAAATCCTTCTCTTCTATCAAGAGAAGTAATTGATAACAAGACGATTGATTCGGTGGGGTTTTTACACCCCAAAATAATTTCTATATTTCTCGAGATCGTTGTATTGGCAACAGATGTAAAGGAATGGTACTCACGGAAGGTAATGATGGGATGGATTATCTGCTATATTGATCATTTAGTTTATTTTTAATATTTCACTACGAAATCAATAGTTAACTCCATAATGGTGTGATGTAAATAAGATAGGGCCAAGGTGAGGTCCTTGAAGCACTCCTTAATAATAGGGAATATGGAGGTCTATGTGTTATGTATACATTTATGAATCTGTACTGTGTAAACTGCATTTTACTGCGACTGACTACAAAGCCTGGGGGATGAAGTGATCGAGAAGGCGGAAGGGTCAAAGAAACAATCCATTGCCAAAGAATAAATCCTAATCTCTGATGAAAACCAAAAAAAGCATATTTGGCAGATTTTTACTTTAATCAACGCAAAAAACGACAATTAAAAAATATATTATCATTATCGTAAAATCATCCTTTTGACACTTCTACAAATTAAAATGTGTAACACTTCAGAAAAAAACATCAAAGGATCAAACGAAAATTTCCAATCTTTTTTTGTTATTTTTTATTCAAAGTAATAAAAATACAAAAACATTGGACAAATAAAATTGTTTCAATGAATAGGAAAATCTCAAAAGCCGCAGAGCCTATCTTGACACCCCGGGCACAGGGCGCAGTACCTAACAGTTGTGACAATAAATTATATTTTTCAAAGAGAAATATTTCTCGGAGAAACATAAAGTGAAAATGTCTTGTGATAAATTACGTTGTTGCGTAAAAGATTTCGGCAAAGAATTATTGAAGCAATTGTTCCTACCCATTAGGAATATTTCGAGGAAATTTTAATTTGGTTCTAATAATAATTGAGATATTAATTTAAATTTTTTCTCAGTTTTTGAATTTAAAAAAAAACGTATACAGGATGTCGCATTCTTATTTTACATTTTGAAATTAAATATTTTACTTATTTGCGACAATAGGTACTTACTGTACTGCCTTTGTATTGAAGTCACTTGAAATTATTTGATTTTTCGACACTATTGTTTTATATCTATTTTCTATATTGTGGTTTCTTGTCATAAAGGCTTTAGTGTTTTAATTATTATTGTTGAATTTTACCTGCTGAAAAACTGTCAGCTTAGCGGGTCCTTATAATGAAGAATAAAAAAAATACAAAGGAAAATCGATATCTTAATAATATATCGATTTCAACGAAAACTAATCTGTCTCTGTGTATATGAGATTTCGAAAAATTACCCACATCCTCTTTTCCCACCCCTGAAAGCAGAATTTGATACTGATTGATGAAATTTTGCACACTAGATGTTCAAAATAAGAGAAAAATAATTTCTGTCTAAATTTGGATTTAAAAACTCCTTTCGTAATGTCGAAATTTAGCTAGTAAACATAAAAAAGTAAGTTTATACGGTAGTAATCTTCCCGAATAAAGACTTTCAAGAAACTAGGCTCTTGTATGGGGCTAGCAGATTCTTCAGTAGTAACCAGCTGCCAATCCTCAGTTCCCCCAACAATTGCATTTTGGAGCCACCTCTGGGCTGGCGCCCCCCAATACTTGTTTAACCTACATAATTCTGTGCAAAGGAGGGCGGTGATTGATTGACAATCCGTTCTTAACAGGCCGATCGCCATCTCTAATACACAGGCGCAATGTGGGCATGCATGTTGAGTCTGTTCTGTAGATATTTTAATGGAGCCAGCTCTAATTTTCTAGCAGCACTGATCCCCAGTACATTCCAGTTTTTGGGTGGGGTCGGTTCGTATATGGAACGAGCTACCGGCATCTAATTTTTCTCCTTCAAATAATCCAGACCTCTTCAAGACCCAAATTCAAGACACAAGCAGGTAGCGACATATCCTCCTGTCTTTGCACCGTACAGACAGGGGCGCCTCATGAGGTGTCATGTAAAAATTATGAAAAATTAAAGAGTAAGGTGGAAGTAGAAAATCAACATTAAAAAAGTTTAATTAAATGAAGACAATATTAGAGAAACTCAATCGAAAATCTGAAACAAAAAATTACGGTCTCATCTAGGATTCGAACCCAGGAATTTCGCCTTGCCGGGGCGCAGCTCTACCAACTGAGCTAATGTGTCCCTATCCGATTCGGACATATTTAACCGTTTCATACTTCGACATAAAACTTCTCATTTAAGCTTCATTTTCTTAACTCATATTTTTATCGGTTTCAAAACCCGAACACCATGCGTTCTAGATAGTGTCTTGGATTTTATTGTGATTTGGATTTTAATAATAAGTGAATCAGATACTTCAGTCGGGCCATGTCAAAAGTCAGAATAATAGTATGTATGAGACGATGTATGAATGTGAGTCTGCCAAGACCGAGTTGTTTGTCGGTCAGTCCTCTCTGCCTACCTCTGCGGGGGAACGGCGTGATGGTTAGTTATTAGTTATTTTAATATGCGACATCTTTTATATTTTTCTGGATTCGAGTACCAGATGTGAAAGTATCTTTTCTTATTTTTCTGTTGTCAGACTTTCGTTTGAATTCTTCTTCAATTAGTCTTCAATAAAAAAATAAATAATATAGTGAAAGTAGAAAATCAACAATCCTGGCCATGGTTGAGATGGTTTCGGTTTAACCATGATAATGAAAAGAGAGATGCATATTAATGGAATCATAACATTTACATTATTATTAAATAAATAAGTTTTTGCTTACCTTGCCGAGTAGTATTCGAAGAATGCGACCAGAATCTCAATGGATCTAGTCATGGCGGCCCACATCTCATCTTTTTTGCATCTTTGGGACATTTATTTATAAATTTAATAAATAAATACTTAAACACACAACGGGACCTTTTAGTCCCGCCACAAATCACAACCACAATAATTATTATTTAATATTTATTTTTATAACAATAACGACTTTTTAATAGAATTTTATTATTTTATCAAGAACACACAAAACACGTCAACTTTAAAAACGGTTTTGATTTGTCTGGCACAAGACATTTTTAGTTGCTAGAAAAAAACAAACATATTTATTTTTAATACGTTATGAAACTGGCATAATACTGAAATTAATCTAATTGTCGGTAGGTACCTACTACAAAAAAGCTTTTATGTGAATAACGCACAAGAGTACCAACTGCTTTCGACTAGAGTGGGACTTTAGTGTAAATTACCAACATATTTTATAACTAATTCCTTTCATTTTACCTCACGCTCATTATGTTTCTGATGTATTTTATTAAATATTTCAATAGCACACACGAGTCCCAACCGCTTTCCACTATCCGGAACCAGTGAGACTATGGCGTCCACCAAATTTACCGCCCCCTCGTGAACCTTTTATTGAATAACACAATCGGCCAAGTATTGATCGAAGGATAACGCCTATGTAACAGGCCACGCCAATTGGTTTGCTAAGTTTAGTGATTTAGCGGGTGTGCCCGGGTTCACGGGGTGAGGTTTGTTCGGGTCTCGGCGGTGGATGCGTCTGCCCAACAACTGCGTGGTAGGCCGGAAAGGGAGAGAGTGATTGAGGGAGACTTTTTGATCACTCCAGCAGGACTATTTCTGAACATCCCCTTGCACTGCAGTGTGAGTGATGGATTCATACTTCCGTCACTCCTGGACACACACACAGATTTCTACCCACCCTTCATACCCTTCTCCTTCCCAGATCTTCGTCTCCTTCCTTATCTTGAAAATACCCTTTACATAGCATCCCCAAAGATGACATAGGCCCTGAGGGAAATTGTTTTCCTCAAGATTTTCTGTGCCGAACTATTGTAAAAAAATCCTCAATTTTTGGGTAGGTATGTAGTTAGGTTGAAGAGTTTGACGAAGATAAGGATATTGGGAGGATAAGGTTGTGAACTACCCATTGATCCCAGATTCCTGCCCACCCCTCATAGGTAGATATATTTTTCTTTCCCAGAACTTCTTTTCCTTCCTTATCTTAAAAATATTCTCCACACAGCATCCCCAAAGACGACATGCGTCTGAGGAAATATTTTTCTTCAGGGCCTCCCATGTGGAAAAAGACGGTTGTTAGCGGTCTTGGGCGGTACTTAATACGAGGATTTTAATAGAAAAATTCTTAACAAAGGTAAAAATAAATAAATAAAAAAATGATTCGTTTAATTTATCCATTAATGATGTCTTTAACTCTGAATTGAACCGAAGCCTTAAGACGTGGTCATTAATCTTATAGAAAAAAACCTCCTCTCTTCCGTCCGTCTTATACAAGAAAAAAGGTTTAATGACGCACTTACAAAAGTATGTCGTTGGGATTAAGACCGGAGGACGGCTGAATGGGTATTAAAATGGATAATCCGAACAACTTTGAAAGCAAGCGATTTAAAACGTTTTATTATAAGTCGGAAATATATTTCTGTGGAAAATTGCACCGAAGCGTAGATTACTGAAATCACATAATATGTGTTATGTTCATGGAGGAATCGATAAATATATTACCATCGCAGACCCGTGAATAATCATGGGATATCATAATTATAGAATTTGAGAAGCTGATAGTATTCATAAAAATATATATTTCCCTCAGAATCATTGCCGTTCAAAACAAGAAATTTACCACGTTATATAAAAACTGTAATGTATCATAATAGTCTATGATCTAGTACGACAGGAAAAATCTATGGAAGGTGTTGCCCAAGTATGGAGTGAAAACGAATCTCATACAGGCAATTGCGTCTCTGTACGAGGGAAGCTTTGGATGTGTTTGGGTGAACGGTGGTTTTACGGGTGGCTTGACATCACAAAAGGTGTTTAGCAAGGCTACGTATTGTCACCATGGTTATTCAATCTTTTCATGGATAATTGTATGCAAGAATTGAAAGAGGTCGTATTAAGCGCAAAATTGAGTAATCTGAAAGTATGTTGCCTGTTGTATATTGATGATGCGGTGCTGATTTCTAACACTATGGAATGTAATTATGGAATCTAACACTATGGAATGCATCTAATAACATACGACGCAAATGTGAATGGTAGAAGAAGTCGGGGACGCCCGAGGAAGACATGGCACGATCAAGTGAATCAGATACTCGAGTCGGACCATGTCAAAAGTCAGAATAATAGAAGAGTATATATGAGATGATGTATGAATGTGAGTGAGGCGAAGAGTGTGTTCCAAGACCGAATTTTTTAGCGGTCCGTCCTCTCTGCCTACCCCTGCGGGGAAACGGCGCGATGGTTAGTTAGTTTAGTTAGTATCTAGTACACAGTAGTCTATGGGCTCTTCGGGTCACATGGTCTCGTTGCCGAGTTGTGCCGAAGGTATGTTTATAAAGCCTTTAGATTTCAGAAGCTCCGTAGATCAAAACTAACCTCCGACCTGAAAGGAAGTTTGTCCTTAGAAATATTGTTATAATTACAATACGACAGTAAGCGGTGACTATGTTTTTAAGGATCTATGTTTTTCAATCAACTTTAAGTTTTCGTCTGTAAGGATAATAAATACTGGAGAATATAGGTATATTCTCATATTCTCTGGAGAGAATTTAAAAGACATTACACAAACGAATCGAAACTATATTAGAGGGCCACTAAAGTATGTTCTAGTCACAGTCTAGTGATACCATGTGCGTTCTCTCGCAAAAATTTGATCAATATTCATAAAATATTTGAAGTTAATTTTCACGATCTGTGTGACTTGTATTCAAGTTCTGTTATTATATCATTATAGGCTAGTTGCCTTATAAAACTGAAATAATCACAGAACTTTCACAGAACGTGAAAATTAACATCAAACATTTGATAAATTGTTCAATTTTTTTTAAACAATCTATCCTAATTTTGGTATGTGTCCAGCATTTGAAGAAAACAAATACGCATTTTAAATAAAGAATTAAAGCTTCATAAAATTAATTTGGTACATTCTTTATCGCTTTTCTGATATGATAAGTAAGTAGTTCCAAATAATAAAATTTAAAAATTTGTTGCACTTGAAGACGGTCACGCATTACGCAGGTATATTTCATGTTAGTTACTTTCCCATGCACCAACTACCGAAAATAGTATGTTTAATAATAAGCTCTCAGAATTTGTAGTAAGCTCCAAGTATCGCATACGATGAATAATTTATTATTTTGAAATCGATTAAATCGCTCTCAGTGATAATACTCAGTTTCTAGGAATGAATACCGATGTTTAAACAAATAAAATAAAATACTACTTTCTTGTATTATTTTGACAAAAAGTTGCTAACGGCTTTTGCCCAGTTTCCATTTTTTTTTCTTTACTGAAATATCAACAGCATAGAATGGCGTCTTTTTTCACATTTTTCAAAAAGTCATTGGTTCCGATTCCGATTCCGATTACTTGCGCTGGTTCAAACATGACTAAATCTATGCAAATTTGGTGACACCAGAGACCACCTTCCGGAACATTTTGACTTCTATGCCACAGGCAGACCAACAACATTAATTATACAAACAAGATCGATTTCCGATATCTGAAAAAACATTGAAGAGGATGTGCGATATGTGATTGGGTTATATATAAACCGGTACTATCGAATAAGTGTTAGATAAAGGCACACACAAGGGCATTTTAAAAGAGAGAAGGGAACAAAAAGGTTTATTCTGCGAAAATAAAAACTTTTATGTTTTTCAAAGTCAAAAATGTATATTTTAAGCTCCTTAAATAACTCATTTAAGAACCCCAATTAACTTCAATAATCACAAAGAAAATTTTCGATCAAAAACTAATTATTCAAGTAATATAGAGTACGAAGATCTTAAAAAATTTTTGATTTGAAAAATTTAAGATGAAAGAATTGAAAACTTTTCTAACAATGTTCGTGTTTTTGTTACTTCGAAGATAATTAGTCTTTTAATTAGCGAAGTCCGTAAAACGATTTGATCATTATTTTAACTGATTAGGGTTCTTTCTTGTAAGGCAGAGTTATTTTATTCAATTTTTACGATAAGAAATTTACACAATATTTTATTAATACACCATAACCTTATATATTAATAAAATATTGTATATATAATACCCATAATTTACATACCCCAATTGGGGATGCCATAGTCTCACTGGCTTCAGACGGGAGTAGATGGGACTCTTGTGCCGTATTCATATAAAAAAAAATCTATATTATGTTAGGTTTACACTAAAACTATTCTTAGCCAACGACGGATTAATGAAACAAATGACAATTCTACAAAACAGAGCTACGAGAACTATATTGAAGAAAAAAAGGTACATTTCAGTCAAGAAAATGTTAAAGGAGTTAAATATCTTGTCATTTAAACAAATTATTTACTTCGATAATATATTGTTAATCTTCAAAATAATCAATAGCCATACGTTTATAGAATTCTTAAAAAAATTTGATAAACTACAAATCAAACATACACATGAGAGGAGGAAAAGAAATGAACTAAGACTCCCCTTCAGGAAAAAAACACTGATGAGTCAAAAGTCATTGATGTACGGAGCATTGAAGATATTTAAAGAATTACCAGAAGAAATAAAATTGGAAGAGAGCATAAAGGCATTTAAAATTAAATTGAGAAGATATGTGATTGATTTGGTACAGTGTTATTTTATTATTATTATGTTATTTTAAGTGTATGTATATTTATGGATTGAATTAGGACATAGATAACTATGTACCTAATTTAAAATACCGCAATAAACAATAAACAATAAATAAACTATTTGCGGTTCTCAGCGTTATTTTTATTTGAGCTTTGACTGTTCCCCATTACTTCCCCGCCTTTCAATTTTCTTCTCAGTCTCTTCAGAGAGACTATGAGAGTATGCTATGGTCCCACTGGCTCCAGGAAATTAAGACTAAAGTAACAAATTCCACATTAAAAAATGCTGTTAAAATATGTCGAATTCACCACGTTGATGCTCAAATTGTTTAGAAATAAAAAAGGTGAAATGAGGATGCAACCATCGATGAAGGAGGTTGGTAAATCGTCGTAACGAATAGGAGGAATCACATACAGATATTTTTCATTCCCGAGAAATGCAGGTAAGTGAAGTTGCTCGTTCGATACCCAGCAGTCCCAGCACAGTGCACAAAGACAAATTTATTGACCTGATGTTTGGGCGATGCACTTCGGCGTGTCATTCGGAAACAGTCAAAATCACGTACTCCCACAAAAACCACTTAACTCTACTAACACCAGTCGCCATTTGATTTACACAAAAAAAATTGCCAAAATGAATGTATCATATTATTTTGTGAAGTTCGGGGTTAAATAACTAAAAATTCTCCGATCATAATATAAAAAACTTATTTTTCCACATTAAACATTTTTATTTCAAAGGCTAACAATTATTATAAGCAATAATTATCAGCCTGAAACACTCATATACTTCTATGATTGCCGGTCAGGAGCTCTACCGCTGAGCGTTGGCGGCCAGTATCTTTTCTCGTAAGATTTTTTCAATGTAGATGAGTGTTTCAGGCTGATAATTATTGCTTATAATAATTGTTACCCTGTGTGCTATCCATAAAAATCTTGTCTTAAACGTTAGCTTATCAATTAAAAATTATAATTTTTATTTCAGTTCGTAAGTAGGATAATTTGCAGCTCAAAGCATTTTTATACACTTGTTACTTTTTTCTAGGCTTTTAATCACTTAATAGAAAATGCTCGTTTTTAGCATTCATGGTACTCAGTTCTACTCACAGTTTTTATTTAAAGCAAATCTATAAAAAATTTGGCAACCATATTTTTAAACCAAAAACACATACTTTTGCATTGCATCGCCTTTACTAATTTTTGACAAATTAATTTTCAACCTTCGTTACTGTGTATCCCTCAACACAGCACCCCCAATCAAAGATGAGGAAAAAGTTCCAGCTCAGGGTTTCTTGCGGAGGGTTTATAATTTTTTTAAATAAACAAAAATGTATGTCTAAAATTCTAGTAGAAAGGCAATGAGCGACTCTTTATTCGTTTTTTCACAAATAGCCTCACTGAACCGTGGACTCTGTGGAAAGTAATAAATATTCCGATCGGCTGTGATAATTGATCTTTTCTTCTCATCTCATTTGAATTAGTGGTTCTCTTCAGGTTCTAGTTTATACAAATTCGTTTTATTAATTCAACTTTGTGTTCAATATAGAAATTGCATTTAATATTCATCGAAAAGAATCACCTACCCGTCATTTTATTATCAAATTTTTATAGGATATCGATCTGGTGAATAGACCAAAAGTTTAAGATTATTACAAAAAAATATACAGCTTTCGTAAAAGGTATGGAAAATTGCCAAAAAATACAATAAGATCTACGAAAAAACATTGAAGATGCCTTATCGAAGCGACGACGGGTTATGAGTATTTATTTTAAGATGGTACAAAAGAGAACTTCTGAACAGCCAGATTTAAATGAAACGTAAGATAATATAAAAAAAATGCTTAAAATACCCTTAGCCTGCCATACCAAATTTTAGGAGTCTACAAATTAAAAAAAAAAATAAATCCTTGGTACAGGTGGATGAGTTTATGTCTGGGATGTACGTTTATGAGAGATGGAAAGGCTGATAGAGATATTGAACAAAGGGTAAATTCAGGTAACTTCATTAATGGAGGATCGAATACCGTTGGCGCTAAAAAAAACTGCCCATAGAAGCGAAGATAGCAGTCCACAATGGATTTCTGGTACCTACCCTGATGTATGGCAGTGAGGCATAGTACTGGAAGAGGAAGAATTAAAGTAGATTGAATGCTGTAGAAATAAGATCCTAGGGGCGTATGTGTGGTAAAACTATGTATGATCATGTGAGAAATGTGAAGATCCACAAAGAATGCAAGGCTGATGTAAGCATAATGAGTAAGATTAAGAAAAGGTTCCTCAGATGGGTGGGGCATGTAGAGGGAATGAACGAAGAAAGGAGTGCCAGGAGAATATATGACACAAACGTGAATGGTACTAGAAGTCTGGGACGCCCGAGAAAGACATGGCACGATCAAGCGAATCAGATACTTGAGTCAGGCCATGTCAAGAGTCAGAGTGTGTATGAGACGATGTGTGAATTTGAATGAGGCAAAGACTACTTATGTGCCAAGATCGGTTGTTTGGCGGACCGATCTCCATGCCTACCGTTGCGGAGAAACGACGTGATGATTAGTCGGTTAGTTATATTACAAGTGCCGATATCTCAGTATCAACCAAACTGTCTTGTTCTGCCATCTCGGATCTAGGACCTGAACAGAAAAGTAAATTCAAAATGTTTGCTTCACAAAAGTAAATTGTCTTTTTAGTAGGATTTGAAATAAGCCTTCATTGTCCCAGAAAGCAAAATTCCAGTGCAATGACAGTGTTGTTGTTGCTAGTAAAATTTAAAACACAAAGCTTGGGCAGGTACCCGCCTATAAACAAGGCGATACCGGCTCTACCTTTTCTTAATTTGCATAATTCCAAAAGTTAAGCCCTTAAAAACGAGAAAACTACTTTAAAACGAGAATTATTTGCTTTGTCAATTTACGAGCTAAGAATTCGCTGTATTCGCTCCCGGCCATTTTCTTATCGACCTTCAGATTAGTTTCTTTCGACAGTTGCAAAGTTATGATACTCTTCATAAACACTGGAATTTAAATTTCGTATTCCACAAACAGAAGACAGTATAAAGGGTTCGTGTTGTTAAAACTTTACGTCTCTCTGGAAGGGAAATTAAGATACTTGTATACTAAATATAATTTTTTACTGCTTCTCTTTACTGGAAAATTTATTTCCACCAACATACATCGATAGTGTAGGAAAGCGCTTCAACTTGATCCTGATTTTTTTTTTCAAAATATAAATATAGATAAAAGTAGAGCGAAATGAATAATTTATTATTGTGATTTAGAAATTTTTGAAAATAATAAAAACAGCCTTGGAAAAACAATAAATCCATTAATATAGTTTTACTAATTTTGTAATTTAAAAAGTCCACTAGGGTCTTTTTTGCGAGATAAGTTTAAAAAAATTTAATGGTCGAAAAAGTTCAAAGTTGATCAAATTTCCAAAAAAGTTTAAAGAGAAGTGAAACAAAGGTTAACGGCGAAAAAGTATTTTTTTTCAAAAAAATAGTTAATTTCTTAAATTCCCATGAACTAATCAGTTACTTGCGGTGCGTTCCATAGTGGAATATACTCAGAGTATCGCTCTGGTGTAAGACCACCATTCAGAATTGAAACATTGCTTGAAATGGCTTTAGCCGTTTTTGGTGACCAGAAATGAATAGCCAGGCAATTCGCCACCTTCCTCTTCCCCATCTCCTTCACCTCCCCAACAACCTTCAGCTTCACAACATACCCCGAGTGGGGATGCCGTAGTCTCATTGGCTCCAGGCGGTTTGGAGCAGTTGTTACTTTGGTGCGGTATTCCCATAAAAAAACCCGCAGCATCTGGACCCAAAATTAAAGGCATAAATCATTTCGCTAAATATGCGCTGAATCGACAATATCGGCGTATCAACAAATTTCATACATTCATGGATCTGATATCAGCAATCATTTCTGCTACCACAAACAAGAATCACGTATTCTGTATGACCCACAAAACTTAAAGTATATATTAATCACATTGAAACTAAATGCTGGCCTTTATTACGTGAAAGTTTATTTGGGGTAAGTCCGGGTAAATAGGGACACCGGGTAACTCTGAGTAGGTACTTCGGGGTACGAAATTAATGCAAGCGCACGTATATAAGGCGGGGTTGGCACGGTTAATTTGACATTGAATATAAATAATGTGATACCTTTGCAAAGATTTTACTAAAAATCGTTATGAAATAAAAAATATTAGAGATCATAATAAATATGAATTAGTTAAAATAAAGGGAATTTATGTATGTATGTTTAAACACCTTTGAAAGATTGATTGCTGTAATGTGTTATAATATTGACTGTGATCAATTCTAACATTCCGTTTATGCTATATTCGGGTCACATATATGATGGTTACGACGTCTGTCAAAGATAACCGTACAGACAAGTCATTATTTTGCGAGAGTTCTTCAGACAAAAACTAGCTTCCGAGTTACTAGAACGTGTGTTCTCTTAAACCATACTTGTAAATTAACAAAACAGCACTAAACAGCCACTGTGATCTTAAAGAACGGTAAATCTTTCAATCAAAGCGGTATACTGAGATACTGGCTAGTACTAAAAATAAATACAATATCTCTTGAGTGGAATACAGAGAGCCTGAGCAGTTGCCTTTAACAAACATAGGTATCCTCGAAAATAATAAGATATCTCAAAACCATCAAAAGCGTATATAAAAAAAATTACTATTGTGACTCACAAAGAATGTTGTGACAAAATGACCATCTCAAAAGAACTCCAGGAAGAAGCCAAGGTCGATATCTATTTGCGAGATAGAAAGACTAACGAGCGGATTTGTAGCAAGTCAAAGGTAGCCAACATTACCGACAAAAGGAACTATATTGAGAAGGATCGACTGACCGTAGGAAATCCAGTATCATCGGATGTCCTTTGGTTGATGCAATCGGCTTATGACCTCAAGAGAACTGGCAGTTTCGGATTACTGGAGACCACCACAGTTCGGAAAACTGGGAAAGTAGATACGTATATTGATACATTTCTTCATATACCGGGAATTGTATAATTGTTTTGAATTGTATAATGCCATAGAATGTGACGATACAGACATCTTTGTAAACGGCCTCGTACGTTAAAAAACGTGTGCTGATTTTATTGTAATTATATTTAGTAATAAAGGGTTTTAAATCAATTACATAATCTTTAGATTCGATTTTAGATTTTCACAGTCCAAGTATTTTGGTTGTTTATTTTTGGGGTGTTATGCCGTTTTTCGCTACCTCCTTCTTCAGCCAACGTTTTGGATAGCGTTACAGTGTCAATAACCGGCAATATTAGTCTTGATTTTTGATTAAATAAAAACTTCATACGCTTGGTTTATAACGGTACAGCAATTACATAAACGTCTCATTTACATTTCTATATTATTACAACCCAGGTCCTAGTTGGATATTAAAGGTTTCAAGCAAGTGCCAAGCGACAGCACCGTCCAGCGTGGGATAAATAAATTAAAATTTTCAATTTCTTTCCGACGAAGCCGGATGAATTGAGGAAATACAAAATTTCATTGCAATACCATATTGAAAATGCAAAAGAATTCTTAAAGTTTGCATTTTGCTTGGAATTTCCACCGAATCAAATATTGATTGCGTTCTGAGAAGTTAAAAGAAATTGTTCAGTGTAAGGTTACTTTAAAATACCTTTAAATGTGTTCAATATAATACACCCACGTGTTATTAGTGAATTGCACATGAAATTGTGAAGAATTGATTTTCTTTAATGCCCTTTATTTCATCATTTTTAAATCATAAAAAAGATTCTTAGTCGTACTATGTACGTATTTGCTTTATTTTTGATTAAAAACAAAGATCAATCAGATTCATTTTTGATTGAAAATTTAAAATTATTTCTTAAATGAAAAAAACTCAACAGCCATTCCACATATATTTTGTAAATCATAAATTTAATTAATCTACTTCTACTACACTATATAAAGAGGAAGGATTTGTTTGTTTGCATTGAATAGGCTCCGAAACTACTGAACCGATTTAAAAATTATTTCACTGTTGGGAAGCTACACTATCCCCGGGTGACATAAGCTATATTATATTTAAAAAAAAATAGGGATCCTTACTAAAACTCAATGTAACCCAAGGTGTAAAAAAATTACTTAAAATATTCTTTACATCGCGTGCGCTGCGAGAACTATTGATGATAGAATAAAATAATGTACTACGACTTTGTAGAACACATTATTATTTACAAAAAGTGTCGGGACAGCATATGTCTAACTATTATAGTTATGCCACAATAAGTGTTATTTTATTTTAAAAATTTAAATAAAATGTCACCGCTTGAAAAGGCTCTTTATTTGTATCTTGGTTTTAGTCCTTATCAAAATAAATTACTGAAAAGAATGCTTCAATACCTTTATGTAACTTTTTGAATTATAAAATTCGGACATACCATTCGAAAGATATCACGAGTTTAAAAATGTAAGTATTAGAAACGTAAGAAAGTATTAGACGCGGGAGGGGAACGGGGACGCACGGAAAGGTGATTCCGGGAGAAAAATGTATTTATTTGAATACGGCATTGCAAATTGCAACGCATGCTGGGAACCAGCTAGTAATTATATAAACACTATATGGAGTATCACCTCACTGTTTCACCACAATATTAAGTCAAATTCAGTATTTCAATGCTAGCAAAAGTTGAATGTGACTTTTCATCCACATACCGCCTCGGACACATTTTGTTATGGTGGTATTCCTGCGGAAGGAGCTGGGGTCAAATTGTTTCCAGGAATATATTGTTTCGCCTTGTCAAGTGAGGTTTAACAAACAAGTACTGTGTTTGTACTTTGTAACATAAGGGAGTGGTGACAGAATTGAAACTATTCTGTGATATTCGCAAAGATATGTATATATTATTTTTTTAGGAATGTTGTGTTGTAGCTGGCTTTGTATTTTATGAGGCAATTTTTATACTTTTTCAAGTAACAGACTTATTCTCCTTTTATTTATGATAGTTTACAATAATACAAATATATTTGTACCAGTAAGACAGCATTTAAAAAACATACAGCACCTTTTGAAGATGGAGTATGTACCTATATGACTGTGTTTTATCCTGTTTTGATAGATATTTTACGATTCCATGACAGTTGATCCCTCGACAGTTGGTCCTGCGGCAAATACAATATGAAGTCGGCTAAGAAAAATTACGGTATACCTACTCAAACATAATAATACTAAGAGATGTTCAGAGAGGATGTACATTCGAATGTATCGAGGATAAAACTAATTGTCTATATACATACTGTATATACCAGCGTATAAGTACAAACAACTGTAAATAAATACGTATGATATGATATACCAACTTTTTAATTAAGGTAATTTTTTTATAATATTTTAATTAGTATTTAGTATTTTTATTTTTTTTAGTATTTTTTCATATATTTTTTTAAATAACTTTTATTTCGGGAGGCAAACTGTCAGGACTTATTTCACAATTTTACACACACTGTTCGCCAAAATAACTTCTATCCTAACCTAGCCTAACCAAACAAAGGAGCGACATTCACTACTTTTAATACATATGAAAGTTTATCCCATGGAAGTGTTATTTTTGGAAAAATCTTGCTTTGATCGAAGAAATAAGATTTAAATTTACGATATCGAAAAATCAGAAAAACTAATACAAATCCCCCCTCCCCGATGTATGAGAATGGAGAGCGTTTCCACAACTTATTCTTAAGAGGCACACGTGTGGAAGAAGCTATCAGCAATCATCTTCAACAAATCCCTTCTTATATCCCCCTCCTTAACCGTCCTCGCAACTTGTCCAGCAGGGTGGTGATAAATCCCCCCGGTTTTTCACTGGACAGGCACGGCTCAAGAAAAATGTCATGTTGAAAGAGGACGTTCAACAAAAAAATGCGCACCAACAGGAATCTTGACCATAAATAAAAACAAGATGCCTTACGGGGTCTAGATGTCCAACAATGACGGACACATTGTGTTTTTATTCAATTATGGTTCAAAAGTCCTGACACACGCGCCGGTTTTGCTGGTCGATTATTTCTATTTACGGCTTTCCGCAAGGATTTATTCTTAGCCCTCTCCTGCTTAACAATGCAGAGAACTTTCTCGAACAATGGTCCCAAAAGACGAAATACCCCATCATTACAATTCCTATGAGACCATCCACATACGTGTTATTACATCACGTCACACATCAAGAACAGGTGCCTTTTGTGTAATCATACACAGGTAGAATCAGACGCAATAAGCTTACTGTAGAGAAGTGTTAAACGAGATAATTCCTGCTTCAGTTTGTACTTTAACGAATTTTTTGATAAACGTATGTCACTTAATATATTTCTATTTTATCAGTACATTGACTAAAAGATCATTCTGTATTGAAAACAAAATGTGATAAATAATGAATACCTGTAGATTGTGCATCAATTTAAGTTTAGTTGGCTTTATAAGCAAAATTAAACCACAGACAGTATTGATAAAACTTTTTTTTTTCGTAGACTGTTATTCATTATAACCCCACTATTCAAACGTACCCGCAAAACTAGTTTTATCCCGATAGCATCTTCAGTAATTCAAATGTAACAATCTGAAGGTTCAATTTTTTTTAAATGTATCTACATAAATAAATAAAAATACTGGAAGAGCCCCAACTGCTCCCAACTGAAAAGAACCAGTGAGACTATGTTATCCCAAATAATTGTGATTTATTGTGAGGCTGATCGTTATGGAGAGGGAAAGTAGATGAGAAATAGGAATAAGTAAGTACCTGGCAAATCAGATATAATCACTAAATACGGCTAAAACCATTTCAAGCAGAAAAAGTATCTAGAACTGTAGGTTAAAAAACGAATTTTAATTAATTATTATTTTTAATTGATAAACTAACGTTTTTTAAGATAAGATTTTTATAGCACTTTTCAGGTGGAAAAAATGTAATAAGCAGTAATTGTTGAATGAAACACTAGTATATATTGATTTATTTGGCGGGTATTAGATAAGCCGACATAGCTCAGTGGTAGAGCACCTGACTGGCAAACATGGCAAACAGAAGGACACGGGTTCAAGTCCCGTTGGCGGCATGTATATTTTCTCCGAAGATTTTTTCAATGTAATGAGTGTTTCAAGCTGATAATTATTGCTTATAATAATTGTTACGTATTTTTATCATATCGCTATTTAATTTCACAACGAAATAACTGCTTCACGTATTGACTTTAAGTCCTCTGAAGGCTCTCAAGGCTGCTTTTTATAAAGCTACACGTAACACACACGTGGGAACTATTGTCTCGCAGGTTTAAGCACACAAAAACGTATGTCTGTTGATAAGAGCAAAGTTTCCGGCAAGGAAAAACAATAAACCAGCCGTTAAGCGACCCCATTTGGTTTATGTTTTCAACGCGGAGGGGAGATTATTTATTTTATAGTGGTTTAGTCTATTAGTTGGCTAGCTTTTTATTTTTCCACGTGGTTTCAGGTGTTACTTTAAATTTACTGGGGTTAGGGCTCTACGGCAACATTTAAAATGAAAAATAACTTTTCTATCACCTGTTAACTTTTAATAAGTCAGGAACGCCTCATACGTTATACATGTCTGGTAATGTTATATTATGATGAAAACGTTATCACACAATGGTTTTTGATTTTTATGGTGTCACATTGAAAACAGATGAGTTGTAGTGGGTAGCAAAAAAGATCACAACAGTACCTTAGGTACTAGGGTACCATATAGTCTTCGTAAAGGCTGAATTTTATATTTGCAAATTCTCGGAAATTAAGAAGAAAAAAATTACATTTGTGAGAGCAACCGGTACGTGTGATGAAACCATTCAAATATACCATGCGCTGATGAAAGAAGTTTAGGAAAAGACGTTCTATTTTCTTACTTGTTTTTTATAAAAAAATCATGCAGCCGTAGTATGATTGTAGCATATTGCCTACAGTAACGTTTTTTGAGCTTCTAAGTTTAGAAAGATTTATTTTTATTGGCTGAAAATTTCGAATTTGGCCAACATTCGAAACGTTTTTAAATAATGTATTCTTTTACGAATTTTTACAAAAGTGTTTGGAGAAATGCCAAATGTACAAATTGTAGGAACTACTCGTAATTTGATTTTAAATGCTGGAAATATTTTTTTCGTTGAAATATTGCTTGTACCTACAAAAATATATTCAATAATGGTGTTTAAAATCAGCTCTCAGTGTGGCAAGATAACAACTGTTATGTTACTCTTTATAACGACCTTATGAGGCAACGCATGAAATAAATTTTTAAAGATTGAATTTTGGGTTGTCATAATATTTTGATAGAAATATCAAAGCTATTTCTCTACGAGATTACCTGAACAAAAGCAACCAAAAATGCAAAGTGATCTACCTAAAAAATAACATTTGAAAGAGCTAAATAAAATCAAAAACCTTTCACATTCATCTTCACACACCGCAACATTATAAATAAACTAATTGTGTAAAAATCGAAGCAATTTTTTTTTAGCTTTAGTAAAGGTCATTTTATAAAAAAATTCCAGTCCTAAAGAATTCAAAATTTTCCAGTCTTTCAAAATAAATATTAACTCTGCTTTTGGTACTAATCTTCTATTAAACACTTGTAAGGGGAGCAAATGTAAAATAATGAAATATCTAGTGTTTTAAATATAGTATCCTCCACATGCTTAGTCGTATCTTCTCAAAGCATAAAAGTATATTTATCGGAAGTGACCTGTCAGGTAAGCATTTTTCTGAACCTATTCGTAAAGAATAAAATTAGTAAGACCTTAAGAATTCACAATAAATTGTACAGCACCCTTGAGGTGATTTTTCATAAAAACGGCGCTCAACAAATTATCCAATTATTATTATTGTTATTAGCTAGCTCTAATTGTCAATTAATATATTATTGCTAGATATATCAAGCAATATCTAATAGAAAGAGCAGTGTTCTTTTGTAGAAAAAAATATTAATCATTATTTTGTGGGAACGACATCAGATTTTCATCAGTTATATCACCAATAAAACGAGGCCATCTAATAGAACGTGACTGACATATTTTAAAACTGAACAGAGGAATTCTATCGACTCGGTATAAAACTTTCTGTACTAGTTATTCGGAAAAGCTCTTAAGTTTTATTTCTCAGAAAAGTTTAAACCGAGAATACTTTTATTTAATAAATAATAATATGTAAAACCGAAAGATATCGACTACCGTCACGAGTGCCTCCAGATTCTCGATGAACAAAACACTTTTTGAAAATAAAATAAAAGTTTATTGAATTGATACAAAAGTACTTTTCACAAGTATTTTGTGTAACGGTATTCGAGTATGGAAAGTTCAATATATCGACAAACTTAACTACCCAGTCAGAGGCGTCACCACTCGTTAACAATGGGAACACCATGTATCCTAGTTTAATCAACAAATTTTGTACGTTAATCACAAAAAAATCTACTGGGTATGATGGAGGGGTGGGGAGGAGATCATTGGGGGACATCTAGGTCTCCGAACCAATTTAGGGCATCAGGCTTCGCCCTCTGGATCTCATCAATCCCGCCAGGGAAATAATGGAGCGGCCATTCATTGACCACATGTTCGGTGGTCTGCACCCATCCATACAGCGACTATTGGAGCACCTTATCCTATTGATGGTGGATCAGAGTTTACATCATAATCTCAGTGGGGTCTTACACGAGATAGCATTTCCAACGTTGACCGATTACCACTCAAGTTTTCACCTGTCTTCTGTGGTGAGAGATTGTCGGAGGAGCCTCTTTCCCTCCACCGTTACTCAAAATAATAAATGGGAACATTTAAATAATGCAAAGGTTTTCATTGAATGTGCCAAAACAGAAAATTAACTTACATTTCAATACTCTATAACCAATCGGGCAAGAAATCAAACTAAAAAACTTTTCGAATAGGTTTTGATTTTTTCTGAATACGTCTTTCACTTTTTCAGTTATTTTCTAGGAATTCTATGGAAGTTTGCGTACCAATATGCGTATAAAATTATAATTTATACGTGCGGATTTGTGTTGGTGGGTGATATCCCAGAATTTTTCATCATATCAGGAGACGAAACCTCTCTTACAAAAAGCTAAGATTCATTAGAGATGTAACCCTGGCATTTATCTAACATAGCTATAATTAAAATATAAGATATGCCATTTCTACGCGTGATATTCCATGAAATTTAGGGATAAATTCGCCACACGCCATACACGCCATGTGCGTACACTTTACATCCAAGTTAGAAAGCAAATGCAAAGGCGGGCAGATCAAGTAAGCAAGTACAATACCGGTAACTGTCCGGAGCCAATGAGACTACGGCATTCCCATTTTAAGTGTGCTATGAGTCTGAGGATGGGGAAGCAGGCTGAAAAGAGGAATGCTTGGTACCTGATTATTCAAGTTAACATTTGCAACGTTTGATTTCTGAATTTTGGTCTGTAATCAAGGCGATTATGATAGTACTATAAAGTAGTTTCATTCAAATTTATAATTATTTTATTCTGGATTTTGACGTGACCTTCCTATTAAAAAAAACATGATTACCTTGAGAAAAATAAAATAATTGAGGTAAAAATTTTAAAATTTCAAATAAGGAATTAATATAATTTTTTCCGAAGAATTATCACCATCTCAATGACAATTCTTTCTTCAAACTTTCTTTAGAAGGACAATATATTTATAATATCTTTTTGTTAGCTCGTAGTAGGAACTACAATCGTGCGAACTCTGGCGAGATAAAAAAAGGTAGTATCCACCATCTTGAACCGGAACGTAATGAACAAATTTTGACACATTAAATGCCAACTGTAGTCAACTAATAGTCAACTGAATTCGTCCTAGTAATATTGTTTGAGCTTTTGAATTATTAGAAGCTCTTACGGCATATCTTTACATTTTCAGAAGTGCTTAAATATACGAGAGGCTCACCGACCGCCCCTGGCTTGTTCCCCCCGCCCTGTAAAGAGAAGAGGAAGGGAAGGCTGAGAAAGCTCGGAGACGAGCGTACAGCAGACATATCAAAGTTTATAATAGTACCTACCCAGTTTTGCGGCTTCGAAAACAAAAGGATGGTATGAGACAAAGCAGTGACAGGTTGGGAAGTAGGTACTATTAAGCTGTATGTATGTTTGCAGGAAGAAAATATGACGTAAGAGGGGGGGCATTGCGAAAATAATATTTTCAGAGCTTTATACTAACATTTTGCTAAGGCAAATAGTACGAACGTAAATTTATATCATATGAAATGAGTGAAATTTTGTGACAAAAATAAATGTACAATTTTTTTATGATGGATTCATTAATTATATACCTACTTGAATACTAAAATAATACAAAACTAAATACTCGAGCGATGTAGATTTCTAGGTGTTCGGTTTCGATTTGGTCATTTGATTTTTTTATATCATACCTCCAAATATTAATTAAGAAACATGTGGTCTGCTTACATCGTTTTTAATTCAATAAACCCACCTAGATTTTATAAAATATTTTTAAGATTAATAAAAAAATTATACAAAAAATCTTTAAATCGATAATTTAATTTAATTTTTTAAAATCACCTATCCTAATTTGAGTAACTATCGCTCGATTGGCTAAAAGATTCTCAGCGGTTTTACTTTTTGAAACAAACTTCTTAATTTTTATTTACTACCAAATAGCGATGAAATTATTTTCGGTTATTAAATATTAAATCCTACCGATATCCTACCGACTGCGCCAATGCATGTTTAGTATTTTTAGTCACTGAGGGAATAATATCTACTAACACTCCGATACAAAGTTTAATATTATTTAATGTACAACTAGAAGGACGGAATTGAAGGAAGATGACTCTAATTAATTTATGCCTTCTACCACTTCCTTACATTAATATTAATTGGTTTAATCGACACAGGTATATCCTAGTAAGACAGACATACAAATAAAACCAATGTAAATATATTTTCTCATAGATAAATAAATAAAAAAAAATAAACAAATAAATTTTGTTTGGAATACTTGCCCGCAGTCCCTCGTTACCCCCGCAGTAATCCTATGATCTTTTTATTTATTCTGATTAAACTGTAAATTCCACTGTATCCTAATAATTTTTATTTTATTTCAGACAAAAGCATTTATAAAAGACACAGATCCCATTATAGTTCTTCGCTTCATTGCATCTCGATAGAAGTAAGAGCTACAAGTCGCCGTAGTAGATATCTCTTGCAATTCATAGAAATACTCCACAGGGTGGCAACATAACAGAAAATCACTTAACACACTTGAAGCTCACAGTTAAGTCTCTAACTTCAAGTGGTTATTAGAGATAAACTTTCGAAAGTGGTATTGCATTCTCATCATTTTATAACAGAACACCCTGTCTCCAGAAAAATAACTTCAGATTTTATTTGGAAGGAACAAAATCGAGCAAAATACGCTAGTATAAAATTATAGCTTTTTTATTATCTAAAGATTATACAACAAAATAAAAATCGCTTTTTTTACACATCAACTTAAATTTCAATTGTCTTTTCTTGAATGAATCAATGAATAAATGGCTTCTTGGATGTGGAAAAAAATATTTTTTATTTATTTTATTGTATATATATATTCGCCCATATGGCTTTTACACATAATGCAATACATATATTTTTTAATTTAATGAAAATAAAAAGTTGATAAAATAAAGGTAACATAAAATATAAGAATCATGTTATGTTATGTAATAGTTGACGCAAAGTAGATAACTTAGAATAAAAGTGAAGTAAAAATAGATGTTCAATTAATAACAGATCACTTTGTATAAACCATATAAAAAAGTGGTTTATATAAAAAGATCTGTTATTGATTAAATAATAAATAATGCCACAAAGTAATTTTGCAAAGTTTGAAGAAGTAAAAATAGATAGTCTGCCAATAACCTAATTAAAATTATTTTTAAATTCATCCATCTAGTTTAAGTATTTGTTACCAAGACTATGCTAACGTTGCATTGGTGAATGCAAACTATATTTGGAATAAGATTTATGTATACAAAATATCAATGTTTGTCTATTGTTCGTGTAGGTACATGTAGATTTATTAATTGCAAGAGTTCATAACATGCTTCGAAGGACCATCAGTGTAGTTTTATGTAGGTATCTTTAACGTAGAATTTAAAGAATTGTTAAATACGCGAACCTAATAAGATTCCACGAGTTCTGGGTCTTGCCAAACGCCTACTGTTCTGCCACTCACCAGAACCATTTGTATCAAAATGTTAAGCCTGTCGCGTCTCCCTAAATAAGCTCAGGTTTTTTTTCGCTGACACATGACTTAAAAAACAAGCGGAGTGATGAAAAAAGTTTTTTCATTACGTTTTAAATTTCAAGAGCCGCCTTGGCCAGTGAAGTGAGCCTCTCACACGTGTAATGAATTTAAATTGATAATCAATATTAGACTAGTGGGGATGGTACGAGACTTTACCAAAAAAAATTTAAGTATTAGTGAGGGCAATTCCGGAGCTGTTTTGGAAAATCCGTTTTTCTTGGATAAATAATCTCAAAATCACGATTAAATCCGAAAATATTTAAAATAATTTATTACTCTAGAATTTTTTGCATGAAATGTTTGTCCACTGGTACAAGAAAAAGGGTAGGAATCTGGGGGTCGATCTGTTCAGGAGTGATCCTTCCTAAGGATGAATTCTCCACAGTGGTTCAAGGCGATAGGTCGAGAGAGTCCGACTGGAGACGTAAAAAATCCGGCCCGCAATAGTCGGGCCGTCGGCGTCGGGCGAAGGCATCCGCCGCCGAAACCAGCCTCACCCGATGAACCTGGGTATCCCTGTTAGGTCACAAAATGTGTCGTTTCACTTGGGACGACCTATGGCAGTGGTGTTAGTTATTTAATAAATGGTTTCAGGGACGATGGTACCGCGGTATTGGTATTGAGAAACTGCGACTTTGTATGTATTATAGTTTTTTATTAACGACTTCTTTTTAATTTGCAATCTATTTCCTAAACCTTCCAGAAGAATAAGCCCTTGTCTCCAAACAACCTCAAGTAAACATCGGAAATTGATTTTACGTTAATTAAAACAGGTATTTCAATCAGATAGGAAAGGAAATGAAGTGTTCAAATTGAATTGTCTGGAATAGAGTTATATTGTCCGAACGAGAAGAGAATCGATATTTTAATTAACTGACTAAACTCACACTCTTTTCCCGCAACGGTAGACAGAGAGGATGGAACGCCAAACAAATCTGCTCTAGCACAAATGCCTACTGCGAATAGTGGACACCTCGTCCAAAAAAGAATGTCTATTTTTTTTACATTAAATCTACACAGGAGGCCTTAAGAAAAATAATATCCCTCAGGCCCTATGTCATCTTAAGGGACGTTTTGTGCAGGGTCTTTCCAAGGAAAGAAAGGAGTGGAATTTCTGGGAAGGAAAAAGATATGATGGGTAGGTAGGAATCTGAGGGTCAATGAGTCTAGGAGTGACAGTCGTATGAATTCAGTGTAAGGCGATGGGTCGAAAGAGTCCGGCTATAGAAGTCAAAAGGCCCCTTTCAATCAGTATCTTTTGATCCGGCTCGCCACGCAGTAGACAAGAAACTCATCCCATGAACCCGGGCACCCCTGCTAATTCAAAAAACGTATTAAATCAGTACGTGATTGATTTTTTTGATTGGTATTAGAATGCCAGAGCGGACTGATAGTCTCATTTACTTCGCCAAAATGTATCAACTAGTACAACATTTAACCTCCAAAAAATAATATTTTCCTTGGTTAACTATGTATGTAATATTCAATTCTGAACTCGTTTAAAAATAAAAATAACAACCCGTGTTAGTCCACAACGTGTATTCCGTTAAAAAAATATATTAAATTGCATGAGACCGAGGACATTTCATGTCGATGATATCGACACGTCAATTTAAATATGAAACGAATATCCATTTTATGAGTGTTCAAAATTGATGCTTGTATATTTATTTACCGAATTCATGAATCAATTATTTTAAAAAGAAATAGTTAAAATACGTGTCATATACGCCGAACTTAATTTATAAAAAAATATAAAAATGTACAAGGCTTGCAGAAAAGTTGATATATGTCGCACATTAAAATAATAATGGATATATTTATCAAAGACATTATCTATATTGCATTTAGTTCGGGAAGAATCTTACAAATCATACACGAATAAACCAATAAAAAATACGTTTAGAAAATGAGGATAATGTTGATAGTTCTTAGTCGAAGTATGATACTGTTAAATATGACCGAACGAGATAGGGTCGAAATAGCTCTGTCGTTAGAGCAGAGTCACGACAAGGCTAAGGTCCTAGATTCAATTCCTAGATGCGACCGAATCTTTTTCTGATTTTCATGTTTCAAAATTTCATTTGAGAATGGCTAATATTTAACAAACTGTTCCAGAGTGACACATACTTTCAAAATCGTCTTGGTGAAAGGCCACCATTCAGAAAAGAAATTATGGCTTTAACCATGTTTGGTGACCAGATATGAATAGCCAGGTACTTCCCCAACTTTCTCCAGCCCATCTCTTTCTCCTCCCCATTAACCTTAATCCTTACTGGATACAGACGCTCGGAAGTAGTAGGGACGCTTCTGCAGTACTCACGTAAAACATAAATAAAAAATAAATCCATAATTCCTTCTTACTTCTTTCTCGAATTTCATTAAATTTGTTCGCTTAATAATTTTTTTATCCATAAAACAAATCCCGATAAATTGCAAAAAATGTTTGTACCTGGTTTTAGTGATTATGGGAAATCATTTGAAAATTCTGAAATTCAAATAAATTACAAAACAGACTATTTCTACAAAAGACTCACAAACTTAAGGGTACTTTATTAAAGGACGTTATTTTTAAACACACATCTCGAACACCAATACAAATTTTTAAAAAATGAACTCTGCGACAATCAACTTGTTAGGGATTCTTTTTATCATTATCCTGGTTTATACCTACACCTGGTCCCTATTTATATCAGTGAAGTCATAAGTTCAGTGCCTTGACAGTCTTCTTCAAAACGAACAAAGTGTTCAATGAACAGTATCTTGAGTTCCGTGAAAAACTTCTAAATTACAACTGTGTTAATCGGCGCAAAGTGGAAAGTGGAAATTGGACAAGAGACACCATTATTCTGCTGAAGTGAGTTTATGCTATCCTTTTTTCCTACCTTCCAGACAATTTCTAAAACAAATATTAAAAAAATGAGCTGTATTTTACAAATGGTACAAAACTCAATACGTACTGTTATTCCAGTAGGCCTACCTACTTAACAAAGATTTGATCGCAGGCTTTACGCAAAAATGTTTAATAACTTTGATTTTGTTTTATGGTAGGTACCTATATGAAAATTTCAGAGAACGGAATCTTCATTTTGAGTTCGATTAAAATTTCTATGATGTTGTAAGGAATTGGTTTACATTCTGTCAAAGCTTTTCTACCTCCCGAATTCAGGATATGTATTTTTACGATATTGGCATAGTAATGATTTATCTATAATTAAAAATGAATAATTACATCGTTTTGACCACTTTTATTGCTAAAAACCCAATATTTTTCATGAGCAATGCTAACTTCATCACCGTTCACTTGAAACTAATTAGATACTACCGTACACTTAAATATGTGAACGGTTTAATTTATAAAAGAAAAAAATTTAACAAAAGGTCACTTAAAGATTTTTTGATTAATGTAATATTTAAACTCTTCTATAAACTATTTCTTATTTCTGAGATTTCAAGATTATCTAAATAGATACCATTAATATTACAGTGAAACAACTCAATTCCATTATTATTATAAAAATATATGGTTCTTTATTAGAATAAATGATTAGCAAACTCGAAACACCTCGTATGTTCCTTTATCCTAATTTCGAAGTTCCTTGAAGTTTAACATAAAACAAATCACAATCCTTATAATTTAGTTTATAGACTAGATTTTTTTCATTTTGAAGTCCCTATCCTTATTTTTTAATGTGTTATTTATTAGTTTATTCTTTTTAGAGTTGTGTTTGGTATATTCTTTGTAATAGAATTGTTTTTTTTTTGTTTTGAAAAAACTATTTTTTCCATTTTTCTTCTCCTGATCTTTTTTACAGGACATTTATGATTTTAGAAACTAATTCTTGTTTAGAATGTTTTCAAATAAGTTTGAGTTATACCCACTTTAAATTACAATTTGTTTATTTCTATTAAGTTTATGAAAAAATACTTGGAGATAGAGGAACATTAATTAGTAAATCTGTTAATCGTTGAAAGAAATCTGATAAAATTTAAGAAAATGGATGATTTGACATGTTGTGGATAATTATATCTGTAAATGCATCTGTGGGAAAAATATTTAAAATCAAATTCATTATAAATAATTTATATTGACATTTAGTCAAATATTTAGGTAAATTAAATTTTTTATGAGCTTGATTAATAAATTAAGAAATGTTTTGAGTTGTCTCAATGATGGAGCCACAAAAAAGTTTGCTGTGTTTGAGGAAATAACTATTATCTATAATTTTCTTTCACAGAATATCTGTAGATACAATAAAGTAGATACCCCGCTTACTAAAACTCTAGATCAAGGAGCTCAGGCGTCATGAAAATCGCAAAGATATTTCTATCTGTAATTGAAAGGTCGATGCAATAATGTTCTGACCAGAGTCAAATCCATCATGCACTTGGTCGTGAATATATATATACAGCATTGAAATAAAAATTTACCTCCAAAATTTATTATTATTAGTTTCAAGTTTTTTAACTATTCGATAAGGTAAATACTAGTTTCAAACTTTTTCATTATAATATTTGGATAATTTGTTTCCGCAGTTTTTTAAAATCACCTTAAGTCACGGTGCACCCGCTCAAACATAGGAAGATGGAGAGATATGTAAAAAATAAATGATAAAGGGAGCGCGCTTATATTAAAAATGATAATATGTAGGCGAAAATTGTGAAAATGTTTTATAAAACATGATTCGTTTTAAATAGAGTAAAAATCTCGTGGGGAATATCTAAAATAGCATGTAAAGAAACACTGAATTTTTTCATATGTACATATGATTCATAAAATAACTGAAATAAACGTGTTTATAATATTTTTTTTCTATGATAGAATTTCACATAATTGCTGTCTGGCGTAGGGAATGTGTAAATATTATCTTCAAGAATAACATATATGTTTTGAAGAGTTTTAAAACTTAAAGTAACTATTTAAGAGGCCGGTATTCGAATTTCTACCGATTTCTTGCAAACCTTCCTAAAACATTTGAAGTTTTTAGGCTCTTAAAAAAATATATGTTATTCTTGAAGATAATATATCTAGACATTAGTTGCGCCCAAACGCAAATTATATAAAATTCCCCGATAGGAAAAAATCGCAAAGTATGCTCAAAATATTATTATAAACACGTTTGTTTCAGTTATTTTACAAGTTATATGTATGAAAAAATTCATAGCGTTTCTTTAAATTCTGTTTAAAGCAATTATCGTAAGATTTTTGCTCTATTTTAAACGAGTCGTGTTTTATTAAAGATTTTCATGATTTTTGAATCGATTTTATTATTGTAAATGTTAGCGCGCTCTTCTAATATTCGTAATTTCATATTTCTCCGTCTTCTTCTTTTTGGGGCCGGGAACGGAGCCCTAAGGAAAATATGTAATAATTCGGTAGAAAAAAACGTTCGAAAAATGATCAAACGAACGAACTTTCTGTAAATGAACGAAATATTCCTTTTCCCTTGTAACTGACTAGGGATCAAATAATATAATATAATATTTGTTTTCTTACTCTAAGGCCGAACATTTGCCGGAAGTAAACGTTTATGAGGATAAACGCAGCGCTTAACGCCCGGAAGCGGATGTTCGATTAAAGGAAGCTGCGACAGGTCTTTCGGAGAAACTCATTTTCCCCCAACCGTCCATTTTGCAAGTTCCTACATAGCCAGGATCACGGCTTTATTTTCTGCTCGATAATGACAGGAACAAAGATGGAGGATTATAAGGTTACCTTGAAGATTTACTTGAACCATTATTGACGGAATATTATTGAAGGTTTTTCTGTTAGTATTTAAAACTGTTTGACTTTACATTCGCTTAATTTTTTTGATGTTTTATGAGATCTAGATATATTTTTCGGAAAAAAGTATTAGAAAACATATTAATTTTCATTGAATCATTTAGATAGGCGCTTGCTATTACCTAGATTTTATGAGTTGCAAATGCTTTCTCAGAAGTAGTAGATGATTTCTATTCCACATAATATAGTTACAAACAGGCTATAATAAAATACCTCAATAAATCAGTGTTAGCGTATAACCTACTAGTTTTCTGCACGGGTTCTGTGTAATTTGTTTAGCATAATTTAATTAGCATGATAACCGTTGTACAAAATTATTATGCAAACAACATGTTTTATAAATACCTGTATAGGCGTATACTAATATAAATAAGTAAATAAATACGCAAATACTCTTCGCGTTTAAAGTTTTTTTTTAAATTTCCGATGTGAACACCGTACGACTGTTCCAACTACCTCCAAGTCAGAAAGACTATAGCATCTTTAATTATTGGGTATGGTTTGAGGCTTATATAAGGGATATGTAGTGAAGAATAGTTGGGAATTACACACCTTGTCACCAAACACGGCCAAAGCCATTTAAAGCAAAGTTTTGATTCGGATAGAATCTACCGCACACATCTCAATAAAGATTTTTAGATTTTTTTTCAGGTTTTTTTCAATTCAGAACACATACTAAAATATCTTTAATGGTAAAAGATCGTACATGCTTCTTTTTGGGTGTAACTGCGCGTAAACCCTTTGTTAAGATGTAAATAAAACGGTTTATAGAGCTAAAATACTATATATCCCAAAAAGGGTTTTAATACACTTTATGTGATATAGCATAAGGGTTCCAACTGGCCGAAGCAAGAGGAAATATGTTTTCCCAAAATTTATTGAGGAATGTTTATGGGTGAAGAAACTGAAGAAGGTTAGGAAAATGTAGGATGGAAAGGTATTCAGATCTACTTACTAAAATTTCGCTACACTCAGTCAATAAAGTTATTATAATACATGTTTGAATGTAGCTATAACTTTGTGGTTATCCATTACAAATAAATGACAGAATATTTCTTTTTCATTGAAGAAGAATATAACAAAGATAATATAACGACAATATTAAAGAGAACAAGAAACAGAAAAAGATAATGGTCGCAACTGGGACTCGAACCCAGAACCTCTCGTCTATCCGAGACGTGCGTTTATCAATTTCGCCATCGCCACCTACCGTCATATTAGTCAATCTCATATTTCATATATAAGAATTAACAATATTATCTTTATCTAATTTTTTTTCAAGCCTTTTTATTGGAAACAAACATTCTAAGAATTGGTTTGTAACCTAGATAGCGCGTACGTGCAACACACGTCCCGGAAAGACGAGAGGTTCGGAGTTCAAGTCTCAGTTGCGACGATTATCTTTTTCTGTTTTCCTGTGTCTTGTTCTCTTTCATATTTTCGTTTATTATCTATATTATATTCTTCTTCGATGATATATCATTGATGGCAATAACCTTCAAAAGTTATAAAATGAGATATTTCTTAAAAAAATAAAATATTTGTTTGTTTGAACGGCTACATTTTTTTTATATACGCCGAACAGTTTCGGAACAACCATTCCTTCCTGAGGGCAAAAAATACTAAATTGACAAAACAAAAGGTGAATTTACTATATTACTAAATTCTTTGGGTGGGGGTATGGCAAGGGATTAGTGGTAATCAAAATCAATAAAAAAAACATATTCCCCCCCCCCCCCCCTCTCCCGCACTACCACTCCTATATTAGTATAGCTGTTGGCTTAGGTCAAAATGTAGATAAGAACCTATTTTATATTCGTATCTACCTATACTAAATATTCATATTAGAATACTAATATTTGAATTTACGCTATCAAAGAAATAATATTGACAGCCCACGTCAAACATTTACTTAGTAACACGCTTTGCCAATAAACGTATAATAGATAATTTCATAA
This sequence comes from Limnephilus lunatus, assembly GCA_917563855.2. Classification (NCBI taxonomy): domain Eukaryota; kingdom Metazoa; phylum Arthropoda; class Insecta; order Trichoptera; family Limnephilidae; genus Limnephilus; species Limnephilus lunatus. The sequence goes on from OU830596.1 coordinate 30,311,105, forward strand.
CGCCACAGCTTATTCATAACGCCAGAGCTTACCAATATACATAGCCCATGTTACTCGCAAATAAAGTAGCTTTCGATTAGTGGAAGAATTTATAAATTCCAAAACCATCCATACAAATTTTAACACTTATAATATTAGTAAGATTAATGAATAAAACCTCAATTAGCGACTCTCAATAGAAAATATGAAAAGAAATATCAGAAAAAACATACAGTCCAGTCGGTAAAAAGATAAGATCCTAGGGGATAGGATCCCATTAGCTCAGCGGTAGAACATCGCCACGGCAAGGCAAAGGTCCAGGGTTCGATTCTTTGATGTGACCGTATATTTTTCTTTTTCGTTATTTGTTTTTGGGGTGGTATGCCATGTTGGGCTACCTTCTTCTTTATCCAACGTTTCGGATAGCGTTGCAGTGTCCATCATCATGATCGGACCTTCCCCGACGATGGTCACTGCAACGCTGTCCAAAACGTTGGCTTAAGAAGGAGGTAGCGCAACACGGCATAACACCCCAAAAATAAATAACTTAAATGCTTTTGGCCGTGAAAATCTAAAAACGTATCCGTATAGTTTTTCTGTTTCAAATTTTCGATTGTGAGTCGCAGATATTGTCTTTATTAATAAAATAAAGAAATATTGTTTAATTTAATTATTATAATATCATTAGCAGTAATTTTGTTTTAGGAACGTGGCTAAACAAAACAACGCAAGAATAATATTATGCCCTTAATTCCTCCAATTACATTATGTCAATACGTTAACCGTTTTGATTATAAATTCACCTGTGGCGTGTGGATAATGACTACTGTGAAATAATATAGATAGATCCTTCGTCTGTTATCATACGGATAAAAGCCATGTCGTGCCAAAACATATTATTACCTGATTTTCTTTATCAAAAAGGATGAATAATATTATTATCTAAATGTGAAAAATTTTTTTTGCTACAAAACATGGGATTAGGTATAATATATTTGTAGTTTTCAACATTTTTATTTATTTATAAATATGAATTTCTGCAAGAAAACAAGAGTTTTGAGATTCGCTCTGAATAAATCGCTTTTAAGTTTTTGTTTTACTTCTTATTCACATTTGAAAAGAATCAAATGTAAGAAACTATGAAGATATACATTTTATGGTGCTGTAACCGTTGACACCCCGGGGGTTGCCCCCTGACATACTTATATACAATTTGCAGTCAGTTTAGAAAAAAATACGTTTCACCTACTCACACAAAATAGAACTAAGTGCCCCCGAAGGGATGTGCAGAAATTATATAACACAAAATAACATAGTATAAAACATATGTTCATTAAAATGCGTCAAGCATAAAACTACATACATACATACTACATATAAATATAAACAATCGACACTGTTAATAATTTCGTTTGGTATCCATACCAAATTATTATTAAAGGTATTTTTGAAGTCAATTTTAGGTTTGAAATTTATAAATAATGCACAAAAAATTATAATGCTGTAATAATTATAATTTCGGCGGCCTTCTGCCGCGTCACAGTATATTATTTAGAGTTATGTGAGCTGTTCCCAGGTACTTCATCTTGACACACTTATCCGTGCAGGCTGCCAAAATAGGCATTAATAAACCAATGAACTAATTTTGAATACATTTTCATATTCACAAAATTTACATTGGCGCAGCCAAATACTGTAATTTTGATTGTTTCAAGCTGTATGTGAGTTACGATGAGAAAACGTTGCAAGTCTTTGGAAAAAGGCCGCAAAAGTCAGCGAAGGTGTTCTTCAATCGTGAGCTACGGAGTTTTTATTCAATAATTTTGTTTTGAAAAAAAAAAACAAATAAGCCATTTTTTAAATTATTAAGCTTTGGGTAATAAAAACTGGTAATGTTATATTAACATTTATGGTTTTGGTTTATTCGTTCGTATTGCCCAAGTGAAGCCAATTACATAGTCATTTCTATCAGTGTTGTAAAGTGTTTGGCTATCAGAAAATTCAAATTAAAATCAAATATTTGATTTTATTTACATCGAAATGATGCGTATTGGGTTTTGATTCCCACGAGAACTAAAACTGCAATTACTGTATCATGTGAATCGATTTATAATATTTCGTATTTATTTCACTGTCCGATAAGCTATGTGAACTTATCAAACAGATTTTCAGGCATACTTATGTTCAGTATGAGTTTAATCTAGTATTTAGAGCAAATAAAATACTCGACTTTGGGGAATTATTTAATAGATATGACTAACTAATATTAAGGTCCGTTAAAGCGGCCGAGAATTTCAATTTCGTCGAAATATGATCTTGCAACTGTATAGGGTGGTTCCGATGAGAAAGATTGTTTTTTCTCGTTATCAGCATTTTAAACTAAAAAGTGAATATCAATTTTATTTTATTTTTATTTTGCTTCAATGTGTGCCTCTACATTAAGGTCAGCAATAAAAATGCTCAAATGCGCCATGATCACATTTTAAAAATTATGTACTTTTGGTGATTATTTTTTGATCATCAGTAATTAAATTTTTTCAATAATTTCTAAGCAAGAAGTGAGTAGAAATAATCTGATATATATTTATTTGCAAGACCATAAATAAATAGACAAACTCAAATATTTTCGTCGCAAAATAAGTGCGCAGATTTCTTTTACAATAATTTTATTTGAAATAAAATTAAATTTCTGGAGAGTAGCTTTCCTAGATAAGTTATTGATTTATTTTACTGTATTATTATATATGATTTAAAATGTGTGTTGTACAATACAACATTTTGTTTGAAAATTTGACATATATGCCAACGATGAACGAAATAAACATATATTTTTTTAAATTTAACTAAAATAAGTTATAATCTTTAGAAATCAATTCAAAGTTTTTTTGTGGAAAAGAGTCGATACGACTAGAATTTTATTTAAAATGAAATATTTTCGGCTGTGCTGTCTTTAAGCCATTTCTACTCCATACAGTGATATAAATATAAAATACAACATTAAAGATCTCGGTATCGTCTTTGACCGCAAACTAATGTTCTCGAACCACATATCACGACTCACTCCAGCTCGCTATAAACTCCTGGGTTAATCACCAGAACGTCTAAAAAGTTTAATGACCCAGATGCAAGGATAGCCATGTTCGATGGCATTTTAAGAAGCAAGCTGGATAATGCCAGTGGTAAAATAATGGTGGAAGCTAAGTAGTGGAAATAATCCAGATTTTTTTTTAAATTAATGAGCCATATGGATTTATTTGAGGCAACGAACAGATTCACCCTAGAAACCAGACGTTATGCAAATTTATCAATAGGGTACTTAGTTTTAATATAGTATCTCTATTGATAGACCTTTTCTCGATACATAGTATCTCTATTGATAGACCTTTTCTCGATATAAAGTATCTCTATTGATAGACCTTTTCTCGATATATAGTATCTCTATTGATTGGCTTTGTTTCTAGGAATACTATTGCTTATATGTATCTGAAAGCTTCGGAAGTAGTCATCACCGCTACTTTTAAACATACCACATAGCAGTACAGTATGTTCTAGCATAACACAGCATGTTCTTGCACAACATAGCATGACAAGAAGAATGGTGCTATTTATTGAAATTTCCAAAACGATAGATTTATGATACTATTGATACGCCATAGATTGTACTGCTTCGAATACATCTCTGACGCAAATAATCGAAATTTGATAAGCACAAACAAGTAGGGAGAAGAAAGAGATTGGAAAAAGTAAGATTGGGAAGAACTTAGCTCTTCAAATCTGGACATTATAGGCAAATTTTTAGTGTTTAATCGTTGTCTATCATCAGGGCGACATTGAAAGTTTAGTATTATACAGTTCTTTTTTGTCATTCACTTTCATACACCGTACATAATTCACTTAATCATTATCATTTCTGCTTGAGGCCTCTCCAAATTCTTTTTCTTTAAATACGCCCTTCACATTTTCTCCGGACACGTACAAACTACGCATATATTTCCCAATATTACTCATTATACAAAGGAATATTTTCACAAATTGTAATTTTTCATATTAAGAAATTAGATTTTTTTTCCTTTAATTCAGTTTAGGCTGTTACTGCGTGGAATACAAATCGAGACTTCAACAAATTCAGTAGAATTATGAAAATTATTAAAAGTCACGAAAGATTATTTATTCAACAAGTTCAAGTATTTTCATTCGTAATTAATTTATGCGATGGGAAAAAAATATTATCATATATTACGAAGATTTCGTATTCATCAATTGGCATTTAATGTGAACTTCTAAATCGTTTAATCTAAATATATTTTCGAGCAGATGAAATTTTGTTTTGTAAATTAAATTCTTAATCGTATTTAAAATGATAAAAGAAAACGTAAAAATTATCTTACTTTAAATACCTATGTTAAATTATTAGGCAATTAAGGAACACGTTTCAAATCAGTAGTTTTATAAAACATTTAGCGATTAACCTAATTTATGTTGCCGTTTTAGCTGAAAGGTACAATAAATGGTTGTAAACATTATTTATGATTTCGAAAATTTCTAAATAAAGTTATTATTTCACGTTACCAGTCGAAAATAAGGTCACTTATACATTTTTAATGGCACGAAACAATTTACTAATTAACCACACAGCATACTTTTAACGCGATTTATAATCACACTACGAAGCACTATTTATATTTCTATTTTGTTATTATTATTAATATCAAAGTGAAGAAAAAACGAAAATTGTTTTTCTGTCTACAGGTGGTTACTCAGAAAACACACCCAGACTCCGGGCATACAAACGAAAAATACCAAAACACACTTAAAAACTCGCCAAAAAAATGACAAAGAACTAATTTAAATTGTTTAAATACACGGATATAATATAACTTGTTATGTTTTCGAGTAACTAGGTAAATGACATGTTCGTTCTGTTAACTGTTGCTTTTTATATACGTTGGGTTGGAATACGTCTAAACCCTGGGAATTTGCCCGAAATACTGACTCACGCTCTCAGGGACGGTACTACGCTTCGGGAACGGAGCCTGAACGAGCAAGAAAACTACCCTAAAACAAAGCCTCCGTGGAAAACGAAAAGTGCAATACAACCGCACGTTTTCAATGCAGGAAAAATTAAAAAATATTTTTGACTGATTCACACATTTGCTTTAAAAATGATGAGATAGTATTTAAGCTTTTTACGCATGTCTTCGGGGAGGGTAGTTTTGTTTGGTACTGATAAGTAAAACGTGAATTTGAGCAGAAGGGTGGTGAAAATTTATCAATTCTTTCTGTGTTGAATCTACCTTTTTGTGAGTTTTCTTTGCTTTTCATGAGTTTTGTTACTTTGGAATAGGGTTTAAAAGAGGAGGAATAATAAAAGGTATCTTGAGAGAAGAGTATAATGCCCCATGAGCAAAATGCATTTTCAAGGAAAATCTACGTTATGGAAACATAAATATTAACTCCTAACTACGTTATTTACTATGGCGCAGCCATGTTGATGTTAGGTTGGATGTAAACCACACAAATTGTGTAAAATGTTTACGAAATAAATAACAAGAAAATTTCTTCTTCCTATTAATATTAAATAGGAATGAACGTGTAAGTAATTCTGAACGTTATTCTTGAAACAGCGCGAACGATAATGTATAAATTAATATTTTAAAATTAAATTTCCTATTTATATTTTTTTTAAATCCATATTTTTACTGCGTCGATAGTTTTTAAAATACTCAATTTTTTCAGGTTATTGTCTCCCGTTTCCTAAACATTCAAGATTTATTTATTGTTATTGGTAGAACTCCGTTTCATTTTAATTTCTTTTTTATAACTATATTATTGAAGGATATTATTATTTAATTTATGAAGACAGTTTATTATAAACAAAAAAGGCTAAAAATATTTTCCGTCATTTTACTCGGAAATCAATAAGGATAGGTAATAAAATAAAAACAATAAGTTTTTCACGATAAGTACCTTTACTAGAAATGATATAAATGTATCGTCTGTAAGTGTTTTCGTTGTTAGTTTTTGGGGTGTTATGCCGTGTTGCGCTACCTCCTACTATAGCCGACGTTTCGGACAGCGTTGCAGTGTACATCATCAGGGCAGATCCGGTAGATCCGACGATCCGTTATAGTAGGAGGTAGCGCAACACGGCATAACACCCCAAAAACTAACAACGAAAATGCTTTTGGCCGTGAAAATCTAAAAACTTATCCGTCTGTAAGTGGTTTAAACCACAGATTGATAATGCCTTCAGAAGGCGAAATAGCTGTTACGCATAATAATAATAAACACACAGCAAAACTTGTTTATGATAAACTATTTTTATACATTACCTTAATAATAATATTTTTGAATATATTAAATAAATAAAAACACTGAAGATTGTTTAGGTACTAATGGTAACATCTTTGTTTTATTTAATTGAATAAAGCCTATGGTTACGTTTGAAAATAATGACGTAGCAGATTTAGTATAAAACCTAACAATTCAATTTGATAGGCCGGTATGGATACAAACAACTACACAATACTACATTTTGGGAGGTGGGTGTGGGTACCGCCGCCCTGGGAACCATTTATTGTATAACCAACACCTCTATTATAGGTCACCCCAAGTGGTTCGCAACATTTGGTGACTTGACATGGGTGCCCGGGTTCATGGGGTGAGGTTTGTCTAGGTCTTGGCGGCGAATGCGTTTGACCGCCTTACTACGTGGCGGGCCGGATTTAGTGTATTAGTATTCTTATAAATTTAGAAAGGATTTAGCTTATTTAGTATTTCTATAGAGCCAATGAACGAAGAAAGGAGTGTAAGGAGTATATGTACATGACGCAAAAATGAATGATAGAAAAAATCGGGTACGTCCGAGGAAGACATGGTAGGATCGATTAATGCAGATGCTTGAGTCGGGCCATGGTCAGAATAATATAAGAGACGATGTATGAATGTGAATGCATTATGGTTAGTTAGTTAGTTATAAAGTCAAGTAACCGTTTTACCCAAGTACCTGGTTAACTTTATTAATTATTATGTTAATCTACAAGTACGTAAGCGAGTATATCTCTATTGCAAATAAAGTTATAGTTTAGCAGCAAAAACTACGAGAATAAACCAAGTTTCTCTATTTTTGAACTACAAAAATGACGTTAAACAGTTTTAAGTTACAGACCAAAGTTAATATTTAAGTTCTGCCATTATACGAGTACCTACCTGCTGTTTTACAACCGGCCAATGAAGAAATAATTTATGTATTTATTGATCTATATAAGGTATGTTTACATTATATTATTCGATGCTTGCCTCACTAGGGAATACCTGTGTTGAGACAGGCGTAGAGGTACATAAATGAATATCATATATCATTATTATATAGTTTTTAAAAATATTTAAAATTAAAAACATATTCATTTGAATATAATTAATACATATGTATAAGAGTATTTAAGAATATCATAAGAATATTTAACGTTAGATACATATAAAATTTGATTAATATTAAACATAAAGATGATTGAAAGTGTGGGTAAAACTCATAAAGAGAGTTATCTTTTAAATGAAGGAATAGATGAAATAAAGTTGTAAATCCTGACAAAACTATTTATGGAGTTATATATAGAATTTTATTATGTTAATTTGTTTTATATGGTTAAGGACGCATGTAAATTGATATTTGGTTACGCCAATACATATACCTACACATACACACACCTACATAGCACACATACATACTGTTACTGCTTGGGATTGGTATTAATATTGTTGCAAATCCTGTCCTACCTTGTTCCCAAAATCCGCACCTATAACTACCTTCACCACGTGAGTCTGCAATCAACAGCCCGCGCCGCAACATACCCTATAGCCCCCGTGCTCCCGCTATCTGTTAACCTAATTCCGCCGTGTTCGCCGTGTACACGAAACGCACGCCTATTGCTGTTTTCAGTGCCAATTGGACGGGGAGAAAGAAGACAAAATTGCCAGCATACAAGTTCTTTATCCTGTTTCGGTGAGTCCTTTCCTTTATATGCAGCATATGTTTTTTCCTCGTTCCAAGCAGTAAACAGTAACACAAAATTCAAGGTCCTTCGTCAGTCAATTTTCGCACATATCAAATCCACTCTACACACACACTATCTCATTCATCTTGATCCAAACGAGCCGGACATTTTTGAACCATAATATTAGTAGATAATAATCCAGCAGAGTGTGAATACGTTTTACAATACCGCATATAAATAATTACCCGCATACCCGCAGTTTGATATACCTACATGAGTAATTTTGTTTCTTTATACCTATCGTATTATGGTTGGAAATAACATATTTACCCGCTGTTAGAATAAATAGATACAAGACACTGCTTTGATATTTATTTCTGATAACTCATGTAATTATATCTTGCTAATCAAATCGCATTACCTACCTTATAAATAATACGATTATTTCTTAATGTTCGTATTGTTTATATTATTGGATTACATTACAAATAGAATAATACGATCGTAATATTTATAATTTGTTAATGATAATAAACGCAAAATAAAATAGTGCACGGCGCATCTGTTAACCTTTCACAGCTCACCAGTCAATTTAACCCCGTGCGGTTATCACTGTGAAGTAATTAAATATTTATTAAATATTAATTAATTAATTCCGCATAAATAATACAGACACATTATTTTAACCGCAGTTTTAGTTGTTTATCGTCTCATATTTTGTAAAATATAACCGGAATAAATAAAATGGCTACAAGCGCGTCATCCGGGTCGTCTCGGGACGAAAGACGTCTCAAACGTTTAAATGCTAAACTATCAGCTAGCTTTGCAAGCTTACAGTCGGTGCATGACAAGATAAGGAAAGCTTCGGAAAGCATTAGCAATCGCCAATCTTTTTTGTCAGGCGCAACTACTGTTGAAAAAATTCGTTCTGAATTTATAACAATTTTAGATGAAAAAGTGGATTGCGAACTGGAATTGAATCCGGAAGCAATTGCTGAATACTCTCAATTAAATGCATTTGAAGAACTCTTCGGGGTTATTAAATATACCGAAGCAAATATGCTGTCCAATCCAGTTGCGAAACCTCGCCGTCAAATTAAGTTACCGCCTTTGGAAATAGCGTGCTTTGACGGAAAATTAGATAATTGGCCTCTTTTCTATGAAACATATAATTCGGTTATACATTTGAATGATTCTCTGGATAATGCTGAAAAGATGCAGTATCTGATGTCTAAATTAACCGGAAAAGCATTAAATATTTGCAAAACTATTACGCCTACTGGTACAAATTATCAAGTTATTTGGGACGCATTGTGTACTAAGTATAATGATCAACGCGTTCTTGCTGAATCATACTTTGACCGATTGCTGAAATTGCCTCCAGTTAACTCGGCCACGCCCGCTTCTTTAGAGAATTTCACAGATGCATACTCCGCTAACATCGCCGCGCTGAAGCAATTAAAAATAAAAGACCTCGCAGAATTCATATTGCTACAACTGGGTCTTAAACGGCTTGGCATAGAGACTGTAAAGGCTTTCGAATCTTCTATTAAAAATAATGAAAATCTACCTTCCAGCGCGGAACTAATCGACTTTGTAAGACAACAGCAACGAATTCTCAACCGCGCGCAAATTACGCAACCGACCTCGAACCGCCTTGGCTCAAATATTAATTATTCCGCTAAACCGCAAAAAACTAATTCCGCAAAGGCATTTATTAATGTCGAAAAAATCGATAATCACTCCATCGAAATTTGTTTTTGTTGTCAAAAGGGATCGCACCCTTTATACCAATGTTCTAAATTCATAAGTCTAGAACCGCGCGATCGATTTAACTTTATTAAGTCATCGAATATTCGTGTTTGTGTGAACTGCCTCAGTACTAGGCACATCACAAAAGCTTGTAAATCAAAGAGTACATGCAAAACATGCGCGCTCAACCATCATAGTTTATTGCATTTCAAACAAACTGATGGGCGAAAGTCACAAACAGACCCAATACCATCTCCCGCGTTACAAGCAGATGCCGATAATGATAACTTAAATTCTTTGAATCCGGTTTCGCTATGTGTAACAAATTCATGCCCTAGTGCAAATACTACTGCACTCTTAGGAACGGCTGTTTGCACTACCAGAGACGCTAAGGGCCAGGTACAGACGTTACGGGCTCTAATAGATAGCGGCTCCCAAAGGGACATAATTACGCGCAAATGCTGTTCACGCTTGAATCTTACGGTGCGGTCATCTCCAAGTACTTACGTCACGGGAATAGGTGACGTAAGAAATGTGACAAATGGCGTAACTTGCTTAAAGTTACATTCCCGCTATGACATCACTCAGTCGTATACGATTAAACCATATGTAGTAGAAACTATAACCAGTGAGTTGCCTACTGTTAACATTAACCGTTCCTCTTTGTCGTATCTTGACAATTTGCCCTTAGCAGACACAACATTCTGTACGCCCGGTGAGATTGATATTATCTTAGGATGTGACATATTTGCTCGCATTCTAAAGGCAAACAAAATATCAGGTTCTCTCGGCCAGCCATTTGCTATTGAAACCACTTTGGGATATCTCATCTTGGGTACTGCCCCAACGATGATTGAAAACCCAAGTATAAACGCCACGCAATCATTTTGTACGTTCACGCAAAATAATGATTTTTGCCTGTCGCGCTTCTTCGAATTGGAAGACATTCCAGATGAGAAGTTTTTAACGCCTGATGAACAAGAGTGTGAGGAAATTTTTAAACTCACTACCTCTCGTGACACGGCAGGTCGTTATATCGTCGCGTTGCCGTTTCGAAACAGTCCCTCTGTTCTCGGTGAATCGTTACCCGCCGCCGAACGCAGGTTTCGATCTCTCGAACGCCGCTTGATATCTCAACCCGCAATAAAGTTAGAATATGACAAAATATTACGCGAATACCTACAGAAAGGGTACATTTCGCCGGTCGACAATTCTGACTTACCTCATTACGTTATACCGCATCATATTGTAGTTCGTGAAGATAAACTTACTACTAAAATTCGCATGGTGCTAGATGCGAGTATGAAATCCGATTCGGGTTATTCGCTTAATGACATCCTACATACCGGAAAGAATTTACAAGGTGATTTGTTTCGCATTATCCTCAATTTCAGATTGTTCGCAATAGCTATAACCGCTGACATAAAACAAATGTACCTACAAATCGTAGTGCAAGAAGAATGCCGTCGTTATCAGCGCATGCTGTATAGATTTAACAATAGTGACCCTTTACAATTGTTCAAATTAAATCGCGTCACTTTCGGCATGTCTTGTAGCCCATTTTTGGCTATGCGTTCACTGCGTCAACTCGCAACGCATGAAAAACCTCGTTTCCCACTCGCGGCAAACTTGGTGGAAAATGGCTCATTCTACATGGATGATTTCGTCACCAGTTGCTCATCAGTCGAGGAAGCTACCGAGTTGTCGACGGAATTAATTCAGTTATTCGCTGCCGGAGGATTCGACCTTGTAAAATTCTCTTCTAATTCTCCAAAGTTTTTATCCACGATTCCTACAGCTCGTCGTGTTAAGGAACATGTGGAATTTAATCCCGATGAAAACCTAAAAATACTAGGGCTTCATTGGATACCCGCTTCTGATCATTTTGTATTTGTCGTACACACCGACGAAAGAACGTGTACTAAACGAAATATTCTCTCGACGATTGCTCGTCTTTGGGATTTGATGGGTTTCGCCGCACCAGTTGTATTATTGGCTAAGCTGATAATTAAATCTCTATGGGAGTATAACCTGAATTGGGACGATACTCCTCCTGAAACAGTTGTCACACTTTGGCGGCAGTTTAAAAAGGAATTGCCATTACTGCAATCTATTAAAATTCCTCGTTTTTTAGGAATCGAACCCCAATGTGTATTAACGCTTATCGGGTTTTCAGACGCAAGCGAACGCGCATATGGAGGTGTTATTTATTTACATGTTTACTGTCCGAATACTGATAAAACCACAATTAATTTATTATGCGCTAAATCCAAGGTCGCTCCGGCTAAGACGATTTCACTTGCGCGATTAGAACTATGTGGAGCGCTAGTACTTGCACGATTAATGCATACGGTCAGTAATACCTACACATCAAATTCGAAAGCTCATACGACTTTAGCTTTTTGCGACAGCACGGTTGCTCTAGCTTGGATAAATTCACCGCCTGCAAGATGGCAGACCTTCGTTGCCAACCGCGTCTCACAAATACAAAACCATCTTGGGGCTGAATGCTTCCATTATATAAGAGGTCAAGACAATCCCGCCGACTGCTTATCGCGGGGTCTTACTCCCGCTCAGCTAATAGACTATCCGTTATGGTTTAACGGTCCCGTATTTGCCCAATTACCTAAAGGTGATTGGCCTTTACAACGTTTTGATACGAAATCGATATCTGATCCACCCGAATTAAAAACAAAAATTTTGATGTCCGTTCAAGACAATAACCGCCCCAAAACAATTGCTCCACCGTTATTGTGTGCACTAGCTTCTCGTGTTAGTTCATGGCTGAAATTAATTCGAATAGTAATTTATGTTTTTCGTTTCATTAATAAATTACCACGAGCATTCGAATTAAGCCATATCTTAGTTGCAGAAATCGCTGTTATAAATTCTATACAGCAAGAACATTTCTCCGAAGATATAAAGGCAGTCAAAGATGGGAAGAAGGTTCGGCGAGCGATTGCGAAATTAAATCCGTTTCTTCATGACGGAATTCTAAGGGTAGGAGGCAGATTGAGTAACGCTGAAACAGAATTTGACAGTCGTCATCCCATTCTATTGCCCGCTCGGGATAATGTAGTCAATTTAATAATAGACTACTATCATATAAAGAACATACCGCAGGGCCGTTGTTAAACTCTGTCCCTTACCGTCACAATAGATTTAACGACATCTTAGAAGTTAGTTCATAATACTTTAATTTTTAAAAATCAATTAGATTAGTTTCATTGTTAAATAGGTACCAAACCCTACTTCTAGTTTTATCTACCGCAGGTTCAGTATTATTTATTGAATCCTTTCAAATCATATTTTTCGTTTCAATGTTTTTTTATTTTTTATTTCCTTGCTATATCAGTCATTTTGACCATTTGGTAAAGCATTTATATAACTTACATAATATTTTCTTAACTTTTACATAATTTATTACATTCTACCGCGTGTCATTATAATTTTGTTTGCGCATTGAAACGTATTGGCACTCTTTTGGTTTATGGAAGTGGATTCTTTCATCCCCTTCCAGGCGGGGGGCATGGTTACGCCAATACATATACCTACACATACACACACCTACATAGCACACATACATACTGTTACTGCTTGGGATTGGTATTAATATTGTTGCAAATCCTGTCCTACCTTGTTCCCAAAATCCGCACCTATAACTACCTTCACCACGTGAGTCTGCAATCAACAGCCCGCGCCGCAACATACCCTATAGCCCCCGTGCTCCCGCTATCTGTTAACCTAATTCCGCCGTGTTCGCCGTGTACACGAAACGCACGCCTATTGCTGTTTTCAGTGCCAATTGGACGGGGAGAAAGAAGACAAAATTGCCAGCATACAAGTTCTTTATCCTGTTTCGGTGAGTCCTTTCCTTTATATGCAGCATATGTTTTTTCCTCGTTCCAAGCAGTAAACAGTAACACAAAATTCAAGGTCCTTCGTCAGTCAATTTTCGCACATATCAAATCCACTCTACACACACACTATCTCATTCAATATTTCTGTCTATTTGTAATTTATTTTACAGATGTTTGCAGTAGTGTCACGCCCAATACTTATAATCCATTTTTTATATCTTGTTTGAATTTGATCATTGATTCAGTTAATAACAAAACTTGAATAATATTTTCACAAAACTTGAATATTAACTTAAATTTGATGAATAGTTTAAATTGTACGAAAGAGACGCAATCTTTGGAAATATCGCAAGGAAGTGATTTACGACTGTCATATTGTAACCCTAAGGAAGTCGTACTGCGACCTTTCAAAATGTTCCTTGGTTAGGCTAAATTCATAAAACTGATATCTTATTAAATCGATGCTTTACATGAAAAGAGAAGCGATTATGTGATTTACATCCATCAACAAAATTAAATAAGGTTTCATTTAGTGATAACTTTTTTTAAGGTGGTACTTTAATAAATTATTAAAATTAAGTGCATTATAATTTTATCATGCAACATTACAAATTTATAAAGATAATATTCAAAATAAAGTTGCACTCTTTAAAAATAACAGAAATCTTAGACAAACATCAATACTTCTTACTCCAAAATGTAAAAAAACAATAGGACAGTTAAATCATAAATACTAGGGATGTTCAGAAAGTAAGTGTACTGTGACCATAGCGTGCTGTGGTTTTTTTGTTCTTTGAGTTTGATTTTGATTTTGATAACACTGAATGGTAGAGGGGGGTCTTCTGAACAGATCAAGCATCGCGGTAACACCGCAGTACGCGGAACGTGGACTCACGTTGTAGTGACAAGTCGCGTGGAAGATGTCCGTTAAAAATCCCACCAAGTGCTGTGATCCGCTTTTTACTCACGAAAAAAAGGTGAGGATATCTGAGATTTATTATGACTGGAGATGATAGTGGGTGACTCATTACATGCCTGGGAAAAAAAACAGTCGTCAAAGTGGCGTCACAGCAATTCCCCATCTGTCGAAAAATTGAAAAGCACAATTTCGAGCAAAAAAATGGGCCTTAGTGTTCAAGCCTTAGTGCTTTGGGACCGAAAAGGCATCGTTTTGGTCAAAAATTGGGCCTCAGGTTGAGACCATCAATGCACAACAATATTGTGTACCTTTAAAAAACTCAAAAGGAGCATTCAAAACAAAAGGAGTGAATTGCTGACCAGAGAAGTGTGCTTTTTTCGCGAAAACGTTCGTCCTCATACAGACTTAGCCACCAATACGATCATGAACTCATTTGATTGAGATGTTTGGAACCAATCCACTTTTTCAAAAAATCAGTACACTTACTTTCTGAACATCCCTCGTATATCGGAGTTAATTTTTTTAATTCACTACCTGAAAAAATCAGAGACATGAAAAGTAATATAAAAAATTTTTTAAACTCAGCTTAAAAATTATACCGAAAATTTGAACTGAAAAAAAAAATTTAAAAAATTAAACCAATATAATAACACCCACCCCATACACATAAGCCCTGCTTATTTATGGGGGTAAATCAAATACATATATATATATATATATATATGTAACTAATTATTGTATAAAATTTATTGAACTTTATGCACCTTTTTGTGAATAAAAAAAAAAAATGTTTACACTAGACTTCAAACAAAGTACCTATATTCCATTGGCCACCGTGAAACAGGCAACCACGTAGGGTGGTGGTGATAGGTGATTTTATGTATCTTTTATATGTACGTAAATACCTTCATTAAATATCACGTATTTTATAAATAAAAATATAATTCGATTACGATAAACGATTTTTAATTCATCTTATTTAGGATTACGAATCTGTGATATCAAGATCCAGAACTAAGTAGTTTACTGCTGAGATCGATAATCTATGTAGACTCTAGACTATTCTAGACGATAGTTTGATTTGATAATAAAAGGATTTACTTTAAGTTATTTTAATTTAAACCCGTTGCCCGAAAGAAATTTCAGTATATCCTGTTAAGAAGATCAGAAAATTATTAAAACTACACGCGAACAAAGTAGAGAAAATTCCACGCTACAAAAAATATAATGTAAACATTAATTTTCTTAATATTCTTGTTAAAGCTCGTGCGCTTCTTAGATGGGATTATCTGATAGGAAAATACATCTTGTATAACATAATTATTATGAGAAGAGCTTGATACGGTTGGGTGACCTTAACCATTGGTATATTCTGTGGTTAAGGAGTGAATCTGCATAGTATATTGGTATCAGGCACGGACGTACAAAATACAATATGTCTATGGTATCAGGCTACGTGCTGAAGTTAGAACGCAAGGTTTTACTACGTTGGCTGCGCATTTTCGCTCGCTCCGTTTGCGGTTCGTTCGTTCCTTTCCCGCGATTTCTGGTTCATCTCAGCGCCAGCGGTTCGGTTCGAAAGTGCATACGTGACGTAATGTCAACCCAGGAAAATGCTACGTTAGTTAAACAACTACTAAATTTATGCAGGTTCACTTCTGAAACTCTATAAAAGACAAACGAATTTTAAAAGTCATGATTTTTGTAGTTAGCAATTTAAAGGATCCTTCCACACAGCATCCCCAAAGATGACAAAAGCCCCGAGCGATTTTTCCCTCAGGGCCTATGCCATCTTTGAGAATACTGTGTGGAGGGTTTTTTTAAGGAAAATAAAGAGAGGGAGACCTGGAGGTGTCGCCGAACGGCTTTCTTTACGTTTTATTCATTCCTTGCTGAAGTTATTCATGTATTCCTCAGGTATATCATAATATTGACGGCTACCATGGTCACCAGAAGCAAGGCTCTTCAATCTGGAGGATGAGAAATTTATTTGATTGATTTGTTTTATTTCACAATTTTATTAATTTAAGATAATAAACAGCATATTTATATAGCATTATCGCCCTGGTGTAAGATCGACATTCAGAATTTTAATGGCTTTGGTGACCAGATTTGATATTGGTGACCAGATTTTTATAGCCAGGTACTTCCTCACCTTCCTCCTCATCTCCTTCCCCTCCCCACTGCCTACAGCATCCCAAAATACCCCTTTTGGGGGCGCCATAGTCTCACCTAGTTCGAGACGGGAGCAGTGTGGGTACTATTATGAGAGGTTCACGAGAAAAAAAAGTGTTATATTTTAATTGGGGGAAGAGATACATGAGTTAGGAAACAAAAAAAGTTAATAATGAAAGGGTTAATACCGTTTGTCCCTCTGATAATAATCACTCGAGCGCTTGGTGTTCAGTTTTTGATTTGGCCATTCGATTTTATTAATGTCATTCCTCAAAATATTAATCTGGAAACATATAAACTGCTTACTGCGGTTTAAAGCTAACAAATCCACCTAGATTTCTCTTTTTATCTCATATTTGTAGGTTCGTTAAATGTGGTCCAATTTCGGACCGATACCAATCGTTGAAAAATAAAAGCGTTCCAAATTTGGACTTAAATAATAATTGTTAATAATTGAATTGTAATTTTTGTTTTTCTTTACATTTTAATTTATATTGGTATTATATTAGCATTACAGTAACTGTATTTTTACATAAAGTAACTTCGAAAATTGCTCAATTCTTCGTGATATTTTTCCTTAAAGGAAAAGTTCCTTCTTTACTTTCATTTTTATTTTTCATTTTCTTGTTTTATCTATTAACATCTTGTCATACTTCCTGGGGCCAGGGTGATACTGAAGCCACGTAGGGTCCAGTGTTATACTTCTGGTCTCCAGAAATATGTCCCTCCCGGGGGGGGAACAAGTGTTAAGCAGGCCCCCCGGGGGCAATATGCCTCGGCTTGGAAGGCTCAGCTCAGGGTCGTAGGGCTCCTCCGAGGCTGTCGATGGTTGACTCCAATGAAACAAGGTTTGGGCACAATTCAAATGTATTCAATAATGCAAGGGTGAACAGTACAGGCAACCAGGTAAGCTGTTTAAGGCCTAGCATAAGAGAGAGAGAGGCACTAGAAATACTACTGAATTTAGGCTCGGAAATACTATAAGAGGGTTTAAAATCTCACGTGGCGTCGTACGGATGCAGGCAGCTTCTTACGAAGTGGAGAGATCTAGAGCAAAGCTCATAGATCGTGTGCAGGAACGGGGCGGCTCGGGGTGCGTGGGCGGCTTCTCGGCGTCATGGTGGGCGGATTCGGTCAGCTTACCGAACCGGTGGGTGATAACGGTGAAATAAGCGGCTATCGGCAATGTAGGCGGATTAAAAGCCGGGCGGCCAGGGCTGCCATGGTATAAAGTAGGCGGCAGTAGGATTATACAGGCGGCTGTCGTGATAGCGCCATACTGAGATCGTAAGTGAAGACTTAATTAGCCGCGTCAAAGGGTGGCATACTGCCCGACAGTACGTAGTAGTGCGTACGACCGCTCGCGCCGTTGTCTGAAATATGTCTGTTGCTTCGGTGAACGGTGGCCGGAGTTCTCTGTCCGTGATGAGCGAGACGGAAGACTCTAACGCGTGCCCTATAAGGTAATGTCTTCTGCCATTGGCTGGATTTCGCGCCGTGTAGCCATATATGGTAATGTCTTCTGCCAGCCTGAGAGGGACAGCAATAATCACGCGAGAATGTACATGTACTGAGCACGTGACACACAGCTGCCTGCCGCTTGTATAGTTCGTTCGTAGCATTTATGGGCAACTCATAACACTACCCTCCTCCCCCTGAAAAATGAAGGGAAAAGGCAGCGAGGCTGATGCAGGGGACCACGACCTTCCATACAGCATGTGATGCGATGATTGCCACAATGTGAGGTACAGAGCTACCTCTTCACCAGGATTTAAACACTCCCTACCTAAGAGCCAACAAAATTTTAACTACCTGTGAGCCAAGCTAAAAAAAACTAGCAATAACTGAACAAAGGTTGCCAACTCTCTCAAGAAATTAAAAAAAATGTGACGTACCTAGTGCGATACAAGACACGCTAACGAAGGTGCATGAAGAAATAAAGAAAACATGACCCTTCCGAGAAGGATTACTACCATGTAAAAATCTTAAAATTAGACAAAAAATTTCCAACACTATTCCTGTTATGGAATATTGTACGCTGACCAATGTCATGAAATGATCGAAACCAACTCATATTCGCGTCTTACAATAGAATTCTTAAAATTATACAACTTTGTTTTTATACACTTTATTCCTGTTATGGAATATTGTACGCTGACCAATGTCATGAAATGATCGAAATCACTCATATTCGCGTCTTACAATAGAATTCTTAAAATTATACAACTTTGTTTTTATACACTTTATGCTTTTTTCACAATTCAATTCTAACCCAAATGTTAGTTTCCCGCACTCTCAGCTTGTCATGGTTTGTCTGGTTTGCATTTAATTATCAGGCATAAACGACCATCCTCTCATGTTCGCATATAATTGTAAGGTAATGCTACAAAACCTATCATGAATATTAATTTTCAGGCATAATATGAATCCTCTCATGTTTTCTCGACTCACCCTCGGTGACCCGTACAGCGCTGTACTTGGTATACTAGAAATATACCCTTGCCGCAACGACATAGACAACCGGATAGATCCCTTGGAATCCTCACGGTGAACTTGCGTTCGACGAAACCACATAGGACACCCTCTAGGTGTTCCCACCAAAATAACCAGACGAACCGTAATGACCATAAGTGCAATTACATTATTCTCTAATAAGAACAATACGACCCGAATGACATAACTTTATGACATTACCGAGCTAATTTACTCAACTGGGTGCATACTCTTAAATCTTCTTACTACGAGAAGTACTACTCCTTATTTGAATACAGTGATATAGCAAGTTACAAAACACCGTACAATTGCGTCCTGATATGGCAAGGACTTTACACGCTGGCTTACCATATTGATACCGAAGTAATCAATTACGTGTTTACAAAATATTTATATAGTAATTTAATTAATTACATTTATCATAATTAAAACACTTGAATATACATTTGTTTACCCACCAAAAACTCTATGTGTGTATACAATTTTGTTAAATAACTTTCAATTCGAGTTTGTTTCAACTCAACTTAAACTCTCAGGGTTTGACTACGTAAGGAGAGAAGAAAAAAAAAAAAAAAAAATTAAAATAAATAACAACAACGCCACGTATTTTTACCAAAAAATACGAAAATTTAATACTACCGACAATGTTATTAGAAGAGGAAAAAATTTTTTTTTAATTGAGTAACGAATTTCTTCCTAACACCGGAATCATATATACTTTAATTGTTCGGAAATTCGCGTTTCCAACAATCCTTCTGCTCTAATTCTAAGGAGTTTAGCCATCCTATCACGCTTTGGATTATAGTTTACCTGCCGAATGACACGTTAGGTCGATACCCAAGTTCCATCCTATCGGACTTGTAACAGCTCTATAATACCACACAACGAGTAACCGTTGTTATATGATCGCGGAAGAAGGTTAAAATTCGATACCACCACAACCTATGTGAACCGAATAGTGTTGTCTATTGGGCCTATTCTGATAACAAAAATGTGGTAATATTATTATTACATTGCCTTTTCATCGTGAATTCACTCCAACATACGCTAGAATTGAGACATACCCCGTTAAGGAGTGGGTAACTACCCGATTGTGAACGTTTTACCGCCCCAATTTCTCCTATATCGCAACGTGTGAGATGTCCAATACCATAACGATTTAACCTACATGTGAGAATAATTCGACAATGAAAGAGATTGAAAAACCCGAAAAAAAAAGGACAAAAAATAAAAAAAATTATAATTGAAATGATATTTCCATTTATACATGACCTTATATTAATATATACACAAGGTTATTTACAACCATAAGGTTCCTAAGTTTCTTACTACCCAATGACCTACCCCAGTATGATGAGAGCTAGGCGCCTTTATACCTACCACTTGTACAAGAATTTTCTTATGCCGTCTCTTGCCAACGAAAAGAAAAGAATATGCTTGCATATTCTTTCATTGCATCTAAAATTAAGTACTTTTTAGAATGCAAATTGTTCCACGAAAATAGAAATTAGGTCTCTACTTCGGTCCCGGGCAGGATACTGAATACCTAACGCAGTTTTTTCTAATGAAAAACCTAGCCTAATTTAGGGTTCCTTGAACTACGCCCTCAATCAGTGTATCGTGTCGTGTTTCTTAGACGAATTTATATACTTATGTAACCATATTCATATATAAATTTAAAAAACATTTTTTTTTTTTTTTTTTTTAAAAAAACAACCTAAGTGGCTACGCACTAGGAGAAAGTAATAAATTATTACTACCAATAATAGTCATTACAATAAATGAACTAAATATCGCATCAGTAATTTCACTAGTGTAAGGTGAGTTACCTCTTTTTTTTTATAATAATAACAATAATAACACAAGTCTTCACGTGCAGACATACCGGCGTCCCGGATTGTCAATACTTGTGATGACGATCCATTAAAAAAGGAATTGTATACTTCTCTAATAACAAAGGTTAAGTTATATGCGTTATAACCTCGTACTAACCACTAGGGTTCATGACGTCCTTGGGTTGTATATACAGGACAATACAATACATGTACCTCGTGAATAAATTTACAATTTTTTATTAAGGTCATCCAATGATGGACAATAATGCTGACTAAGTCATGTAATCAATGAAACTGATACATATTCGCATTTTAAACCCTTATGTAGAGGACAATACAATACATGCACCTCGTGTTTAAAATTACTGTGTCATTATAATTTGTAACCAATTTCTTTTCCTACTGATGGACTAATTTCCATACTCTGTTCTGTTTTTCTGTTTTCCTCTCCGTGTAATTCTCAGGATACGCCTCCTATAGCGTCGGTCATATTATAAGGATACCTCCTATAGCGTTTGGCATATTATAAGGATCTCTCCTATAGCGTCGTATAATTATCAGGCTATACTATAATCCTCTCGTGTTTTCAAGAGATACGTTTGCAAACGTCTATCTCCGTGTGGCCACACCGTTACGTTCCGAGAACCGTAACCTTGCCTTAGTTCACCAACACAAATGAGAAATTACCTTCCTCAAATGCCTGTGCTTCGGCAAAATACACACATAAAAATAACACAATATCCAAAAAAACAGAACTTCATTAATTATTTTAAAATTTATGATACTACAATTTCTATAAAATTTCTCTTTAAAAGGTTACTCTATATTTAACAGGAATCGTTCCCAAATTTTAATAACACAGATTTTATAACACCGCAATACGATGCGTAATACACACTGACTAAGTCGCTCAAATACCTAAGTATTCAATTCGTGTGTTTATATTTTAACATTACATGTTATAAGCTAACAATTTATATACATAAAAAAAATGAATCATAACTGAATTGCTAACGACGTTGCTTCTTACTACAACTTCCAAAATTTAAAACTTTTACCTGTTTGACTGAATATTTGAAAATTCCTTTTTTTAAAAAAAATTCCATGTCTATTATTTATTTACTCTTAATTTAACAATATTATCCGATGATAACTTTTTTTACTAATAACTTTCCACTATAAGTCTCAGTTTAATCTCAACTTTCCTGTTCATAACTTTTTTAACTTTTTGTTTTAGAAAAAAATTCCATTGTATTTAACTTTAAAGGGCGCCATGACATTTTTCTAAAATAGCTATGTCAAACTATACGAATTTACAATTACCTAAAGCTTACTTGAGGGGTTAATTCTCTATTTCCAATTCTTTCCTATATCACAAATTCCTTTTTTTTTTTTTGTTCAAGACTTCACATCTTAACAATCCCACTTTACCCTAATTCTGAGGAAGGCATTCCTATAACGGTTCGAAACCAGAATTGTATACGCGGTTACCTATGTATCCGTAGTACATTTTTTGAGTCTATTAACTCAATATCTAATATGATATAATTTCCTAACAACGATCACGTTGACATATTATGAATACAAGAAAAAAAATGAAGAAGACAATTTCTTATAATTTTATAACCCTTTCCTTCATTACAAGTAAGCCATTAATAATTGGATTCTATTCACTATTTGTTTTTGTTACTAAATGACAATGACAATATCGATTTAACTGTCGTAGTTTATTTTTTAATTCTATGTTTTAATAATTTTCCACAGATGTTTCCAAAAAAAAACTTATTTAATCTTTTCTATCCTGAAATCCATTATACTGTTATTTATTCATGTAAATTTGTTGCCGAAATCATTCCTACATTCTTATGAAAAAAAAACTTAATTGAAGCTAAACATTTAAATGTTCTTTGTTCGAGAGATTATTCTGTTAAATTTGACAAGGATTTCACTTTAAAATTCTTCGTTATTTTTTATTTAAAACGATAATTTTTAACATATGATGCTATTCACTTGTTTCCTCTGAAGTGTCTTTCCCAACGATAGTTTATTTTATTATCCGCATACTACTATTTAGAGTGGGATAGTCCCGATTAAAAACAAAACATGTTCCAATACTGTCTCTATGGTAAATACCTATAGCATATACAAAATTTTATTATTAAACCTTCCTTAGATAATCCTTCGAAAAATCAAGTATCTAGTAACATATACCTTGAAGTTTGGAATTTATTCTTTAAATGATGTTCTACTGTTTTTCACTAATTTATTTAATTTCCTACCACTCTAGTACGAAAGCAATTCAGATAGATTTTAAGAACTTAAACTAACAAAAAAACACTTAGCCAATTATATACATTGATATACACGTTGCCTTGTTTATATACATTTTTATATACAAGTTTGTTTCCTTTCCCGAACGTTTATTACTTTAACAACATTGTGTTTTCTAATTTGTGTAATATGGAATATTAATTCAATGATGTACGATCTCTAACCGTGGGTTCATGACACTCATGATTTTCAAACGAAACAACATTAACTTCTAAGAACTTTACTATTTTTAACCGATCTGTACCTAAACTTTTGTTTCTTAAAAAAAACTTTTGACTGAATTTGTTTATTCCTTTTTTCTTCTAAAATTTATGTTATTAATCTACATTTGTCCTGAACTGTTCATTAATCCAATACGCAGTTAGCTACTCTGCCCTAGACAATCAACAATCAAAATTACAATTCTAATTTATTATAATGTATTAACAATAAATTAAAACTTCTATGAAGAAAAATAACAATTGTGGCTTTAACTAATATTACAAGGGAAGCTCTCTATATTAACTTATTCTGTTTTGAAAATTAATAATTTGTTGCTTTAAAATTTCTCTTTTATAACATTATGTAACGTCGTTTTACATTTTGTGATTTAAAACTACCTATTGAGAGAAACGAAAACTAACTTTATAACTTGTAGGTACTCATTATTTATTGAACTTTTCGTTTAACGTTTATTTTATAATTCAACTTCCGGGATTCGTTAAACTCAACACATTGTTTCCGTAAAGTTAAAAAAGCTCTTTTGGGGACTACGCCTCTATCCATCAACATTTTTCTTATTACCGACGCGTTTGCTTTCTCGAAATTTAATATTCTATCCATTATTGGTATGGTGGCCTCCATGATTTTGCGTTATTATAATGAACAAAGCAAAAAAAAATTTCGGACGAATAATATAAGACGAGAGCAGTTGCTGGCAGTCGTATTTACAACTTCCTATTACAGGGGAACGGATGTGAACGAGCACAATCCGACAGTAGTTACTACCTTTTATTGGAAACAACCACTGCTCTTCAAGGAAGAAATAACGCAACTTACACAGCAGCCACTCGGAGAATTTAAAATAACGAGATTCATTACTCAATTAAAAAAAATTCCGCGCGAATGACGAACAACTCTGACTGCCGCGATAGAACGTAATAGCGTAAGACGTTACGGTAATAAGCGATGTTTAAAATACCTAACACTCGAATAGCACTAGCCGACGGACTCGCGACGTTTAGAATAATTCACACAGAACTACCGTTGTTGATGGGAGCACAAATATAAAATATTTATAGCTAAGATGCCACGATAGAAACGTAATAGCGTGGGAATGAATGCTACGGTAGTAAGCGATGTTTAAAATACCTAACACTCGAATAGCACTAGCCGACGGACTCGCGACGTTTAGAATAATTCACACAGAACTACCGTTGTTGATGGGAGCACAAATATAAAATATTTATAGCTAAGATTACATAATTATGTTTCTAGGGAGACAACAATCGACAAGACTTCGGCCCAGTTGGCGCGCCAGTGTCATACTTCCTGGGGCCAGGGTGATACTGAAGCCACGTAGGGTCCAGTGTTATACTTCTGGTCTCCAGAAATATGTCCCTCCCGGGGGGGGAACAAGTGTTAAGCAGGCCCCCCGGGGGCAATATGCCTCGGCTTGGAAGGCTCAGCTCAGGGTCGTAGGGCTCCTCCGAGGCTGTCGATGGTTGACTCCAATGAAACAAGGTTTGGGCACAATTCAAATGTATTCAATAATGCAAGGGTGAACAGTACAGGCAACCAGGTAAGCTGTTTAAGGCCTAGCATAAGAGAGAGAGAGGCACTAGAAATACTACTGAATTTAGGCTCGGAAATACTATAAGAGGGTTTAAAATCTCACGTGGCGTCGTACGGATGCAGGCAGCTTCTTACGAAGTGGAGAGATCTAGAGCAAAGCTCATAGATCGTGTGCAGGAACGGGGCGGCTCGGGGTGCGTGGGCGGCTTCTCGGCGTCATGGTGGGCGGATTCGGTCAGCTTACCGAACCGGTGGGTGATAACGGTGAAATAAGCGGCTATCGGCAATGTAGGCGGATTAAAAGCCGGGCGGCCAGGGCTGCCATGGTATAAAGTAGGCGGCAGTAGGATTATACAGGCGGCTGTCGTGATAGCGCCATACTGAGATCGTAAGTGAAGACTTAATTAGCCGCGTCAAAGGGTGGCATACTGCCCGACAGTACGTAGTAGTGCGTACGACCGCTCGCGCCGTTGTCTGAAATATGTCTGTTGCTTCGGTGAACGGTGGCCGGAGTTCTCTGTCCGTGATGAGCGAGACGGAAGACTCTAACGCGTGCCCTATAAGGTAATGTCTTCTGCCATTGGCTGGATTTCGCGCCGTGTAGCCATATATGGTAATGTCTTCTGCCAGCCTGAGAGGGACAGCAATAATCACGCGAGAATGTACATGTACTGAGCACGTGACACACAGCTGCCTGCCGCTTGTATAGTTCGTTCGTAGCATTTATGGGCAACTCATAACAATCTCTTTAGTTTATTATGTCAGCTAAACAATAGCAAAAAAATGTCGTGATATAACTGAAAGTATACTAGATTATGAATATATACATATATGTATTATTTTACCAACAGAATTTCTTCATTCATTTTCATTTTCAAATTCATTTTTCTTGTTTTATCTATTAATATTTCTTTAGTTTATTATGTCAGCTAAACAAAAGTAAAAAATGTCGTGGTATAACTGAAAGTATTCTAGAATATGAATATACATATGTATTATTTTACCAACAGAATAGTCAACACTATAATTTACATGTAAAAACATTATCATACTGGAATGTCCTAAAACGGGCAATTGCCTAGTTGGACATTTTAAGTTCACTATATTGTATTATGTAATATTTTCAAACAATAAATAAATAAATAAATCGCTCCAGTGGACGTATTTAAATACCGACAACAATAATTACATCCAGATTATATAATTTCTTACAATTCCTTGGTAAGATTGTTCGTGTTGATAAAAGATTGCCAAAATATTTTTTCATCAATGTACATTTGTTAAAAATATAATTATTGCTTTTATAATTACGAACTTTGTTTTTCTTGAGTTCAACAGTTCGGCTGTGGAACGATTTGCCGGTCTCTGTGTTTCCTCCCTCCCACAACATGGTACTCTTCAAGACCCATGATCACTCCTTCCTTTACTCAAAAAGACCGTCCACAATCTTCAAAGATGACACTGATTTTTTTTACATTAACTCCACACAAAAGGCCCTGAAGAAAATCATTTCCTGTGTATAGTTAATGTAAAAAAAGAGTCATAATAACTACTAAAAAATAATACTCATCAAAGTATAACATAATTTAATAGATCCTAATGGCCGAGTTGGTTAAGACTTTTGTCCCGGAAAGACAAGAGATCCTTCCAGTTGCGACCGTTACCATTTCATTTTTCTGTGTCTTATTTTTCAAATTTTCATTTAGATTTATTAGTATTAATTATCTTCTTCTTCCATCTGATATGGTTCAAATATTGTTACGATACATTCTCATTCAATACTCATGTATCATGTTTTCTTCTTTCTTCTTGTAATATTTAGTATTTAAGTATGTTGTGATTGCCTTCATATTTCTTCATGCAAAAGTGGAAATTGTTAATCTCGATTAGGCTGAATTGATGTGAAAAATTATGCTATATATTCCGTAAGAAGCAATAAATAAAATAATATTTACACAGCGTTCTAACCTGCTATTTGTAGTGTGATAAATTTGGAAAATAAAAATAATATTACGTCGAACGGGCTTCCCACTACCCGGTGTGCCCAGGTCAATTTGCCATCATATAAAGGGGCTTAAGATTAAACGATATCCCGGTTATGGAAAGCCTTTCAATGTGACGTTGCAGGTCCACTATTATAAGAGATATGAATGAGTGGGGAAGCCGTATATTATTGTGCATTGAGTATGAATAGAACCTCCATCTATTCTTCTCGAACAGTACCATAACAACCGTATTCCTGCCCCGCTTTTGCAAAATCAACATCAATATGATTCGAGTAAATCCTTCCATTAAAAAAATATAAACCTAAATTATACGTGAAGTTGAAAAAAAAACGTGGAATTAAAAATACGGAGTGTTAAGGGACGTACTTGCCTTATTTTAACCAATGATTCCGGACATTTTTTGGACTAAAAAAATATTAAATATTAAAATGTTTTTCTTTTTATTCTAAATCACTGGTCACTCAGTCGAGTAATCGCCCAACCTCTCACTGGGCGACCAAAATTTCCTTTTCATTTTTTCTCCTAATAATGTCAGAAACCACCGGTTAAAGTTTTTTTTATTTTATTTTTATTTATTTACCTATAACAAAATATATTTTCATTGGTTTCGTTTTTATGTACGTGAAGTACGTCCCTTAACACCCTGTATTTAAAGAAATAGTAAATTTGCCAAATAATGTTAATTTATAATTAATTAATTTCGAATAATAATAATCCGTTGCCATCTGAATCAGATATGCGCGATTTTTGGACAAATATTTGGAGTAAAGATATAAAACATAATGAGTCAGGTCCGTGGATAGAAAATGAAGAACTCAATTGTTCAGACATTGAACAAATGAGTTTTTCTGATATATCGGTTGAATTGTTAGCCAAAATTATAAAAAATACTCATAATTGGAAAGCCACGGGTTGCGATTGGATACATAATTTTTGGTATAAACGTCTGACTACTTTACATCCCCTTTTGGCAAAAAATCTTTCAAAATTTGTCAGAGAACCTCAAAATTTTCCAAATTTTCTAACTAAGGGCATTACTTATATGTTGCCTAAAAGCGAACATATTAATAATCCCTCTCAGTATAGACCCATTACATGTTTACCGACAATATATAAAATTTTAACCTCTTGCTTGACAGATTTAATATACACTCATTTAGATGAAAAAAATGTTTTATCTGAACAACAAAAAGGTTGTCGCAGAAAACATATGGGATGTAAAGAACAATTAGTTATTGATTCTGTAATTCTAAAACAGATTCAAACCCAAAAACGTAATTTACATATTTGTTATATAGATTACCAAAAAGCTTATGATAGTGTCCCGCACTCGTGGCTGATAAAAGTTTTAAATATATACAAAATTAACCCAATTATAATTATTATTAGCTTTTTGGAAAAAATTATGGCATTTTGGAATACCGATTTGCTTTTGAATTTGAAAGATAAGAAAATTATAGTACCGGGCATTTCAATAAAAAGAGGGATTTTTCAAGGAGACTCATTGAGTCCTCTTTGGTTTTGCTTAGCATTAAATCCTCTATCTAAAATGTTAATTAAAAGCAAGTTTGGAATAAAAATTAAAGGTAATACTAGAGAGAGAAATATAATTTCTCATTTATTATTTATGGATGATTTAAAATTATATTCAAATTCTGAACCAAATTTAGAGAAAATGATTAAAGTAGTTAAAATTTTTTCAGATGATATTAAAATGACTTTTGGTTTAGATAAATGTAGAACGATCCATATAGAGAAAGGTAAAATTGTAGATGGAGACGAGGGTATATTTAGAAATTTCAAAATTGAAAGTATGAAAGGGGGTGAGGTTTATAAATATTTAGGATATCCGCAATCAAATAGATTAGATCATACTAGTATTAAAAATGATATTAGAATTAAATTTAAAACTAGGATCAGAAAAATTTTGAAATGCAATCTATCTGCTAAAAATTTAGTAAAGGCGATAAATACTTGGGCAATACCTCTATTAACTTACTCATTTGGCATAATTAAATGGTCTAATACAGATTTAGATAGCTTAGAACGATTAATTAGAACTACATTAACTAAATTTCATTGCCATCATCCAAATTCAGCTATAGAACGTATTAATTTACCCAGAAATTTAGGAGGTAGAGGTATAGTCAAAATAACATCTTTAAAACATAATCAGGTAGAAATGCTAAGAAATTTTTTCCATAGGAAAGCTGATAGTTCAGAAATGCACAAAATAATATGCAAGGCAGATAGAAATATTTCACCATTAAATTTATACGACGAGAATGCCAGCATTCTTATAAATACCAACCAGGAATTATTAGATTCCTGGTCAAATAAAATTCTTCACGCAAAACACTTCAATTATCTCAACCAAACATATGTTGACAAATTTTCGTCAAACAAATGGTTGAGTATTGGAGAGTTGAGCGCAGAAATAGAAGGCTTTATGCTTGCCATACAAGATAGAGTCATTAATACTAAAAATTATAGGAAGCATATCATCAAAGATGCAAATCAAATTGATGATTTATGTAGAAAATGTTTGGCTTTTCCGGAAACTATAGAACATATTATATCGGGATGTTCTGTATTAGCGCCGTCCGAGTATACATTTAGGCACAATCAAGTTTTAAAAATAATTCACCAAAGTTTGGTAATTAAATATAACTTGATTGACTGCCGTAATGTACCATATTATGAATATGAACCAAATTCATTTTTAGAAAATGAATTTTATAAAATTTATTATGATAAAACTATTCTGACAGACAGAACAATTAGTCATAATAGACCCGATATAGTTTTACATGACAAAATTAAGAAAATAACTTATATCATTGATGTCGCTATACCAAATTCTTGTAATATTCAGAAAACTGTTTCTGAAAAAATAAGAAAATATACAGATTTAGGAAATGAAATTAAAAGAATTTGGCATTCTCAGACTATAAAAATATTACCATTTGTTATTTCGGCTACTGGCATTATACCTAGCTCTCTCATTCAAAATTTAGGCGTATTAGATTTGTCAAAAAATTTGTACATAAAAATGCAAAAGTCGGTCATTTTAAATACATGTAGGATTACGAAAGATTTTTTAAATATTTATATTGAGGGATCAGTAGGATTTATCGGACCAGTTAGGATTTCATCAGAGCCGAACCCTCTGATATGAAAATATCTGGAGTCGGTGAAATATTTTCCCATTATGTTTCTGGTGGATTGACATATTGTTCTTGTATTGTTTTATTCTTATATAGTGCACTTACATTGCGTTAATTTACTAGATATTCATTTGTGGAAAAGTGTGTGGAAGGGTTTAGTCTTTCATTTGGGAAAGATTCAACCCGGACATGAAATCTGGAGCACCGTAAAAAAAAAAAGTAATGTCTGTTATATATTCACACATGACGATTGAACTAACTTAAATTACATAAAATAATTAAGCTGTAGGTTTTTTCTTTTTAATCGATAGTATCTAAATAATTTTACTTGCAACATCTAATCATTAATATTATGTACCTTTTACATAGTTAATCATTGTAAACTCTACGGCAAATAGTTATAGATATGTACATTACCAGTCTTCACGTCTGTTAGTAAATATACACAACGTACACGTTATAATAATATGAAAAATCTCAAAAATACAATATTTTTATTTTTTACTTATTTTTACTTATTCGAGTGGTTTCAGGCAATGTGTGATACACGTCGTATCTCTCTGTTTTTGGCTTACAGTAAACACCAGTTATTTTTCTACTGACAAAAGATAGGCATTCTTATTCTTACCACAAGCGCTGTTTTGTTATGATAAAATGGAAGATGTAGGTAGTAGGTAGGTACTCACCTGAAAACAAAAGAAAAATAATACATTAGACAACAGAATAATTACAATCGTAAATTCGTTAAATTTTGTATTTAAAAAAACTCAGGTACCTACGCCTCATACGCCTCGTATATATGTCCAGTAATATTACATTGTCGTTTAAGTTTATGGGTCCGAGTGATTAATTTTAAATAGTTGTCAGCTCGTAGCTTGAATTTATGGAAGCCACGTTTAGGAGGAATGGCTGCGCTGCCTTTTTCATACAAAACTTAAATTTTTATTTGAGGTCAAAATACTGGAACAAACCGAATGATTATTTTTCAACCAAGAAGTATAGCAATTATATATTACAGATATGTGCTTCTTTATTTATTTGTGTATTAAATTATAAAATATGGGTTATTAAATGATCTAAGAGGCAAATTTGATCATTTTTTGTTAGTTTTTTGCTAGTAATTTAAAAAAAATAACCTTGCCAAAATCACTAAGTAAATATATCTTAATATGTAAAACAAAGTCGGGTTATTTACACCGTTTATAATTCAAAAACGGCTAGACCGTTTTTGAGTTATAAATGGTTATGATCTTCAATTTGTTGGATTATTCTCCGCACCGAATAGCAGAATAGCTATTTAAACATAGGAAAAATTCACGAAACAAAATTATGAAGAAAATTCTTTTCCTCATTCATTTTGAATGCATCGAAATCTCACCTTTTTGGAAGAACTGCTGGACTATTAAAATAAGTATTGAATATCGACTTAATTCCAAAAATTTAAAAACGTTATTAAATGTCAATGATTGTTTTGCTTTTGTTCTTAAACATATAATGCTGCCCCTCTTTCTTACACACTAAATGTCAACAGTTGAAAATGAGACAAACACGTAAACGCACAAACGTAAGTCTGCACCTCTCCAAAGGAAAAATACAATAATTATAATAAATTTCCCTCAGACCTATAAAGAAAATGAAATGCAATTCCTGTAAGTTGAAAAGCAATAAAATATCAAGAAATATAAATCCGTACACAGCGCCATCTCTGATAAAAATAAAACACGGACAGTTGCGCATCGATAATTGCTTCATCGTGTAATTGTTATCTTTATAAAAAAACTAAATTTAATTCAGCGAAGAAGTTAACACAACAGTTATTGATTATGAGGCGGTACAAAGTTCTCCGGGTCAGCTAGTGAAAATAAAAAATAATGCATCGTAGAAAAAAATAAATTATTTCGAAATTTTAAATTTTATCACAAATTTATATTTCAACTAAATGCATCTGTAAATCGGTCGTTTGTTACTTAAATGTAAGCCCATCAAAAGATTTTTGAATAATTTTTATTTTGTATTTCATTATATTTACGTAGTCGGTAAGACAAAATATATTTTTTTTAATAATTATCATTATCTCAAATAAATTATCTAAGTTACCTACAAAATCAGGAAAAAGTGAGTACTGCAATGGCCTATCTATCTACTTCTACTTCTACTTCTACTACACTATATAAAGAGGTAAGATTTGTTTGTTTGTTTGTTTGTTTGCATTGAATAGGCTCCGAAACTACTGAACCAATTTGAAAAATTCTTTCGCTGTTGGGAAGCTACACTATCCCTGGGTAACATAGGTTATATTATATTAAAAAAAAAATAGGCATCCTTACTAAAACTTCAATAATGTAACCCAAGGTGTAAAAAAATTACCTAAAATATTCTTTACATCGCGTGCGCTGCGAAAAATATTGATGATAGAATAAAATAATGTACAACGACTTTGTAGAACACATCATTATTTACAAAAAAAGTCGCAACAGCATATGTCTAACTATTATGGTTATGCCACAATAAGTATTCTTTTATTTTAAAAATTTAATTAAAATGTCGCCGCTTGAAGAGGCTCTTTATTTGTATCTTGGTTTTAATCCTTATCAAAATAAATTACTTCATATTCAAGACAGCTTCAATACCTTTATTTAACCTTTTGAATTTTTCAATTCGGATATTTAATTAGAAAGATATCACGAGTTTAAAAATGTTAGTATTAGAAAAAAGTTTCGGCTACGGGCCGGGCGGGAGAGTAGTCAAGAAATAAGTGTAAGGGGGGTTGGCGGGACGGGAGAGCGTGAGAGCGGTGGCGGGGAAGGTGGAAGTGGAACGCTGGAGGGGAATGCACGGGAAAGGACATGCAAGGAGTAACATTTTAATTATTTGAATATGGGATTGCAACGCATGCCGGGAAACAGCTAGTATTTTATAATTTCAATAACAAATAAATAAAGTAGCACTCATTTGTACTAGACATTTGTTAAGCATTTTGATTAAAAAAATAAAAATTCAGTTTGGTCTAGTATTTTGGCCTCAAATCCACATTTAAATTTTGAATGAAAAAGGTACGATATGAATAAATAATTCGTTTTAATAAAATTTTCTAGATGATAGTATTATTTAAATTTTATTAACTGTTAATTCGAGGTGGATTTCTATTGTAAATTATGAATAAAAGCTGGGAGAAAATATGGGAATCCCTAATGATAAATATAATTCACCAACCCAAGCAATAATGGATATTACATTAAAGCTCATCTATTCACCAAATTACAATGTTATATTATTCTCCCAAAGGGTAATTAACAACGCAAAGGTATTCTACTGAAAATGTGAATCTAGAAACAATATTTATGTTCTAATATTATTTTACAAACGGATGTGAAATAGTGAATATTAAGGTTAAACGTCACGTACGTTATAATCTACGCATTCACAATTGACACCAATGAATATATTTTAGGTTTTTAATGTTTATTGCGCGTTACGCTTTCAAATATTAAGGTAAATTAATTGTTCGCGATCGTATATATTTAATTGGAATATAAATAAATAGTTTTATCCATAAACAAACCCAAATCTTTCAAGAAAGGCTGAAAAATACAATATTGGATTGAGTCACCAATACAAAATTGAATTTTTCAGCCTTTCTTGAAAGATTTGGATTTGTTTATGGACAAAAATATTTATTTGTATTCTAATTAAATATGTACGATCGCGACCAATTAATTTACCTTGATATTTTAAAGCGTAACGTGCAAAAGGCATTAAAAACCTAAAATAAAGAGATGAATCATTTAAATTTACTGAAAAGTTAATGTTATTTATATAAATAAAACGTCATTTACGCCTCGCAATTTTTACCACATGTGGGTATTTAAAATGCTACCTGGCTATTATACACTTAGAGGCCTTGTGTTTCGTCGGTAGGGAAACATTGTTATCTAAAAACCCTACTTTGATTGCATGTGTTGCATAGCATCAACATCACCAATCAGCAGCAGAAGCCGGGGGTAATATATACATACGTGTTTGTTTGTATTATGTTGGGAGTGGGAAGGAGGAGGTCATATCTCATCATATTTGAAGTTCTTCTGCATTTGCCTTCGGGAATAAGGAAACCAGGAAAAACCTCATCCGGAAAGATTCGGCCGGCAGTCAACATGAAACTTAATTTATTATTTATTTAAATCATTTAAGGTCAGAAAATTAAATACTGTATAAATCAACTTTAAAGGGTATAAATAAGATATTTTAACCCTTAAAAATTGGGCATATTTTGAAAGAAGATAAAAAATATTTCCGCTTTGCAATAAAATCAAAAAAAAAGGAATATTTTTTTAACGTATTCGAAAACTAAAAACTAACACTAAGATATTACAAAAAAAAGCTTTGGGTCAAGAGAACTACAAATATCTAAGAACAAATTTCTTTCATAAATTATTATAAAATAACAGATCCCTTAATAAAATCTTCAAAGAATTCAAAACACAATTAAAATAGTAAAAACATCATAAAAAAACACTAAAAAATTCAACGCTTTTATTAAAAATTAATTAATTTAATAAAAACAACAAAAGCAATAATTTTTTTTAATAACTAAATAAATAACGCTTTGCTCACATAGAGTCCTTAAACAAAAAATATAGGTGCAAAATAATGAAAACGAAATATTTAATACATTATACATGTAAATACAAAAAAACCATTATAGATGAATGCCCTCTTCATCGGTTTCTCTGCGGCACATTCTGTGTTTAACCAAGTCGACAGTCGACGACAGGCTGAATAACCCCAACGTCCCACTTGACCTCCGCCATCTCTCCTCCACAATTCGAAGAAAAACAAGCATCATAAAATTTTCCAGAAGGTTTATTGTTTTTTTTTGTTGTCGACTGTTTTGCTGACATTTTTGATTTTGACACAATTGCGAGTATCGTCATCGCGGAGTGAAGTCAATAACAAATTGACAGTTATGAGATAAAGGGTGTTTAGTGGTTGCAATTTTAAATGTATTTTAAGGGTGATAATTAAAGTTTTTTTTTTAATTACTGTCGTTTTATTCAAAAGTTTTTAAGTCTTAGAATATAGTATTGACTCAATCAGATTATCAAAGTGCTTAAGTATAGTAAAAATTAAAAAAAAAAAAAACATGCGTTTAGTGACTTAACGCATTATGTTTTTTTGTGTTATAAGTATTATTGGTTTGAAAATACTTTTAGAGATTTTTCGCACTATCGGTATTTAGTTTATTGGAATGATGATTGACATTGACGACGTAGTCACTGAGTAATTTTAGTGTTATTGTTTTTAGTAAGGAGATGACTTTTGGTGAAATAAGCGAAGGCGTATTATAACCTCGCGCCTGTCTCGATACAGGTATATCCAAGTGAGACAGGCATATAAATAAAACCAATGTAATATATTTTATTATAGATAAATAATAATAATAATTATATACTTAGTTAGTTTTTGTACTCATTATAAAGCTAATAATATTTATAATATAACATTTTTAGGGAACAGATTTGTGTTATTTTGAAAAATAATAAAATTAAATGAAAACTTTGTAAAACACAACTTATTTAAGATATCAAATCAAATCAAATCAAAAAATATTTATTGTACATATAAAAAAATACAAAAGGTATTGCTTATGGGTAGACCCCATTTCTTCCAGCTAACCATATACATGTTATATTATAATGTTCATACAAAGAATAATATTATAATTTTTATACAAATAAGAAAATACAGATAACAGGAATACAAAAATAGGTGATTCATTTATGTGAGGTATTCACTTAAGGTGTAATGACATTTGTTTAGAAGTAATGTTTTGAGTGATGATTTGAATTTGTGTGTGTCTTGAATTTGTTTGATGTTATGTGGAAGGTTGTTATATACTTTAACGGCCATGTAATATGGTCCTTTTTGGACTATTGTTTTATTTGCTTTGGGAATTGATAAGTTTTCTGTGAATCTTGTAGCGTATTTATGTGTCGAGTTTTTTTGTGGAAACTTGACTGTAGATGATCGCACTAGCATGCATAGTTCCATTATGTATATGTCTGTGACTGTCAGAATTTTCAGATGTTTAAACAAAGGTCTACATGAATCCAGACGAGCAGAGTTTGTAATTTTACGCATGCATCTTTTTTGGATGATAAAAACATCTTTAGCGTTTACTGAGTTTCCCCAAAAAATTATACCATATTTTATTATTGAATAAACATAACCATAGTATGCGGCTATTACTGATTCAATGTTCAATATTTTTCTCAGTGTACCTAGAACAAAAGAAAAGCTACTGATTTTTGCTACTATTTTTGATACATGTTCTTTCCAGTTTATATTGGTATCTAGTTGTATTCCCAGCAGTGAACAAGTTTGGGAGTGTTCGATAATATTATTATTAAAGTTTACATTTATGTTTATAGGTGTAGCTTGCACTGGACAAAATTTTAAAATTTGAGTTTTATTTGTGTTGAGTGACAGATGTTGTGATAACAGCCAGTTTGCTATTAATTGGCAAGTCTCGTTAACATGTTTGTTAAATTCGTCAACGTCTCCATTACATTCAAACAACAAAGCGGTGTCATCAGCAAACATTGAACATTCTGTGCCAGCAATAATTGGAAGTTCATTTATGTAGATAAGGAAGAGGAGGGGCCCAAGAATGCTTCCTTGTGGCACACCCTTGTTAATTTTTCTCCATTTGGATTCTACCATGTACTGAAACATTTTTTCATCGATATTTGGAATTTGGACTTTCTGCTCACGGTTTTTTAGATATGATTCAAACCATTTTAATGCTAAACCTCTTATACCCATATGTTCAAGTTTAATTAGAAGAAGCTTATGGTCAACATTGTCGAATGCTTTTGAGAGGTCGAGAAAAATACCTACGGTTTTTTTGCTCACATTAATACTTTCAAGAATTTTGTTTAAAAAATTAAAGACTGCCTGTGTTGTTGAACGGCCTTTACGAAATCCAAATTGTTGTGGACATATTATCTCAAAGTTTTCGAGAAAGTTATAAATGCGATTGTACATGGCTCTTTCAAATATTTTTGAAAAATTTGGTAATAGGGATATTGGTCGATAGTTTGAGATTTCCTGTTTAGGTCCCTTTTTATACAAAGGTACAATAATAGATTGTTTTAATTGTTCTGGGAAGGTTCCTGACTCAAAAGATTTGTTAATTAATATTTCCAACGGGTAACTCAATGCTTGTGCACATGCTTTTATAGTTTTTATAGGGATTTTGTCAGTGCCGACACTGCTTTTATTTTTCAATTCTACAATGATTTTGATAATTTCCTTCTTGTTTACAGGCGTTATAAAGAATGATCGCGACTGTTTGTTTGTGATTGTTTTAGCAGATTGTGGATGAAGAGTTGTATTTCGTGGTGGTGGCGGTGGTGCAAAGAAAATGTTAAATTCATTTGCAATGTTTTCTGGTTCTGATACCAGGTTATCATTTATTTTAAGACAGATTTTTGGTTTAATTTTAGAATTTGAATTATTTGAGTTCTCTTTTATTATGTTCCATGATGTTTTGGTTTTATTCTGCGCGTTTTGAATACGTTTACTATTGTAATTCCGTTTAGCTACCTGTTTTACTTTACTGAGAATTTTTTTGTATTGTCTGTAATGGTTTATGATTGTAAGGTCATTTGTGTTTTTTTGTTTCATGTACAGATGTCTTTTTTGTCTAATAGATATTTTAATACCAGGAGTTACCCAATTTATATTATGTTTTTGGGGATATTTATATTGTTTAAAGGGGAAGCAACGCTTCATACCATTATTTATTTCATTAATGAAGTATTCATAACTGTCATCGACGGATTCAAATGATTTCAGTGGTTCCCAACATATACAAGATAAGTAATCGTTAAACATTTTAGTATTTTCTTTGTTAAATAATTGTTTTTTTGCATACCAAGTTTGGATTATATTATGTTTTATTTTTATGTGCATTAACTGTGCCATGTGATCTGATATAGCTAATTCTGTGACTTCCCATGTAAAACAATTTTTTGATATATTTGTACCTATGTGATCTATTATACTTTTTTTATTACCTTGTATGCGAGTAGGTTTGTCAATAATCAAACGTATGTTGTGTGATTTTAGTGTGTTTTTGAGTGAATCGGCGTTTTTGTTCTTGTAGCTTATATCAATATTTAAGTCTCCGCACAGTATTATTTGTTTTTTGTTGTTTTTGCAAATTTTGTTGAGTAAAATTTCAAGTTGTTCAAAAAAAATATTAATATCAGAATCATTATAGTAAATTGTACAGATTATCATTTTAAGTTTTGGAATTTCAATACCAACACATTCAAACACAAATTCTTTCGTTATTTGTTTAACAAATTCTAGTTCTTTAAATGCAATGTTTTCGTTTAAGTAAATGCCGACACCTCCATGGATATGGCTCTCTCGACAATAAATTGAACCTAATTTAAAACCATTGAAATTAATAGAAGTCGTTTCATCCTTTTGTAACCAGTGTTCGCTAACACAGAGTACATCGATGTTTTTTTCATACAGAATATTTTCCAATTCTAAGATTTTATTTCGAATGCATTGTACGTTTTGATGCATTATATTGAGACATGCGTTATATCCTGTTTTATTATTATATGATGTCATTTCGTCCGTTAAATCGGTGATTTTTTCGGCACCATCATGTAAACTTCTCGCTTTTTGATTGATTCCACTAATGTTGGTTTTCTTGTGAGTTGGTGTCGTCCGTCTTGGTTTTGGGTCGTGGCCTCCGAAATGACCACTCGTTGAAGGCTACATTTTCAGGCCAGATCGTGGGGTCCATGAAAAATTTGAAACTTTTTTCAGGAATTCCTATTTTAAATGAGGCATACCGTTCGTGTCGCGTAACGAGTTTCTCTACTGTAAATTCTAAATCTGGCTTCTTCTTTTTTAGAAATGAAGTTATTTGATCTTCCGTGGTTGTCCGGTGGAACATGAATACATGTAGGTGTAGATTTTTGGGGATGGCCACCAAGTTTTCATCCGTAAATCCTGTCCCTTTAGAAATTGGGCGAAACCGTATGCGTCTGCCGCTGACGACGGCATCACTGTATGACTTTACAGGCGCTGTCGTCTGTTCGGACGTCGGGGAAAATACCGATGACGTTTGTGTATCAGATGTCCCTGCAGACGCGGAGGTGTTATCTTCCCCGGATGCTTGTTTTTTTGCGCTGGATCTAGTTGTCATTCTGCGTGCATTGATGCCGCTCGCAGGCGCTACGGTTACGAAAGCGTGAGTACTGGAAAGGGCGAGGTGGAGCGGGGCGGCAGGGGGCGGCGAGCTAGTTGGCTGCAACGCTTGTGACACATACACATTTGCGTCACTCACACTGGTACTGGTACTGGGGCCCGGCGCGGGCGATGGTACTTTCGAGACGGTACTCGTACCTTGCGCGATGTTACCGACAGTTGTAGTAGGTAGTATTGTATTTGTCACTTCGCGATTTAAAATTGCTTCAACGGACTTTAGTCGCACTAACAATTCATTAATTATCTTGCCTTGATCGAGAATAATGTTCCTCAATTCTTGGAGCACTGGATCACTCATTTTATTTTCGCTAGAGAGTAATAAAAACTCTTGAAACAATTTTTAAACGACAGCGCGACGTAGACGCGTGTGCGTAGTTATCAAGTTAGGTATCTTATTATTATTATTTTAGGAGTAAGAATTAATTATTTAAAAGTATCGTAAAATGCAATAATTTAAAATAGAATGTATCTAGAAGATGTCAAAATTGCATTTATACATTAAAAACTTTTATCAATAAACAAAAATAATCAAGACCCTCCCATAAAATAAATCGGTTTAGGTATTTTTCACCCAATTATCGACTTTACCAATAGATGTCGCATTTAAAATTAAGCACTTCGATGAATCTAACTTTTTTTAAAAGTATTTATTAATCAAGATAACAATATAATATATACATATAAATTTATTAAAAAAAAAGATACATACCACCTCACTAGGCTGAGCCTGTTCCGAAGGGGCAGGAATTTAATCTAATTTTGATATATCTTGGAAGATTAAAGAAGATATAAATAATAATTTCAATTTAAATACATTAATAGAATTAAAGAAAAATATAAAGAAATTAAAAACAAAAGAGATGAGAAAAATAAAAAAAATATGAATTAAAGAAATGAAAATAATTGAGATGAAAAGAGAAAAAATACAGGCGTGGAGTGTATTGTTGTATTGACCAAGTTATCTACCCGCAGTATTCAATGCCTTTGTTGACTATCCACGTATGAATTTTGTGTTTTAGATTTGAACTTTTTGTCACCTGAATATCTTCAATATCTTTTTTAATGAAATTAAAAAATTTTGGAGCCAGATTATGATAATTTCTTTTTCCAAATGTAGTATTTGTCTTCGGAGTCATGTGTTGGTGTCTATGTCTTGTGTCGTAATTGTGTTGTACAGTATGATGGGGTAGTTTGTCTTTTTGGTAATGTATAGATATAATTTTGATGTATAGTTGCTGTACGTTCAATACAGCAAAGTCTTTAAATAACTGTATTGTCGAGAATCTAAAAGGTTTTTTTGTTATAACTTTAACTAAGGCCTTTTGCTAACTTTTTTTTTTAACTTACTTTTACCAAACATGTTAGTTAGTGACTTTTTGCTCCACGGTGACGATGTATGAATGTGACAATATCTAGAATTATTTGCCCAACCTCTAGTAGAAAATATACAGCCAGACTCAAAACGGACGAAAAAAATGGCGTTCTTTCATGATTCTTTTGTTGCTAAGGAAACTACCTTCGAAACACTTTACCGAATTGTTGATTTGTAACAAATGCGACAAGTCACCCCCTTGGAGTTATCACCACGCCTCATTTTGATCACGAAAAATTCATAAAAACCCACTGCGATTCACAACGACCCGCGACCCTGGTGCGAATATCGGCAAACAAACAAAACAAATAATAAGTACATACTTATTATTTTCAGGTTTTTTATTCGTGAAACGATGCTGGATGACAGGCGAATCAAAGAAATGAATGGACGTTACAAACTACGAATATTCTTTTTACCACTATTTATCATGGTTTTGGATGAAATGCTAAAGCAATGGTGGAAAAGAGGTGGCTTTCTTCGCATAAAAAACTTTTGCAACATAATAATACTAAAATTAAGTAGAATACTACACTGCTTTCTTTGAGTCGTAGAATCAGTGAAGATATTCTTGAATGGCTATCGGATCAGAGGTCTTTTATTGTGCACAAAGTTAGTTCGCCATTTGAGTCTGATAACATGATTTATTTATGAACGTAGTTCTGAAAGAAAATAATTTGTTTTTACCATTTGCATATATTCTTTTTCGCCCCCCTTTCAAATGAGTTCATGGAAATATTTCTATTAAAAAGCGCCTCCACAAACTAAGAACCTAATAACTCTAGAGTGCGTATTTTTAATATCCCTCGACTTTAAAAAAGTTGCAAGTCCAAAAGTATCAACGTACAGCGCCCTTGAGGTGATTTTTCACGAAAAAGGCGATATTTTTTTTTTTTTTTTTTTTTTACATTAACTCCACACAGGAGGCCCTGAGGAAAATAATTTCCCTCAGGGCCTATGTCATCTTTGAGGATGCTGTGTGGAGGGTCTTTTTGAGGAAAGGAAGGAGTTAACATGGGTCTTGAAGAGACTCATGTTGTAGGAGGGAGGAAACACAGAGGCCGGTAAATCGTTCCACAGCCGAGCTGTTGAACTCAAGAACGAATCGTAAAAACGACCCGTTCTCATGTGACTAATATCAACTGTGTACAAATGTTGGGCGCGTGTTTGGCGTGTTTCCCGACTATGCACCGGTGCCGAGGGGATCAATGACGCTAGTTCCTCGGAGCATCTTCCATTGTAATACCGGTAGAACAAGGACAGCATTCCCACCTGACGCCTATGCTCTAAAGATTGCAATCCGTCTGTTAAGATGGGAGAATCTATCAAACGGACCGCCCGTTTCTGCACAGAGTGAAGGGTTTTTTTTAGGTATTTTGGAGCTCCAGACCAGAGGTGGCTGCCAAATTCAACCGTGGGGCGCACTTGCGATTTGTACAGGGTTAACAGTTGAGTAATATTAAAGTATCTGCGGGCCCTGTACAGTACGCCCAGTTTCTGAGAGGCTAACTTAACTCTGGTTTCGATGGAGCCCCCATACCTGAGCTGGTCACTAAGAGTTACACCAAGCATATCAATGGAGGTCCTGTTCGGGAGAATGCTTCCGTTGAAGGAGACTAGATTATCATTTCGATCCCTTTTAGACGTTATCAGACATGATTGGGTCTTTGAAACATTAAATTCGACGAGGTTATTCTTACCCCAAGAGAAAACACTCTCGAGGTAACCGTCCATTCTCTGCTTCAAAGCCCTCCGAGCTATTGGGGTTTGTGTGCCCTTTGGAGGCTTGTCAAACAAAAAGCTATCATGGACTGTACTGTCATCCGCGTAACAATGAATCGGTGCACATGACAAGAGGTCGTTGATGTGCAACAGAAACAAAGTCGGAGACAGAACCGATCCCTGTGGGACGCCAGCATTTATCGAATGCGAGGAAGAGGTGAAACCGTCAGCAACCGCCTGAATCGACCTCCCCCTCAAAAAGTCGGCAATCCACGCACACAAGGATGCGGGAAGTCCGTAAGAACGCAGTTTGTTGACAAGCGCTCGATGCCAAACCCGGTCAAAGGCCTTGGAAATGTCCAGTGAAACCGTTTGGGTCTCACCAAAACATTCCAGGCACCGTCCCCAAACATGCGTCACTTACGCGAGAAGATCACCGCACGAGCGGTTCCACCGGAATCCGTATTGACGGTCGTTAATAATTTTGTTCTTCTCGAGGTATGTGAGCAGTTTGTCATTGATCACACGTTCCATCACTTTTGACAGAACAGATGTGATCGCTATGGGGCGGTAGTTGGCTGGGTTGGAGCGGTCACCCTTCTTTGGAATAGGGTGAATGATCGCTTTTTTCCAACCAGAGGGCACAGAGCCAGTCTTCAGGGACATTTTGAAAAGCTTCGTCAAAATTGGAGCTATTTCTACAGCGCACCTCTGCAATACCAGGGCAGGTATTCCGTCAGGCCCGCTAGCTTTATTAACATCAAGCCCTCGTAAGACTTGGAGTACATCCCGATGCCGGATCCTCAGCTTTTTCATACGAAAACTGCAATGAGGAACCGACGGCGGGGTAGCACCTTGATCATCGAGGGTCGAGTTTTCCGCGAACATTTTGCCTAATAAGTTAGCCTTTTCGGCGGCGGTATTTGCTAGAGAGCCATCAGGTCTGGTAAGAGGTGGCAGACTGGATTTGCAGAAATTGCGACCTATTGAGCCCGCAAGCGACCAGAACGCTCTGCTGCCGTGCGGGCAGGCAGCCAGCTTACTGCTGATCTGCAGGTCGTGCTCGAATTTTGACCTGTTAATGATCCTCCTGCATTCCTTTGCCATTTTGTTATATACTGTTCTGCTTTCAGACGTTCGAGATGTGTTGTAGGCTCGGTAAGCCGCGTTTTTTCGTCGCACTGCTTCGGAGCATTGTCGACTGAACCACGGCTTTGAGCCCACACCAGTTTCTTTCACAGTGGATTGGATGAAGCCATCCATCGCGGATGTGATGACTTCACCAATTTCCTGGGCACATCTTGAGGGATCCGAAGTCTGAAAACAGACAGCTGACCACGGGAAGGCATTGAAATGAGCCCGCAGACCAAACCAATCTGCTGATCTATAGTGCCACAC
Source organism: Limnephilus lunatus (assembly GCA_917563855.2). Taxonomy (NCBI): domain Eukaryota; kingdom Metazoa; phylum Arthropoda; class Insecta; order Trichoptera; family Limnephilidae; genus Limnephilus; species Limnephilus lunatus. The sequence goes on from OU830596.1 coordinate 30,355,175, forward strand.
TTTTCTCTTCAGCCGCTCATTTGGCGGTCTGAAGGTTACGGGGATTGATGTTGTCACCAGGCAGTGGTCGGACGATCCTAGAGGCGCTGTGACTTCAATCTTGTAGCCGTGTGGCACAGTGGTTAGAAACAGATCTAGCAGATTGGAGCGGTGAGTCTGGACATCAGGAACCCTTGTAGGCTCCTGAACCATTTGCTCCAGTCCGTAGCAGAGGGCAAAGGATTCCGCCTCTCGTCCAGCCGAGTCCGTTGGTCCTGAGAACTTTAACCAAGGTTCGTTATGAACATTGAAGTCCCCCAGGACCACAAACTCTGCTGTAGGGAAGCGGGGCAAGAGGTCATCAACAGTATTACTTAGATGTTTGAAGAGTTCGGATGTATCTGAAACGCTAATGTTCGGTGAGCGGTATAAACACGCGTAAAACCTTACCGTACTGGCAAGATTGACGCGCACCCACATTACGTCGAATTTGGAGTTCTCCAGATTCAACAGTCGCACACAGTTGACGTCAGCTCGGCTGAAGAGACATACACCTCCTTTGGGTCTGAATTTGCCCATGAGGGTGAAACCCGGGCAATCCAGATAGGAGGCGTCTGTAGGCTCAGCTATCTGCGTTTCGGAAAGGAAGAGAAGGTTGGGACGTTGGGAAACAAGGTGGTGGTGGACTGAATTTAGATTTTTGTGCAGGCCGCGAATGTTGGTGAAGTTCACCAACAGTTTTGGCCTGCACCGGGGACTCCTGCTTCTCGCCGTTGTAAAGATGTTATTTATGTTTTTTTGTGAGTTCATGATTGAGTAAAGTTTTTTGTTTTGAAGAGGAGAAATGAAGATCTGGAAAGGAAAAGGTATAAGGGGTGGGTAGGAAGCTGGGGATCGGAGTGTCCAGGAGTGACGGACGTATGAATCCAACCCACCCACTGCGGTGCAAGGCGATGGGCTGGGAGAGTCCGGCTGGAGAGGTCGCCCAATGCGCCCCAAACGCAACTGCTGGGTCCCCTCCGGTCACGAACCGGCACAACAGCAGCGGTGGGGTTTTTGCACTCGTTGATGGGGCAGCCCACCCTCAGTCGTGAGCCTGAGGGTCGGGCACCTGTACTACCGAGCGGCCCGGACAACGGTAACCGGTTGTAAAGGGTCTCCCTCAACCAGCATCTCCCAATTCGGCCTGCCACGCAGAAGGTGGGCCGACGCACCCGCCATCAAGACCCAGACAAACATTACCCCATGAACCTGGGCACCCCTGCTAAGTCACCAAACGTAGCGAACCACTTGGGGTAACCTGTGGCAGAGGTGTTGGTCATCCAATAAATGGTTCCCAGGGCGGCGGTACCCAAACCCGCCTACCAAATTGGTTAAATATTATTAAAAGATTATTTGTTAGGTTCATACAGAAAGTCCACAATATGCACTGTTTCTAACAAGCGAATAAATAATAAAGCATTGGCTAGAATTGTCTGAGAAGAAAAAAGATATGAGGGGAGAGGATGAATCTAGAGGTCAGTGTGTCCAGGAGTGAGGAATGTATGAATCCATTCCTCACACTGCTGCTGTGCAAAACGATGACTCGAGAGAGACCAGCTGGAGAGGTCAAAGGGTCTTCCCAAACCGGCCCGCCACGCAGTTGGTGGGTAGGCGCATCCACCGCAAAGATCTGGATACACCTCCCCGGAAGAACCCGGAACCCCTGCTAAGTCACCAAACGTACCGTACCACTTGGGGTGACCTATGGCTGAGGGGTTGGCTATCCAATACATGGTTCCCGGGGCGGCGGTGCATAGTCACCTACCAAATTGAAGTAAATTATTATAATGAATGAAGGTTAGGAGGTGCTGGGAAGGAAAAAGTGGGAGGGGTGGGTAGGAATCTCGGAGTCATTGTGCCCTCTCCCACTGGGGTGCAAGGCGACGGGTCGGCTGGAGAGGTGAAAGGATCTTCCTCAACCGCCCTCGTCCCATCTTCCCCATATCCACCATCAAATGTAGCGAACCACTTGGGGTGATCTAAAGCAGAGGTGTTTATAATCCGATAAATAATGATTCCATACCCGCCTCCCAAAATATTATAAAAGTTTCGCGGAGTAACGATTTTTTTATGCATTGAATGAAATGTTATTCATCATTTTCACTATCATCAGCATCAGCCACTATCAATCTATTATCGAACAGTTAACTCCAAAATCCATTTTTGCTCTCCACTTTATGGTTTTATTTGCAATGTTCCCTTTGACCTATTTTTTAACTGAAATTGAAACCTCGAGCGACAAATCTTGCCAATTGCCCTCGCCAATAGCCTATTCAATTCCTTTGTGATTTTTTTTTGCTCCCCCAGTCATTCGATCCTTTTCTGATACCAAACGCGTCCTGTTTTTTTTGTTTATATTTTGTTTGAACATTCAGCTTTTCAATCTCTTCTGTATTTAGTGTCCTTGTTTTGCATCCACACTTTAATTTGGTCTACCGATTTTCATATTTGACTCTATTTTTTTTTAATAGAAGGCATTTTGAGCGACCACCACGCCACATTGAGCTCCGGTTTGTTTTGTTTCCAGCTCACAGAATGATAATAAACAAACAAAAGCAGAATCCAACCCCTTTTCTCCCAACAAATAAAGTATTAAAACCATTTACATTGAAAGCACTAGATTACCCTACACGCTCTTAGAAACATTTCAAATTAATCATGCGTAATATTTTTTCAGGTTTACGAGTATAAAAATTATATGGGTTTCCTTCCATATTTCCTGGAAAAGATTTAGAAAGGGGAAAATGAAAAATCTAAATAAAATAAAAGCACATCAGCAAAATTTCATATAATGCACTAATGGAGTTTCTTAATTAAAAATTCTAACTCCAGAAAAGCTTTGAAACGTGCCATCGTCCTTTCAGGCATATTTCTGAAGCGCTGTAATACCTCAGGAGCCAGAATATTGATAATATTCTTTATTTTTTTACATTAACCCCACATAGGAGGCACACAGGGGATGCTGTGTTCTTTTTAAGTAAAGAAATAAGAGGAAATTTTGGAGAGGAAGAAGGTGTGAGGGTTGAGTAAAAATTTAGAGGTCAGTGGGTTCAGAAGTGACGGACGTATGCATCCATCCCTCCCGTTGCGGTGCAAGACGATGGGTCGGGAAAAACCAGTTCAAGAGGTCAAAGGGTCTCCCCGAACGGGCCTCTCCCGATCTGGCCCGCCATGCAGATGGTGGGCATGCATCGACAAGACCTAAACACACCTCATCTGGGCACCCCTGCTAAATCACTAAACGTAGTGAACCATTTGGGGTGAGCCATGGCAGAGTTAATGGTTAAATAATAAATGGTTCCCGGGGCGGCACCTATACTGGCCTCCCAAATTGTTATAATTAATTAAATATTCTATTTATTATAAATTAAGATGCATAGAAGTTGATTAACAGTTTTGAAGTCCATAGAAGTTTTTTTTTTATTCTCTCGACAAAAGTGAAAATGCCTTAGATTGATAGAAATATGTTTATATTAGATAATGGTTTATAGGTATCTGACGGCGAGCCATTTTTCGACACAAAACTAATCTAGACAATTCCATTTCATTGAAATTTTTTTTTTACCGAAAATAATTTATCGAACCAAACATTGAAAAGGGAATGTTTTTAAATTGTGTTGACTTAACTTTTTCCAAAGAAAAAATAAGCAAACATACTTTAATTTATGAGATTTCCGAGGTTTTTATCTTTGTTAAGTATATACCAAAATCAACTTTATTATTCCTCCAAAGCATTTACAATGTCATAGCCAATCTAAGGGCATATAAGGATTGAAAAGTCCTTAACCTTTCAGGCCAATTTTTTCGCTTTTGGTAACATAGAAACATAGGTCTCATAGAAATCGTTATATCTCTCTTAATATATCATTGTAATAAATATGATCTAAAAGATGTAAGAAAGAGCAAATAACACACTTATTTCGAATTCTAGAAGTTAACCATAGAAAAAAATAAAACGTGCACCTCTGTAAAACCAAAATTTCCGACCAAAATTTGAGAAATATTTTTGAAATTTCGTAAATTTTTTATTTATAGTTTTTTATGGAACGAAAAAAAAGGCGCAATTCATTTGTATAATAAAATATTATGTGTGTTTTTCTTGTTTTAAGTTATTATACTAGGGTAGGCTGAAAAGTAATGCACACATGCTTGCAAAACATGAACAAAAACTAATAGCTAGATCCGGCAAAAATTACATCAAAGTACAATTACATTCTTAAACTTCAAAATCATATAAATATTTTTTCACATAGTCACCGTTAAGGCTAACGCATTTCTAACAGGACTTAACAGCTGCCTTCACCTCATCGTCTGAGGTGTGATACCTTTGAGGTGTTTCTCGAGTAGAGGAAAAAAAAATCGCAAGGTGAAAGATCGGGGGAGTGAGAAGGGTGTGGAATCGGTTCAACCTTCACGTTTTGCAGATGCTCTAATCGACGGTGTTTGTTCTCGTCTGTGAAACGGCGTGGTATCCATCGTCCACAGATTTTATGGTTTCCTAATTGTTCAACAATGAGACTGACACATTCCTTGGATATTCCAAAATGATTTGAAATACGCTTTTGAGTGATTCGCCGATCATTTAGAATCAAATCGTGGACGAGTTTAAGCTGTTTATCGTCTGAATCAATGATCGGACGTCCGCTGTGTGTTTCATCAACAATCATTGCTTTTCCAGGATCGCAATCATGATTTCTTTTTACCCATCGATTTAGAGTAGACCTAGCAACAGCATCGTCACCTTAAATACCGTTTAAACGACGATCAATCAGTAGGAGTAATTTTTTCAGTAGTTAAAAAATCGATAACAGCACGTTGTTTACCTTGCTTTGACAGAACACTAAAACATGTCTCCATACTTCCACTTCTCAAAATAAACGGGATGAATTTAACGACCTCAAACTTGCACGTACGTATAGAGGAGGAGTTTCACTTCCATATTCCACCTGGCGCGCTTCTGAAGGTTATTTTGCTCGCGCTGTACAAGTTGCATGCATTACTTTTCAGCCTACTCTCGTATATAAGCTGAGCCACTGAGCCATTTTTAAAACTTTTTATGTTTGCTTTGAAAATTTTCATATTTAAAAAATAAAATATTTATTTCTATTAATAAAATTTGAAAGTGTTTTTCATCACCGTTCAAAAACAGTTTTTTTGTTTTTGAATACATTCAGAAATATACTCGTACTTTCAACATATAATTTCGGCATTGGTTAACAAAAGCAGCCATTTTTAGCGCGGTCTTCTGAGTGTAATATACTTTTTTTAATAATGTCGTTCATAACGCAAAATAACTGGCTTATTAATGAACGGAGGTCAACTATCTACGCTCTTAGATTTAAAAGAAATTATTCGTGAACTCCGAAGACTTAATTAATTCATTTAAGATGCGATCAATTGATTCCGTTCCAGCTTGGAGAAACGAAAGTTGTTCAAATATACCTATATATAGGGTGTCTGGTGGCAGAATTAGCATTTAAAATTTAAATAAAAAATAAACTGCTAAGGATATACATTTATTTCAATACGTATTACAGAGAAGAGAAGTGCGGATTTCATTTCTGAAAAAATTATTTCGTCTAAATGTAGACGATCACGTCGGATACACTCTTGGAATCTGGCCTCAATATTTCGTGCCTATAATAAAATGTATTTTAACTGCGCGTCGAATATTCGACGTTTACGTGATGCCCCAAGTGAAGATTTGATTCGATCATGGGTGCGGAGGTTCCGGGCAACAAGTTCTGCGGCATACGACCCACGGCCGGGGCCCAGCAGGACATCGAGAACAAATCGAAACATCGAACTCGTTAAGAACAGTTTGCGCGATAATCCGCGTCAGTCCGTGCGCAAGAGAGCGGCTACCCTAGGGCTTCCAAAAACTATTGTGCACGAAATATTGAAGAAAGAACTTAAATTTCACCCTTTTAAGATTCAAATTGTGCAAGCGCTTAAACCTAATGATTACAATTTACGTAAAATTTTCTGCGAGACAATGTTAGAGCGATTTCGTACGGTAAACACTATCTTTTAGAGTGATGAAGCCCATTTTCATTTAAATGGAAGTGTAAATAAGCAGAATTGTCGTTATTGGTCACCTAAAGGACAGAACCCACGTTTAAAACATCAACAGCCACTTTTCAGTCCCAAAGTGACGATTTGGTGTGCATTGTCAAGCAGTGGAATAATCGTTTTGAAAATCGTCGAGAGCGAGCCATGGCGCATGCTTAACGATTATTTTTTGCCAAAAATGAGAGAAAATCCTGCCTCCACTTCACACACATGGTTCCAACAAGATGGCGCCATGCCTCACACTGCTAGAGAGACGATGGCGCTTCTTCGTGATGTCTTCCCTAAAAAACTGATTAATCTTTTCGGTGACATCCCCTGGCCACCCAGGTCACCAGATCTCACTCCTATGAACTTTTTTCTATGGGGGTATTTCAAAAGTAAAGTGTATGAAAAGACCCTGCGACCATCTCTGCACTAAAAGAAAATATCGTTCGCGAAGTTAATGGCATCCCGACGTCACTTCTCGAGCGAGTGGCACGAAATACTGAGGCCAGATGCCAAGAGTGTGTCCGACGTGATGGTCTACATTTAGACAAAATAATTTTTAAGAAATAAAATTCTCTTCTCTGTAATAGGTATTGAAATAAATGTATATCCTTCGCAGTTTATTTTTTATTTAAATTTTAAATCTTAATTCTGCCACCGGACACCCTGTATATATGATATTAACACCTTTTTAGTGTCAAAAAGTGCATCTGAGGTTCCAATGCGTATTAAAGTTAGAATTTCAATTTGAAAAGGTCAACTTATTAGTATTTTAATTTTTTACGAAGCCGTTTGAAGTTTATCAATGTAAATTCATGGACGGTAAAGATCCGGTAGTGCTTCCATCATATAACGATTTATAGTTTATTTCTTGTGAATATAGGTTTGGCTGTCAATAGCGCAACCGTGCTGGGAATATAAAATCGTCGAAGGCCGAGCCTATCGATCCGATATTGTTAAGTTATTGAAGTCGGTTCCTCATTGCTGAAGATCGTGACTCCTGCTCCAACTTCCATGGTGGTCAAGGCTCCTTTACTCCTCGTGGCCCTGCGCTGCGTGGAAAACTTCAAACTCCAACGTACCGGTCGCAACGTATCAACAACGTACACTCCAGCGCATTGGTGACCTTCCTCTGCTTATTCTGCCTTCCACTTTGCCAGTGACTATGATTTTCTCCAAGTTGGAGTCCTCAATTTGACGAGCAACGTATCCAAATTATCTTAAAATAAATTATAAGCAGGTAGTTAAAAAACCTATTGTAGATGCCGAGCTCTTCCACAATGGAAGCACTTGTACATCTATCTAGCTATCAACCACGGAACCCTGAACATTATTCTCCATTCCACATTTCGATGGCGAGTTCTAATTGGTGTTCTTACTTTGGCGTAAATGAAGAAAAATATGCAGTGTAGTAAATCAAGGAAAGCATAGTAGGCTGATGAGTTTTCATGATCCCAGTTTTTTTTACACGTTAGAACGAACTTGTACAATTGTTAATTTTAAACGACTATAACTTGATACAATTGTTATTTTTAAATGACTTCGAAAAGGAGGAGGTTATCAATTCGACTGTATTTTTTTTATTTTTTTTTTATGTTTGTTGCCACAGAACTTTCGATTGCGTTAACCGATATTGATGATTCTTTTTTTATTAGAAAGCTGGTGCTTTCCGTGTGGTCATATTTTAATTTGGTTTAGTTCTGACAATGGAATCTATGAGAAAACCATGTTTGTCTTAAATTTGCAATAAGTATGTGCGCGACAAATGGACGAATAACTCAATATTACGCCAACAGATTTCGATGATTCTTTTTTGAAGTAAAATTTCTTTACGCACGCTCGTCACTTAAAATAAAAAAATAAACAAAAATTTTAACAAAACAAAAAACGACTTGCAAAAATGCACTAAAAAGTAAAAAAATAATTTCGTACGATTGTTATTTTTTGAGTCGGTCTCAGCCAAGATCTACACATCTCACCTGTAACTACCTATGTATGTAGTAGTTACCTTGGCTGACACCGACTCCAAAAATAACCAATCGTACGAAATTGTTTTTTTACTTTTTAGTGCATTTTTTGAAGTAGTTTTTTGTTTTGTTAAACTTTTTGTTTATCTATTTAAATGTTTAATATATATTTAACAAACCTGTTTTAATTATTATGGGCCCATATTTAAACAAGATTTATAAAAAAAACTAGAAGACTTGGAAATAGTTACAACGGCATTGCATTCCTTGTGAGAAACCACTCAGATGGTATGCACACCTAATTTTTTTACCAAAATTCATTAGCGCGGATATTGGAACTCGACGATTCAATGTATAATTTAATACAGTTTTAAGAATGATTTGTAATAAAATGATTATCTAAAGGATCCTATGGTAATCATCCATTTATCTTAAAGGGAGGAGAGTATTAAAACCCCCTAATAATCGCTATTAGACAAGATTTAAGAGCTTTGGGGATTGTTTAGTGCGCGTCGGCGCCGCCGGTCTCCAGAGCTTTCGGTCCCTAACATGACTTCCGATTAGAAATTTCCGCTTTACAACTATCGCAGCCTCCGAATCCGAATCGATCTGCGTAATTAAACCTTTGGTGATATCAAAGTATCCAGAATCTAGTTATGTGAAAGTCGTAAAAGTTAGACGGACGTAAAGTAGACAGGTAACTACTTTTGAAATGATTTTTTTGATCCGATGATTTATCTGTGGATGGTGATTGGGTTATTTGACTTAATTTTTCTATAGAAATAATATTATCAACTTTCATAAGTATGTTTTGAAACGGTGAGCAAAATGGCTGATCGTTCAAAAGAATTGCAGTAAGAAGACCTCCGTAGAGAAATAGTACAGCTCTTGTCTAGCATCCGGATGTCGCGGGTTCAAAACCCGGCGTGCGCAGATATGTTCTATTTAATTTATTTGTTATTTCATAATTAATAAATTAAAAATAATACGTAGTATTTGCGGCACGTTCCAAAGTGGAAGATACTCTTAGTTTCGCCCTGATTTAAGACTACCACCCAGAATTGAAACGTTGCTTGAAATAGCTTTTGCCGTGTTTGGTGACCAGATTTGAATAGCCTGATACATCCCAACCTTGTTTTCCCTCCTCCCCTCCCCGTCCCTACTACATTCAGCCTCACGACAAATCCCAATTGGAGATGCCGTAGTTTCACTGGCTCCTGGCGGTTGGGAGTAGTTCGGACTTTTGTGCGGTATTTACAGAAAATCAAAGGGAAGCGATCGTCACGTTGTTGCAAGCGATGTAGTTACTGGAGGTGTTTGCAGCGCCATTGGGGTGATACTAAAATGGCGCTCTATAAATCAGCCTAATATTATTATATTATCTGCCAAAATATAAAATACCAACATACTTATACAATTTTAATATGAACAAACTATTAATTTTAAAACATTATCGGCTGGTAATGCGCGCAGGTCATATTAATTTAACCCTTTTATTCCCCTTAACTTTATAATTTTAATAAAAATAATAAATTTGTTTCTGAAAGAGGTACATATTGGCTTACCACGAGAAATTTTATATTTTCGAAAATACCCCCATTTTGGGGATGCGATAGTATCACTGGCTTCAGATGGGAGTAGTTGGGACTCTTGTGCATTTAATATTTTTGTCATATATTTTTATCAATATTTTCGATAAAAAAGCAATAATGAAAAAGTTATGTAGTAACTTGCCTAACATTTAAATTTGACTAAATGCAAACACAGTTTCATGAGACAGACAAATTTATTGGTTAAATCGAGACTTCAATGAGAGACTATCACCAATGATTCCAATGACCCACTCATCCTTTACCTGTAAAATAGAAATCTAGTGAAGCAATCTATAAGGCGAGCATTTATATGGGCACCCCTGGCGTATATAACGACCGCCGAGGGTAGTTTTGCGATTTAAGTCCGCAGGTATTCGACCCCAATAGCTCGTGTATCAAAAGCTCACTAATTATTTCCCACCCCCTCCCCTGCCTTTGAATAGGTTCAGAGAGTAAAGGTTCTCCCTGAACGCACCCTATAGAAGTGGAGTAATGGAACTTCGAAGGTAAGTTTTCACTTATTTCAAATGTTCAATTACTTAATAACTTCGTATTTTAAAATCAAATTAACTTACTAAAGCTTCATTGTGCCGTTAATTAAAAAAAGTATGAATGATGAAATTGAACGACAAAATAAAATTACTGGATTGCTACTGACACTTAAACTCAGGACATCTACGCATTCCGGAAGAATGTGGGATGTTTTGTAAAGCAGTTGTTCCTAAACTCTTTTGGCCCACGGACCCCTTTCCCAAAAGTTATGACCCCTGGACCCCGGGCGGATAGCACTAGCACAACAGAGGGGGCGGAATGGGATAGGGTGGGACGGCAAATCTTCTACAACGGAGAGGTCGAAATGTGATATGGAGTTTGAACGGGGTAGGATGGTCCCCGTTCCACCCCGTATCCCATTTTGCCCCCTCCGTTATGGTAAACTTTCCGTCCTACCCTATCCCATTATGCCCCTCCCCCGGCGAAACTTCCATATGAATAAAGATGTGTCAAAACTTTGCCGCGGACCCCCTGACGTCATTCAAGGCCTACATTGATAGGTAAAGCCAAGCCAACATTTTTGTCCTTTACTATCGAAATGAGAAAAAATTTCATGGACCACCACTTACAACTTGTGGACCCCCATTTTTTATCAAGCCAACGTAGACCCTTGTCGGGTCTCCCGTGGACCCCTGGGGGGTCCACCTGGACCACTTTGGGAAACACTGTTGTAAAGGTTGACTTCGTCACATGGATCATCCTACCCCGTTTTCTAAAATCGCAAGAAGGATAGCTATCGGCTGCAGATATCCCTAGACATTTTGACATACACAAGGAAGAGCGGCTTCTCGCAACTCGCAACTCACTTCAGTTAGGAGTTGGGATCAAGCAGGCTCCAGGAAAGAACGTGTACTCACGGTTTTCAAGGGAACCTAGCATGGCGGAGATTTCGGAATTGTAAATCCTTTATTTTTTATTAAAATATTCTTAATTATGGTTTGCCATTAAATTCATCATATCAAATTACTTTATCGTTATGTTCAAACGATCAGGTACCCATATTAGCCTAACTTATCTACATTAGAGTCAGTAACAAAGTAACATTTAATCATAAGTCAAGATATCCTCTTGGAGTTTCTTGCACGCCCAAGTTACTAATTACAATAAAAGTTGTTGTCAAACCATCAAACCAACACTTAATGTATTACCTCTTGATATAATAAACTTTATACTGCACCGTCTGGCTATCCGATTGGTCCCCCAGGCACCAATGGTATGCAAACCTTTCCTCAAGCAACTTGCCTCGCGTTGCATCAAAAACTAACATCATCATTCTGCTTTAACTCTCGGTCAGGAGTCACTGGTCTATAATATTTGTTCGCCCTTCACATTTATTTATTATTGCATATATAAATTGGAGATTTATGTGTCTGTAAATAGTGTTAATAAACTTGTAAGTATTGAATCGTCTTACTTATTCGCTTTGCCATCTACACACTAACACAATAAACACACAATCACCAAAATTTTAATGTACTTTTCCATGTCATATAATGGTTGACATATTTGTCTCATGCTTTATAATAATTTTTAGACTCAACTATTTTATTTAACCATCTCAGTATGACATTATAACGCTATAATTTTAAAGAGAAAATGATTAATTGAATCATATAACAAATTCTTCTTAAGTCGGTTCGTTATTGCTAAGGATCGTGACCCTTACTCTTATTTATATAGTGGAAAAGTCTTCACGAATTCTCGTGATTCTGCGCTGCGTGGAGAGCCAAGGACACAGATCTGCTGTGATACTTGGTCACTCCAGCGCTTTGGTGACTTTCCCCTGCTTCTTCTGCCATCCACTTTCCCCAAGTTTGGCGAGAAATGTGTCAAAAGCATCTTAAAATACGTTTTAGGCAGATAGTTTCAAGCCTATTGTAGATGCCTAGCTCTTCCAGATTGGACAAATTTGTGCGTTTGGCTGTCCATGAAATTCTGAGCATTTTTCTCGCTTTCTTTCGCTGGTTTTAAGTCTACGTTAATTGAAAAAATACGAAAATTTTATGGACACGGCTAAAGATGTCGTGTAAACCCGTGATAGATAAATTACCCACCTAAAATGAAAACAGCACCTACATAATTCGTTTGAATTAGAAAATACAGCAATTCCATTACAAAAATACTGCGCTCCCATTAGTTTTACGCTTATATTGATAGAGAGTGGTTACGCCAATACATATACCCACACATACACACACCTACATAGCACACATACATACTGTTACTGCTTGGGATTGGTATTAATATTGTTGCAAATCCTGTCCTACCTTGTTCCCAAAATCCGCACCTATAACTACCTTCACCACGTCAGTCTGCAATCAACAGCCCGCGCCGCAACATACCTATAGCCACCGTGCTCCCGCTACCTGCAACGTTGACGTAATTCCGCCATGTCCGCCGTGTAAACGAAACGCACGCTTATTGCTGTTTTCAGTGCCAATTGGACGGGGAGAAAGAAGACAAAATTGCCAGCATACAAGTTCTTTATCCTGTTTCGGTGAGTCCTTTCCTTTATATGCAGCATATGTTTTTTCCTCATTCCAAGCAGTAAACAGTAACACAAAATTCAAGGTCCTTCGTCAGTCAATCTTCGCAAATATCAAATCCACTCTACACACACACTATCTCATTCATCTTGATCCAAACGAGCCGGACATTTTTGAACCATAATATTAGTAGATAATAATCCAGCAGAGTGTGAATACGTTTTACAATACCGCATATAAATAATTACCCGCATACCCGCAGTTTGATATACCTACATGAGTAATTTTGTTTCTTTATACCTATCGTATTATGGTTGGAAATAACATATTTACCCGCTATTAGAATAAATAGATACAAGACACTGCTTTGATATTTATTTCTGATAACTCATGTAATTATATCTTGCTAATCAAATCGCATTACCTACCTTATAAATAATACGATTATTTCTTAATGTTCGTATTGTTTATATTATTGGATTACATTACAAATAGAATAATACGATCGTAATATTTATAATTTGTTAATGATAATAAACGCAAAATAAAATAGTGCACGGCGCATCTGTTAACCTTTCACAGCTCACCAGTCAATTTAACCCCGTGCGGTTATCACTGTGAATTAATTAAATATTTATTAAATATTAATTAATTAATTCCGCATAAATAATACAGACACATTATTTTAACCGCAGTTTTAGTTGTTTATCGTCTCATATTTTGTAAAATATAACCGGAATAAATAAAATGGCTACAAGCGCGTCATCCGGGTCGTCTCGGGACGAAAGACGTCTCAAACGTTTAAATGCTAAACTATCAGCTAGCTTTGCAAGCTTACAGTCAGTGTATGACAAGATAAGGAAAGCTTCGGAAAGCATTAGCAATCGCCAATCTTTTTTGTCAGGCGCAACTACTGTTGAAAAAATTCGTTCTGAATTTATAACAATTTTAGATGAAAAGGTGGATTGCGAACTGGAATTGAATCCGGAAGCAATTGCTGAATACTCTCAATTAAATGCATTTGAAGAACTCTTCGGGGTTATTAAATATACCGAAGCAAATATGCTGTCCAATCCAGTTGCGAAACCTCGCCGTCAAATTAAGTTACCGCCTTTGGAAATAGCGTGCTTCGACGGAAAATTAGATAATTGGCCTCTTTTCTATGAAACATATAATTCGGTTATACATTTGAATGATTCTCTGGATAATGCTGAAAAGATGCAGTATCTGATGTCTAAATTAACCGGAAAAGCATTAAATATTTGCAAAACTATTACGCCTACTGGTACAAATTATCAAGTTATTTGGGGCGCATTGTGTACTAAGTATAATGATCAACGCGTTCTTGCTGAATCATACTTTGACCGATTGCTGAAATTGCCTCCAGTTAACTCGGCCACGCCCGCTTCTTTAGAGAATTTCGCAGATGCATACTCCGCTAACATCGCCGCGCTGAAGCAATTAAAAATAAAAGACCTCGCAGAATTCATATTGCTACAACTGGGTCTTAAACGGCTTGACATAGAGACTGTAAAGGCTTTCGAATCTTCTATTAAAAATAATGAAAATCTACCTTCCAGCGCGGAACTAATCGACTTTGTAAGACAACAGCAACGAATTCTCAACCGCGCGCAAATTACGCAACCGACCTCGAACCGCCTTGGCTCAAATATTAATTATTCCGCTAAACCGCAAAAAACTAATTCCGCAAAGGCATTTATTAATGTCGAAAAAATCGATAATCACTCCATCGAAATTTGTTTTTGTTGTCAAAAGGGATCGCACCCTTTATACCAATGTTCTAAATTCATAAGTCTAGAACCGCGTGATCGATTTAACTTTATTAAGTCATCGAATATTCGAGTTTGTGTGAACTGCCTCAGTACTAGGCACATCACAAAAGCTTGTAAATCAAAAAGTACATGCAAAACATGCGCGCTCAACCATCATAGTTTATTGCATTTCAAACAAACTGATGGGCGGAAGTCACAAACAGACCCAATACCATCTCCCGCGTTACAAGCAGATGCCGATAATGATAACTTAAATTCTTTGAATCCGGTTTCGCTATGTGTAACAAATTCATGCCCTAGTGCAAATACTACTGCACTCTTAGGAACGGCTGTTTGCACTACCAGAGACGCTAAGGGCCAGGTACAGACGTTACGGGCTCTAATAGATAGCGGCTCCCAAAGGGACATAATTACGCGCAAATGCTGTTCACGCTTGAATCTTACGGTGCGGTCATCTCCAAGTACTTACGTCACGGGAATAGGTGACGTAAGAAATGTGACAAATGGCGTAACTTGCTTAAAGTTACATTCCCGCTATGACATCACTCAGTCGTATACGATTAAACCATATGTAGTAGAAACTATAACCAGTGAGTTGCCTACTGTTAACATTAACCGTTCCTCTTTGTCGTATCTTGACAATTTGCCCTTAGCAGACACAACATTCTGTACGCCCGGTGAGATTGATATTATCTTAGGATGTGACATATTTGCTCGCATTCTAAAGGCAAACAAAATATCAGGTTCTCTCGGCCAGCCATTTGCTATTGAAACCACTTTGGGATATCTCATCTTGGGTACTGCCCCAACGATGATTGAAAACCCAAGTATAAACGCCACGCAATCATTTTGTACGTTCACGCAAAATAATGATTTTTGCCTGTCGCGCTTCTTCGAATTGGAAGACATTCCAGATGAGAAGTTTTTAACGCCTGATGAACAAGAGTGTGAGGACATTTTTAAACTCACTACCTCTCGTGACACGGCAGGTCGTTATATCGTCGCGTTGCCGTTTCGAAACAGTCCCTCTGTTCTCGGTGAATCGTTACCCGCCGCCGAACGCAGGTTTCGATCTCTCGAACGCCGCTTGATATCTCAACCCGCAATAAAGTTAGAATATGACAAAATATTACGCGAATACCTACAGAAAGGGTACATTTCGCCGGTCGACAATTCTGACTTACCTCATTACGTTATACCGCATCATATTGTAGTTCGTGAAGATAAACTTACTACTAAAATTCGCATGGTGCTAGATGCGAGTATGAAATCCGATTCGGGTTATTCGCTTAATGACATCCTACATACCGGAAAGAATTTACAAGGTGATTTGTTTCGCATTATCCTCAATTTCAGATTGTTCGCAATAGCTATAACCGCTGACATAAAACAAATGTACCTACAAATCGTAGTGCAAGAAGAATGCCGTCGTTATCAGCGCATGCTGTATAGATTTAACAATAGTGACCCTTTACAATTGTTCGAATTTAATCGCGTCACTTTCGGCATGTCTTGTAGCCCATTTTTGGCTATGCGTTCACTGCGTCAACTCGCTACGCATGAAAAACCTCGTTTCCCACTCGCGGCAAACTTGGTGGAAAATGGCTCATTCTACATGGATGATTTCGTCACCAGTTGCTCATCAGTCGAGGAAGCTACCGAGTTGTCGACGGAATTAATTCAGTTATTCGCTGCCGGAGGATTCGACCTTGTAAAATTCTCTTCTAATTCTCCAAAGTTTTTATCCACGATTCCTACAGCTCGTCGTGTTAAGGAACATGTGGAATTTAATCCCGATGAAAACCTAAAAATACTAGGGCTTCATTGGATACCCGCTTCTGATCATTTTGTATTTGTCGTACACACCGACGAAAGAACGTGTACTAAACGAAATATTCTCTCGACGATTGCTCGTCTTTGGGATTTGATGGGTTTCGCCGCACCAGTTGTATTATTGGCTAAGCTGATAATTAAATCTCTATGGGAGTATAACCTGAATTGGGACGGTACTCCTCCTGAAACAGTTGTCACACTTTGGCGACAGTTTAAAAAGGAATTGCCATTACTGCAATCTATTAAAATTCCTCGTTTTTTAGGAATCGAACCCCAATGTGTATTAACGCTTATCGGGTTTTCAGACGCAAGCGAACGCGCATATGGAGGTGTTATTTACTTGCATGTTTACTGTCCGAATACTGATAACACCACAATTAATTTATTATGCGCTAAATCCAAGGTCGCTCCGGCTAAGACGATTTCACTTGCGCGATTAGAACTATGTGGAGCGCTAGTACTTGCACGATTAATGCATACGGTCAGTAATACCTACACATCAAATTCGAAAGCTCATACGACTTTAGCTTTTTGCGACAGCACGGTTGCTCTAGCTTGGATAAATTCACCGCCTGCAAGATGGCAGACCTTCGTTGCCAACCGCGTCTCACAAATACAAAACCATCTTGGGGCTGAATGCTTCCATTATATAAGAGGTCAAGACAATCCCGCCGACTGCTTATCGCGGGGTCTTACTCCCGCTCAGCTAATAGACTATCCGTTATGGTTTAACGGTCCCGTATTTGCCCAATTACCTAAAAGTGATTGGCCTTTACAACGTTTTGATACGAAATCGATATCTGATCCACCCGAATTAAAAACAAAAATTTTGATGTCCGTTCAAGACAATAACCGCCCCAAAACAATTGCTCCACCGTTATTGTGTGCACTAGCTTCTCGTGTTAGTTCATGGCCGAAATTAATTCGAATAGTAATTTATGTTTTTCGTTTCATTAATAAATTACCACGAGCATTCGAATTAAGCCATATCTTAGTTGCAGAAATCGCTGTTATAAATTCTATACAGCAAGAACATTTCTCCGAAGATATAAAGGCAGTCAAAGATGGGAAGAAGGTTCGGCGAGCGATTGCGAAATTAAATCCGTTTCTTCATGACGGAATTCTAAGGGTAGGAGGCAGATTGAGTAACGCTGAAACAGAATTTGACAGTCGTCATCCCATTCTATTGCCCGCTCGGGATAATGTAGTCAATTTAATAATAGACTACTATCATATAAAGAACATACCGCAGGGCCGTTGTTAAACTCTGTCCCTTACCGTCACAATAGATTTAACGACATCTTAGAAGTTAGTTCATAATACTTTAATTTTTAAAAAATCAATTAGATTAGTTTCATTGTTAAATAGGTACCAAACCCTACTAGTTTTATCTACCGCAGGTTCAGTATTATTTATTGAATCCTTTCAAGTCGTATTTTTCGTTTCAATGTTTTTTATTCTTTTTATTTCCTTGCTATATCAGTCATTTTGACCATTTGGTAAAGCATTTATATAACTTACATAATATTTTCGTAACTTTTACATAATTTATTACATTCTACCGCGTGTCATTATAATTTTGTTTGCGCATTGAAACGTATTGGCACTCTTTTGGTTTATGGAAGTGGATTCTTTCATCCCCTTCCAGGCGGGGGGCATGGTTACGCCAATACATATACCCACACATACACACACCTACATAGCACACATACATACTGTTACTGCTTGGGATTGGTATTAATATTGTTGCAAATCCTGTCCTACCTTGTTCCCAAAATCCGCACCTATAACTACCTTCACCACGTCAGTCTGCAATCAACAGCCCGCGCCGCAACATACCTATAGCCACCGTGCTCCCGCTACCTGCAACATTGACGTAATTCCGCCGTGTCCGCCGTGTAAACGAAACGCACGCTTATTGCTGTTTTCAGTGCCAATTGGACGGGGAGAAAGAAGACAAAATTGCCAGCATACAAGTTCTTTATCCTGTTTCGGTGAGTCCTTTCCTTTATATGCAGCATATGTTTTTTCCTCATTCCAAGCAGTAAACAGTAACACAAAATTCAAGGTCCTTCGTCAGTCAATCTTCGCAAATATCAAATCCACTCTACACACACACTATCTCATTCAGAGAGTAAATAATGTAAATTCGCATTTTATGTTGTCAAACTTTCTGTCTCTCGCAACGAAAATTAATAAACGTAAATAAAATGAACTGAGGTACTACAGTAATTAATTAATGGCTTACGCACTGTGTTTTCCGAGAAAATTGTTGAATTTATTGCCATAATGTTCTTCCTTGAAATTCTAAAATCTAAAGCGTTCTGAAATTGGTTCAAAATGTCGAAATTGGTTACTACCGCTGGCTAATATTTCTCTAAGAATTGGTAAAAAGTATATCGGTTCAAAATTGATCCACCTGGAATATATATTAGATTTCTGGAGACAAGAATTATTCTTCAATTTTTCAGTTCTTTTTATTCTTGTTTCTTTACAGTTGAAAGTTGAGAAGTGTCTTCAACTTATGTTATCTAGAACGTTGTTTTACTTTAGAAATTTCATACAGTTTATAAAGTTCAAAATGGTTTTCCAATACAGATACATGAATGGATCATCGGCGCCAACATAAAAAATATCAATTTTCAACTGGAGGATGGAGTAGTTTGATCTAGATTATCTAAATTCTAGATAAAGTATGTATGCTATGTATGTATGTATGTATGTATGCTAGTAATAATATTTATATATACTAGGAGTGTGGTGCTTGGTTAATGTTGTGCGCAGTGTGTAATGTGTATTGAAAGTGTGTGATACACGATAAATGGTAATATAAAAGGTATTTGAACGTTTCGTTTGGCTTTATTCACATTGGCTCGTACATTTTAATTTGTTATTCTCCATCTTGAAATGATCTTTCACTAGTACATATTTGATTCACTTGATTACGCAATGTCTGTCTCGGGCGTCACTGGCATCTTCCACCATTTGTTTTACCGACATAATATATACTGCAGGAGTACTTTCATTAATTAATCTGATTTAAATGTCCAAATAATTTAGGCGTCCCTTTTAATCAATTGAATTTAAAATACTTTATTTAGTGCTCTCAGAATAGATCTTAATTAACGTAACATTCAGATCAACTGTCGGGTTACCATTGTTTTATACAGTTATTCTCATCTACTATACATTGCCTAATTAAATATAAAAACAATTTCGGCGTAATTTTATTAGGATGTACTGAGCTCATTAATGGTTAAGAATCCATTAAGAATAGAACTACCAGTCATTGTTACAACATCGGCGATAAAAGTAATTTTAATGACAGTTTACGGAGAATCTTCCTGACAACACTCCCGGCAAATATAGAATCTTCGGAGAATTCCGCACAGGGCTGAACTAACAGAAAATTTAATAAAACACATTATTAAAACAATTCTAATCAGAAATATTTTTAAAAATTTATTGTCTTTAGCTCAATGCTCCAATCAAACTTATATTAAATTTATATTTCAGGCATATAACCTATATAAATAAAAATGAATCGCCGAAATCTATAACTTCCAAACGACTGCACCAAATTGGATAATTATTTTTTGTGGTCGTTATTGTCAGGACAAGGTTTGTATAAAAGTACTGGTGAGCTCTGGCATTATGAAATTTGTATTAAAAAAATGCAATAGGTGGCACACGAGCTGTTTGAAAACTGAATGTACTGGGGCTAAATGTATGGAATGCGGGAGGAGGGAGGTGGAAGGGGAACTCGGGAGGGGAGTTCGTGGGACGGTGGAAGGAGGAGTGGAGTAGGGAGAGGGAAGGTGGAGGAGGCGGAGTGGAACGCGACAGAAGAAGATGACGCGGGAGAGGAAGGGGAGGCGGAAGGGGAACCGGACGAATTGGAAAGGGCACGTAGGGAGAAACAATTTATTTATTAAATGGTAGAGCAACGCATGCCGGGAACCAGCTAGAATAATATATAGGTATCTTTGTCCAGGACGAACTCATTTTCGAAGGTGGGTTTGGGTTCTGCCGCCCCTTGGTTAGGTCACCCCAACTACTTCACTATGTTTGGTGCTCGGGTTCATAGGGTGACGTTTGCCCAGATCTTGGTAGCAGATACGTTTGAACATCGGCTGCATGGCAGCCAGGATCGAGAGAATCCGGTTTAGGGAGACCCTTTGACCTCTACAACCGGATTTTCTCAAAGCCATCGGGAGGATGCTAGGCGATCCTCACAGCTTCCATAAAGATAACTCAATAACGCAAATTATTTTCCCCAGGGCCTCCTATGGACTTGATATTAAAAAAAGTAAGAGTGTATTTTTTTACGGCCTCCGTGGTCCAGGGAAACTAGCGATCCGAAAGTCTCGGATTTGAATCCCGGCGTGCACAAGTAAAATTTATTTTAATGATTTGTGTTATTTCACAATTTAATTATTTAAAAATAATATATGGATTATTAGCAGCAAGTTCCAGAATGGAAGATGCTCTCAGAATGGCCCTAGTCTAAGACCACCATTCAGATTTGAAAGTTGCTTGAAATTACTTTAGCTGTGTTTTGGGACTACATTTGACTAGCCAGGTACTTCCCCACATTTCCCTTGCCCATCTCTTAGCCTTCAGTCTCACAGCATACCCCAACTAAGGATGCCAGTGGATTGGATCCAGGCGGTTGGGAGCAGTTTTTTTTTTTTTGTGCGAAATTCACATGAAAAAAAAATAAAGCTGTTAACTGAATCCTAACACCGCCCCTGTCAACTGATATATATTTAACGATGCAATGGAAATAGACCGACGTCATAGCCCCCTTACGAGGCGGATGGAGGCTTCATGATATGGGACATATAATAATATGTAGGTAGTGGGGGTGGTATCTGAACGATTCGGAGCAATTGATAAGATAAAATGGATCATAAATTCGCATCTCGAAAACGAAGTCAATTTAGTTTAACGACCGTATGGCCACTTTTATTAATTTGATAACTTTATGTCTTTGTAACTGATAGCGATGAAATAGAAACATAACCGTATTTTTAAATTAAAATATCTAGTAATAATATAAATAATAATAATAATATGGGGGCATGAATGTGTATTGTGTGTATAGATCAAATAAGCAAGAATTTGTTCTAATAGGTTTATAAAACAATATTTAAAACAGTGATTAACATTTGTGTAAGATTATTTATCGGAAAAGGGGAAACAAACAGGGAGCTATTCACGAGCGGTTCTATCGTCAGCAATCGGAAACAGAATTAATTATCTTTTAGCTCGAAACCAGTCGCTGGTGGTTAAAAGGTCCGTATCCGCTATTGTGAATGCGCTGCATTTTTTTCGTTAGCCACAGTATAAATCATCTATCTCTGAAAATGCAAAAGGCTGTTAATATGTGATGTCTGGGTTGATAGGATTATCTTTTGTTTGATTTCTGTGTATACCGTAAGAGCCCCAACTATTCTCAATTGTCAATGTGTTATTTTACAATTAATTAATTAAAAATAATATATGGTATATTTGCGGCACGTTCCAGAGAAGAAGATACTCGCAGTTTTGTCCTGGTGTAAGACCACCATTCAGAATTGAAACGTTGCTTGAAATGGCTTTACTCGTATTTGGTGACCAGATTTGAATAGCCTGGTACTTTCCCAACTTCCTCATCTCCAACTTCTTCCCCTACCCACTGTCTTCAGTCTCACAACATACCTCAATCGGGCATGCCATATTCTCACTGGCTCCCGACGGGAGCAGCTGGGACTCTTGTGAGGTATTCAAATTTTGAAAAAAAAACACACATTCAATTTACGGCCACGGAGTTCAAGCCACATTAATTGTATGATTTCCAGAAACGAATTCTTTAGTAATGAATATTCTTTCAATGTGTAAATTTCAGTGGCTACACGATTGGATATTTCGTTTTATAAATGCCAAAGAATGAGAGCGTAATGTGCGGTTTCGCTGCCTTTTGCGTTTTTTTTATTATAATTATTTATCCTAACCCCTGGGGGTGAATGCCACGAATAAGTAAGTCCGACAGCTGGAAAACTTTTCATTCGCAAAAGTACAAAGTATTTCATAAAAAAATCCACAGGTATCTTGATAAAATGAGGGTGCTGAAAATATAAGTTTGCAAATGTAATTCCGATTCGTTTTCTGCGTTTTTTCACCCCATTTTCTCAATTGTGGCAATAAGCGGGAGTGTGCTATTGAGCTCGGGATCTGAATGGACTTCCGGTTCCTGTTCACCGTCTCTTCCACATCCGGAAAAGTAGGCTTCGGGGTATTATTTCCTGGGAGCGGGGGAAGTGTTCACGGCGCCGATGCATGAAATCCAGGCTCTCAAATGGCCGGTGCATCAACGAAAATGAAAACGTGAGAGAGTTCTTTACGGTTTAAAGGGAAAATGCATCTCTACGGACAGTGTGGAAATAAAACTAGTGTATGAAAATAAAAGCTTTACATCTAAAACTAGAATGGTTGAAATGATTTTGAAAATATCAAAAGTACTAGTTATATAATAAGAAATCAAATATCTGCATATACGAAGAAGTCGATATATAAATATATTTAGCCTTATAAAATAATAAAATTATATTATAAATCCATCAATCAAGCTTATAATTCGAACAACGTATTTATATAATTGTCTCTTCTCTGAACTTTGTGACAATCAGGAAATTGGGTCCATTTTTTTTGTATCAATGTTCACATTCTAGAATATTTTTTTAAAGTTCGTTTTCGTAATTAAATTAATTCTCCAAGCTTAACTTTTATTAAGCCCGCCAAAACGAGTGAAATGCCAACGATAATAGGCGGGATGTGTATGTAACGTCATTTTGGACTTAAAATTGATCAAGATTTCATAGTTAAATTACTTTTTAAAGTTAGAATTCTTAAATAACGACTCCCGCTCGAACCAATTCTCTCGACATTTTGTAGAATACTTGAAATCGCAACTAGCGCGACACGCTAGCCAGTAGCGTGAATGACGACTCCCGTGTGAACTAATTCTGTTACGAAATCAGCTGTTGAGTAAATTACCGTAGCGAGCAAAGTTGACCACATTACAAACTTTTCCTAGATTGCCCACAATTTGCTAGTTAACTAGTAATACGATTACACTGAACGAGTTTACTAACATATAGTGAATTTCCCAGCTAGTAGCTTGTAAACTCGCTCAATTTCATTGAGGCTTTACTCAAATTAAAAATAATAATAACAAGATAGCAAGCAAAACTATTTGGTCTATACATCTCTCATAAACAAACCATCTCTCTTGTAATAGAAAGAGATGCACGATCATGATTCGAATGATCGTACAAACTGACATACAGGTAACGTCAGAATTCTTTCGACCAATCATGAAGCGTTTTTAGTTTATAGCTTTTTCTTCTTCTAACACAGCAAATTTATAGCTTTTTATTCTAAAGCTTTATATTTTTAAAAACGTTTAATAAATTCTACGAATAATATTATAGAAATATATTTATATTCTTAGAATCGATTTTTTTGTTCTGCATCAACACGTTTTTTATAATTCAAAATATTTTTCTCTCAACTTCCTTATTAAAACCAAATCTTCTGTTGGGCAAGTAAATTATTTGTATCTTTAATTTAATAGCCTTCCATAACACATTAAGTAAACCAATGCCTAGAGCAATTTGGAAAACTTTGTTGAATTAAATTTTTTTCTTTGTAAAAACTAATAGTAAAATATGTAGTGTAATTTTGTTTTTCATCTTTGTCCTTTTTAAATTTAAAGTGTAATATATCACATTGTACGTTAAGAAAAAAAGAGTGGTGAAATACGAGCTAATCAATATTAGCTGTGCAAATATTTGATTTTAATTTTTTTTTTTAAATGATGTATTTTGTTAAATTCAAAATACGGTCATTTCATGGACGTGAATTTTTGGATTACGGGCTCCACAGAGTAGTAATCAACGCATGAAGCTTTTAGTTTAAATATTGCAGATGTGATATCCGTCGCAGGTTGCAATACAATAATTAATTAACACTGTGATTTCCCAAACAAATGGTTCCTTGATAAGCCAATTTCCCTTCCTGGTTATGTCAGAACAGTTTTTATATTGAAAGAAGAAAGCCTTAAGAATTGCTAGATTATTCATAACTTAAATATTATCTACTTGTCAAAAAAACAAAAAAAAATGTAATATATGGGTTTCAATTTTTAAAACGTTCACCATTTCGTGAATCACCCTTGAGCCCGAAAGGTTGTCATTTTTGACAAGGGTTTTTCGTAAACTGGGCCAAGCCAGAGTTCCATCTCACGGAGACGCGAAGTGATGTTAGCGGCGGTAACCTTCCACTTAGCGGGAGGTACCTACAGGTGAGAACAAGGTAAATAAACAACCTGCACGAACAAGGTATACTTTATGCAGTTGGTGGGTAGATACAACGGAGTAAAACGTGCGCCGATTTTACCTAGCATTCATTCCCGTACCATTTTTCAAAATTGTAAATCCTACCCAAAAATACTTTTTTTCCCTACATACCTTATACAGATTAAATACAATCGTGAGTCATCGTATTCAGTTGAAAATTAGTGTTACGTGATTATGTTCGATCGTGTCGAAACAGAAAAGAACCATCAGGAGCTCGCAAGTTTGTTGGTTAATGTGATTTAATAAATTTAGACAAGCGAAGAAGGGGTAAGTCAGCAATCCTTGATTATCTCCATTATTTCTGCTTTGCGGTGATGTCTTTAAGTACCCCAACAGGGGTTGTTATTTTTATTAAATATTTTCCATAAATGTCAAAGCTAGAAAAATTACCTAAAATAATTAAAATTAACCATAAACAAAAACAAACAGTCGACTTACATGAAGCCAAAATAAGAATCAGAAGGTCTAAAAGAATACCGCCAATAAGGCTCTGGAACCTTTTGGAAGTGCCTAATTATTAACGCTTGGTAGGTTAATTGATGAAAATTTGTAACTTCCTCACCGTTTGGAGGGCTTATATGTCAATTCAAATAAAATAAAATAAAAATATTTCGAAAATGAATATCACAGGTTTAATTTAAACCACAATCTTGGAATGGATATCACGAACTGTGCAAGAAAAGAATGTAATATTGTGTAGGTCGAAAGGCTATCGAAGGAGGAGAGGGGAGGGGAACTCGGGTAGGGGGTTCGCGGGAGGGTGGCGAAGGGAACCAGGGAGGGGAAAGAGGATCACGGGAAGGGGGTTCGCGGGACGGAGGAAGGGGGGGGAGTGGATAAGGGAGAGGGAAGGTAGAGGAGGCAGAGTAAGAACTCGAGAGGGAAATGCGCGATAGGAAGGCGAGGCGGAAGGGGAACGGGACGAATGGGAAAGGACACACAGGGAGAAACAATTTTTTTATTAAATGGCATAGCAACGCATGCCGGGAACCAGCTAGTAATCCTATAAAAATAATATAAAATTGACGTTATGTATAAAGCCTCGATGACACACGGCGAGTTTACAAGCTACTATCTACTAAATTTAAAAGCGGGTGAATCGGCGAGTGAGATTGTCATGATGACACACAAAACTGTCCACTCGCTCAGTAGCTCGCGAAATTTTTGGAGGAAACTGGACTCGCACGTAGCTGCTAGCGCCAATAGCGGAATTAACGAGAACTAATCCTTCGGACACTTGACAGTCAAAATCAGCTGGTTTTTGGCAGCCATATTGGAAACACAAATAAACCAATCACGAGTCGGCTTGTAGCGTGTAAAGTTGAGGACTTTTCAACTTTTTCCGTGGATTGTCAACAATCTGCTAGTTAGCAAGTAACACGATGACACTGAGCGAGTTTACTAACAGATAGTGAATTTCCCAGATAGTAGCTTGTAAACTCGCCGTGTGTCATCGAGGCTTAAGCACCGCGCGGAGGCCGGCCTGGGGTATTCTGAAAGACTCGATCGCGTGAAGTTTAAGTACCTCCGACAGGACATCCAGCGGAATATGAAGAAGAAATAATAAAATAATAATATTAATAATTATCAGCCTAAAACATTTTAACCACACGATTTCCCAAGAGTAATATGAGAAACCAACCTTGTTACTTAAAACACTTTTGCAGTGTAACAAACTAGATGAGGCCTGTGCCGAAGGATTTTTTTGGTATTCTTTATCGTGTATACATTTGTTAAGTTGCAATGCTGTAAGGGTTCTAGTGACTTTTATAGGTGACGACCCGACGAATTATTTTTGTGTTTTGTTTTTGGGAATAAAGATTTATTCTAATGCAATGAATTGTTCTCTTCCCCTCTCTCCACTTGTCCCCACAGCACTTAAGTATTCGCAATCAACGGCAGTGACAACAGTTTCCCCGTGAATTTATAAATCGCATTTAAAAACTTTGGAAATTATTTATATTTGTGGTGAAATCATTCAAAAACATAGTGAACCGTACGCAGAGAAGTTAACTCAACTTTCAGTGAAATAAATTGCAAATAATTCATCCCACCTTTACTTGCCATGAGTATCTTCCTTAAAAATACAGTTTATTGTCATTGTAAGAACACAGAAATCATTTTGACGGGAAATGTAAAAACCACCAGCCGAAACAGATAATCAATAGTTATGTGATTTATTTATTGTAAAATATTTAAACAATAATATTTTAAGTAGGTTCGACAACCTACGAAAGCAAAGAAATCGAATTTTGTGATTTTTATTCAATACGTAATTAAAATAATGTTTTCTTCAGCACACTTTGTACACTTTGAAACAGTTTGCTGCCTGCTTCAGAATATTAATAGTTCCTACCCGAATTAAGAAAGAAGATAATCATGGTTTTCTACGAAGTCCAGAAAAAACTTCTAGTCGCTGGTTTCATTTTGGGAGCTCGGATCATTCATTGGCTTGGCACACGACATGGCATTAACCCAACGAGTAATTTATAATTTCAATTTCATGATACAATGGTTTACTTAAAACTATTACTACTTGATTATGTAGTTATTCTTTTATTGAAATCGTCTGGCGCCCGTAAGATAATTTTAATCATCCACAAAGCTTCTTAAATTTTATTTAACATGGGATAATTATAACTTGACTGTTTTCTTCGTAGCAGTCACCACGCCTCGAGATTTGATTTTGAATCATGTTAGAGTTTTAGACAATCCTAACTAACCTTATTTATTTTTGAAATGAATAAAATCACATTCCTAAAACAGGTGTTTCATTTCAGATTAATTTATTATTACTTAACAAAACTTTAAATATTATTCTAACACATTTTAAGAAACACAAAAAGACACGCAATAAATTCTAACACAACTTATCATATCATGCTTAAAATTTGAGTAAATAATATCATTTGGTTTGGATTGAGAGCTTTAGCCTTACGTCAAACAATTAGATGTAAAACTGTCAGTGGAACACCATAACAACACAAACACAATCATGTTGAGTATGTGATATGTGTAAGAACAAACCTAAACTAAAAAATGTGAATAATCTCTTGGAAAGGGCCAAGCTTGCCTTAACTATATCGCCGCGAATTTTCATAGTTTTAGTAACATCAAAGTTTTAATATCAAAAGTTTCGGGAACAATGATTTATCACAAGCCCTACCCGTGAATACACTGATATGGGTTTGCCCATTTAAATGATTTTGTGGGAGGAAAATAGGTACTAACGTCTCTATTTTCCAGTCGCATCTGAATTGAGTAGATGGCGGGGTAATAGCTTTGATTGTAGAACATGGACTCAAGAGTCACTTTATTATATTATAATAATATTAATAGCCTCTCAGAAGCTGGGCGCAGTGTACAGGGTCCGCAGATTATTTGATAATACACAACCTGACCCTGTACAAGTCGCAAGTCCGCCTCATTATTGAATTTGGCAGCCATCTCTGGTGTTGGGACCCCAAAGTACTTGAAAAAACCTTACACCACGGGGAAACGGGCGATCTGTTTGATAGATTCCCTATTTTAACTAGAGTCCCTGATCCTATCTTAACTAGTGATTCCTTTAGCACTAGTGCATAGTCGGGAAATACGCCAAACGCACGCCTAACATTTATACACAGTTGATATTAGGGTTCCAAGACAGTTCATCCTGCGACAATTCATCCGGCGACAGTTCATCCGGCGACAGTTCATCCAGCCGACAGTTCATCCTGCTGACAGTTCATCCTGCCGACAGTTCATCCTGCCGACAGTTCATCCTGGCGACAGTTCATCCGGCCGACAATTCATCCGGCGACAATTCATCCGGCCTGATCATTTAAAAGATTTTTCTTCAAGTAAGTATGCAAAGAGGATATACGGCCGTACAACCAAAATCGATATACTTATATCTGAAGGCATCTTGAGTGGAAATCCGCTTATCAGTATATCGATTTTGGTTGTACGGCCGTATATCCTCTTTGCATACTTACTTGAAGAAAAAATCTTCTAAATGATCAGGCCGGATGAATTGTCGCCGGATGAATTGTCGGCCGGATAAACTGTCGGCAGGATGAACTGTCGGCAGGCGGAATTGTCGGCAGGATGAACTGTCGCCGGATGAACTGTCGCCGGATGAATTGTCGCACGACGAATTGTCGGGTCACCGATACTATACCATGTCATGATAACTGGTCGTTCTACGACTCGTTCTTGAGATCAACAGAGGAATGATTTGCTAGCCTCTGCGTTACTCCCTTCTACAACGTGGGTCTCTTAAAGACCCATGTTCACTTCTTCCTCTCTTCAAAAAGACCCTCCACACAGCATATCTAAAGATGACATAGGCCCTGAGGGAAATTGTTTTCGTCAGTGCCTCCTCCGTAAAGTTATTGTAAAAAAAAACATTTTCAATTGTTCAATTGACATTTTTAATCGGTTTAAGAGGGAATAACCAGACAAAACCGGAAATATGTCAATTTTAAATCAAATTTTGGATGTATTGACTCTTTTCCATAAAAAAATATTAATTGATTCGAAAGACTGTACTTTAATTTAGTAAAGCTATGTTTTAAATTTTGAGAAAATAGGTATGTTTATTTTTAGTACAATAAGGTTTTATCGTAGGTCGTTGAAAGATTTGTTAAATTTTCAAACAATTTTTTTTATTATGTATACACATTTCAAATCATATAATCAAGCAGTAAATAAAAAGACAAATTTTCTGGGAAATATAAATATAAATTCTCAATATAAATCAATAAATTTTCTGGGAAAGCTGTGTTTTAGAATTTACATTTATGTTTAAATAAAAACATTTAAAAAAAAATCCGCAACGTATTTTGTAACGAAAATACTTCAGTTTGTCTATTTATTTACGGTCTTACAAACTAACAAATTTAATATTTTTTTACATTCTTACTTTGCTAAGACATTATTGAAAAATTATAAATAATTTTAAAAAGTACATAATTTTAATAGTTTTATCATCACGCTTTTCAGCATTTTTGAATGTAGGCATAAATTAAAACAAATTTTGAATAAATCGATAATGAGTTATTATTTAAAAAAGCTGGTACGGAGAATAATTAATCTTTCGCATTGGAACCACCATGTACGATCGTAAGGACATCTTTCGACGAAATATGAATTCTCGGCCGCTGGCTGGTTAATGGTCCTTAATAAACATAAAACTGTGAATTTTTCACCACATATTTATTAATATTTTGAGCTAACTATACAATATTTTCAGCCCGAAATCATCTCTCATTGCTGAAGTACACTGGAACTAAACCACTCATCAAGTTATGTTATCATTTCATTTTTGTGATTTTGTTTTACTTCAGTGCGATACCAGGAAAATTTACGAATGGTTTGATTAATATTTGATCAGATTGAAGAAGGTATACAAACCTTTCTTATTTCAACAATTTTATTTATTTTTAAAATTTAAAATAAAACAATAACTTTGTAAACCCCATTTTTATTTTCTATATTTTATGTTGACCGGGTTTCGCTACCACCAAAACTTCTCCAGGGTACCTACTAAAATTAAGTTACATGTGTTGTAGAAAAATTATGTTTTAAAATAAAATGATCTGGACTCCTCAGGTGAAGGAAAAAGTAGGCGTAAGTGTAGATGGAGAATTGGGAAGGGGAAGGGAATGTTCTTTGTCAATAGGGAACAAAGTTAGTATTGGACTTTTATTTAAATTTTTAGATTTACTTACTACCTTACTTCTATTATGATTATTATTGGCGTTGGTAAATTTGGCAAAAGCATTCAAACAAGTCAACAAATTACTTGTTTGATGTAATAACGTGGAAACATTATTGGCAATCATTTTTTATACCGCACACTATGAAAACGCACTTCCGATCTATATGGCTAGTGGAATTGTATTCTGTACCATTTGCAAATATAATTTATAGTTAAATCACGGTCTAGATATTTATATTTTCCTTTAAGTAATGCGATATGTCGTCGTTCTGCACTATAGTTCATCGCACGATATTTCTTATTAAAAGATATGCATTTAAAACAAAAATTGCGAAAACTGGTGAATAATGAAGCACTTATTTAACGACTTTATTTTCTACACGTATGTGTTACATTGTGTATTAGTTACACTAAAATTAATAAGTATGTTCCAAAAGCGTTAAATTCTTAATTAAAAACTAAATGTACTTGTGTAATTCAGCAATTTTTTATCGCTTTGAAACTGTCCCCTCGAAGTAATTTAAAATTTAAAACACAACCATGATCCCGTAATAAGATTGTAATAGACGCTAACTTTAATAATAACATAGGTAAAAATGTTAAATGAAAACAAATAACTTTGTAAAACACCACTCTTTAATCAAAATTATCTAATTTGATAATATATTATATTTTGATAATTTTTATTAAATAGTGTTACTTTACAAAGTTATTTGTGTTCATATATTTAAAAATGACGCCACAAAGTGGATTTTACAAAGATTAAATAAGTACATAAATATGTATTTTTTTACATTAACCCCACACAGGTGATTTTTGGTTATACCGTGGGGAGAGTCTTTTTAAGAAAAGAAAGGAGAGGAAGTTCTGCGAAAGAAAAATTATGATGGATGGATAGAGATCCAGGGGTAAGCGTGTACAGGGGTGATGGACGTTCGAATCCATCTCTCCCACTGCGGTGCATCGAGAGAGACCATCTGGAAAGATCAAAGAGCCTCCCCAAACCGGCCTCTCCTGACCTGTCCCGCCACGCAGCTAGTGAACAGGCGCATCCGCCGCCAAGACCTGACCACATGTCAAGCGATGATCCCGAGCACTGCTGAATCACTAATCGTAGCAAACCATTTGGGTTGACCTACGGGGTATCTTGCGGTATCCACACCCGCCTCCCAAATTAAATAAAATAATCGTCCAATAATGATATTTGAGATTTAAGGCCAACCGTGATTATTTTTCAGGTTATTATGCCGTGTTGTACTTCCTAATAATTTCAAAATTGAATGATTCAATTATAAAATTTATATTACTTTGCTTTTAAATTTATAACCTTCCATGATCTTTTATTAAAGACGAAATTTTACCAGAATGCTAATGAAAACTGTAATTTTTCTGAATGGCTTTGTTGTCTAGCAACGTAATATTAAGGCTCAGTTTATGCGTCGAACTTACCTGCGCCAGAAACATACTTTTGGTCCTTTTTTTTAGTCAGGGGTATGTGTGGGCGGAAGGTTGAATTAGTTGGCTAATGCGTGAAGCACAATAAAATGTTGGCACTAATAAGGGAAAGAATTCTTTCAGTACGGTACAAAGAAGGTTTCTGCATATTTTACTGCCGCTAAAAGTTCCGTTGTAACTTTTGTTTCTGTTATATGCGTCGTGTACGAAAAATAAGGGTAGGTTACAACGAAGGTTTTGCAGTAAGTATCTGATTAACTTGATCGTGTCATATCTTTCTCGGGCGTCCCCGGCTTCTTCTACCATTAAAATCTGCATCTTATATGTTCTTCTTCCTTTTTTTTTCTGCATTCATTCGCTCCACATGCTCAAACTATCTGAGCGTCTCTTTCTTAATCTTACTCATTTACTTGCTTTATTTGGGATCTCCACATTTCATTTTACCACACATGCACCTCAGGGTCTCATTTCTACAGCAATTAGTCTACTTTCATCCTACCTCTGCCAGTTTCATGCCTCACTGCCAGGTAGGTACCAGCATTCCAATGTGGACATCCAGTCCCCCATTAATATACCTATAACATAAGTAAATAAAAGTATTTTGACTTTAAGCTCCCGATTTGTCAATTTAAGTTACTATTGCGGAATAGAAAACATGTACGGGGGAAGGTCCGGAGAGTGTAAAATGGAAGATTGGAAGTTTATAACAGGATATCTTGATATAACTAACTAACCATCACGCCGTTTCCCCGCAGGGGTAGGCAGAGAGGACGGACCGCCAAACAACTCGGTCTTGGCACACACTCTTTGCCTCACTCACATCCATACAATCTTTATATAGATACACATATTCAGATCTCTTTGCAAACAACCCTCCAAAGTTGTTCCAAACAAAATATCTTAAACCCCGGAAGAAATATTGAATTGAATTTGAAATGTTTATTGAAAAAAGCTTGTAAAAATAATATAAATTCTTCTATACACTAAAACATGTAACCTATTTTTCTGTATCAAATATCTTGTCGCTCTACCACAAAGAAATTCAAATATTGCATCAAAAGCGAAAACAGCTGTCAAAAGCTGTGAAAAACCTTCAATCTGCAGTTACAATATACTCGTATTTTTTTACAAAATTTGTGATTCGTGCATAGTACAGGTTTTGGTTCGACTTGTCCCAAATAGAAAAATAAAGTATCCAAAATATTATGCGCTGGCGCTGAAATCATTCCCTTTGTTCATGTAAAATCATAGAAAAAAGTAAATATGTTTCTGTCTGGATGTTACAATACACGTCTGTTGATATAAAAATTCAATCCGCTGTGTTAGCATTACAAAATTCTGTTGAATTTTGGATAGGTTGTCGAGAGTTTGAAATTGAGATATCAAATTGGGAATTTTTCAATAGCGTTATGTTTCAATTTAACAACGGTTGGAAAATTTCAAATTGGACTTGTCAGAAATTATGAAATATGACAGAGGTTTGCCAGAAGCCGCCATGGTTGACCGAGGCCCTGAAATGATATGCAACGAATATATGGATAACTTCTACCATTACAGAGAGAGAGAGGAAAATATCCCATAATCCTACTATAAACTAAAAAACACCACAGTATCGTGACACTTTGCTAAAAATTGAAATCATTTTATACCTCAATTTTTCAGTTTCTAGAAAATTATTCTCCCTTTTTGTTTGATCGTTTTACTTTGCTTGCAGATTTGATACTATCAATAAGTTTCCAAGAAAATTTGAAAACGTGAAACACCTGAGTAAGAAACACGATGAAAATATACTGATGTTTTCATACACAAGTTGAATAAGAAGCCACCTTTTTGCACATTCGTTGATTTTATTTTCCTAAGTTCTGGCACGGTTACAACTCCAGCCAGTTGGCACTTCTTGACAATAGTTTGAATTTTTTAGAAGTTTGATTTGAGGCTTTAGGTATTACGCGCCCTTATTGCGTGTGCGCAAATTTCACCAGCGTGGGGTTGTAATATTTTCACCCAGCGGTCGCGTGCGATGTGTAAGAGGGATGGAGGGATAGAGGGACGGGGATAGCGATCGATATTGAGTGGTTCCCATGGCAACGGCTGGGATAAGAGAAGCAACAAGACCGACGTAGAAGTAGATTGTACGTGCATATTGGATGATGACCCTTGGAATAGGTTAAATCAGATGGTTTCGAGAATCAGAAACTAGCTACGAATCAATTTACAATACATTCATCATCATCATAAAAAGGTGCTACCCCAGCGTGGGATTTGACTTCATTCGACTACAATCTTCTTAGACGCAGTTAGTCCATCTCTTCCCCATAAAGTCTTTAGGTTCCGCTGGAATACCTACTTATTATGATTTTCCGCCTATACCTGTCGTGTTATCTAACACTTTGTTCACATTGCCAGCCCTTGCTATGAGGGTTGTTGACCCACAATAGCGAGCAATAATTTTTTTGAGGACCTACATTTCAATTTAAAATAGTAATGTTTATTGGTTTTCGGCCCAGCTTGTCATCTGTTTGGGAAATATAGAACTGACAAAATTGTCATGATAATTTCAAACCAATTATTTGAGTTGAACAACTTGAGTTGAACAACTTGAGTTGAACCTATCAAAACTACCTTATATAAATGTAGACATTCAAATTGATAGACTTGCCCTGAGATGAAATTTAGGTATCATTTTGAGGGACCGGAGGCAAACCACGTGAACATGCTTTTGGCTTCAGGGGAGTTCGAGAATATTCTGAATAAACCTCGACATCAGTCGTCCATTGACCACCACATAGCGCATATTGAAATACATAACCAGACCCTGCGCAAAAAAATAAAATCCGCTAGAGTGACGCAAAGGTTTGCTGTGTAGTTCATTGAGAGAGGTGGGAAAATTAGGATACATGTGTAAAAGTCTCTAACTAAAAAGTTTAAAAAAAAATTCAATTTTGGAAACAAACCAGAAGTTTGTTTACCCAGTTTGGATATGTAGTTAAATTTTGACGCAGCATATATTTGCGCAAGTTTTTAAAAAGGAATAGTAATTTGTAAGCAGATTTTATTTTCGAGGACCGAATGGTGATATTACAATGCGAGTTGCCTGTATACTGTCAGATTCATTTATTGACAAATCACAGAAAGCGGGACTGAAAGACTCGAATGGTTTGTTCCCCTTTTCTTGTTTGGCTGGTCTATTAATTTGAATTTCTCTAGTAATGCAATAAAAAACACAGACAATTTCATGTAATTTTTAAATGTGGGAAAAAAATCGTATGTATCGTATAATTTCTACAAAACGCTTTACAAATCTAGTTTACACTCATTATCAGCCTGAAACACTCATCTACATTGAAACAATCTTCCGAGAAAAGATACTGGCCGCCAACGGGAATTGAACCCGTGTCCCTCTGATCTCAGGAGCTCTGACCACTGAGTTATGGCGGCTTATCTAGTACCCGCCAAATAATTCAATATATACTAGTGTTTCATCCGACAATTACTTATTATTACATTTTTCCAACTGAAAACAACCACCTTTATTTTTGTGAGAGAGGTGTTGTTAAGTACTAAATCTCCCGCTAGGTGGCGTCGAGACTAATTATGTCTGCATTTATTGCTGAAATACTTTAACTTGTCAAATATTAATTATTATTTTTAATTGATAAACTAACGTTTAAACAAGATTTTTATGCGTAGCACAAAGGGTAGATAACAAATATTATTATCAATAATTATCAGCCTGAAACACTCATTTACATTGAAAAAATCTTCCGAGAAAAGATACTAGTGTTTACAACGGGAATTGAACCCGTGTCCCTCTGATTGCTGGTCAGGAGCTCTGACCACTGAGCTATGGTAGCTTATCTAATACCCGCCAAATAATTCAATATATACTAGTGTTTCATTCGACAACTTATTATTACATTTTTCCAACTGAAAACAACCAACTTATTTTTTGTGACAGAGGTATTGTTAAGTACTAATCTCCCGCTAGGTGGCGTCGAGACTAATATTGTCTGCATTTATTGCTGAAATACTTTTAACTTGTCAAATATTAATTATTATTTTTAATTGATAAACTAACGTTAAAACAAGATTTTTATGCATAGCTCAAAGGGTAGATAACAAATATTGATTATAATATCGACGCCACCTAGCGGGAGATATAGTACTTAACAATACCTCTCTTACAAAAATAAAGTTGGTTGTTTTCAGTTGGAAAAATGTAATAATAAGTAATTGTCGAATGAAACACTAGTATTTATTGAATTATTTGGCGGGTATTAGATAAGCCGCCATAGCTCAGTGGTCAGAGCTCCTGACCGGCAATCAGAGGGACACGGGTTCAATTCCCGTTGGCGGCCAGTATCTTTTCTCGGAAGATTTTTTCAATGTAGATGAGTGTTTCAGGCTGATAATTATTGATTATAATATTTGTTAGTTTACACTCGGTACATTAATACATCTTTATAGGTACATTAAAATACTTGCAAACCATCAATACAAAAAAAAAATATTTGATCCTATTATAGGCTATTTTGCAGGCCATGCTTAGTTATGTCCCGTTACTAACTTTTGATTACAATTTAAATATATTAATATGTTTGTGTACGTACCTGAATAAAATTTATGTACTTCTCATGTTCAAATTATGGAAAGAAATAAAGAGTTTTAAAAAATGCAACTTCTTATTGTTATACTTTTTGTCATATGCTCGTAAATATGTCAAAAACATTTTTAATACCCATGTAGAACTTTTTACTTCTGAAGTGTTCTGAAAAAAAATATTGTGTTCGAGTTCACGGTTAATTCCAAAACAACACAAAATTTTAAAAATACCCAAAATTGCAAGACTTAACAACAAACACGCAAATAACAAATCAAAGATCTCGTAGTGAAAAACGGTTCACTGACGACTCATAATTAACTCCCTCAACAAGTCTATGAAAAGTTATTAAAAGCTATGAAAAATAGTCCATAACCTAACCTAGCGTAACCTAATTATCTATTTTTTAAATATATATTTATTTTAAATACTTGAAAGAATGCGTTGAGATGTATTCATTCTGAGTTACCTAACAATTTATCAACCGAATTATTTAAATTAAATAACCTCTCGGGTCATAAAATAATCCTACTTGAAATTCAATTTCAAATAAATTGGCTAGTTTTGAACGTATCCCAAAATGAAATACTGTTTTTGAAAACAAGACGAAAGACGCTTTCAGGTATTATATTCATATTAAAAAATAAATATTTAAATTTTGATCGCCAACATGCAGAAGTTTACTTGTTACTTTCAGTTTTTTTTCTTGTAAACTTTAATTACCACTTTACAGAAACTTAAAAAAAACGTTTTTAGTTAAACAAAAATTCATTATTATTATGTAAATATTATTGTCAAACCTTGACGTGTGCACTGTTTGGTGGTTTTCTTTATTATGTAATTATTTAAATATTAAAATTGGCTTTCATAATCGGCTTTGCTTACATGGTATTAGGGATAAATTACTGTATAAATAATTTATCCACGGGAATGAGATGTTTTTTCTGGGATGAAAAGTTGTCTATATCACTTCTTAGTCCTCCAACTATCTGTAAGTAAAAAATCACGGCGATCGGTTGCTCCGTTGCGACTTGAAAGAAGGACAAACCAACAAACATACTTATGCATTTATAATATTAGGTACTTACTTGGAATATTGGGATTTATTGACATTATAGAGGAGCATCTATGTTAAACTTTGAATGCAAATAGAAAGCTTGGTGTTCTCTCTTTCTAAATCGGTTTGTATAATAGTCTGACCATAATAGAAAAGGAGATAGAATGAGTTTTATGAGAATGTGTCATTTGGTGACATAATAACACTAATTAGCTGGATTGGTTGTCTAGGGGGTAAGAGGACTCATCTAGAAATTTCTACCCTTACTACGTCGGCTCCACGTTAATGTCACGTTCGCTTCGGTGGGGAAAACTCCGTGCACTCTGTAAGGGCTGGTTTTAGGGGAGTGTGGGGAGGGGGGGGGGGGGGGGGAGGCGCCGATTGTTGCATATCGTTTAGTCCAATACACATATCCTATTACAGGGGTGAAACTTATGAATGCCTACTAAATGCTGTGGGGATCAATTGTACAAACATAGGGGCAGTACAATGCAATAATTGACTGTGCGTAGCGAACTATTGTTTTATCTAGACTATTTTGCATTTCGTCTGCCTGTTAATTTTTTGAACTTTTTTATTGTCATTTAAACAATATTATGGTACCTACGCACGAAAAACGAATTATTAGTGAGGTAGTAACTATTTTTTTAACTAACTGTATAACCCCCTTTTTATATTTTTTAAGAATGTTTTATAAAAAATATTATGGTTTATAATTAGGTAGGTGGGTATTTAAGTTCCTACTAAAAAATATTACGGTGATGGAGGGATTTTTGGTTGTGATTAATTAATGATTTATTTTTTTAATAATAATCTAATAATTTAATTTATAATTATAAGATGGAAAAGGAAAAAAGATGAATATTTTAGAAAACTTCACCCTTATTCTTTGTTTTTCCTATTTTGGATATTTCCTTTATGTGCATGGGAATATTTTATAATTTTATTTTCTTTCAAACGTTTGTGTGAACATTGTAAAGTTGATTGCATCATGAAAAATACCACACGCAAGCTTTGCAACACGGATTCATTGTTGAGTGGATTTTTTTGAGTCTAGGTAAATTGACCGAATTGCAATTTTTCGAACTTCAATTTTTCGAAAACATATTTTTCGAACATCAATATAATTGACCAAAACACTAGTTTTTCGAATAGATATAATTATATATATATACAGTACGTAAAAGAGTATTTTACTATAGGATGGACAATACCAACTAACCTAACCTAATAGTATCTCGGTAGTCACAAGCAAGTGAAATATGTATTTTAAACGTTGATTAACACATTAAAAAATACGTCTTTCGGCCAATTGCTTTTCGAAAAATTAGTGTTTCGAAAAACTGAAATTCAAGCAATTGATTTCGAAAAATTGAATTCGGAAAACATGTCTGCTCCCGATTTTTTTACAAGTAGATTTCAACATGCCAAAGGAACAAGTATTTTGACATCTTTTCTTTTTTTATAAGAGTTAAATAATTTTTATCAAAGCTTGATAAAAGTTGCATTACGAGCTGAATATTCTGGAATTTGTTTAAAAAATCCTAATGGCTACTAATAGCTCACCGTTCGCAAGTTTTTAAAAACTGATTTTCATCTTTGTAATAAAGATTTATGATGTTTTTTTAAATTAACATTAGGTAGGTACATATTAATACGATGGATGTAATTTATTTAAACATTTTTTTAAATTCATCTTGACCTAATTGACACAAGAGGTAAATAATAAGACTAGGGAAAATTTCCTAGAAAAACTTGCTCTTTATTATTATTATTATTATTGGATGATTTTTATAGCGCCATTTTCGTGAGAAAATCACCTCAAGGGCGCTTTATAAATTCATTTATACATTTCATCTATACCTATATACTACAAGTGGCTTATATTAAAACTAAGATTGACAACTAATGACTTAAAACTAAGACTTCTATGAATAGTGATTTAGAACTATACTTATTTTTATAACCGAGTTTGTACATGTAATTGCAAGCCATAATACAATACGAAACGAACAGAGCAGTATTGTTACTGCTCTATTCTATGACCTGCAACTCTCTTAAAATTGTCTCGTGGAACATCAAAAAACTTTTGGCAAACGAATGTGGAAAAATATTTTTCATGTAGATACTGTTACATAATTACGTTATTAGGTTATCTTAGATGAAAATAAAAAAAATAAAAAAATAAACATTACAAGATCAAATTTGTTATCGCAGATATATTGACTGCGAATCAATGGACTGTAATAAATAAAATGTTTTTTTTTAAGTGGCGCAATTACGGGAAAGACTTGGCGAATAGTCGACGTTTGGAAGGTCTGACTTAGGTAGATACATTTTTTATTTAGGTACCTTTATGGCACCGAGGAATCACTGCAAGTGATCTTACATCCATAAGAATCGATGTTATGTTATGGTACTGAGGGATCATCGTAATAATCATTGCACAGAGGCGTCCTTAACATAATCGATATTAAGGAACTGAGAGATCCATATGGGAGTCGTTCATTACGCAGGTTGCTTCAATATACTTCAATTAAACACACTCAGAGATCATTATAGAGATGATCATTGCACATAAGCTTCTTTAACGTAGTCGGTATTAAAGCACTGAGATGTCAATACAGGAGTTGGTCATTGCACTGGTTACCCCGATAGATTCAAAAGACACCCATCACTAGATTGGTGATCATTGCACAGAGGCTTCTTTAACGTAGACAGTATAAAAGCACTGAGAGGTCGATTTAAGAGTTGATCTTAGCACTGGTTATTTCAATAGATTCAAAAGACACCCATTAAACATACTGAGTGATCATTAGATTGGTGATCATTGCACAGAAGTTTCTTTAACGTAGTCGATATTAGAGAACTAAGAGATCAATACTGGATTGATCATAGCACTATTTACTTCGATAGACTGATAGTTACTTGAGTTATTGCTCTAAAATGTCACATGTAGGCGGATGTAGGTACACAAACTTGTTAGAGAATAGGTACATTGGTAGTAGGTTAGATGGAGGAAATGATATGTACATGTATGCGTTAATAAAATTTAAAAAAAAAACTTAAAGTACCTAAGCATTTGCTTAGTCCATTAAATGGTCGGAGCTTTTGACTTTGAATCGTAAGGTTGTAGAAACGATTTTTCAGTTCATAATATACGGACTCTTGAATCGTGGAGGTCGACAGACCTTACTAAAATGGCTTTATACCGGTCGTTCGTTCGTAACATTAATCAATAAAGTGACTTTTCGGTACTAGACCACACTAAATGACTATTTCCAAGTGTAAAGGTGAACCGGTATTACATATTATTATTATATGAAGTGGTTTATGGTTTAAGCATTTTTATTTTCCGACTTTAAGAAGTGTCTAATGGGGCTATTTATCAAATCTACTCAATTAATCGTTTGAACTTGTATTCCACCAAAATAATTAAAATAAAGTATTTTATGTAGCTAATATGTGCCACATTCTTTTAGGCTTTATTGGTTTTAGGCATCTTAGTCGATGAACAATTTAACATGACACATATTAACGAAAACATACGAATTAATACTTTGCAAACTTGGATTTGTATTTATCACTCTACTCGAAATCTCTAGGAGTTATGTAAAGTATTGCTCTTCTTCTCAAGTCGGTTCTTCGTTGCTGAGGATCGTGAACCTTACTCCAATTTCCATGGTGGACAAGGATTTTCTACTCTTCGCGGTATTACGCTGCATGGAAAGCTAAAGACACCGACGACCCAGACGCCAGTGAAGCTTGGTCACTCTTGCGGCATTAGTGATCTTCCTCTGTTTCTTCTGCCTTTCAATTTGCAAGTGACTATGAATTTCTTCAAGTTGTGTCCTCAGTTTGGCGAGAAACGTGTCCAAAGTATCTGAAGACACGTTGTAAGCAGATAGTTGTAGGCCTATTATAAATGGCTAGCTCTTCCAAAATGGAAACATTTATGTCTGGCTGTCCAGTGTCCATGGAATCCTAAGCATTTTTCTCCAGCACCACATTTCAAATGCTTTCGTATAACTCGCTTACTTTATTACATATATGTTATTTTTATTGATTTTACTTGATTACAAAGCAAATAACCAAAAGCATAACACCCACGCAAAAATTTATACCGTTTTTTACATTCTACAACGAATCTAAAATATTAACTTATTTTTGTCAAGATTGAGTTCCTTTTTTTCGATTTGGAGCGGTAGATATAAATAAACAAGAAAACGAAAATGATTTCATGAAAGAACAAATGTACCTATGTAAATATGTATTTGCCTATGTATCTCTGGGAAGTAAACACATTTCAGAATATTAAAGAATTTTATTTCCCATTTGAAATTCGCATTTTTTCTTATGGATTCTAATTTTCTTCGGAACATCCTTCTGATTTATTTTTTCTTTACATTTTTATCGGCGGTATACCAACATTTTCAAATTTAAAAAGTGATAATATTTGAGGGTAAGTTTTTGTATATTACACATTTATATGGAATTTCTAAATACGTTTATTATTGCGCGACATCGCTCCCGAGGGCCTTAGATTGGATTAAGTGGGCGGTAGTAACTTTGTGGTTCACAGGTGGAGCGTTAAGGGGAGGGGGGGACAGTAAGATGGCGGCAAATGCAATAAGGTCTTAAAAATATGTTTCCTCTCGAATGTACATCTATAAACAGTATAAAAAAATATATATATGCAGGGAGTATGAGCACGTACTCGAAAGACTTCAACCAGCGGTGTAGAAGCACATTTCGAATAAAAATATAGATCTCAGT
The DNA here is from genome assembly GCA_917563855.2 of Limnephilus lunatus. Lineage (NCBI taxonomy): Eukaryota > Metazoa > Arthropoda > Insecta > Trichoptera > Limnephilidae > Limnephilus > Limnephilus lunatus. The sequence continues at coordinate 30,397,470 of OU830596.1, forward strand.
TTTCTGTCCGATGACATTTTTAATTTAAAAATACATTCACACGTAGTCGCTTGGTACAGCCCAGCATATCATATGATACGCACTCCGTACCACTCCATTTGTGATTGCAAGATTCTACCCGAACTAAATGGAATCTGTATCTGTACCTACATATAGTGCCTTTGGTAAATAAATCATTTTTTGTCATTCGTTACATGCACATTTACTTTCCCTTGGGCATTCTCTAAATGAACCATCTACGGGTCAGAAGAAATATGCACATGCTCATTGAATCACATTTCTTCAGGCTGATTTTTGGATGGTTCGCAAACTCGACTATCATGAAGAGCATTAGTTTCTATGTTCCCGACGGTTATCTCCGTCACCGACATCATGGATTGTTTTATCTCCCGGCTTGCAGAACTAACCTGCCAATGGTCATGCCAGTGAGGAGAGCTCTCATATTGTTAAACATAATCACTTCAAATATTGAAATGTTTATCATCAATGAAGAAGAAGTTAGACGACAAGCTTTATAGCTGTTAGTATAAATATGCTGATATACGTTTATTTCTTGCCGATCGGCGTGTTTTGGATTTTGCAAGATTTTTAGTAGCTTAATGGTTTTTTTGTCAGTTGTGTAGGGTTTGGAGCGCATTTATCTGTAAGGGATTTATTGTTTTTTTTGTTTATCTTTTAAAAACAATTTTAAATATTGTTTCTAAAATAAGTAAATTGAATTTAATTGAATAACACACAATGTATTGTCTAAAAGAGCGTTCGAAGTAAATGTGACCATTAATTGACTTGATATGACCACTATGCCACGACCGCAGTACGTCGTAAAAATGCACTTTCTTCAATTGCAGACCTGTCATGCAGGACAATGAGTAGAGCAGAAGCTTTGAACATCACGGAAATTGGAAGAGATCTCACGATCCTAAGCGCTGAGGGAAATACTAAATAAGAAGTCGAAGGACGCAAAAATCGTTTTCCTGATTTGGATGAGCACTGAGCATTGAGACAAAATCTATAACGAATAACAAAATTTAATTTATTTATCAAAGACACTAGATAGAATTTAGTTCGAGTAGAATCTTGCAATTATAAGTAAGGGTAGTAGCCAATAAAAAAATTGCGATAAGAAAATGAAGATTATGTTGGTAGCTCTCTGTTGATTTATGAAACAGTTAAAAATGAAGTAAGTTGATGTTGATGATATTGAGCACTTCTCCAGCAAGGAAGAGATCCCAGGTTCGATACCGAGATGCAACGAAATGTTTTTCTGTCTCTTCTGTTTCAAAATTTTTGTTTGTCGTAATATCGTCTTCAATGATTTGATAAATTATTATTGATAATACTAATAAATCTAAACGAAACATGAAACAGAATAAAACAAAGAAAATACAAAGGTAGCGGTCGCAAGTGAGAATCGAACCAAGGACTTCTGTCTTTCTGGGACAATGCCATAAACCACTTAACCATTGGTACATATTTTATTTACAACATTTTTGTCGATCTCATATTTCAAATTCAGATTTAACAATATTATCTTCAAATATCATTTTGCTCATGCTTTTGGCAGTTATCATTTTGAATAATTGCAAAGTTCTAAAGAATTTATTTGTAACCTAGATAGGGTATCGGATAAATACATCCGAGTTTTATTTACTTTTTCTAGAATAACTTTTTTATGCCTTTTGAAAGTTAAACCCATCAATGTAATATTAATCATTGAAGAAGAAGATAATACTTATAAATCAAAACGAAACATGAAACAAGACAGTAAATAAAAAGGTAAAGTAAGTAAAACTGGGGATCGAACTCAGGATCTTTGTCTCAACGCCATAAACCACTCGGCCATTAGGACCTATTTTATTTTAGTAATTTTGTCAATCTCACAACAAATTAAGAATAAACAATAGTTGAAGATAATATTATTGGGGTTCTGCGAATTAGATGTTGAGTGGGCGAAACCGAGAGCCGAATTATTATTATCCGCTTTGTTGGGAAGTTCGAAATTAATAATTCGGTTGACGGGTCGACAAGCTGTCCTGCAAGCAGTTCTGGTAGGGCCTATTAGCATGCGTGCTACTGAGTTGTGCTAATCGGGTACAAAAACCTAACCCCGGTTACCCATGCAATCTATGTCTGATCTTAAAATACTAAAACATGTTCACATCATTAAAAAATAAAATAAGAATAGATTTTACCGATCTAATCTCTATTATTAGTTGGAATGAAGGTGGGCGAGTGCTTTCTTAAAATACTAAATATTTTGTATTATAAGAATAAGAGTGGTTGGGACTAGATTTTTGACTTAATAAAAAATGCTTTTATCCTTTTTCTATAAATAATTCAACCCTTTTAAAGATTTCGATATTTTTGCGCACCTTCATTTCTTAGAATTACTGGTTCAAATTTATTGATAGGAACCAAATTTATTTTATCGGTTCTCTGTAAAAATATTATAGCCAGGTACTAGGTAGGCACTATCTAAATTTAGTTTATCACGATTGGTTTTTATAATTAATTAATTTCATTTTTTTGTATAATTCATACACACATAATTGTTTGTTTATACCTACTAACTAGCTTTTACACATTGCACTTTATTGTATTTCAGGTCTTATTACTGATTTTTTCTTATTACTCATACTATTTCATTTCTTTTATGATGTTTATTTTTTTATTTTTTTTTATTTCTGTTATGATGTTCTTTACCTTGTGATGATGATTGCTTTATTATTTATTCTGTTTTATTGGTTTAGTAACATGTGAGTACATAATTATTATTGTTATTATACTTTTCCTTCTATGCTTGTAAAAGCCCACTAGGGCGTAAATAAATAAATAAATTGATCAAGTATATTATTTGGCAGACAAAATATTTTTTTAATTTATCATTCGTCGTTTAAATGGATGACCTTACAGTTGATCCGCCGACAATTGGACCTCCGAAATGGTATTTTCTATAAAATTATAATTTTTGTGCATTATTTACTGATTCGAACGTAAAATGGACTTCAAACATACCCTTAATGATAAGTTGGTATGAATATCAAACGAATTTATGTACGGTGTCAATTTTTTGTACAAATGCGCTTGTATATATGTACATAAACAGTATTTAGAGAAGAAGATTTTTCCTTGATACATTTGAATGGAAACATGTTTCATACATTGTTATTCGGCGATATTTCCTTTCTGCACACCCCTTCGGGGTCAATTAGATATATTTTATATAATTAAGTATTTTAACCATGTATTCCCTAAACCGACTGTATATTGTATATAAGTATGCCGGGGGACCAACTGCCGGCGGATCAACTGTCAAGGAACCGTTTAAATGATGTCGGCAGCATATTCAGTTAACCTAACATTATAGATTCCAGTCAGAAGAAGAGGATACATTTAAAGATGGTAGAGCAATTACGGGATATACACATCTTTTCTTAACAAACAAAAACATGATCTAATTAACAACATCGTTAAATGTTTTATTATAAAAAATACTCATTTTATAGGTAAATAGCTAATTAAGAACCTCAGAATTCAAAATTGAATCATTGTAGGCAGTAAAACCATTCTCAAACGAAAGTTAAAAAGGACGAAAAATTATGTTATTTATACAAGACACCACCTATATTGCACATAGTTCTGGTAGAATCTTACAATCATTCATAAAGACAGCATCCAAAAATATGCGTTTAGATAATGAAGATAATGGCAGCTCTCGTCGTAATTTGAATCGGTTAAAAGTGAAGTAAGATGATATGGTTGAATTAGCTCAGTGGTCAAAGCACTTCCCCGGCAAGGAAGAGTTCCTGGGGTCAATTCATAAGATACAACTGATTCTTTTTCTGTCTTTTCTGTTTTATGTGTTTCGTTTGAGAATCGTTAATAATGTCTTCAATTGTTAAAATAAAAATATATCTCGTACAAGTGAAGAGGCCGATTTTATTCCCTATCCCTGCTTGTATGTGGATTTAGTAGAGCAACAGTTATACAGTATTTAACGCTTTACAAAACAAACATCTGTCAATCATTGTTAACAATATTCATATTACAGAGGAGTCAAAAATTCTTTCAACATCATCTGTTTATTGGAAATGAAGAGAGAAAAAAACACCCAGTGTGTCTAAATTGTTTTGTATTGGCCGTTTGGCCGTTGTTCGTCTACAGCGCGATATAAAACCATTTTTATGAAATCCAAATCCCGCGCCTATTGTCCCGGATGTCCTTCGAAGCCTTTTCAACTATCGACGTATTGATTGGTCTTCCACTGGGACCGGATTTTCCGATTTCACACCCTGTTTGCCCTGTTGCCATATCAATCACCGGAATTGTACACGTGGAAATTTCCGCACCACAAAATTAATCAATCTTAAATAAACCTTCAACACTTTTTGTTTTTGATTTTAGAAATGAAATCTCCCTTTTCATATTTTTTAGCAAGAACCTCTGTATGTTTTATTGTAGTAATTTCGCGGATTTTTCTAATAGTAATTAGTATTAGTAATTAATAAAAATAGTAATAACCTAGTATTTTCTGTTTCTCCCTCGGAAGGCATTAATTTATTTATTTATTTATTCTTAGTATATTTACATTACAAAGGTATAGTATATTGTCCTCCACACTAGGAGTTCACCTGTATTGTAGAGGACATTTTTCAGTTGTAAATTATAAATTATAAAATGTAAGTAGTAAACTTCAGTAAATTATTTTACAAATTATATCAAATTATCATATTATTATTAATATTAATACTATCAAATTATTATATTCAGCAAATAATAAAATGTAAGTAGTTAAGAACATTTTTCAGTTGTAATGCATAATAATAAATATGAAGCAGAACTTGTTTATATTAAACTGTTTTTATATATTAAATAATAATATTATTAAATATACATAAAAGAAATAAAATAAAAACACTGATTTATTTTCATTTAACTAAAAAAGTTTGTTAATGGCACGTCCGAGGGGAAGCAGTAAACTGAATTTTCCCCCACTTCTGATGAAAAGGATCACAAAAATTAAATAGATTATTAAACAGCCAAAGAAGTGAAGTTACCATTCCGCAATATAGCGCTGGGGGTTTGGACGGTGAAATCGATAATTCGACAATATCGGTTCTACAGGCCTAACTACCGAGGATTTTAAACTGTTTTCCTGAACTTGGGCCCTACTGTTGGTAACCACACAGATTTAGACATGGAAAAATTAAGAAATCGATATATACTGACGGATTTATCTAAGTGTTGGAATTCGTAAACGTAAAACGGCTACGTAAAAATTAAAAGCACTAAAAAAGTGAAATTTTTTAATATAAATACTAACTTTAATGTACATTGGCGCTGTGTTTGTACTTTTTGAGACTAAACGGGAGATAATTAGTTAAAATTTATATTTATTTTTTTTATTTATATATAATTTGTACATATATTTTTAACAAATTACAGGCAATATAGCCTAAGATATTATAATTGTACCATTTATGCAGTGAGGTCTTTAGTAATACTAGAACTACTTTCGTTTCTCCAAAATCGAACGGAATAAATTGATCGTCTCTTAGATTAATTATTGTCTATGTGTCGCGCTTTCTTTCAATTTCAATTCTACGATCTTCTTTAGTTCACCTCCATTTAAAAAGAAGCCATTTATTTTTGCATAACGAACGACTTTTTGACCGCATTTAAATTAAGTCGTCGGTCGAAATAATTCTTATCGATTGTTAACCGTGCTCGCAAACATTGACAGCTGTTCAATGTCCATAGATGACGGATTTAGTCAACATCATAATGATATAGGTTTTAACGATCGTCCGTGCTAGACCTCCCCGTATCTATATCGATGTATGGCAGTGAGACGTGGAACTGGCAGAGGAAGGATAATAGTAGACTGATTGAGATCTTTGAGGCTTACGTACGGTAAAACCATGGATGATCGGGTGAGAAATGTGGCCATTCGAAAAGAATGCAAGGTCGATGAAGCATAATTAATAAAACAAACAAAGGGACGCTTAGATTGTTGGGCATGTAGAGCAAATGAACGAAGAAAATATCATAATATAAGGAGATTACATTACGCAAATATGAATAGCAGAAAAAGTCAGGGACGTCCGACGAAGACGTGAGACGATGAGATGAAACAAATACTTGAGTCGGATTATGTCGAGAGTCCGAATATCAGAGATTCAATATATGAATGTATGAGACGATGTATGAATGTGAATGATGAAGGAGTATGTGCCAAGACCGAGTTGTTAGGCGGTAAATCCTTTCTGCCTACTTCAGCGGGAAAACGGCGTTTGAATGAGTTAGTGTGGTGAACGTATGTCTTGCGGTATGAAAGAGACATGCGTGTATGAGTGAGACAACATGAGGAACGTATAAAAGGGTGCGATTGTTGTCCATTCGTCCTCTTACTATCAGACTTCCTTAGAATAACATTGTACCTTATCCCGGAATAAACATCACGAGACTACCTACGTCTTCTTATTGTATTGAAACCCTGTACTGAGATCATCATATACAGAGGAATCTGGATCCATCAAAGGGAGTCCAGATTATTATGGGATAACCGGCCACGGTCATCACATTGGCGCAGCCGAAATAGGACCGCCATCGCATCACATTGGCGCAGCCGAAACAGGACAGCCATCACATTGGCGCAGCCTAAATAGGACAGCCATCACATTGGCTATTATCAGGACCGAGATAAAGGTTACAGTGGACTCCACATAAATTCTGAGCAAGGAAGGAGCAAGAGCAGCAGAAGAAGCATCCTAGGAACATCAAGGCGCTGGATAAGGCTATTCAGTGCCGAGAACCTGGAGGTGTATTCGCGTAAGGCGTGGATACAACAGTTCCGGATCTTCAGGAGAAGAGCTGGAACCTGGTGCAGACCTCACGGAAGGCGCATTAGAAGGAAGACCAGGGTTCAGGTTTGTTTTTCTTGAGTATAATTTCAATTTCATTGACCTTTCTGAGGCCTTAGAGTAAAAACATCGAAAATGATTTGGCAATTAGTTTTCGCGATCCGTTAAGTGATTAGTAATAAAAAACGTAGACCTGTGAAAAATCACGGTGTTATTTCTTAATTCTTGACATATCAGGACCAATTTTTGAAACAATAAAAATAATATACTATGCGTACGTATGTTAGATTTCTTCACCCAATTAGATGTAAGTTTTTAAAAAAACTCTTAAATTCGAAGCATATTTGAGTTCATTGAACCAAATTGGACGCAGGATTCACAGCACAGACAAAAGAAATAAGTTTGATAGGTTTTTTGATTGACACTGTAACGCTGTCCAAAACATGGCTAGAGAAGAAGGTAGCGCAACACGCCATAACACCCCAAAAACAAATAACGATTTTTTATTTTTTAAAGTTTGTTTGATTATCAGCAAGACTTCAAAAAACAAAAAAAGTGTTTCAACGAAAACTTCCTTCAGACCAAACCAAACGAAATTCCCAAAACAAGTATGTAATAATCCCAATAGAAAACCCGTTGGTAAGATCATGAGCATTGAGCCACTAAAACATTTTTATATGACGATATATTTTCGTTAATCTGAGTACCCATAAGTCGGTTTTATAAAATAAACTAGCTTTTACTCGCGGCTTCGCTCGCATGGTATTAGTGGAAAATTACTGGCATAATTATTGGCATAATTGTTTTATTCTTGCTTTTTTGTCTAATAAAAAATAATTATTGTTTAATAGAAAATTTCAAAATTTGAGAATGACATTTCGCAAATAAAAATTCTATTTTAGAAAATATTTAAATTAAAGAAATTTATTTTAAGTACCTACTCCCCTAATTTATTCTGATGATTTCGCCTCAAGTAGGAATTAGTATTTTATTCATATTTGAATCCAGAGTAACCTAAAGAAATAACAAAATTACAGCCCACGTCAAATAATTACATAGCAACGCTATGTTTTTCGTCCGGACAATAAACATTTTTAGAGATAGGTAGATATTAACTATGACGCCAACAAAGCACTATTTTTAGGGTGAATTGCCTAATTAAAAAAAAAAAACATTTTTTCCAAGGTAGCAATTTGTTTGACGTTTGCAATAACTCGATTTTGTTAGGGACAGAAAACGTATGAAATATAATTGCATAACGCTACAGCTTATTCATAACGCCAGAACTTACCAATATATATATAGCCTATGTTACTCGAAAACAATGAAGCTTTCGATTAGTGAAAGAATTTTTAAATTCTATTCTGTGTTTATTGCGAGAAAGAATAACACTCATCCATACAAACTTTCGCCTTTATAATATCTACATATAAGATGTATTTTCCGTAAATATGAAACAATTCAAAATATTCTAAGCTCACAAGTTACAGAACGAAATGAATGTTTAAAACAATATTTCGACATGCCTCCAGCTGTCCCGTAATATGTAAAACATTCCGTTGTCAATTTATATTTATGGAAAACTAATAATCTAGGGGAGGATAAATATCTGTTATTGAAACAGGTTCGGATACAAAGACCCGTTTGAATATTAAAAGGGTAGGTCTATGGGGAAAGTACAAAATATCATTTCGGTATCACTAAGCTCAAAGGTATTAATATTTGAGTACTATTATAGACCCACCTTTGTCTGAGATATAACGCTAATAAAATGGTATTACGTGTTCCATTTTCTCTATCTGGTATACAGTAAGTACGTACCCACTGAAAATATAAACCAACAGAAGTATTTTGGCCGTGTCGAAAAACCCTAAACTATTATTTATTTATAATCAATAATTATCAGCCTGAAACACACATATATTGATTATAATATATGTTATCTACCCTTTGTGCTATGCATAAAAATCTTGTTTTAACGTTAGTTTATCAATTAAAAATAATAATTATTATTTATTTATTTATTTACTTATTTATTCAACGCCCAGAGGGCTTTTACATTAGTACAATTTGTTTATGACAAATGATTTTTAAACAGATAGACAGATGACAGATGATTTTTAAACAGATAGAGAAATGATAAGAATAAAATTAGATAAAAATGCACACAAGTCACAAAAATACAGTGATTTGATAAGTTTACAAAAATACATTATATATGTTTAGGAATAGTTTTGGAATAAGTTTTTTACAAAATCCACAAAATTCGCCAAGTTGATGTTGAATATGTCAACATCACTTATGTACTGATTTCCCATAGTGTGAAATCTTTGTATCGGAGAGTGGGCACTGTAATTCCGCTTATGAATGCTGCAGTAGAATAGGGTATTTTGTCGTGTGGTTACTGTCGGTATTCGTAAGTTTATGAGTTGTAGGAGTTCGCAACAGTCGAATTTAGAGTTAAGTATTTTGAATAAAACTGTCAAGTCGTTTATTTTACGTCTGTCTTCTAGTGTGTGTATTTTTAGAATATTTAGTAATAGATTATATTTTAAGTCTTCTAGTGGGATATTTAATATTAGATCAATTTTTTGTAATTCTTGAGCATTAACTGCATAACAATTTTGATTAGAAATACAAAAAAAATAAATCAAAAAATTAATTTAGTTAAGAAATAATAGCACCCTGAATCTCACCTTTATTGACCATGTTTCCTTATTATGTTGACTCATCTTGCCGTTCTCCCCCCTCCTTTTATCACCGCTACCACTAACCTTTATTCATTTCTTTACTTTCATAATTTTAAAGTTAGTTTTAAGAACGCTAATGAAATGACACGGATTTGTCGAAACCGGTAGCAAATAAATAAAATTAAGTAAAAACTGCACATCGTGAATAAAACTTTTCTAACAAAAAGATTATTGGGGTGGAGTTTGTCCAAGTCTCGGCGGCGGATGCATCTGTCCATAAACTGCGTGGCAGACCGGATAGGAAGAGGCCAGTTGCAGCAGACCCTTTGACCTCTTCAGTCGGTCTCTCTGGGAGGGATGCCTCATACATTTGCAACTGACACACTGACTCCCAGTTTCCTACCCATCCCTTTTACCTTTTTTTCTCCTCAAAACCTCCTCTCCTTCCTTTCCTTAAAAAGACCCGCCTCCCAGCATCCCCAAAGATGACGTGGGTCATAAGAGAATATATATTTTCTTCACTGCTTCCGTACAGAGGAGTTAAGGTAAAAAAAACGTAATTTAATAATGTTCGAAAAAAAGTGTATGTTTTATCCAATGAACAACGCGAAACCCGGGTTCGAATCAACATAAATATTTAATATAATCATAAAGTTATTACTAATCCGTACACAAATCAAGTTTTTCGTATCACAAAAACGTGTTTCAAATCCTATTCCAAATTATCTATATATTTTTTTTTCAAAACAATTCGCAAATGACGCGAGTTTTTCCCGGCGAACCTTTAGCGACTTTAGCGCCGTTTGTTTGTGAAAGTTTAGTGAATAGAACAGTTGGAAAATTGACCGTAAACAAGGGACCCCACCGCTAACAAGTAGTAGAATTTCAACCAACCAACTCCATACGAGGTGTTGGGTACTTTAGTTTTAGGTTGCGAGCTGTTAGGGGGTCCATTTGTTAAAAGAGAATGTATGCTGATTTTGGCAAATTCAGGGACTGTAAATCGAAAGTACCGTTTATTTAGTGTAGTTAAACAATACATACATTTAAAAAAGTAATTGGGATCATAATTGCAATAAGGTAGGTAGGTACTAATTAAATAATAGATATTGTTTAGGCATTACAATATATATTTGTTTTTATCTCAAAGAAATTTAAATATTTACTTCATAAACAGTGGTTATTGCGGTCCCTAGTTTCAATTGCAATTCGATAAACTTTTTTAAAAAATTTATTTAAATAATTGGCAGTAATGATTAAAAATACATACAAAGTTACATCGGTTACATAAGTTTTTAACAATCAAAAAAACAAAAAAATTGCCTTTCCTCACCATAAAGAGACAATGCTCTTGTGTTTGGTGAGGGAATTCTAGCTCAATTAGTAAATTAAAGGATCGTGTAAGTTAGTAATAACGGCTATTGTAAATTGTAAGTAAGGTTAGAAAATCATGTACAAATTTGAAAATAAAAATCATGATAAGTTGAAAAAATCATAATATAAATGTATATATCATGTAAGTTTGTAACAAAAATTATTGTAATTAGTAAGTAAAGGATATGTACGAAAGAACGCAAGATTTATACAAATGTAGACTTAAAGATGCAGAAACTAAGAAGTGATAGAGTATGAAGGAATGAATGATTTATAAAATAGCAGACTTGAAGATATAAAAAGGAAACATATTTGGGGTCCTTATAGCAGTTTAAGGTAATTTTTTAATTAGGGCTTAAATTCCTGTACATTTTCAATAGTTTTTAATTTTAATGGGAGGTTGTTATAATAGATTATGCCTAGATAAAGATAGGAATTTTGAACGCGCTTAGTATTAAATTTTGGAATTTTAATACCTTGCTGATCTATTGAATTGTAAGTTACGAGTATTTAACTGTATTTTTTTGTAAATTTGAAGTATTGAATATTTTGTTGTATATTTTGTCTATTGTAGGTACATTGAATATTGAAAAAAGAATTTCAGTGCAAAATTTAGACGGTTTTTTCAAAATTACCTTAATTATCAACCTTTGAACTATTTAAAATATTATCATATGTTCCTCCTGTTATGGGTTGCCCATAATTCATACGAACATACTATACAAGCGGCAGGCAGCTGTGTGTCACGTGCTCAGTACATGTACATTCTCGCGTGATTATTGCTGTCCCTCTCAGGCTGGCAGAAGACATTACCATATATGGCCACACGGCGCGAAATCCAGCCAATGGCAGAAGACATTACCTTATAGGGCACACGTTCGAGTCTTCCGTCTCGCTCATCACGGACAGAGAACTCCGGCCACCGTTCACCGAAGCATCAGACCTATTCTAGAGAGCGGCGCGAGCAGTCGTACGTACTACTACGTACTGTCGGGCAGTATGCCACCCTTTGACGCGGCTAATTAAGTCTTCACTTACGATCCCAGTATGACGCTATCACGACAGACGCCTGTATAATCCTACTGCCGCCTACTTTATACCATGGCAGCCCTGGCCGCCCGGCTTTTAATCCGCCTACATTGCCGATAGCCGCTTAATTCACCGTTATCACCCACCGGTTCGGTAAGCTGACCGAATCCGCCCACCATGACGCCGAGAAGCCGCCCACGCACCCCGAGCCGCCCCGTTCCTGCACCCGATCTATGAGCTTTGCTCTAGATCTCTCCACTTCGTAGGAAGCTGCCTGCATCCGTACGACGCCACGTGAGATTTTAAACCCTCTTATAGTATTTCCGAGCCTAAATTCAGTAGTATTTCTAGTGCCTCTCTCTCTCTTATGCTAGGCCTTAAACAGCTTACCTGGTTGCCTGTACTGTTCACCCTTGCATTATTGAATACATTTGAATTGTGCCCAAACCTTGTTTCATTGGAGTCAACCATCGACAGCCTCGGAGGAGCCCTACGACCCTGAGCTGAGCCTTCCAAGCCAAGGCATATGGCCCCCGGGGGGCCTGCTTAACACTTGTCCCCCCCCGGGAGGGACATATTTCTGGAGACCAGAAGTATAACACTGGACCCTACGTGGCTTCAGTATCACCCTGGCCCCAGGAAGTATGACACTCCCCAGCCAATAATACCATATTGTAATATAGATTGAACAATTGCATAGTACACTCTTTTTAGGTTTTCTAAGCTAAGAATATTTCTAAGTCTAATAAATATATAAATACATTTCCCAATCCTTTTGACGAATTCAGAAATATATATTAATAAATATATAAAATGTTGATCTATATATAAACCAAGATATTTGATTTTGGGAGTTGGACTAAGTATAGCACAATCTTGATTGCAGTTAGTTTTGTTACATTTACTTTGGTGTATTATAATGTTTAAATCTGGTTCTAATTTTAATTTATTGATAGAGAATGGGATAAATTTTGTTTTTTAAGTTTTTATAAAAATGAATGCACGTATGCCTTCTTGCTTGCTCGTATGTTTGTTGTTTATGTATTGCTAAATTAAGGAAAGGAACTTTTTTACACCCACGCGAAGGTTTCTGGATTATTACAACCACATGACAATACATCTGAGATGTTTTTCAATCATTACAAAATCTCTTACGAAACTGTCAAAAATGTTACAGTTTGAGAACGACATTTTGTAAACCATCGATTGTTCACAATTTTTTAATAAACTCTTTAAATTAACGAATTTAATTGAGAAACTCACCCACGGTACCAACCAAAATAGAATACTTTGAATCTAATCAAGAATTATAAGTATTTTAAATAGGTAGATACCTATGTTAGGTATCAAATTTGATTTATGGTTCTTATAAATTAAAAAAAGTGAATGTTTGTAATATATAAAAAATGAAAATGTGTATAAAAATATTGCAAGAGGTGACACACAATCTGTTTGAAAATTAAATGTACTAGGACTGAATATATGAGGGAACCACGGGAGGGGGGTTCGCGCGACGAGGAAGCGGGAGAGGGTAGAAGGAAGGCGAGGAAGTGGAGGGAGAACGTGTGAGGGAAAGGGGACATGGGAGGGGGAAAGGATGCGGAAAGGGAATGGGACGAATGGGAAGGGTCACGCAAGGAGAAACATTTTTTTTATTAAGTGGCATTGCAACGCATGCCGGGAATTCGCTAGTTACCAATAAATCTAGCAATACAAATCCACGGTAAAGAAAAAAAATCTTTTGATTTTCAAATATATTTGTACCCCTGCTCCCAGCGTAACCTTAAACTGTCCGCTAGTTAATGGGTCGCTCGGCGCTCCAAATTACCGGGCAGCGTATAAGTTTAGATTCTGTGAAGTAAAATCCTTCCCAATTTGTATAACGACCATGCGGAAATATTCCGTTCTGCCATCACCTCTTTAAAACTACGTTTGTCGTTAAAAATCCACCCCCACCCCCTTGGTAGGTAGTTGGCCGAAATGTTCAATCTATTGATTTTAATCAATTTAATTCACTGAGTGGAGTAAAGTCCTGTTATAACTCGACCGATTTGCATTTACATGTCTATCAATTTGTTTGTACGATCTATTTCCGGTTTAAGTTAGTGTCCGTTAATGGTTTAGTAAAGATTATTTTTTTCTAATGTGAAATCGTTGCGTTTATTTAGATTTTTTATTGGCATATTTCAATGTTGGTTATCTAGGTAGGTAAACGAAATAAAATAGTTGAAATCCCGAAGAAATTTTAAAAAAATGATTGTGATTGGGATAACGACGTTTCTTTGAACAATAATAATTTCGGGAAACAAGCCAAACACGCGCCCAACATTTGTACACGGTTGAAATTAGTCACATGAGAACGGGTCATTTTTACGACTCGTTCTTGAGTTCAACAGCTCGGCTGTGGAACGATTTACCGGCCTCTGTTTTTCCTCCCTCCTACAACATGGGTCTCTTCACTCCTTCCTTTCCTCAAAAAGACCCTCCACACAGCATCCTCAAAGATGACATAGGCCCTGAGGGAAATTATTTTCCTCAGGGCCTCCTGTGTGGAGTTAATGTAAAAAATAATAACTTAGTTTAATATACATAAGTAAGTTAAGTAAGCAGATATTGAAGTACCCGGTCAATCTTATGATTTGAGAGGAAATTTTAGTTTTGATGTGAAGTCTATTGTTCACATAACTATAGGTTATGTACTTAAATAAAGGCGCTTACGTTTAATTTAACAGGAGGTATCTATACAAAACATTCATTTCTGCAGTGGGCTCATTGCCCTGATTCTAGTCAGCCTGCTTTAAGAAATGGTGCCATAAACTTATATTTTTTGTAGCGTTCCCATTCATAATATTTTTTTTACATTCTCCAAGTAAAAAAATATTGCCACTCAGGGCCTGTATCAACTTTGGGAATGCTGTGTGATATTTATAATGAAAGGAAGAAGAGAAAGTTCTGGGAAGAAAAATAAGAAAAAAAAACACATAACGTGGAAGAAAAGAGTCATAGAAACTGGCAAATAACAAAACATAATGTACGTTTTTTCTCTTTTTCTCTCCGTATATATTTTTTTAATTTTTTATAACCTCACACTTAGCACAATTTCGAAACGCATTGGACAAAAAACAAATTTAAATAATTTATAAAATGAAATACTTTACAATTATTTTCAATAATTCGAATCCCACCAAAAAAACATTCCCTTGGAAAAGGTTGTACCTATTTAAGAATTAATTGCGACCAGGAAAGCACAATGACACCCTGTATAAACATGCAACCTATAATTTATAATAAATTAAGCATGTATCATGTTTTGCATATTATATAAAATGTTAGGTCGAAAAAAGTTGCAATATGGTAATAAAGTAATAAATAATAATATAAATTCAAATGATTTGAGATCTTCATGGCAAAAAGTAATATCGTGTTAATTTTTGGGTTATTATGTATTTTGCGCTTCCTTCTTTTATAGCCAGTATCCATCATCAAAGGTGAAGATTGTGGCGTAGGCATTCAATTTTATTACTTATGTATTACTAGTTTAATTTTCAATTTTATTACTTGCGAATATGTTTATGGACCAAGAAGTCATATTTAAACAAGCGTACTGTGTAAGAACTATTCCCTATTTTGTCTTGTTCCGCTGTACATATTCGTGTTTTAATTAGATTACTATTATGCTTAGTACCTACTATACTATAATTGCGTTATTAACCACTGGAACCGCGGGAAGGTTCAAATTTGTAATTAAATTTAAAAAGTAGGCGTCCAAATCTTGGGCGCCTGGCGTTCAAATGTAAAGGCTATCTTCCCACTTTGTGGGCGCCTACCTTCCAAATTTAATTAGAATATATTTTAACCTTCGCATACATGTTTATTTTGGGCAAATTTTGGTATGTATTAAATACAAATGTGCATAATTAAAGTTATTTATTATTACTTGAAAATTATGCGCGAAAGTCGTCATTAACTTGCACTTTTCTTGTCAGAACTTTCAGCGCACTAAGTACCGTATCAGACAGGCTAGAAGGAAATAAATCACTTTAGATTTCTTGAACGATGAAGTCATCGGGTTATTACCAGGTATTCGGTGTGACAAATGCATTTTTAATTGGGTTAATTAATGCACGGGTTGATCAGTACCACAGCCCCAAAGTCAGATAAATGAGTTAATGATTCGATCAGTTGTTTTTATTCGGTTCTCGCCACGCGACATTTTAAGATTGTTTATGAGTTTAAAGTAATTTGTTTTTTTTTTTTTTTTAATTTCTAACTCTTCGAGAATTTATTTCGGCGAGCATATCCAAATCGCTAGATATGTATATTTTTAATAACAATTAATTTTCGGTTCAAATCAGATTCGATATATTTCCACACGAACTCGCTTCAAGCTTATTTTGTTACATTACAGGCATCACTACAAGGTTTCCAGGCAGGAAGTTCGTTACATGGAGGAGTTTGCCCAGTTTAGCGAAGTAAGAAAGGCTTCAATAAATGTATAAAAATATTTTAAGATTATTTGAACTTGAAAAGCTCACTGTATGTGGTGAAACACATGTGAAAACCAGAGGTGGGCTTAATTTAATCGTAAAATGTATATTTTTCTGAAAACTAGTAAATACTGTAGGTGACTAAAAATGTGCGGAAATAAACGATTTTTTAAGTCATTTTTTGTCCAAAAGGTAATTTAGATGGCGTGTTATAAAAATATTCATTTTTAGATAAATTATTTATAACGCCTACTGTATTTTTTTCCAATTAGGGTTTAATACACCTCGTAGGTGGGTTATAAAGACTTGATTGATGCGTTAGAGTTTTTACCGTCTAGCTTGTACGAAACGAAACACTGTGTGGCATCCATTTCACCATTACAATCTAAGTGTAATATCGTAACGTTTGCGGTTTAAATACTAATTTATTTCGAGTAATATTCATTACAAGGTGATTTCTCATAAAACGGCACTCTACAAATCTTCAAATTATTATTATTATTATTATCATAATATATAATAAGTAGATTACGATTTTAAACGACTTCTCTTAACAATCTGGCAAATTTCACGCGTTTTTAAATTTAATAATAATATATTTTTTTTAAAACCTACAAACTTAAGGTAGATGATGAAATACAGGTAAATCCATTGGCATTAAAGGAAAGTTATATGTTTTCGTATCAGTATTCGGAGGGTATGTTTCTTTTAATGAGCGCGGGCGAATCCTATACCAAACATACGAAAATCTCCAGCGTTTAACGAGCTTTCACGTAAATGCCTCGGTGCTCTAGTGGTTAAGTAATTATTCGTTGATGTGAGGAAACGTTCCACCTGACAGATCTGATGGAAATTAATTTAGCGGAGATACGCACCCAACAATCCTGAAAATCATAAATTACGGAAATATCACTGACATCTGGCGGCTACGTGGGAAATTATCACTGTCAAAATGACGCAAAGTGGAATGATGAGGTAACTTTTAGGAATCTGTTCTAAGAAAAAAAGAAAATATGTTTACTACTTATTGTTATTAACATTTAATCAGTATAACACCGCTGTAGTAACTGATCATAGAAAATCATCTAATTATTAGTAATGTAAATAACTCACACATATTAAAAAAAATTGTTAATGTCAGCAGCCAATGGGACTATGGCAACCCCAATTGGAGTATGTTGTGAGGCTAGGGAAGTACTGAGGGGAAGCAAATTAGAAATGCGTACGTGGTAAAATAAGTGGATATTCAGCTCGGGAAACAAATATTTCTAAAGCCATTTACACCAAGATTTAGAATTTGGATCGTTGTCTTTTACCAGGGCGATATTAAAACCCTACTAAAAAAATCAGAGTGTGTAATTCACACGCGTTAGAAGTGAAACTATAAAGTTGCTAGATGTCGATTTCTTTTCTTTTGCCTGTCTATTTTAAAGTGGTTTGAAGATTGGATATTGATTTCACAAAAATAAAAATGTTTATTTTTTTGGATTTCGTAGGATTCAAGTCTCCGTTCGCTTTATGTCTGTCTCTCTGGCCGCTGATAATTGTCGAGTGCCTTGCCCACTGCGTTATCGAAGGCCCGCGCCGA
Source organism: Limnephilus lunatus (assembly GCA_917563855.2). Lineage (NCBI taxonomy): Eukaryota > Metazoa > Arthropoda > Insecta > Trichoptera > Limnephilidae > Limnephilus > Limnephilus lunatus. The sequence continues at coordinate 30,415,501 of OU830596.1, forward strand.
TGCGCGAATTTATCGCATTGTATTAGAACCGAGGACCTGCCAAATAATACATTTCAGTGACGCATTTCCGTTTCATCCGATTTTCAAATCATTAACGGGGCAAAAGAAGTTTCACTTCAAATATCAGAAAAAAACTGCGTAATTTTTAAGACATTTAAAAACGTATGAAAGGGTGCCCCATAGAAAATTCTAAAAAAATATATAAATCATAAGTTTATGAATAACCCTATTGTTCCTATATAAATTGAGTTTAATTTAAAAAAATTATGTCGTAAGGACAAAATAGATAATAAAAAAGAAGTGTTCTCAATAATTGGTAGGTACTCAAAACATAAATACATACATTAGAATAAAATGAGGACCCCGAAGGACATAATGAATAAAATGTAATATGCTAATAATACAATCAATTGAAACGGTTGAGAAGGGTCTGAAATGAAAGAGAACTTTTGAGTCCCGTCAAGGGAACATTGAAAGCATTAATAGACAGTTTCCAAAATATGTTTTAAACTCTGGTTAAAAATTAAGTATACAGGGAATGTATTTGATTTCTGAATATGTGGGTAGGTATATAATTCTTGGAAGAATACTAGGAAAATAAATGAACAAAATTTGTAATTTAATTTTCAATTATTGTAATACTAGCAGACCCAGACACAAATTGCTGTAGCTAACGAAACACGACGCCACGTCATTACCCAACCTTTAAAACCAACTGCCCGCTGCCGCTTGGCCAGATATATTATATATATTTCAACCAATTTACACAAAAACCTTGAAAAATTATATACCTACCTAAAAACCGCATGAAAATCCGTTGCGTAGATTAAAAGATCTAAGCGCACAGACAGCGTGAGCGACTTAATTTTATACTATGTAAAGATATTTATTAATCATTCAAGAAGAAGGTAATACTCATAAATCCAAAGGAAACATAAAACAGAACGAGACAGAAAATAAATAAAGGTAAAGTAACAGTCGCAACTGGGAATCGAACCCAGTACATATGTCTTACCGAGACAACGTCTCAAGCCACTCGACCATTGGGACGTATTGTATTTGCGTCATTTTTATCGATCTCGTATTCAAAATCAGAATTTAAAATATTATCTTCAACTATTTTTTCCGCAAAATTATGACGGCCATCTTTTTTAATGATTACAAAGTACTAAATAATTATTCTTAACTTTTTATTTTTCATTGATGGGTATAACCTTCAAAAGTTGTTTAATTAAAATTGATTTATTAAATTACATTTACTTAAAAAAATTTAAATATAAAATTTATTTCTTCATACATCGCTACCCTCTACATTTACATTATAAGACATTCTTTCAGCGGGGAGAGAAATATAATAAATTAAAATTTTCGCGAACAATGAGGTACTTTGAATATATTAACGCAGCCGGGACTTGCAGATTAATGACCACTTGGAAACACGTGCTAATACACATAATCAGGCTCCTTTGTTAAACACTACAGATCTGCTTTTGCCGCTGAATAATGCCGACCTATCTTTATTCTTAAACTAGCTGACCCGACGAACTTCGCACCTTCTCAGAATCAATAACTATTGTGTTAATTATTATTTTTAATTGATAAACTAACGTTTAAACAAGATTTTTATGCATAGCACAAAGGGTAGATAACAAATATTATAATCAATAATTATCAGCCTGAAACACTTGTCTACATTGAAAAAAATCTTCTGAGAAAAGATACTGGCCGCCAACGGGAATTGAACCCTTAAAAATGTAATAATAAGTAATTGTCGAATGAAACACTAGTAAATATTGAATTTTTTGGCAGGTATTCCGCCATACCTCAGTGATCAGATCTCCTGACCGGCAATCAGAGGGACACGGGTTCAATTCCCGTTGGCGGCCAGTATCTTTTCTCGGAAGATTTTTTCTATGTAGACGAGTGTTTCAGGCTGAAAATTATTGATTATAATATTTGTTGTGTTAACTTATTAGCTGAATCAAATTCAGTTTTTCAACTGATTTCAACAATCAAATTAACCCAATTTAAGTTAAAAATTGCACAATAAATCAATTATCGATGCGCAACTGTCCGTGTTTTGTTTTGCTCAGTATCAAAGGTGACGTTGTGTACGGACTTATGTTTTTTATGATTTTCTCACTTTTCTACTTACTGTGAATTGCGTTTCATTTTCTTTAAACGTGTGAGGGAGATTTATTGTATTTTTCCTTTGGGGGATGCAGACATACGTTCACCGTTTGTCTCTTTTGGAATTCACTCACTTTTCAATATTATATTTATCACAATATTGCTGCAGCCCTTTCAAAAGATGAGAATTCGTTCCATACAAAATGTATGAGGAACAGAATTTACTTCCTAATATTTTTTTCGTGAATTTTTCCGATGTTTTAATAGCTATTCTGCTTGTTATTCGGGGCGGAGACAAATCCAACAAATCAAATATCATAAAAATCGGTCCAGCCGTTCTTGAGTTATAAATGGTGTAACTAACCCGACTTTGTTTTATATATTAAGAAATGAAAACACGGTCGAGTGAGATTTAGTATTTTAAAAGGTGAATACCGCGCAAGAGCCCCAACTGCTCCCAACCGTTTGGAAGCAAAGGAACCATGGCTAGAAAGCGGTGGAAGTAATTTTAAGCAACAATGTTTCGATTCTGATTATTCCTACACCAGGCCCCTAGCACGGTCGATTGATAAGGATTCATAGGATAACTTTCGGTAACTTATGATCGTTTCTTAGGACTACTAGAGTTCGCTAGCAGTTGACATCGAATATTTTAAAAACACTTTGTCATTGTGAACTGTTATTTATTCGTTGGCGATCTGTAGTCATGTTAGAAAAGATAGGAAGTTAGAAAGGTAAGGCACCAATTTATTTAGATTTTTTCGGTTTTTCAAAGAACTTCCACAGTAATCAACGAAATTATCAGCGTTATTTTAAGGAAATCCCCTTTATATCATGTCCACATTATTATATAATTATTTAAATTTTTTAAAAAGTATGCATAATAATATTAACCAAATGCATCTCTTACGATATCATAATGATCCTTAATATTTTGCAAAACGAAAGTTTGTGAAAGAAAAAATCTTGAATTGCCAAAAACCTGCAGTTTTTTTAATGTTTATTTAACCTTTCCACAAAAAGGCTGTTTTTAAATTAGATGGCCGTATTTTAAAACTGAATAAATAAACATAACAAAAGTTGAATATTATAAATCTTAAAAAGGTCCTTAATGAATACACAATACACAAAGGATTTAGCATTTCAAATAAATATATTCCAAAAACAGACCGAAGTAATGAAATATATTCAAGGCGGTTTATTTCAATCTTGGAAATAAGTTAGGCAATTTGAACCATTTATTGTAGCAATTGGAGATAAAGCCGAAGCCGATTGAGGATACTTCAGGCAAAAAACGCACTGAAGTTTTTAGATACGGCGACTGGAGGCTTTTAATACCGTTTGTTTACGAAATTCTAAGCCTTTAAATGTAGCGAGCTGAGGTCTCGTAAACGGAAAATTGCCTCGCAAAATGTTACGCTGAATTTCATCAAATAAGAACAGAATTAAATTTAGAATTTATGGTGTTCGTCTAGTCTTAAGTTACTGCTTTTTATTTTTGCGGTGCGGGTTCTAATTAAATTATTAAATTTGTCAATATTAATATTGTTGGATTTAGCATAAGATATATATATATATATATATATATATAAGGGGGCGGGTGTGAGTACCACCGCCCTGGGGAAACATTTATTGGATTACTACACCTCATCATAGGTTACCCCAAGTAGTGAATTAGATGCCCGGGTTCATGAAGTGAGGTTTGTCTAGGTCTGGCGGCGGATGTGTCTGTCCAATTATAATGAATAAAGAAAAAAAAAGTACTGCGTGACTGAGGAAGACTATTTGGTATTTCCAATTGGTCTCTCACGACCTGGCCTTGCACTGCAGTGGGAGGGATGGGTTGTTACGTCCGTCACTCCTGGACCCACTGACCCCCAGATTTCAATCCAGCCCTCTTACCCTTTTATTCCCCATAACTTCCGCTACTTCCTTACCTTTACAATACCTTCAACACAGCATCCCCAAAGACGACCTGAGGGAAATCATTTTCTGTGGCTATTTTATCCAGTCGAGCACCGCAGTAGTCATTGGGCACGGTCAAAAAATTTGTTTCTCCGAATACAAGTAGCCCTTCTGTGAAAATAATTAAAAGTATTTTTATTAAAAGATATTAATAACAATTTACAAAAATATTATTTTGCAAATCACAATTTTTTTGGTTATGTAATGATAACCAGACCATTATTTATAAATCTCTTACTACCACCCCAGTAAGAAAATTCGTCGCGATGCCAACTCAGCCACTGATCGTAAGTAAGTCAAATAGCATTGGTTTGGTAAAAAAAAAATTTCAAAAGGGAAATCGTCTTTTTGGACGCGAGGTCTATCGTTCACAAAACTACCAGTCGTATTAATTAAATTCATATCTGTAATGGCACAGAAATTTAAAATTAAAGAAATAAACGTAGAAGAAAATAAAACAATGCCTTTTGTATAAAGGCTAAATATAAAACCCTTCTTACCATACGTCCTCCGCGTACAAAGCTTCGCTTAGAATCAGCGTCATACAAATGAAAGTCCCCGTTTTCAGCGAGAGCCTTTCAGAGCTTTGAAAGGTGTCGCTATCAACAAAAAGCCTTCATTCTGGGTGACCTTTGGCCCCACCCGTTGTTAGTGGTAACCTTGCCGTGACGTCATGAAGCAAGCCTTTAATATAAACACCGAGGCCTCATTAGATGCCGGAACATGTTCGCTCCACGAAAATTCTTTTGGGAATGAAATTAATAATAGAATTATATTGTGGCTAGATTAAACAGCATGGATACTGCACTAGATTTTTGGACAAGTCCAAATATGAGGTACCGCCGCCTTTGAAACAATTTATTGGATATTATCCACTACTTACTCGCCCTGATATAAGTAAAAGATGGTTATTCCTTCAAGGCTCTCGCAAGGATTTTTTTTTATTGAATAAATCTAGACCTCCAGTGTCCCTGCATACGTTGTTAGTAAGCAGTATGCAAGTGCTTAACGGGAAATTTATTGAATAACCATACCTATGCCAAAGGTCACCCCACGTAACCAGGGTGCCCAGTTTCATGGGTTAATGTTTGTCCAGGTCTTGGCGTGGCAGGCCGGATCAGGAGGGACTGGTTGAGAGAAACCTTTTGATCTCTCCAGCAGGACTCTTTCAGAACATGGATTCATAAGTTACTTGTTACTCTTGCACACACTGACCCCCAGATTCCGGAGACCACTCCTCATACTTTTTTCTTCTCAGAATTTCCTCTTCTCCTTTTCCCTCTACACAGCATCCTTAAAGATGACCTTAAGGAAAATTATTTTTTCATCAGGATCTTCTGTGTAAAGCTAACGTAAAAATAAAATATTATTCGTAAAATTAACTGGATTTTTATAATAATTTTATGAAATTGTCTTTTCCATTGCACTTAGAAGTTGATTGCGACCCCTGTGAAATTAAACTGGAAGTTTTTTAATGTCTTCATTACTCAAATCCTCATCTGGTTTGGAACTTTGCTGAAGAAAACGGCTTTATTATATTTTTTAATTGAAGGATATTTTAGTTTTTCTATTAAAATATTTTTTTATGAATCGTTAAGCAAACATTAATATTTTTCCACTTCAAATAAAACGTAAAATGAAAACAAAAAAGTACGAATAGAAATTAATTTATGCCATCTATCGGAGGGTAGCAAAACCATGAAAAGCTTGGAAAATTTCCGCAGCGGTGACTCAAACCAAATATTGAAGGGTGCGCAAGGATATTGAAAAGATTCAATGATTCTTAGCTTGGAGAATATTTTATTGTTTTTTACGTAACTCTATGCATGGGTCTAAAACTAATAATTGTAATTAACAATGTTAAATTCCTACTAGAATACGTCTCACCCTGCACTAGAATAGCAATGAAAGCATTTTAAAGATAGAATATTTTTTAAAAATATTCTAAATGATCTCTGTTATTTATGCACCACCTTTGTTGCTATTTGGAAACCTATTTTGTAATGTGTTCAAATAAATAAAAAAATATTTTACTCATTAATATATTGCTATTTATAGGTTTTTTTTTTGCGATTTACTTCACACAGGTGGCCCCTGGTAATAATTTCCCTCCGGGTCTATGTCATCTTTGGGGATGCTGTATAGCACATACATGTTGTAGGAGGGAGGAAACAGAGAGGCCGGCAAATCATTTCGCAGCCGGGCTATTGAACTCAGAATGAGTCGTAGAATGACCTGTTCTCATAGGACAAATATCAACCGTGTACAAATACACAGGTGCCGAAAAAAATCAATGAGGCCAGTTCCTCGGAGCGTCTTCCCTTGAAATACTGGTAGAACAGCATTCCATATAAATATTTGAAAAGTCCAGCAGGTGAAATAGCTGCCAGAAAAACAAACTTTTATTGAAATAACAACATGCAACTACTTACGTTTATTAGAACTAAAAATTGTCTTCATTTATTAAAAAATTACGATTTGAGGTTTTACCCATAAAGTTAAAAATAAAAATAAGTATTTATCCTAGACTTGCAGAAAAGTTAATAGATGTCGCGTATGAAATAAAAACGAATAGATTTATCTAAGACATGCATTAGTTCGGGTTTTAATCTTGCAATCATACTTTAAGATAGCAGCAGCCAATAAAAATGTTTTTCTGGCAAATTCTTTGTTTTTCGTCGAGAAACATTACAATTTTTTTTTAAATTATTTTAATTAAAAAACTGTTAAAAATCCGAAGCATGAAAATCGTTATTCATAAAATAACACTCGAATCCACTTCAGACCGATATTTTAAAGCGTTTTAATAAAAAAAGCTCTTCTCTAAGTATTTCACTTTATGGCTCGCACCAACGCGACCTATAAACGATTTACAAATGGTTGGACTGGTGCACCAATAAATAATAAAAAAGCCAGTTTAAGCTCCCAAATCGGCGGAGAGCTTTGGTATTTTTTAGTAGCGCAACCCCCAGTCGATGAGACCGTTGAAAGGAATAAAAATAAATTTTAAAAGTCAATGGCGATAATTACTGGGTTGAGTACGACCGAAGTATTTTTTTAGGAACTATTTTCGTTAAATGGAATTAGGTTAGTGAGTTAAAAAGGTCAGGTAAGCTAAGAGATCAAAGAAGGAAATGTTAAAAGCATTTGTTAGTTAAAATAATTGGAAATGGTCAAAGAACCCCATTCGATTTTTGTTCTTGAATTTTTTTTATGGCTTAAAAAAAGATTTGTCAGACCATTGGTCTTTTTTACATTAGCTCCACACAGAAGGAAACTAATTTACTATTATTATATATATATCTATTTCACTAGGAAAATAATTTACCTCAGAGCCATGGGACTATTTCATCATAGATGATGCCTTGTGGAGGGTATTTTTAAGGAAAGGGAAGACAGGAAGTTTCAGGAAAGTAAAAGGTTTGAGGAGTGGATACGGATCTGGGAATCAGTGACCAGGGGTGATGGACCTATGAATCCATTCCTTCGACTGCGGTGCGAGGATTTCCGTCAAGAGAGTCCGACTGGAGAGGTCAAAAGGCCTCCCTTAACCAGCCTCTTTCGTTTCGCCCCTTCACGCAGTTGGCAGGCAGACGCATCTGCCGTCAAGATCCGGAAAAACCTAACCCCATGAACCTGGGTACCCCTGCTAAGTCAAAAAACTTAGCTAACTACTGATGGTGACCTATGGTACAGGTATTGGTTATCCAACAAATGGTACTGAAATCAGTCCAGATAAAATATAATTTTACTACAAGTATGGTATATGTTTACACCAGTAGTTTAAACCTGACTTTCAGAGGATTTCCACGCTAGATTTTTTATGATAAATGGGATGTTAAGCTCCACAGCTCATGATAGATATGTCAAAACAAGCTGAATATAATCGCTGTTCCTTAAAAAATTCAGACAAAATAGGCAGCGTTAATTTCAAAGCCCATTATCTCATCTTATTCCAGAGTTAAGGTAAGATACCATAGTTCAAAAAATTTGCATTATTTTGAGAAAATTCTTTCCCTGAGAATGTGCCCCAAGATAACGAACTCGAAATCTTGTATCGCATCACAAAAAATAAATACTTAAGTTAATACTATTACTTATTTATTTTTAGTGACAGGAAATGAACGACTTGAAATATACCTAGCCTAAACGGTGAAAATATTGTGTACATATATCCTTAATATAGCTGAGGGTTTAATACATTATTATGTCTGACATCTTCAAAAAAAAGCCGAACAAAATTTTGTTTCTTAAAAGTTTTGTAATTATATTGACTTAAATTCCATTTCGACAACAAAGGATGACATAACGCCAAACACTCCATTGTACCGAATGACCCTATAAAAAGTGCCGCATCCACTCCTATAGAGTCGGTACACCGACCGTACTGCCCGTGCCCGTGCCAGAGAGTCCTACTTCCTAGACACCTGTTTGGGAATCGATTCCATGTTTTGGTTATTAATGGGAATACGGTGCCAGCCTCAGGGTCAAATAAACGGAAAAGGTCTGTGCGAAAGGAAATTGGGAACTACAGGGTAATTAAGAATTTGTTAATGGATTAATTTAGTAGTTACAGTTCTCATTTAATAACAAAAAAAATAACAAAAAATGGTATCTTTCTTTGAATATTTGACATGAGCAATTAATTACTGTAATTACTACCAGATTTTTATTTTCCAGAGTTTTGGCACATTTTTCGAGATCTTAGTTCTCCAATTAGAAAAGATGGAAACCATATTGCATGGCGGCATATTGGCTTATTTTTTGATAGCTTAAAGGATATTTAAAGCTCTCAAATTTTGTTGGACACTTCATAAGATTCATGAGACTGGTTGAATCAGGATTTATTGTTATCACACGTAGGTAAATTGGCCACACACTGTTAGATAGGCATAGGTACATGGGTAGGTGAAGGAAGGGAGATGTACGATGCGTTTTTTTATGTGAGTATCTATATATATCTTACAAGAAAAGAAAAGCCGCTTATCTGTATTGATCAACCGAAGGCTTGAATAAAAAAGAAGGTTTTGGTTACCATATTCATTCGAGAAGAGAAGCTCATGATTTTTATTATTTTTTTTATATCACGAAACAAAAAATAAAACATAATTTTTTTAATGGCATGTCCCTGTGTAATATGGCGGACGAGTGTAAAGTAGAGATCAATGATTTGAATGAGATTTAAGAGAAGCGTCGGTCAATTATATTATTTGATGAATAGATAATTCTCAATAAAATGGATTATTTTATCAACACTTAAAAGCACTTTTTTTAAATTATTATTTTTTTGTTCAATAAAAAAGAAAGACAAACATTCTTGGGTTACGAATAACCTGACAATATTTGAAAATCTCCTACCACCACAGAAAGTGAAAAATTTTGCTTGTATCTCGATGAAGGACTTAGTCAGTCGAAGAATCGCGACGCCTGGGTGGGATCTTAATGCGATGCCAACTCAGCTACAGGCCGGTATAAACCGGTCAATTGGACCGATATATTATCGCAATCATGTAGTTAGTAAAATAACGTATGTTACAATAATACTTCTTCAGTAAGGGTTTGATTTGTGATGAATGAAAACCATGTGAACTTTCATAACAATCGAAAGTGAAGAAAACTCACTGTATAATAGTTTGCTATTTATTTGTTTATTTGTCTGAGAAAGCAAAACAATCAAATGTTTTCTTTCCAATTTTGAAAGCAAAAAAGTTTAATTTCATGAAATTAAATTTATCATAAGTAATCAAAACTACAGACTGAGGTGGGAAGACGAGGTAAGAGGGGATGCAGCACAGCTTCTCCATGGTAATAAGGTAGGGGTGCCAGGGTTAGTGGGGTGAGTTGTTTTCAAGTTTTGACGGCAGATTCGCTTGCCCACCATTGCAGCCATGTGGCGGGCGGTGAGGCCAGTTAAGAGAAACCCTATGTCCTTTCCAGCTGGACTCTCAACCCATCGCCTTGCACCGCAATAAGAGGAGTAGATTAATCACACCTGGATGCACTGACCCCATGATTCCTATCCACCCCTCATGGCATTTTCCTTCCCAAAATTCTCTCCTTCTTTTCCTTAAAAAGATCTTTCGCACACCATCCTCAAAGATGACATATTGTTGAGTTAATGTAAAAAATACTATTAAAAACATTTATTATTATAATTATTACGAACTTACAATGAAATTTAAGGAACCTTGGAAAAAAACCTAAAAAGTTACCTAGGAAATCTAGACAAACAGTAGGCTTTATGAAAACGTAGATATACGTTTGTAGAATTATTATTTATAAATTGTTTAGCTTACTTATTTTCGAAACACCCTACTAATGCATTCGGGTGACGGAAACGTCCGAAGGGCGTCGAAGTCTCCCGAAAACCAGCGGAAAAATCCGAAGCAAAATCGATATACCAAGTCCCGCCCCCTTCCGAAACGGTTGCCATGACTACCAGAGATGAGTACTTCACGGTACGCCCCCAATGTCATAAAGCCTAACGTTACAATCAGGGCGGACTATCTTGGGTCTTATGGTCTCCTGATGAAAATCCATTTTGGCTTGTTGATGGTGGTCGTAAGAAAAACGTTGGTGCTTGAATGTTCCCCTGTGTTTTTTGTTCTCTTGTTAATGAGTGATGCTCTAATTCAAATGGAGGTTTTTATATGCCACGTTAACTACAATTAGCATAAAACATATTATTCAATTTTTTTTAGAAATTCCGATGAATAGATGGATTATTTATGTTATTGTCTCCAATATAATAATAATTTCGAAAAGAAAACATTGATTTTAACATTCGACTTAAATCATATCAAAAGGAAATGTAACTGAGCCAGAGAGAAAAGTTTATACGCTCAGTATTCTGATTACGTAATCCAAAAATCAACATTCAAACTACACTTGTCTCGCTGATAGATTTCCCGAAAATTCTTGACCTATTTACGTTTCGGCTGACTGTGTTCAAAACTATTTATTTGTTTATGTGAATACCGCACAAGAGTCCGAACTGCTAACGCCTGGAGCCAGTGAGACTATGGCACCCCCAATTGGGGTGTGTTGAGAGGCTGAAGGTAATGGGGAGGGTAAAAGATGGAGAAGAGGAATTTGGAGGGGTACCTGGATAGTCAGATCTGGTCACCAAATATGGTCACGGTTAAAGCCATTTCAAGCAACGATACTATTCTGAATGGTGGTCTGACACCAGGGCGATATTTAGAGTAGGTATCTAACACTCTGGAACGTGCCGCAAATATACAAAACATTATTTTAATTAATTGTGAGATAACACATATTTAAAATAAAATTTATTGGCGCACGTCGGGATTTGAACTCACGACCTGTGGTTTGCTAGTCCAAAACCTTACTCCTCGGCTACGGAGGCCGTCATAAATAACAATCAAATTTTTGTTTCTACCCACCTTTATAAGCCATTTAAAACATGAGATACTATTTGTTATGTTTTCTATTCAAATATATAAGAAATAAAACAATGCAATACCAAAATTTTCTCATTTATGTAACTCGTCCAAATTTGTTTTTATGGTATTATGCAATCACAAAAATGTACATACACACAAATACAAACCTTATTAAATAAGCCTTTATGGCTGTGTGTACATTTCAATCCCTTTTCACATCTCTACAATGCTGTTGGTTTGTAATACGACTTGTATTATTTATCTGTTTGTCAATAGATACCCTTTATAGGGAAAGCCGTTAACTATAAAATTAATTATCGCGGGAAATAACAAACACGTGCCTGACGATAAACCTTAAATAACAATCACATTAAAATGGGTAAACAATATTATCAGTGACATCATTTTCCAAACGCATTTTTCATATTGTAGGGGAAATGAATACCTACGCATAAAAGGTACGAAACGATTGATTTCGCTTCCCGAAACCGAAACACGTGTAAAGTTACGTCACATTTTCAGGTCGCTGGTATATGTCTACGTGAGAGCTCGGTGCGCCAATTAACATACCTATATAATCTGTACATCTCTACTGATTTTAATGATTTTAAATGATTTATTAGATTTTTAAATCCTGAGATAATTTGAATAGGACACGTGTTCGATTAAATAAAGTTAAAAAATATATGCTGCCATTGAATGGAAATAAAATTGTGAATGCTAACAATTTTAAAAGGTTTTCTAAGAAGCATGACTGAACAGTGTGGGCGTAAAAGGTGTGCCTCGATTTTTAAATTAGATAAACGTTATACTTTTCCGCACACGAAAGCATTATGTAACACTTTCCAGTGCTGTTTAACAGCATGCTCGTAAATATTGTCAAGATTATTTATTATTTGATACTTAAGAATTTCCATCAGCGTTCTCAAGTTGCAAGAATATTCGATCTGTTAAACACTGGCGTAGCGAAATTTGAAAAGTTTTTTCTATCTGGAATTACAAGATCAATACAATTATATTTTGGTCGCAAAATTGATATGGTTTTGAGATTTTTAGTTTTACGTAAACGTCGATCGATGCTTTGTTATTAGTATATATTCTTTAGTTTTTTATAAGCTACATTTATAAACAGTATCCAAAACTGCTTCAATTTATTTATAGCTAAGGTGACCCGGCAATGGTTTCTCCGAAAGTTACCCCCGAAATTATAAATTAACATTTTTTTGTCCATTATTTACAAATTTAAAAAATAAAATCGTCTCCAAAAATACCTTCATTGAAAAGTAAGCATGGTTGTCAAACATCCTGCATTAGTTATATTATTATTTTGAGTAAGTAGGTGTACCGTATTTTCCGTAAAATAACTGCATTTTCTCACGAATATGGCGCTATGCAAACCATCCAATAATAAATTATTATTATTAGTATGCCGAGGGGCCAACTATCGGGGGATCAACTGTGATGGAATCGATTACTGAATAGTACCTAGTAGCTTTTTAATATTCTAACACATGAACACTTATAAAATTCAAATCAATCATAAATAGTTTACTTATAAGTAAATAAACATTTTTTACTTATTTTTACCATTGTTTTTTTTACTATAATTTTTCTTTTCTTCTATTATTTATGTTGTTATAATAGTCATAATTAATTCTTTTGCATATAATTTTTAATTCGCGATGAAAAAATTTTGTGAAAAGATTGATGACCTTACTTTTGTTTAACTTCTATCAATGTGTGTTAGGTATTTGTTAGCACTCTGTTAATTGTTCCTAATAAACAATAAATAATTTCTACAGTCGTCGAAATTCTGACATCGATCACAGAAGTAGTTTCACGAATCTATTCGTTGGACAAAAACGAAAAATATAAAATTATTCCATTACAGGAATAAACTTGATTGTTTTACCGTGAACTGGGTTCAAAGTATAGCTACCGCATGCTAACGTGTGCACTGTGCGGTGACCTCGTCCGTTTAGGAAATTAGCATCAGCGGGTTTGTGGGGAATTTTCCAATTAAGAACTCATTTAAAATGCTTCCTTGAAAACAAAACTTAGAAACAAGCTTTAAAAGAACAATAAACCTTGGGATTTTCATTCGGAGACGACAAATAAATAAAACATTTTGGGTCCCATCATCGTCATTTTATTGAAATAATATGCACGGGCTTAAAAGAGAAAGCAAAAATATGTTTTTCATAATACATATATTATACGAATTGGATTTTTTTTATTCCACCATTAACGTTACAATTACAATTATTACTTTTATTTTTATACAATGAATATCTACAATAGACTATATTAGACCTCTCTAGCCGGACTCTCTATACCAGTGGTTTCCAAACTCTTTTGAAGAACCCGTTATGAAGTGCCGTTAAAATGTTGACAATAAGCAATCAAATCTTCATCTCTATTTTGAAATTTTGAAAGTTTTAGAAATTGAGAACATTCTCCTATTCCCAAGATTTGTGTATACACGTACAGCAAAAGTTTTGCAACAAACGCAGATATTACACTTTAATGTATATTATTATTTATGCTACAATAACAATAATATAACAATACATAAAAATATACTTCTTTTTGTCCAAGACTAGGAAAATTTATTGCATGCACTTCATGCAATCATCATTTTTTTAAATTTGATATTATACCTTGCGAGGACCCTCTGACGTTGTTCAGGGACCCCCAAATCAATTTTAATTTTCCACGGGCCCCCCAAATGATCCTGAGGACCAATGGGGATCCATAAGGACCACTTTGGGAACTACTGGGTCAGAAAGAGCTCCATTTTTAGTAACGTTCTAGCTCTAGTAAAGTACGGGTCTAGATCCACAGCTTTGCACCAAGATGTCAGGGATGGATTCATACGTTCTTCACTCCTGGACACGGTGACCCCCAGATTCCAACCGACCCATCATATATTTTTCCTTCCCAGAACTGTTTCTCTTTCCTTTCCCTGAAAAAGACCCTCCACACATCACATCATCCCCAAAGGCGACACAGGCCCCAAGGGATTTTTTTCCTTGAAGCTACCTGTGTAGAGCTAAAGTAAAAAATGTAAGAATAGCTAAAACAAAAAAATACCTAAGTATTACTCGTATTTATAGGTAGGTACAACGTGGTGTGAAACGGTTCTGTCTTGTGGAATAAGCTATAACGATCGAAAAAATGTAGGTTTAATCTAAGGAAAAAACACTCACGATCAAAAAATTTATAGAAAAAAAATATATAATTCATCAATTTACGACACACTACGGGTTAATAAAGTATATTCGGTAATAACACGGCAGAAAAGACCGAAAATAACAGAAAGAAATCCTCAACATTCCCGAAAACAAGAGAAAATTTATTGCTGTTGCCGCGAAATTATTCTGTTGATATTTCTATTCGGCCCTACTATTTATTTCCCACCTTTACAGATTGTCTCTTTATTTGATCGCAAAAATATGTAGGTCAAATCGCCGTCAATATGGCGAAGAAAAGATGGGATTTGGAGAGGTTTACGAATTACGGAGCTTGAATTCGACTTTTCCGTTAGACGAGAGTATCCGGTACATTGATGAATTATATTTAGACGAAACGTGAAGCGAAAAATCTCTTCCATTTTTGTACGTATAAATTGTCCGATTTGGTCTCCAAAACTCCCTACCCCCTCACGCCAAAGGATCAGGAGGTTTACCACGGTCTATCGATAAAAGTCTATGTTAATACGATATTGACTAAATTCATCATCTATGGTCAGTTGACGGTATTTGTGCACGGTCAACATTATGATTAGTTAGCCTCGTAGCTGCCGAATAAGCTGCCAATAACACAAGTTTTTTTTTAAATATTGTCGTTCATTATGCAAAATAACTGGCTTATTAATGAATGGAGGTGAACTAACGAAGCTCTTGGATTGAAAGAAATTGTAAACGCGAACTTTGAATCACCACTATTCTTGCAGAAGTGAAATTGGTTCAAATATTACTAAATACCAGATTAACTATACTCTCACATAATAATATACATTATATATTTATATCTCACTGCTCCCGTCTGGAGCCGGTGAGACTATTGCATCCCAATTGGGGTATGTTGTGAGGCTGAAGGTAGTGGGGTGGGGGAAGAGATGTGGAAGAGGAAAGTGGGGAATAACCTGGCTATTTCAAGCAACGTTTTAATTCTGAACGATGGTCTTACACCAGGGCAATACTGAGAGTATCTTCCACTCTGGAACCTGCCGCAAATATACTTTATGTTATTTTGTTTATTAATTAATGTGAATTAACACAAATTTATTTGTACACGCCGGGATTCGATCCCGCAATCTTCGGATTACCAGTCAAAAACCTTGAACCCCGACCACGGAGGCTGTTTAAAAGCATATGTGAAGTCCCAATCTATATTTAAGTTAGAATTTCAATTCGAAATTGTCAATTTATTAGTATTTTTATTTTTTCGTAGCTGTTTGATGTTTAGGTACGTTAATCCATAGAGAGATCCGCCAGGTTTCCAGCTTTAATCGATTTCTTATGTATTCCCTTATACTATCGGTTTGGCTGTCAACAGTGCAACCGTGCTCGGGTTATTGATATAAAGCCATCGGAAGTTGCGTCTATCGATCCGATATTATTAAGTTAGCGATTTCACTGTGTTAGATCCCCAGAACCCATAAAATATATATATCTGATGACCTAAAAATTTACAAAACGATTACCTCAATTAATGATTGTAATATTCTTCAAGCTAATCTTGATCGCTTACAGGATTGGTGTAATTATAATGGACTATTTTTAAATATTGATAAATGTCAATTTATATCTTTCTGTAGAAACAAAAATCCTATTATGTCTCATTATAGTATTAACAATATTTCTCTTAAAAAGATGTCTAATATCATGGATCTGGGTATCCTTTTTGATGAAAAATTAACATTTGTTCCACACATTAATGAAGTTACTAATAAGGCTATGAAATGTTTGGGATTTATTTTAAGAACAGTAAAAGATTTTTCATCACTTTATTCATTTAAAATTCTCTTCACTGCTTTAGTAAGAAGTAATTTAGAATACAATTCCACTATTTGGTCTCCATACTATAAAGCACACAAAATAAAAATTGAGAAAGTTCAGCATAAATTTTTAAGGTTCATTAATTTCAAACTCTCCATACCTATTGAACAAATTAATTATGTTAATTTAATGAAAATGCTTAATTTAACTGATCTATCGTGTAGAAGATCCAAGAGTGATTTGGTTCTATTATTCAAATTAGTTAATGGATCACTTGACGCACCTGACTTAACAAAACTAATAACTTACCGAGTACCTAATCGTGACACGAGACCTCCTGAGCTGTTCTTTGTTTATCCTTCTAAAACAAACTATTTCATTAATTCCCCAATCCAAAGACTTCATAGGCTTGGAAATGAATTCAGTTCGGTTGATATTTTCATTTATTCTTTACCTAAATTTATAACAGAAATTTCTAAAATTCTTATGTAAATTTTATTATTATTCTTCTAATATGGTTTTTGTTGATATATCTTTTTAATTCTGCTTATATCCTTATTGTTCAGTTTTTTTTATTTTAAATAATACTATTTTATATATTTCTTTAATTGTACTCCTGAAAAACTAATGTATCTGTATTAACGTGTTTTTGTAAAAGCCTTTAAGGCGTGAATAAATAAATAAATAAATAAATAAATAAATAAAATGAACAAAATCTACGTCCACCGATTATCGCGTTCTAATAGTGAAATACGTTTCGATGAGACATTGAACGCACTAGCACCTCTTAATTTGTATAGTATATCACAGTGAGCCGGTACAACTTAATATTCAAGCTCCTGTGTTCCTAATACCTATAAGTCAGTACCCGAAGGATGTACATACAGTACGTGGATGGATTAGGTAACTACACAATTTAATACATTTAAATTCTATAAGTACAGGTAGCTTCGATAGAAAAGTACACATTAGCAAGGATGACGGTTGTTGTTTAAAAAAATGGTATTTGATGTTGGTCTTAAGCTTTGTCCATTGCGCGGGCAAACGCCAGACTTTGGCTTGACAGTCCCATACAACAATCAAGGTCACAATTTTTGCCAACACTCAAGGCCGTAGTGTTTGAGCTTCCCGTGTTCGGCGGAAAACAAAACTTAAACATCTCATCCCGGGTGAAGCGGGAAGGCAGGCGGGGGCCAGCGGGGGGAGGGAGAATTCATTTTTTGACAGAAGTCGCGCGGTGCGGTCCGATGTAGAAAAATCGGAACGGATTTTTGTGGTTATGTGCTATGAGCGAACATAATCACGAGTTTAAAATATTATTATACCTAAATATAATATAATAATAGAAATATTTGATAATATAATATCAAATATTTATAATTATTCTGTTGTTGAGGTAAATATTTACGTACTTTAGAGTATAATTAGATTTTAGGTAAATGTTCCGCTATTGAGTCCACGCTCAAAACACACTTTAAAAAATTGAATCAAACTGTACTAGGTAGATAATAGTTAGTAATAAGTAATTCAGTAACCGGAATTTAAAAATATTGCGTTTTAATGATTATTTTGTTAACTTTAAAAATGCGAAATGTCATTTTTCAAGGACCGCCATGTTATTAATTACGACGATGAAATATGCACTTTTACAAGGAAAACTCACTCTCTTTCAGTTACACAATAATAAGTACGAATTTCAATCTTCGAAAATGATAAATAATACGTATTAATCATTATTTTGTTAGGTTTAAAAAATCATCACTTATTACGCGTGCATGACGCGAGACTCAAGCCTATATGAAATGTGAAAATATAACAAACCACCCACAACTGTTCCATGTGAAACATGTTTTACATGCAATTTGCAAATGAGACAACCTAAAAATAAAAAAAAAGCATTCACGAAACGAGTAGCTAGAAGCGATACATAGACGATATTATTACGAAAGTACCTGATTTGCCAAATTACGTATGTAATTATTTTAATACCTAAAACGAAAATAAATAAAAGAACACGCACGCGTTTTTCTTTTCAATAACACCCAAGTTTTGAAAGGTTTGTATTGCAAGTAGGATTAGTATTATAGACAAGTTTGTACCTGTATTTATAACAGAAGAACATGGAAAGAAATGTCATTTTCTTTTGTATCACAAACCATGTTACACAAACCTAGCGTAGCCGCTAAACTACTTGAAAACTGAGATGTTTTTCTTGCCTTGACGCGAGCAGGCGGTATAAAGGGGCACTTTCTTTTGTTTCACAAACCATGTAACACAAACCTAGCGTAGCCGCTAAACTACTTGAAAACTGGGATGTTTTTCTTGCCTTGACGCGAGCAGGCGGTGTAAAGGGGCACTTTCTTTTGTATCACAAACCATGTTACACAAAGCCGCTAAACTACTTGAAAACTGGGATGTTTTTCTTGGTAGGTTATTTTACAACAATTAATTGTTATTATATTATTTGAAACAACTGGTTACGTAAATTTTTTAAAATTTTTAGGTTGGTAGTGTGTATTTACAATTTGCGTATTGCAGTTTCACACGGCACAAGAATGGCCTTCTTGTTTAAAAAGATGGCGGTCCTTGAAAAATGACATTTCGCATTTTTAAAGTTAACAAAATAATCATTAAAACGCAATATTTTTAAATTCCGGTTACTGAATTACTTTTTACTAACTATTACAACTTATTTTAATTTTTTAAAGTGTGTTTTGAGTGTGGACTCAATAATGGACGGCGGTCCTTGAAAAATGACATTTCGCATTTTTAAAGTTAACAAAATAATCATTAAAACGCGATATTTTTAAATTTCGGTTACTGAATTACTTATTACTAACTATTATCTACTTAGTACAACTTATTTTAATTTTTTAAAGTGTGTTTTGAGCGTGGACTCAATAGCGGAACATTTACCAGATTTTAGATAGATAATAGAATTTAGATTCTATAGTTCTAAATTAGGTCGTGCAATTAAATGACGTTATTATATAATGTCATTGGTGCAATAATCGATATTAGTTGGAAATCTTTCCTGATAAACCCTGATCTGTGTTTTCTTCCTGATGCAGGTAGCATTTTTTCTACATCGAGCGCATTTTAACATTTATGCAAACGATAAACGTCAATTTTTTTGGTACGCGGACCTAATAATTATGATTTTAAGTTGTAAATAAACACACTGTCGTAATGGATGATTATTTCTTTCGTGAACTCACTTGTAAATAAAGTCTATTCATTTATTAATCGGTTTCAGAGACACAGAGAAATTGACCATTGTAAATCGATATTCTATTTTTGATGCTACGTAATTATTTACGTAGCAACAAAACGTATTCACTCTAAATTCTTAATAAATAGTAACTTTAGGTCGTGCGTATTTGTCGGAAATCTTTCCTGATAAATAAATATCTATTAAAATATCTGTGTTTTCTCCCTGATGCATCTCTTTTGTCATCAGAACGCATTTTAATATTGATATAAACGTCAAACGTCAAGTGTACGCGTGCCGTGGACACGTCCTACCTCAGACCACTTGTCAAATTGTGTGGACCGCGCGAACTTCACCCCAAACGATGTTTGTGTAAAGTTATGGCCTTGAGTGTTGGCAAAAATTGTTAAACATTTATGACCTTGATTGTTGTGTTGGACTGTCAAAAATCTGGCGTTTGCCCGCCCAATGGACCCTCAGCAATCGGAACATGTTTTCCACGCGGTTTATTAATGAAATCATATAAAGACAAATTATAATTAGATATTATTTTTAATTGGTAAACTAATGTTTAAGACAAGATTTTTATGCATAGCACAAAGGGTAACAATTATTAAAAGCAATAATTATTAGCCTGAAACACTCATCAACATTGAAAAAATCTCCCGAGAAAAGATAAATGCCGCCGACGGGACTTGAACCCGCGTCCTTCTGATATCCGGTCAACTGCTCTACCAAAAAAAAATTAAATAAGCTGTAATTGTTGAATGAAACACTAGTATATATTGAATTATCTGGCGGGTGGGAGATAAGCCGACGTAGCTCAGTTGGTAGAGCAGTTGACCGGATATCAGAAGGACGCGGGTTCAAGTCCCGTCGGCGGCATTTATCTTTTCTCGGGAGATTTTTTCAATGTTGGTGAGTGTTTCAGGCTAATAATTATTGCTTATAATAGTTGTTACAAATTATAAAGTTGTCAGTGAGCACAGATCTCAATTATTGCTAATAATTAACTTTTATTATTTTTGTTCTTTTCATAAAACCTGCTCTCATCTAAAACCTTACCAGTAATTTATATCCTTATTTTATTTTTCTGTTCTATTTAGTTCTGTTTTATTATCCTACAATAATACATATACAATTGTTTGTTTATACCTACTAACTAGCTCTCACTCATTGCTCTTTATTTTATTTCAGGTCTTATAATTGATTATATATGTATGTATATATATATATATTAAGCTAAATTGAATTAGTTTTTTATAAGTACAACTCATACTATTTCATTTTTTTTTAATATCTGTTATGATGTAATATACCTTGCGATGATGATTGCATTCTTATTTATTCTGTTTTATTGGTTTAGTAACACACATAATTATTATTGTGAGTATAAATTTCCTTCTATTCATGTAAAAGCCCACTAGGGCTTAAATAAATAAATAAATTTTGAGAAAATAAAATAGTACCTAGAACATGCTCACAACGCAAGATTGACTGAAAAAGATTGCCTAGTAATACCCAGATATCAAAATAAATACGATCAAAGAATCTCAGAATATAATATAGCCACAATTTACAACCTCATATGAAATTAAAAAAAAAGTTTTCAATTTTTCAGTACTAGATACAAGCTGAAAAAAATAATATTTGAAAAATATTTCTGAAGTGAAAAGACACATATATTTTTTCCTCTCTCTATATATTTTTTTTCTATCATTATTTTTCTTTCTGATTACATATCTATCTATTAATTTTTATAAAATATTGTCTTCAATGAATGATCATTACAAACTGAAGTTTTAATCATTAAGTTATTACAAAAAAATTACACGAACTCGTATTTTTGCAAGATTGAACTCAAGAAAATCATTTGTTCTAATTGATTTTGTTAAGTTACCTACATTATGTAGGGCGGCCATCCTAGCCAAGAAAGCTTCACCCGGTTCCATTCAAAGTTTATATAATTTCCTAGTTAAGGCAACTTTTCTTACCACTCGAATGCTTTGAACTGAAGACGAACAATGAAGATTGGTAGGTAGGTACTTACCTGAAACAAAATAAAAACAAACATTAGTTATACAGTTCTATTATTATTCATACAACAAAGTACATTTTTAAACTAATTAATTTCGGTTGTTAGTGAATGCGTAAGTAGGTAATGCGAAATATTTCTGCGTACTGAGTTACATATTTTTTTAACATTATCTCAACACTTTTTTTATGATAGCTCCACACAGGAGGCCCTGAGGATAATAATTTCCCTCAGGGCCTATATTATCTTTGGAGTTGCTGTGTGGAGGGTCATTTTAAGGAAGGGAAGGAGAGGATGTTCTGGGAAGGAGAAAGGTATGAGGTGTGGGAAGAAATGTATGAATCCATCCCTCTCACTGCGGTGCAAGGCGATGGGTCAAGAGAATTCTGCGGGAGAAGCCAATTGGACTTCCTCAACCAGTACCTCCCAATCTAGCCTGCCACGTAGTAAGTGGGCAGACACATCCAACGCCAAGACCTAAACAAATCAAACCCCATGAATCCGGGCACCCCTCCGAAGTCATCAAACGTAGCGAACCACTTGGGGTGACCTATGGCACGGGTGTTGGTTATTCAATAAATGGTTCCCGGGGCGGTGATACCAATGTCCGCCTTCCAAATTAAAACAAATAAGCAAGTTCAACGAACTTTTAATAATCAAAATTGGAACTACTTATCATAAAATTATATTTTCAGACCAGCTTTGAAGTAGGAATCAAAGTTATTTTGTGTATTAATAATTCTTTATTTACTAGTAGACTAGTTACAGTGACAACGCGTGTCGTTTCACTGAACTAGGTCCAGTGGACATACTTTAGCTGGCCATTTATATACATTTTATTTAAATGACAATTTTGTTTATAAGCGGTGCTTATTGAAAATAGAATAACAGAGGAAGTGCCCTAATAATAGAGAGAGAGAAAACAAATACAGACTTATTAGCATCGCATAAATGCACTGTTCTCTAACAATCGCGTTTTTTGCTAGAAAGAGACAAGAACCTTTTGATCGGCTACGTTCTTTTTTTAACACAATCTTATCAAAATTTAATCGTCAACCCAGTTTAACGTGTGACGCCGTTATTTTTAGACCATTCCAACTGTTAGTTGGCTAATTATAATATATTAATTAAAAAAAAACAATACATGTAAAGTTTATCATGTAAACTGAAAACAGTTAAGATTCTGTAGTACCAACCAGTGTGTTTTAATTTGATTGTGATTTATTCGTTTTCAAATGACGATTTATAAATACTATAATATTGAAACTTATGTATCCATTATGAATATATAAATATATATTTTTTTTACCATAATAATTTTTGCCGCAGTACCTCATTTGTTTATTCTACATGTCACAATCACAACAACATATAATAAAATTCGAATAAAAATAACCACTTTTATTCAACATCCTGTAATTATCCCCTCGTAATCAACTCCCTATTGTTTTAATTGAAAACAACCGCATTTCCTATTTCCTATTAATGAGGGATGCAAATAATACAATGTCGAATTTGCTAGAGTTTATTGAGTACCTAAAGGTAGTAGGTAAATACAAAAGCTTTAAAGGCTTCACTATTCAATACAGCATTACGTTCAATAATATTATTATTAAATTTAAAATAAACGGCTTATTTAAAAACAAGTTATGCTTTGTAATTATTATTACACGGGACAGCCGTTTCGCCTTCTGAAGGCATTATTAAAGTGTAGTTAAGCCACTTAGAGACTTGTTTATAAATAAACTGTTTTAATAAATTGATATTTTTTAAATTATCTCCACAAAGAAGGCCCCGGCTGGAACGCAAGAGACTGGATAAGGAAAGCCTTTTGACCTCTCCAGCAGGACTATCTCAATCCATCACCTTGCACCGCTGTTGGAGGGATGGATTCATACGTCTGTCACTCTTGGACACATTGAACCCCAGAATTCAACCCACACATCATTTATTTTCCGTCCCATAACATCTACGCCTTCCTTTCCATAAAAAGACTCTCCACACAGCATTCTCTAAGACGACATAGGCCCTGAGCTTATTAATTTTTCTCAGGGCCTCCTACGTGGAGCTAATGTTAAGAAAGGTGATATATAACACACATTATAATAATCCTATGCCTATAATATTAAGATGGCCTCCGCAGTTGAAGGGGGCTCTAGACTAGCAATCCGAAGGTCGTGGGTTCAAATCATTCGTGCACAAGTAAATTTTATGCGTTAAAATCGTGTTAATTCATAATTTAATCATATAAAATAATATACGGTATTTTTGCGGCATGTTCCAGGGTGAAGGATACTCTCAGTTTCGCCCTGGAGTAAGACCACCATTCAAAATTATAACGACTTTTCATTGCTTGAAATGACTTTTAGCTATGTTTGGTGACCAGATGTGATAGCCAGTTACTTCACCACCATCCTCTTCCCAATCGCCTTCTCCTACCGTCTACCTTTAGCCTTACAATTGAGGTGCCATTGTATCACTTGGCTATAGATAGTTGGGACTCTTGTGGGGTATTCACAAAAAATACATATGTGGAGGTCGAACAAGGTCACCGATCTGCAGTCTCACGGCAATCCGATTGGTCCCCCATACAAAAATAGGAATCAAGCCTCATCTCAAGTCAATCTCTCGCGCTGCAACAAAAATCATCGAGATCAATCTTCCTTAAACTCCCGGATAATACACAGCCTTGGAAATCGTACTTGTTCCTTACAATTGTTTGTATTTTAATACTAAATTATGGTGCGTTATATTCGTTTGTAATTTGGTAAATAAACTTTTAAGGATTGTAACTACGAAATACTTATTTGATTTACCACACATCAATCACACGTAAACATAACCCCTATATATATAAATAAATACTAAATAAAAATCAGAATTCTGCGTACCCCTTTAAACCCTTTTCGGTAGCTTGTTAGACGCAATTAAATTTTATTTATAACCATTGCAATTTAATTGCCTCTAACAAGCTACCGAAAAGGGTTTAAAGGGGTACGCAGAATTCTAATTATTATTTAATTACATTAATAGTGTCCTGTAAAGTAAGGGTTTAGAAATTTCGCCAGAATATTTAAAGTCAAAATTGATTACTGAGTAACTTTTTCCACTAAAACCAATTAAAACGATTATTGATTACCAAATTTCTGCACTTTCTACTATACTTATAAATTCCATGCCAGTAATTGGATTTGGTTTTGTAAAATGTGAATGTGTGTTTGGTGCTCGATGTTCAGTGAATTGAAAAACGCTGCGGATTTTAATTTAAACCGTTATGCACTGGGTTTATTGTCTATCTGAAAGCGATAAAAATAAATCACCAAAAAAATGTATTGTTAAAATCAACAAAAATTCTAGGACCTACTTTAGTTGCTAAAGGCTTTTGGCAAATGTACATAAACGTTTATACGGTTAATAGTCCTAATTTCGGATTTTGCAAGAAAAAAATAGTTACGATGGCAACTTTTGTGACTTTCATGACGCTGGAACTCACCGTTGAAAAGATTTCGCTACTTAATTTTTGAGATTAAAGACGTTTTTCCTCGTCATCTTTGAGGATGCTGTGTGGAGGGTATTTTAAGGAAAAGGCGAGAGAGGAAGGTCTTGAAAGAAAAAAGGTATCTGTGGTAGGAATCTGGAGGTCAATGTGTCCAGGTTTGATGGACGTATGAATCTATCCCTCCAACTGCCGTGCAAGGCGATGGTTAGAGTAGTTCTGCTGGAGAGGACCAAAGGTCTCCGTCAACCAGTACCTCCCGACCCGGCCTGCCACGCATTTGGTGGGCATACGCAGACGCCAAGACCCTGAAAAACCTAATCCAATGAACCCGAGCACCCCTGCTTCATAGTCACCAAACGTCGCGAACCACTTGGGTGACCTATGACGGGAGTGTTATCTAATAAATGGTTCCCAGGGCGGAGGAACGCATGGCCGTCTCTAAAATTGATTGAACGATTGGTTTCTGACTGTAGTGAAATATTTATATACCTATAGTCTTTCAAATAAGAGTAGAAAATATAAAAAATGGAACTACAAAATTTATAGGCTGGCAACACCAATTTACCTGTCAAATATTATTTTAAAGTGCAATGACACTGAAAATACAGGACACTGTATACATTTAAAAAAACAATTTTTGTTCTTAAAAAAAAAAAAAATCGAAGAAGCACTGTTGTTAAGGTACTTACTTAATGACATAAATTTGATTAAATTGTGTTTTACAAAGTGATTGGCTTTCATTTAATTTAACATAATTTTGAATTTAACAGTAGGTAGAAAGGAAGAAACACTAATGGTGAGTTTAGTTACGCTTCTTTTAGATCTGAATGAGTTAAATATATTCAGATCTAAAATTAGAGACATGATCTAAAGCACGGGCAACGCTAGGTACTTAAGCTAATATTAAATAAATGTGAGTGTGCTTTATATTTTATTAAAATATCGTTATTCTTCATTGTGTTAACGCAAAATTTCGAACGTATAATAATAAATAATAACATAACTATATGCAATTCTAATTTTGAGAGCAGTGGGTATCTATATTGCAATGAAATTTTTTTTTTCACTTTCATGTTTTTTTAATTTTTTTATAAAAATTTAGGTTTACACATCTTTAGATTACCACCATGGTTTTATTTTTAGTATTGCCATTTGAACAACAGCGGCGCCCTTCTATGTTTTCTACTTATATTTGACAAACTGTACCTAATGTACGGCGGTGAACATCGCATCATTTATTATTATTGATTTTAATTTTTCTTTATTCATTGCATAAATTATTTACATTTACATTATATGTAGATTTTTCGACCACCATGCTAGGCTGATGCCCGTTATTTTACAACTACTATCAAATACATTTTATATGAGAGAATTCACACGGCAGCCGTGAATAGTGAATCTATGATCCACAATCGTAGGAAGGTTCAACGGTGTACGGTTTTCGATCATCACTGCTTTGTATAAACCAGTATATTCTAAAATAGGACGCGCTGCCACGTGACATATTCTCGTGCTGTACTTCAATCATAAATCACAATGTCCACTTAAAAATGTCAACAGCATATTATGTAATACATTGTGAAATGTACATATCCATATGTCACCGAGATTAGGATGAAAATAATTTACGGACGGCAAACATACGAACGTGAAATCCGAAATTGCCCGGATCTCATGGAATATTTAAAAGGGACTACTCTAGGAGGTTCCATTGTGTTTTTGACTCCACGTTTCTGATGAGCGTGTTTCACTGGAATGAAAGTGGAATTTTAAATGTGATAACCACACAAGTTCCAATTGCCAAACGTGTAACTATGGCCCTCCCAATTGTGGGAAATGTTGGAATTGCAGTGGCGAAGTGAATGGAGGAGGTCTCCGGCCTCCTGCCTCCGTGATCGAGGGGTTAGACTCTCGACTAGCAATCCGAAGAACGCGGGTTCGAATCCCGACGTTCACTAGGAAATTTAATTTAATAGATTTGTGTTATTTCACAATTTTCTCATTCTCAGAGTGGAAGATACTCTCAGTATCGCCCTAGTGTAAGACCACCATTCAGAATTGAAACGTTTGTTGAAATGGCTTTGGCCCTGTTTGGTGACCAGATCTGAATAGCCAGGTACTTCCCCATCTTCCTCTTCTCTATCTCCTTCCCCTCCCCACTACATTCAGCCTCACAACATACCCCAATTGGGGATGCCATAGTCCCACTGGCTCCAGACGGGAGCAGTTGTGACTCTTGTGCGGTATTCATGTAAAAAAAAAATATATATATATTTAGTTTATTTGCTGCACGTCTCACAGTGGAAAATACTAACAGTATCGTGGTGTAAGACCACAATTCAGAATTCAAACTTAGTATGAAATTGCTTTAGCCATGTTAGGTGACCAGATCTGAATATCCAGGTACTTCTCCACTTTTTCTCCATCTCCTTCCTCAGCCTCACCATACCTCAATTGGGGATGCCGTAGTCTCACTGGCTCCAGACCGGAGCAATTGGGACTCTTATGAGGCATTCACATAAAAAAGTTATACTTGGAGAAATGTTTCAGAACATGGCTTGTTATTCCAAGCAACGTTTTGTAAGTATTTATATAATTGTTAATTAAGTATATTTTACTCTAGTGTAAATTATCTAGCGTTAACGAGAAAAAACAAATATGTAGGTACATATACATATATGTATATACCTTTTGAAATGAAAAGGTGAAGATTTATTTTTACTACGTTTACCATATCATTACATAATAAAACAAATCCTATACACCCAATTAATTTCTATCACAAAAATCAATTATCAAAATAAATCATTATGTTTTCTGATCCCAAGCGAATTGCAATTTAATCATTAGGCAAATACTTTGTTTTTTGACAAACAATTGCTGTGCAAATATGGTAACCCCTTGAAATCACAACCACGCGGTTAACAGAGATATCACAATAATACTGTTTGCAATAACAGACAATGGACTTATTCCAGCGAGTAAACACTACACACATGGAAATTCTAGAACAATAGCGCTACAAGTCGAAATGCGACGGTTCCAAACAATGCAATACGAAAACAAACAAGTGTAGTATCGCAGTTGTAACTACAAGTAAGGTTTTTATGAAATTGCTTTTAAATTTATCTTGTGGGATGTTTAGGTTTTTCACTTCATTACTTCCACAGCAGTACCTGCTGCGCCCGTGTTATGGCAATATGCCGTATCTATAGACACAGTGTTTCTTTCGGCTTTACACCAATTAATTCCATACGTGCGTCGAGTTACATCACTTTTATTTGTTCATTGTGGTTAATTCCCAAGTATTTGATGATGGCACAATGCTGTTACCGCCAAAAAGACACTTCTATAATGGCAGAACATTGCAACTTGAAATAAGTCATTCTATCAGGACAACCTCACGAATACGCTGTTTTGCCATTGTTGCGAGGGAGGCAAGATGTTTGAGTTACGGCGTATACGCCTCACTTAAGGGGTCTCCACACGGTACTGCCGCAGTACGTTCTGCCGCAGAACTGACTAAAAATCGTATGGTCTGTAGTCAAAACCAGCCAGCCGTATTGTTATTATTCACCAGCCTTTATTATTTAAAATAAAATGAATGGTGACTAAAACAATACGGCTGGCGGTTTTGACTACAGACCATACGATTTTTAGTCAGTTCTGCGGCAGAACGTACTGCGGCAGTACCGTGTGGAGACCCCTTTATCGGTAGTTAACCGTGTTGCATACGCGTGATGTGTCGATATGCTGCATCTCCACAAAGCGAATTTTCAGATGCGCACGCGTATAGAGGGGAAATGTCACTTCCTCATTCCATCTGTCGCGCTTCCGAAGGTCATGTTTTTCACACTGTATACATGCTTGCCTTACTTTCCAGCCCACACTCATACATGAAATATCAGTATTTTTTTACAACTTGTTAAATAAATAGTCAATCTAACCTTAAAATTTGAAACTGCTCTTAGTTTGCAAGGAAAGTAAAAAAAATGAAACCTATAAAAATAAATGTTTAAAATAATTTATCTCAAAACTGGTACTTAGGAGATACAGCATATTTCCATCACATGTGGGGCTGCTAAATGTGGAAAACCATTATTTCTATTCGTACCCACTGTGATTTATCCTCATTAGGAGGCAAAAACCAGACACCTCTAGAAACATGTCGTTTTTAAATAAAATCTAGAAGTATCGAAGATTGATATTTTATCTAGTAAAGTTATGTTTTAAATTTGTAAAATATATGATTATTTTTATTATATTAAGGTTATAACGTTGGTCGTTGGTAGATTTGATAAATATTCAAACAAAATTTTGTTTTATCCATCACGCAATCTAAAACATAATCTTGCAGAAATAAAAAAAAGAATAAATTATCTAGGTAAGCTAGTTTTCAGAATTGTAATTTTAGTTCAAATAAAATCATTAAATAAATTCACGCACGTGTTTTATGATGAAAATCCTTCAGTTTGTATGTTTATTTACGGTTGTAAAAACGAATAAATTTCAGACTCATTACATTTTTATTTATTCACACTTTATATACTTATAATACTTTTACACACTTATTTTGTTTAGACTTTTTTGGAAAACTATAAATACATATGCTCAAAAAAAAATTACAAACAGTACATAATTTTAATTATTGTTAAGTTATTCCAAAAATAAAAATAAAATTTTATTATAAGTATAATTTTATTAAATAGCTACGTACATCTTAAAAAGAAAGAAAAAAATGTAGCGCTTTTACGTTAAATGTCTATTATGAGAGAGATTAGTTGGTCCAGTTCCGTAGAATAAAAAGTTAGATAGCTGGTTAGTTAGCTAGCTAGCTCAGCAAACAAGTGCGCACTGAAGAAATTCTACTCTCATGCCAAAAAAAAAACAAAATCCTTCCCTTCACCAGAAAGCAAGCAAATTAGATTTTCAACACAAAAGCCAACGAAATTAAATTCACTACCTCTGAGTAAGTCTGTTATTCATATAAATTTATATTTATATATGTACATATGTACAGTAATGCTTCGTTTAATTGAAATAATGAGAAAGAAACAACTTATACAGAAGTTAATATTGTTTTTTTTTTGCATTTACAACACAATTTGGGAGGCGGGTATGGGTTCTGCCCCCCTGAGAGCTATTTATTGGATAACCAACACCCTGCCAAAGAGTAAAAAAGTTTAAATATTAAAGTAATTTTTAATTACGTATTTAAGAAAACGGTTTGGTTATTGATTTAATTACTCTCTAAGTTTAATATTATACCGCCCATAAATAGATATAAACCATGTCACAAATACCCACTTGCAGCAAGTATTCATTTTCTATTTTTTGTGGTTTGAATACAATTTTTTTCCTCTCGTTCATTTATTTGAGACACAAACAGGACATTTATGAAACAAGCTTCGTAGGTAATACTATTGAAAATAATATGGCATAGTATATTTGCGGTATGTTTCAGTGGAAGATACTCTTAGTGTCACCCTGGTGTAGGACCACCATTTAGAATTGAAACTTTCGTAAAATTGGTTTAGCCTTGTTCAGTGACCTGACCCGAATAGCCAGGAACTTCCCCACCTTCATCTGCTGTAAACATACTTAGTTCGTAGTCAAATCAAATATAACTCCTCGATCTGGTCCCCACATTTAAAAATACATTCAGATTCAATTGAAAAAATTCAACACACATTCCTAAGACAATTAATTAATTTTAAACTCGGTATTTCTATTGAAAACATAAACTATAATTACTTGATGAAATAATTAAATTTGTTTTGACTGAGATTGAAGAATTATATCAGACTTAATATTTATGTTCAAAATTTTTAAAGGTCAATCTTACCAATATTATATTCACATAGTTATCTGTTTGCCTTAAAATGTATTTTTGTTTAGTAATCTGTTTTTTCTTCCTCTTGAAATGTATTTGTAAAAATGTTACTGTATCTTTAAATTGTATTTGTATATATTTTCTTACTAGATGTATGAAAAAAAATTGTATACACCTAAATAAATATTCAAAAATAAAACAAACAAAAAACGACTGCAAAACAAATAAAGACAGTCCTGATTTAATTAACCTCATTGATTTCATACCCATGAGAGCTACTCTTTCCAAAATCTTGCTTAAATGCAACAATACCAGAATTGGGTATTCAAAACATTCGTTTGTACCTAGGTAGCATGAAGTTAATAATAGATACGCAAATGTGGCAGATCTATTTAACTGCGCGGAAAATAGGTACAAGAGGTGATACCCCTGAGGTGATTTTTCACAAAAACGGCGCTATACAAATCATCCAAATATTATTATTATTAAGAGGGCCATGTTTTCAAATATTTTCAATAAATATTAATTTAATCTTTGTCTACCTTATTTATACAAAACAATTGTATATATACATTTATCTCTGAATTAATTTCACAATCAAATGCCACAATTAATTACTATTTTTTTTTATTAATCATTTCTAATATTTTCTTATGATTTAACTGTGACATGTAATCATTGTTTATGATATTATTTTTATACTGTGGATATTAAAAAAACTAAACCTTCACCACAAACCGCAATTGGGGATGTCAAGTCTCACTAGATCCAGACGGTTGGTAGGAACTCTGTGCGGCATTCACATTAATAAAAATCAAAAACTCATTTCTTGGTTTACTGATATATTAATGTAAACATTTTCTTTTACCTTGGTTAGGTAGGACCTACTAGCATTACAACAACTATGTTTTTATTTTTGTTTCCCTTTGTTCTAAATGACAAAAGAATCTCACTGTGACATTTCTGAAAGTGTAATACCGTACACAACAAAGTTAAAATAACTTTGTAGAAATCAACTATGTATGTTTGTTTGTGACATGAAAGTCGGTGTACATTTTCATTCCAACAATTTTATCATTCACGGTAAATTGAATTTCGTTAATAGTTTCATGATATTCATTTATTATACACAAGAAATAGAGGAAAATTTTATAAAACTATTTTGAGCCTGGGTTGGGAATTGATTTTTGTTATTATACGCCTATAAGGACTTTTACAAAATTATTATATGCATAATAATGTTGTGGAATTTTAATCTTACATATGCTATTTAAATTGGAGGTAAATAATCAATAGCTACCGCATGCCGCTACACTTTTAAATTGCCATAGATTTTGAAAAGTAAACTAAATTTAAACTTAATTACCAAAAGAAATATAGGTTTCAGTCGGGATAGACAGAAAAATATGCATTAAAAATCATTAAAGTTAAAAATTTCCCATATAAACACTTTTAGTTGCCACCAATTTTTTTTGTATGGATTTGAAATTTGCGAACTAAATACGCATGAATTACTTAGTTAACCTAAACTAAGAACCTAATAACCTATTTTGTGTACGTAAATAGTTGTTTCTTGTAGTTATTGTTGACATGAAGTGTGATTTCCATAATTGGTTCCATGACAACTCAGAATCAACTCAACTCAACACCTCTTCGAAAAGTCATTAAAGTCTGCAAAATTTCATCAACCTCGGCATAAAACTGTAGATTTGCATGCAAATCAAATCCATACTGCCCGCTTGACAGCCCGCTCGTCCACTATATACAGACATTCTCCTTTAATTATTAATTATATATTTCAACCGATTTAGACAAAACCTTGACAAATTATATTCATAAACTTTCCTCATGAATCACTCTATCTATTGGTTAAAACCGCAAGGAAATCCGTTCGGTAGTTTTGAGTTTATCGCAAACAGACAGACAGATGCGCCGGAGGACTTAAAATTATAATATATAGAGTTTTCTGAACACATATCAATTAATCCCAACCATTGAGATTGAAGAACATTACAAGTGTTATCTATGCCAATAAAGAAATGCCATGTTTAACCCCAGACAGATCAAAGAAAAAGATTTCTGTTCCATAAAGGATTAGATATATTTCTTTAAATTTGATCAATTTTACAAGAAGTTAGGTAAAGTTGAGCTTACTTCGGGCATATGCCCAAAACAAAAATCTATCGGTTAACTCTTCAATAAAAGTATAACTATCTTATTCTCACACTTCTAAAATATATTAGATTTATTTATAGTTCCATGTAAATCGGATTTCCTTGGATCGAAATGACCTTGGGAACAAATTGAGATGTGGACAGGTTGGTATGTGAAAACGATTTTGAATAAAGAACTGTTGGAATCCATTTGAGATTCGAAAATTTGATTGAAATTCGATTGACAAGGGTTCGAAAATTCAATAACGTCCTTTTTGGATTATAGCAATACCTATACCACGTACGTACCCAAAGTCCTTGAATAACTTCGAGGACATCTTCGATAGAAGTCTCTGGAAATTTATTGAGTTAGAGTTCTTCGAATTCTACACCGTTCGCACAGCTTGCCGACCACCATAAGAAATGATTAGAATATTTCAAATAAGAAATGTAATGAACGTCAAAAATTTTTTTTTTAAAAATAATAAATAACCATCCACAATAGCAGAATCATCCCATTTAGCCACAATCAATTTGGAAGGTGGGTATAAATAGTATTTATTGGATAACCAACATCCCTGCTATGGGTCGTTGTGGTTCTACCCAAGTGGTTCGCTGCGTTTGGTGACGCAGGGGTGCACCTTTTCATGGGGTGAGGTTCGTCTCATCGCCTTGCACTGCATAGGGAGGGATGGATTCATGCATCCGTCATTCCAGGACACATTGACCCCCCAGAGTCTTATCCCCTTTTCATACCTTTTTCCTTCCCAACATTTTATCTCCTTAAAACTCTCCACACGGCATCCCCAAAGATGACAAAGGCTCGGCGGGGAATCATTTTCCCCGGGCCTACCGTGTGGAGCTAATGTAATAATAATTAAAAAAAAAAGTATTTATATAGCGGTGTTTCTTAACCTGTGATCCGCGGACCCCTGGGGGTCCGCGAATACATGTATGGGGGACCGCAGTGTCATCTCTGGACCATTTAACAATAATAAATAAATACCACCAAAAGTTTCGTAATCGCTACGCGTCTTCGTTTCGGGATTATTGTCCAGAACCCGAAAAAAATAAAAATTGGATATTAGACCCTCTCAACACAGATGCAATTGATGTTACTGGCTTGACAACGGCACAGAAAAACTATTTAATACAAACATTTTGTGATTCTGCTTTGTAACGTAATTTCAAAAAATCCTATTTATCAAGCTTTTGTATGAATGTAAAGAAAGATTATAAAGAAATATCAGAAGAAGCACTGAAACATTTACTGCTTTTCTCAACACATGCCTCTGTGAAAATGCATTATCTTCTTTTGTATATACTAAAAACAAATACAGAAACAGATTACAAGTGGAATCCAATTTGAGATTATAACTTCATTAACCCGATTATTAATTTAGTTGCAAAAAAACAATACCAACCTTCACATTAATTAACCGTTATTAATGTGAATGTTGGTGTTGCTGTTGTATGTTAATTATTAACGTATTTTTTTAATAAAAAAAAAATTGTACTTGTGTTACTAAAATAAATGGTCCGAAATTCAGTGCTGTTTTTTTTTATTAAGGGGGTCCTTGAAAATTGTGTTTGATTTCCTAGGGGTCCGTGGCTAAAAAAGGTTAGGAAACGCCGATATACAGGAATAACAACTTAGAGAAAAATGAGAGTTTTTCGTCCACTGAAAAGTTTGATTACTCCGTTTTTTGCGCAGCCTACAGTTTATTTTGCATTGCCATTTTTTTGCCCATTGCGCGTTGTTTGAAACAGACACACAAAGCCACTTCTCTATTTTGAAACCACTACACTACAAGGCTCATTTTAAAATTGAATTGAACTACATTAGGTTTTTAATTTACAATATATTCACATCTATTACTGTTGAGCACATGTTCACGATTCGCTCAAGTAGCAACTAAATAGGATTGTTATATACTGCTTTATATTACGCCAGGTGTGCGTAACCTTCGGAAAATAAATTGTATGATTTTCATAAATTCAACAAGCCACTTGAAAATTCATATAAATAATATTTGAATGATGATAAAAACACCTTTAAAAACAAGTTCTGCTATGTAATTATTTTTACACGTGACAGAGGTTTTGCCTTCTGAAAGCATTATCAAACTGTGGTCATACCGCTTGCAGACGATGTATTTATATTTCTTCTAAATAGGAACCTATTTGCGATGACTAATTTCTAATTTAAGAAAAAAAGAAAAATGTATTAATGGTTTTTATCCCTTTAAGGCTGCCTCAATTATCTGAGTTATTCCAAATGATGACTCATGGTAGATATTATTTTCTTGCATAATTAAGTATTAGCAATTGGTTTAAACATATCTAAAAGCGGTGAGTGAATTATATTTTTTGTTCATTTATCAAAATAGAAACTTTAATTAAACCTTACATTATATGTGTGTTGCATTTATTTGCAGAAAAATATCAAGGCTTGTCCCAGTTTAAATATTGGAATAAACCAAAATCCCACTAAGATTTTTGTCAACGGCGCGTTTTTTTTTAATAATATTGCAAATTGGTAGATACTATTTGTATTTAGGTGTAAGATAGTACAATATATTATTATCCAAAAACAAAATTAATGAAACCGACACATTGAAATATGAACAATCCAAAAAGCAAAATAACTCCCTGAAATAGGATAATGTTATATTCTACCCTTAATTTAATTTACCCTTACTTTAACTGTAATATTTAAGGTTAAAAAAAATGTCATTGTCCTTCTATAACTATTTTTTGTACATTATGAACCTTTGTCAAATAATGTTTGTATTTATTTCATAAGTTCTTTGAACATTGTTTACACATTTCATTAGAACATTATTTCTTTTTGCATGTATGTACTCCTCCCATAAACACGAGCTCCTAGAGTTCAACTTATGGAGTAGTAGAATAAAAAAAATATTATTTTATAACCTTGCATATTTGATCATTTGTAATGTAAAAACAAAATTCTTTAAATAAATAAATTAAAAGAATGTTAGTTTCTCCAAAAAACCAACGTAACCCATCACGATTTTTTATCAGGTGAAAATTCCCCCAAATACAATTCCTACACCAGCTATCAAATATATTTATTTTTCTTTTCGTATTTAATAATATTATATAATATTTATTTGTCAATAGATTTTTAGAAATATTAAAATTGAATTTTTATATCAGCTGTTATTCAGAAGTGCCTGTAATACATACGTGCCTATAATACACATGTGTATATATATAGCTGAAACTACCCACGAACACAACATTTTTATGTTTTTATTTAGTGTTTTAAATAGAGCATTATTTTAAAGTTTTTTACACCTGTATCCTTTGCTAAGCATGTTCCGGAGTTACTCGTGTACGCGTTGGGCCAATATACACGTTTTAGTTCTTCAATATCAAGTAGGCTACCTCACTAAATATCACTTTTCAGCCTCCTTTCGGTCCATTATCGTAAATCTGTGGGGGGGGGGGGGGGGCGGCGAGCCGAAAGAACAGCCTCAGGGCGATATGGGGGGCGGACCCGGATCACACAAATTACAGCCCATCCCTAACAGGACGAGTGTAATTTAGTTGTTCGGCTTTTTTCCAGAGATAGGTCAGATTTTTATTTGTTTTTTCAAGGTCATTGATCTAACACTCGTAAACAATGTGCTTTTCAGAGCGTTACTGAAAAGTACCCAAATAAATAAAATACTTACATTTTTACATTAAACCTGATAATCTTCTGTGTGCTGAAACGACTAAGTAGTAAAATATATTGAACGTAATCCTCTGACATTGATATATCAAAATAGATCATATTATTTTGATATATATATATATATATACTGTTTATAGCCAACTACGTAATTTTCTTCGTAAATCATTGAACCTTTAAATTTCCACAATGCCAATAAAAATTGGAAAAATAGCTAAAAAAAATTTGTTATTTTTTCAAACAAAACTAATTTTTTTTAAACCTCTTTGGGCCTTTGTTGCATATAGGAAAAATTTAGATGGTGACCGCGTCCCTTCAACGTATTTAGATCTGAAGCGGTTTTTCTTGTTGTTAAGAGAGATATTTATTTATCGACACCCTATTGGGCTTTTACATATTAAATACACATTTCATTTATAACAATAGTATATCATAAATAAAAATATACAAATAAAGCATTAACTCAATGTAATAAATAAGAATATATCTAATGCTAATTCCACATGGTTGACATTAGAGAACTCGAAGGTACAATTCATATACCTAAGAACAACAAAAACATTTAAAAAAATTAACACATTATTTTTTGCTTAATTACTGGTTGTATACAATTAAAATAAGAATATAAAAAATTAAAATAACAAAGAAAAGAAAATTGAATTGAAATAAAATGATTTCTCATTCATTATTTACAGCTAAAAAATGGTGGACTAATTTGGCTTTAAATGTATCAAAGTTTAAATTGAGTAAGTCAGCGATATCAGTTAGTTCATTTCCCAATCTATGAATTCTTTCTAACACAGAATACACAGCGAAGTTATTGTTATAAAATTAAATATTCCGCCTAGTACATTTTGGAGTTATATGTAAGGATAACAAGTTTATAGCGTCAGGGCGGTCAGACCTTGAATGAACAATTTTAAATAGTAATAAGATGAGATCAAATATTTTTCGCCTTTCAGATAATTTTGATAAGTTAAGTTTACTGCGTAAATTGACATAATAATTGTTGTTTTGTTTTGTTTACATTAACGCCACACAGAGGGCTTTAAGATAAATAATTTTACCCAGGGGCCAAGTCATCTTTGGGGGTTCTGTACGTAGGATCTTTTTAAGAGAAGGAAAGAGAGGAAGTTCTGGGAAGGAAAAAGTATGAAGGGTTAGGAATCTGCGGGGTTTATTGTATCTAGGAGTGACGAACGTACGAATCTAACTAACTAACTAAACTAAATAACCATCACGCCGTTTCCCCGCAGGGGTAGGCAGAGAGGACGGACCGCCACACAACTCGATCTTGGCACACACTCTTTGCCTCGTTCATATTCATGCATCGTCTCATTACCGAGGCCACAAGAGCCACATCGAGCCCTTACCGAGGACACAAGAGTTTTCAGAAGGGCTGAGGTTGAAACCGACCACTTTCTGGTGGTGTCAAAAGTAAACCTCTTTCGCGGCTGGCGCTCTAAGAGGAAAACGGTATCAGCTCCAACAAGAGTCAAAAAAGAAAAAACTACAAAACGATTATGTCAGAAGTGAATATGAGAATTGCGCAGAAATGAGAAGGAAATGGACGGTCTAAGCATAGAGGAAACATGGAACCACATTAAGGTGAGTCTATGCGAATCTGCTAGAGATGTGTGTGGAATAAGTAAGCAAGGTAGGAAAAAAGGTGATGCATGGTGGGATGATGAGATCAAAGCACTGGTCTCAGAGAAGAAGAAAGCATGGTTACGTCTGATAGCGATTGGCAGTGTTTCAAGCGAAGAGAGAGATCGAGTGAAAGAAGTGTATAAGATATGCAAGAAAAGAGTAAGTGTCGGGGTGAAAAAACGAAAGAAACGCCTGGAAGAAGAAGAGGGAATCAAAATGACCAACCACTTCCAAGAAAACATAAAACGTACGAATCGATGGAGCAAATAACTGGAGAGGTCAAAGGTGCGTCAGCCACCCCAACGATGAACATGGGCACCCCTGTTGGGTCACCAAATATGGCAAACCTCTAAGGGTGACCTATGGCAGATGCGTTGGTTACCCTATCAATGGTTTCCCGGGAGGCAGTATCCTTACCCGCCTCCTAAATATGATTAATAATACTGAAAGAAATTAAAACGATAATATCGACATTTCGCTTTTTCTTAACAATGGCTTTGTAAAAGTGTTTTTTTTTAATAAGTCATTATAATATTAAGAGGCACACTGATTGCGAAAATCATTTTTCTTTGTTGAGTTATTCTTGCTCGCGCGTTTTGTTGTAAATGAATTTCACAATTTATTACAAAACATAAAGAAAAGATGGGCTCCGTGATTCTTATTTTAATTGAAAATTTGGATTCTCGTGTTTTTATGTAGCTATTTTAGATAATATTTAAAAAAATGCTAAAAAAAGTATTTTATTATATGACTAAAGCAATTATAAAAAAAAAATGACTACCCGTTAGCCTAACCTTTCCGGACAAAACCATAGCAAACTTCGCAAAATGTAATGGCCTAACCTAAAGAGAAGACATCCGTGGTCAAGAGGTAAGGCTTTCGACTAGCAATCTGAAGGTCCCAGGTTCAAATCCCAGCGTGCGTAAGTGGATTTTGTACGATTGAATTGTGTTTTTTCACTAACTAACTAACAGGGGTAGACAGAGAGAACCGCCAAACAACTCGGTCTTTGCACACACTCTTTGCTTCAATCATATTTGTACATCGTCTCATACATACGCTTATATTATTCTGACTTTTGATATGGCCCGATTCAAGTATCTGATTCACTTGATCGTGTCATGTCTGCACCGCATCATCAGCACATTACATGCAACATACTTACAGATTACTCAATTTCACGCCCAATCCCACCTCTTTCAATTCCTCTACAATTATCCATGTACATGACACCTTTTGTAATGCCAAACCATCCCGTAAAACCACCGTTCACCCTAACACACGCAACGCTTCCCTTGTACAGAGACGCAATTGCCTGTATGGGATTTGTATTCGCTCCATACTTGGACAACACCTTCCATAGCTTTTTCGTCGAGCTGTCGATTTCGTCATAGCTGTCGACTTCGATTTATTATTTCACAACTTAATGTAAGGTGTATTTGCGGTACGTTCCAGAGTGGACGACAATCTCAGTAAGTCCACCGTTCAGAATTGAAACGTTGCTTGAAATGGCTTTAGCCGTATTTGGTGGCCAGATCTGATTACCCAGTTACTTCCCCACCTTCCGATCTCCTTTATTTCCCCACTCCCTTCAGCCTCACAACGTACGCCAATTGGGAGTGCCATAGTCTCACTGTCTCCGGGCGATAGGGAGCAGTTGTGACTCTTGTGAATTATAAAAAAAGGCTACTTTCGGATAGGGATGATTGAAAACACTAGTTTACCACAGCATTCTTTCCTTGTTTTATTCATACATGATATCCGTCTACTGTTTCTACCCTACTCAAGTATTTGATTGACTTTTGCTTCCTCCACCCCACACGAGACATCCCCAGCAACTTCTTTCATCTAGTTAAGAGTCACGATATATTCCCCTGACGTCTATCTGGCGTACGTGTCCCAACTATCTAAGCGTCCCCTTTTAATCTTATTCATTACGCTTACGTCGGCCCTGAATTCGGATTTCCCCATTTGTAATTCAGTCATACATGAGTTTACCAGAATACGAGACAGGAATATCATTTCAACTGCATTTAATCAATTCTCGATGGGTTTCTGTCATTATTCAACGTGAGATCTGATTCTCCATCATCAACTGCTTATAAGTGAAATCAATCAAGAGTGCATTATTTCCTACATTGATTTATTACTTCTATTCACTCTTACGTCAATGTCATCTTGACTGTAAAATTATTAATAACTATGTGAGTGGAAAATAAGCAAGTAATAAATTCCTTTTAAAACACAATCAAGTGAAAATTATCATTTCATATTTTTTTATTTATTTATTTTATACACTTTACAAATACAAGACAAAAAGTCCCGATAAACTACTTTTTAGCAGTTTGTCTAACGGGTTCTTTACGTTAAAGATCTTATTATAGTGATTTTATAGTTACATTTTTACAATTATATAAAATAAAATTTAGTTTTTTACAGAAATATAGATAAAAATAAATTTATGAAAACATAAATAACATTTTTAAAGTCTTTAGAATAATGTCATTGTAAGCTAATACAAATTAATTCTTTCCATAAGCCAAGTCTTCAGTAAATTCATCAATTGTTTGTTTTGGGCACAGTTTTTAATTTCAGCAGGTAACATACCTATTTAAACAACTGGGAATCATGTAATTTAACGTTCTTTGTCCATATTTATTTGTATGCTTAGGTACAATTAGCCCTTCATTAAAGTTAAAACGAGTATTATGGTTGTGTTCCAGCCTGTTAATATATAAAGGATTATTTATGTGCTGAAATATAATTTTGTACCACAGAATTGCTCTCACTGAAAGAACTTTGAGACTCTGATAAAAGTATGGAATATTATTCCTTTCTTTGTATAAATTTTTTTCAGCTAATAATTTAACCAATGAATTTTGCACTGATTGAACATGGTCTATATTTGTTTTACAGGAAAATCCCCAAGCTGTTATTCCATACCTTATAACAGATTCAGCTAGAGATAAATAAATTATTCGAAGTGTGCAGATAGGAACAAAAAATTTTAGTTTATACAATCTGCTTACAATTGATCTTAGTCGTGCAAAAACTTTGTTTATTTGTATATCCCACTTGAAAAAGCAATCAATAATAACACCTAAATAAACATATTCTTTAACTAGTTCCATATTTTCACCTGTACACGTTGCAGGAATACCATTGTGTAAGCAATCTGATGTATGTGTCTTTATTTCAGGTGCAATATATACCTTGACATTAGGGGATCTTATATGTAACAATTTAGTTTTTTTGGCATTTATGACTAAGCCAGAGTCATGAGACCACTTTAAGAGTTCAATGTAGTCTTTTTGTAAAAGATCTATACAAGTTTGCAAATCACTGCTAGAAATCACTAAAGCAGTATCATCCGCGTATACAAAGTATTTTACATGTCTAAAAATTAATTTAATAAAAGATACATATATAATATACAGAATTGGACCTAATATGGAACCTTGAGGAACGCCGGCAAAAAACTTCTTTTTTTTACTTAAAGAGTTTAAGAGTTTTAATTTCATGCATCGGTTGTTTAAGTAATTTTCAAAAAGTTTTAGAAGTTTTCGTCGTATTCCTATAATTTCTAGTATTTGAAGTAATTTACCATGATCAATAGTATCAAAAGCTTTCGAATAATCTATAAATAAGACTAATGTATGTTTTTTACAGTTTAATTCATCATTTATCATGTTGGCAAATTTTTGAAGCAGCAATTCTGTACTCTTTTTTTTTGGAAACCGTATTGATTAGTATCTATTATAGAAAAATCTTCTAAATATTTTATTAATTTTATTTGAATATATTTTTCAAGATTTTTTTCTAAAGATGGCAAGATACTAATTGGTCTGTAGTTACCCAATACAGTGTGGTCACCTCCCTTATATACAGGTCTTATGATGCTACATTTTAAGTCATTGGGGATTTTTGCTTGAAATAAGATTCTGTTTATAAAATGGGTTATAATTGGACCTAGGATTAAAATATGTTTTTTAATATCGCTCATTCTGATACTATCAATTCCTGGAGAAGAACTCTTCATTTGTCTAACAATGCTTTCTATATCCACCGCTGTTGCCCTCGGTAGGTACATGCTTTGAGGCATCGCCTCTGGTTCAAATTTAGTTGTCTTATGGTTGCACTTATGTAACATATTGTAAACACTTTCAGAGAAATAATCAACAAAATCATTAATTAAACCTTCTTTTGTTCGACCTTTCATCAGATATTTAGACAGATATATATATATATATTTTTTTTTTTTTTTTTTTTTTTTTTTTTTTTTAATAATAATAACTTTATTTCACATAAAATTGAACAATAAAACATATGTGGAAACTTTGACTAGCCAACTAGGAATGGATCCTGTTTTAGGCCAGTCAAATTGACAAATTCAAATTCATATTACATTGTTTACTAACATAACATGTTATTTATAGCAGTAAAAGGTGTTAATTATGTATTCCTAACAGTATATAATTTTGTACTCATAAGAAAAAGAAGACAAATAATGATATCTTAAAATAAAGCAAGTGTTTTAAAGACCAGTTATCCACGAATATTTTACGCTATTTTTTTTTATTGGTACACTTTGAAAACATAAATATTGATATTATTATTAAAAATTTGGAAATAAAACTATTAATGAATTCGTGATGTGACATCACAATATCTTGTTGTCATGGAAATGAAAAACACAAACATTAATTTGCAATCTATCACATTTGACGTTTAAAATATTCCTGTCAGATTTATAGTTAAAAGTTGACATTTAGACTTCACATTTATATATAAATGGTCAATTCTTGAGTTAATGACATAGATTATGCCAAAATCCTAGCATGTACCAAAATGTTTTCATTCGAAATCCAGAAGCAATGATAATTTTCAATATGTATAAAGTCTGACGGCTTCGCAAGTAAATTTTATTTAATGATTATTTTTTATTGATAAACTAACGTTTAAAACAAGATTTTTATGCATAGCACAAAGGGTAACAATTATTATAAGAAATAATTATCAGCCTGAAACACTCATCTACATTGAAAAAATCTTCCGAGAAAAGATACTGGCCGCCAACGGGACACGAACCCGTGTCCTTCTGATTGCCGGTCAGGAGCTCTACCACTGAGCTATGCCGGCTTATCTAAAACCCGCCAAATAATTCAATATATACTAGTGCTTCATTCAATAATTACTGCCAGTATCTTTTCTCGGAAGATTTTTTCAATGTAGATGAGTGTTTTAGGCTGATAATTATTGCTTATAATAATTGTTAAATTTTATTTAATTCATTTATGTTGTTTCACAATAAATTTGTATAAAATAATATATACAACCTAATAATTGATTGAATTTACAACGAAAGGAATACCTAATTGTGTTTGTGATTTCTGTTAATTATTTTGAATTTTAATATTAATCACTTTCCTTTGAATTTTGATTTAGTTTCTATTATAATACTTATAGCATACATTAGGTTTGTGTATTATGTTAAGAGTCATTGCTGAAATTCAGCTGTATTCTGAGATAAATCATGAATGAGTAGCTGAGCAGTAACCTATTTGTCAATAGAATCTGTGCTAAATATACAAGATGTGTAAATTTGAGAAAGTCTATTGACAAATAAACGATTTTATTTTATCATAGGAAGCAATTACTTTGTGGTTAGACATTATATTATAAAAATAAAACACAAACACTTTGTATTTAACCACGAATTTATTGTCTCCCTCCCACTGCTTGATTATCCACTTTACCTATGTCAAATACTTTGTCTCCCTCTAATTTTGTTCTTTCTCCCTCTGTCACTCTTATATATTAGCCATAACTCTGTCTTAGCATTTAGTTATTATTTATATCCTGAAGAAGCTTGGTCGAAGTGAAACCGGTCGATATATACAATAATAAATTCGTGGTTAAATACAAAGTGTTTGTGTTTTATTTTTATAGATTTTATTTTATATACATTCCAGAGCGGAAAATACTCTGTGATACAAATATATATAAATATACAAATATATCGCAAATACACCTTATACTAAGTGTCTATCAAAGAAAAATAGTATGAGGGGTTGTTAGGAATGCGGGGTTCAGAGGTGGGTGTCCAGGAATAATGGACGTATGAATCCATCCCTTCCACTGCGATGCATGGTGATGGGTTGAGAGAGTTCGGCTGGAGAGGTCAAAGGGTCTCTCTCAACCGACCTCTTCCAATATGGCTCGCTAAGAAGCTGATGGGCAGATACATCGGCCGTCAAGACCTAAGCAAACCTCCTGAACCCGGGCACCCCATGCAAAGTCACCAAACTTAGCGAAAGGTTGGTTATCAGTGAATAGTTCTCCATTCCGAGAAC
Organism: Limnephilus lunatus; assembly: GCA_917563855.2. NCBI lineage: Eukaryota > Metazoa > Arthropoda > Insecta > Trichoptera > Limnephilidae > Limnephilus > Limnephilus lunatus. The sequence continues at coordinate 30,460,445 of OU830596.1, forward strand.
TATTCACTGGATAACCAACCCATATACGTCTTCCAAAATGCGTGTTATCGGAGATTATCATAATTTTGTTTACACTGAACAACCAGCCCACGTCATCAGATATTATGACTTGACAATATTCAAACATTGGCCCATATGTTAGCCAATAACCCTCTGTTAAATAACTGCTTGTTTTATCGATGTACGTGCTGATTTAAATTTGAATCGTGTTTATAATCCAATAATTTTTTTCCTCTGTTTATCGGCTCGGTACTTTGTGTTGTGTGTTGTGATTGTCCTATTTCAAAGATTTAATTTCATTTTGCACTGAGCACTGTGATGATCTCGCCTTTGGGCCTACGAAATGATTCTTTTAAAATTGAGAGATCAATTTGGAATTATATTCGATTTTGTAACAGGGAATGGTGTCAGCATACGACCCTCTGTTTCAATTCATGGGGGTGATTTATGGGTCCTTACCACTAAATAACCACATGTGTTTGCGTAGCTCTAGTGCATGCGAGCCCCGGCAAAGGCCATTCCTCACAAAACTAAGAAAGGACCCAGAATAACATTTAGAGGGATTTTTTTCAGGTTCATTATCAAGTCAGGGGCGGCCGATGGATATTTGCCCGAGTGGTGATTGACCTTAACGCGAGCAGATTGGATTTACGAAACAATTATATGGTGCATTTTCTATGGCTGTAGGAAATTGAAAACTAGGCAATAAAGATTAATCTTGGTGCATTTAAATATACTAGCGCGACGCGCCGATTACGGGTTGAAATATTTGACATATTTGTCGAAATAGGATTGCAGAATTCGTTAAATAGTGACGCACGTAGAAAGGACAAAAGCGTGTTCGGACAATGAATATATAATGTTATTATATAACCAATAGTCAACGCAAGTATTGAGAAAGAGTAGTGAATTGAAGTGCGCCACTGAGCTCTTCTTTTAAGCGTTATTGGGATACTTTATGACTCCGGCGCAGACAAAATTAATTTACACCGGAAAAAAAGCGAACATGGTTCCTTCACAAAATTCTCTGAAATAATAGTTAAAGTGTGACATTTTGACTATTAAAGTTGATATATGCATATTGGGAGATGTGCTTATCACTTAAGATTTGAAAAAAGTGACTAATAAATTATTGAAACCACACAAGTAGATGGGTGGGAGTCAGAAGGCAGGGGGTTGGAACAAGACAGTCGGGGTAGAGACGGGTTGGAGGACGGTCAGAGAGAGATTCTGGGGACGCACGATCTAGATAAAAATCATCGAGTTGTGATAAACGGTAGAATAATAATTTGGTGCTTCTAAATTTGGGATATTTTGAGAGATAACAAAAAAAATTAAATCACGCGAATAGACAGTGAGGGAAGGAACCTGGAGGCGCGCGGACGGGATAAAAATCATCGAGTTTTGATAAACGGCAGAGTAATAATTTGGTGCGCGTAAACCGGGAATAATTCAGATAGTAATATATAATAAGAAAGGACAGTCAGGGAAGGAACCTGGAGGCGCGCGGACGGGATAAAAATCATCGAGTTTTGATAAACGGCAGAGTAATAATTTGGTGCGCGTAAACCGGGAATAATTCAGATAGTAATATATAATAATAGATAGTCGGGGCAGGGAAGTGTTAGAGGACAGTCAGGGAGAGATCCTGTTGAGAATTAAGATCGTCAAGTTCTGAGAGTCGCGAGGAGACCAGCTCGGTGCTTCTAAATCGGGGATATTTCATTTTAATTAAACAAAGAATAGTTCGTCTTTATTAAACAAAAAGAGTCCACGCGAATAAGGAAGTCAGAGATTGCGGCTTGCGAGTTCATATCTGTGAAGTTAAATAATATAATTTGTAAATTGAGGCGGTCAATTATCAATACGGGACGCGCTTTCGGGGCGTTTATGAGGGTCAGGAAAAATTTTACAACGAATTGACGCGAGAATTGTGTTTGACGGCTGCATCTTGGAATAAATAACTGCATGACGGGTTGTGGTTTAGAAATGCTTGTTTGAGTTAAATATTAGAGTAGTGAATTGATTTGTGAAATTATTTTGTGCAACAAGGCGAATTTGGTAAGTTTGTATAAAATTATTAACATATTTAGTACGGGCCTTGCAGGAAAGAGTCAATTAGGGTTTATATACAAGCCTTAGGAATCTAGGACCCTTTTTTTTGTCGAGCGGAGCATTGCACGTTTCCGGGTTGACCGGCTAGCAAGTACCTTTGTTGGGTGAAGTTACTCTTGAGACAAGACCGTTGTAAAATAATAATTTAGTTAACTAAATAGCATTTGAAACACAAAGTGCGCTTTCGGGCAATAAATCTTAGACGAGAGACTTCATTTAAAAGACGGGATTTTAAAACCACAAAACAATAATAAAATCCTTTAAAAGTGCTTTGTTGGTGATCTAGAAAACTAGGTTACTGGGTATTCTCCAATACATAACGGGTACCAAAATACATAGGTATAGAATGTAGGTATAAATTAATTTGTAAAGCGCCTTGGAGGTGTTAATTATTATTTACGAGTTTCGTAATAATATTTTTAAACGTAGCTAGGGGACTATATTTAGGAAAGGGTTTTTGAAAAGGCATTGGGTAATTTAACAGGTTATAGAATGGTGCGTAGCATGGGCATCTTTGCTTACTAACAAAATCTGACATAATTAAATTCCCATTCCAAAAGTTTCCCACACCTTATTCCAAATTTTAGGTATCACAACAAGTCTACTACATAGGACTTTGCATAAACTTGGTTCGATATCTAATCATATAATCACCTTTGGTTCACGTTTAGGTATATTTCTTTCGACTTAGCAAAAAACTTTCATATTGTCGGTTGAATGCAGCCGTCGGTAGGTATTCACATTTTAGCGTGATGCGCTATATCCACCTACTTAATTAACAAACTCTTTTTCTTCAAACTTAATTGAGCGGGTTACGACTCGAGAATGGACGGCGGTTGTCGAATGAATTAACGGGTCCGGCTTTCCTATTTCACCATGAGGAAGTATCTCACGCGACTTTATCGGGGGCGATGTGATCGAAATGCAGGTGGGCTTACACTATTTTTCTAATGTGGAGGCGAAGTAAGCGATGGTCGTGTCTGGTCCGAGCAAATTGGAATCCCTTGTGATCACATCTCGGTAACGTGGATCTCGTACCCGCTCTAGACTGGATTGGAAGCGTGGCCGGAGCCATTCCATGATGTCGACGTATGTACGTCACTAAGGCATTGGGGGACTTCAGGAGAACAAAGGACGTGCACCCATTTCGCCCTCCCTCTACCGCCGCTCCGAGGTACCAGCGGATAAAAGTTGTCGTCGCGGGAGGCCAGTTTGATGCAGGACGAAGATTACGATCTGGCCGGACTACCTTCGTCATGGGGGAAACGAAGTGACGAAATTTGCGTGGGCTTCACTACCTTTTAGGTTACGCTCGTGTGGGGTCTGCCTTGTCGTCGGAACGAAGGGAACATGACATATGGAATCGTTTGGCAACCGATCGGCGGTTCTTTGTTGGAATCCGGATAAGTTTTCTTAACTACTTTTGGTTTACGCTTAGGTAGGTATATTTCCTTCGATATTCGATTTAGCCAAAAACTTTCACATTGTCGGTTGAATGAAGCCGTCAGTAGGTATTCATATTTTAAGCGTAATGCGTTATATCCACCTACATAAGTAGCAAAAGTTCTCTTAACTCCCTCACAATAGGAATAGGGATCATCCAGCATCAGGGTGGGAATGTACTCTGGACGAAAGGGCAGCCGGGAAAATAGAAGGGAGGGAAGCCAGATTCACGACCTGGTGCCTTTCATTCTTGGACCCAGCACCCTGGAAGCCGAGCTTGACATTTCTTTCTTTGAGCTGATATTTGAGTTTGAGGTTGGGGTACGCCTATCGTAGAGCATATGCCCGTGACATTTCGGGGAAGGTCCCACGTTACGCTTGTGTATGTTATGCGAGGGGACGTATTTTTCATTCAAATCAAATACCGATGACCATCGCGATTGCAGGCTGGCGCACGTTTCTGTAGCGTGCCTAGGAAAAACGTAATCATTTTTTCTACTGGTTCGAGGCGGCGTGCTGGACGGAGAACGGGACTATTGAGGACATGAGTGACTGCCAAGGCGAGGATCGGTGACATCAAAATCTTCCTTAATTAAATTCATACATCGCCAGATCAGAGGAGAGAGCGGCCCCACCGATCTCCTGACATTGCCGATTGTCTAATCAACTTCGGTTTAATGTTTATGCCGATGCTTTAGGAGTTAATGGAACTCAAGTCATCGGCATGCTGAAGAACTTCAAAATCATCACCATCATCATCAATCCAGAGTAGGATGTCACGATCCAAAACCTCGTGCCACCCACACATTTCCTGAACAGTTCCTGACATCGGCTATCACGCCATTAATCGGAGCAGACCCTCATATCAAACGGTATGAGATGACCTCTCATCATCATCATCAACACATTTATAATTTGGCAGCGTATTGGGCGATATTATTCCCATCACCACTCTATGAACCAGAAACACACATCGAACCCTTTCCCGACAGAAGGCAAAACATGTCGATTTTCATTCGTCGCTTGCGACCTTAACATTCTCCGGAGGCGTTGGAATTGGAAGCTGATTCGGCGGTCTATGACCATCACCTTATCAGTTGGGCTATGGAGGAGTCCAATTATTTAAACAGCACATGTTCTGTCTCATGTTAATCCAAAATACCTACCCGTAGAATCAAATTAACAAAATAAAACAAGCTAGCTAACTAACAAACTGCATCTAGCATTGTAAGTGTAGAATTATTGCACTCCGTACTGCTTTGAGTGTAAATCTTTTGTTAGAATGTACATAAATGTCAAATTATTTTCATGATAGCATTCTATAGAGCTGCAGAGAGTACGTGACATCGCATCGAAAGGTAGGATCTTCTCAATTCGCCGTTTGAATGTAAATTTATATGCTAGATGCTAGGAGGGAAAATGCAGATTACTTCAATAAAAATAGTCGTCGATGAGCGTAGGCGTATAACAGGTGCTAGGGGAGGAAGCTGGATGAATATAGATAGAAAATTAGTTATTTTTCAAGCTAGTCAAACTCAGTCATTGTTATTCGAAGCCTTGCAAATTGTAACACGCCATACCTAAAAGAACAAGGGTTTACCACAAATAAATTATTAATTAAATTGGATTAACTATACCAAACCACTCAAACAAAAAAGTACACAACGTTGTGGGGTTAATTACAATTGATTAATTAAGAGCATCTCGTCACGTTTGCATAAAAGTATTACGTGATGGGGTTGAGAAGGCGCTTCAAAAGAAATGCAGGGGAGAGACGCGAGAACGGGCGAGCTACGAGCTTTTTAAAGGCCGGGCGGGGTTGCGCCTGTAGCTGTAGCAATGCAGCAGCATTTGGAAATCAAGTGGTAGGACTTACTTCGTCGTTAGGGGGGGGGTGGTTTATCACAGTTTTGCTAAGTGACCAGGAGGTATGGTATTACAAAGTGTTGCATTTTGCTGGGCTTTATACAATGACTTAAACAAGAATAGAAAAAAAAAAATAATACAGTAGGTATAACGGTTCGCATGTCATCCGAAGATGACTGAAAACACAACGAAAAAAAAAGTAAAATACTAGGCCAATAGATGTGTAGCAGAGGAATTAGAAACAGGTTCAAATGTCATCCGAAAATGACTGAAAACACAACGAAAAAAAAGGTAAAATACTAGGCCAATAGATGTGTAGCAGAGGAATTAGAAACAGGTTCAAATGTCATCCGAAAATGACTGAAAACTCAACGAAAAAAAAAAGTAAAATATTAGGACAATAGATGTGTGGTAGAGGAATTAGAAACAATAACGTTTACATTAGCTTAACTAGATAAATATAGGAAAGATAGGCCGATAATCTCCAACTTCCGATGAGACGCAGGTTAAAGGTGTCATGTTTTGAGGGGAGTAGCGCCGTACGTCTATAAAAGGTGAAACAAAATTAATCAAGAGAGTAGGTAGTGCAATAATGTACACGTTAGCTTAACCAGATAAATTTAGGAGAGGTTGGTTGATGATGTCCAATTTCTGATAAGACGCAGATTAAAGGTATCATATTTTGAGGGGAGGAGCGCTGTACTCCAATAATATTTGGAACAAAAATTAATCAAGAGAAACTAATGATATCCCACCTTCGATAAAGTGAGAAAGGGTGTTACGTTATTAGGGGAGATAGTCCTTCAATAATGCATTCAATATCAGATCGCCGGGGTGATAATATTGATGTTAGTCAACCTTTAATTGGGTTTGAACGTTTGGTAAATTGGATACCGGACGATTAGTTTAAAAATTATGCAATCGGACCAGCGTTGAGTAGTTCTGTTTACCAGAGTAAACATAGATAATCTACCCTAATCGTTATATTGAATAGAGATAGTTTAACAAAAAAAAGGGGCACCAACAAACGATAGAAAAAAGGGTCCCTTTCATTTTGAGGGTAGATCATTTAAACATTTAACACTCAGCGTGAAGAACAAAAAAAAGGGAGGTCATTAAACCGAGTGCCGACTAGCGGAGATATGTGTCAAATAGGTTTGTGCGTTTAACGTAACGGTAAATTGAAACCCTCCCTACAGCCGGTCATCACAAGAAGTGGGTGACAGTCGGAATAAAAGCATTATTTTGAAACGTAATTTCAAAATAATCTGTACAGGATTGAACGAAATTAGTTTAACTAAATAGTTCAAAGAAACAGAATCTGTTGAGAAACAAAATACATGCAGAATAAACATTAGTGACGTGAACCGGATTAGGCGTGAAGACAATAAAACCAAATTAAAGATAGGAGAGGTAGGTAAAATGTTAGGCAACCTCCGATAAGTATAGGGAATAAAAGGTATTCCGATGTGAGGGGAGGAAGTCGGTTCTTGATGGCAAATTAAAATTTTAAAAATAAATTGTTTGCTAATATTCAACCCGACTTACAGAATAAGCGTATCCAAAATGTTTAATTCTAATAATGCACTAGATTTAAAGGACTACAATAATAATTACGTATTCAAACGTATGAATCTAAGGAAATAAAAAAAATGACTAGGTATTGTAGACAGTTGATTTCTCAGCAGTTAAAAATTTATAGATGATATTGGTCCCCAGTACCAAATTGTTAAATTTAGAACAACGGTCAGGTCCATTTTGGGCAAAGTTCCTTTAACGAAAAAACAAACAAAAAATAAGGAAAGGTCGGTCACACTCGTATAATTACGGTCGAGTTATTATGGGGAAAAAAATGCAGACGGATCTTCGAGACGGCCATTATGTGAAACCGAAAGTACCGATTAAGGAGAGACGTACCGACTTAAGCGATCTATGCGAGAAGATGCTTGCCATTTTGTAAGGGAAGTTGTATGGGTGAAACGTCACCTGATCGCCTCTTAAAAACAGATAACAGCGACTAAGCAAATACAGTTTCAACAGTGTTTTGAAAACAGGGGAACATAGACGGAGCAAGTTTACGAGTGATAGCCGTATTACCGTTAACAATGACAGAGCCGAATTGGGGAAAACACTCTGGTTTATTTTATAGAGAAAAATAAATTATGAATTTAGACACAGTAAGATGTGGAGCATTGGAACACTAAAATGTTTAGTAGTAGATTGTGGAAGGGTTTACAAATTACGCAAACAGGGTTTATTGTGAAGCGGGGGGTATTTAAAATCAGCGTAAATAGGTGATAAAGTTAGGCAGAAATTAAAATTTGGATTAATTGGTTTGGGGGCAAAAATAGACAACTAACTACTCACATAATACATTGTCGGCTTATGTGGGGAGTACAATAGGAGACAGTTAGGGTACCATGACTAGGTACCGTTGTAGGTGGTAACCGGGACAAATTCCAGGAAATATGTAGGCGTAACGCAAGGTACATTGACCGTAGTTTCAACATTAGACAAACATTGGGCAAGGCCGACGAAGAAACGGAATAGGGAAGGGATGCGATGACGTACAGGACAGGGCCGGATTAGGAAATATTCATCATTACAATTTTGAAAAAAAAGGGCACAAAGATTTAAGGCGAGTTCAAACGGGCTGACTCCTGCTGAAGTTCTGGAACAAAATAGGTGGTTGTAGTTTGGATTTATATCTACCTCCACTATTTTTTTCCATAAAGGGGAGACTGTGATGATCTCGCCTTTGGGCCTACGAAATGATTCTTTTAAAATTGAGAGATCAATTTGGAATTATATTCGATTTTGTAACAGGGAATGGTGTCAGCATACGACCCTCTGTTTCAATTCATGGGGGTGATTTATGGGTCCTTACCACTAAATAACCACATGTGTTTGCGTAGCTCTAGTGCATGCGAGCCCCGGCAAAGGCCATTCCTCACAAAACTAAGAAAGGACCCAGAATAACATTTAGAGGGATTTTTTTCAGGTTCATTATCAAGTCAGGGGCGGCCGATGGATATTTGCCCGAGTGGTGATTGACCTTAACGCGAGCAGATTGGATTTACGAAACAATTATATGGTGCATTTTCTATGGCTGTAGGAAATTGAAAACTAGGCAATAAAGATTAATCTTGGTGCATTTAAATATACTAGCGCGACGCGCCGATTACGGGTTGAAATATTTGACATATTTGTCGAAATAGGATTGCAGAATTCGTTAAATAGTGACGCACGTAGAAAGGACAAAAGCGTGTTCGGACAATGAATATATAATGTTATTATATAACCAATAGTCAACGCAAGTATTGAGAAAGAGTAGTGAATTGAAGTGCGCCACTGAGCTCTTCTTTTAAGCGTTATTGGGATACTTTATGACTCCGGCGCAGACAAAATTAATTTACACCGGAAAAAAAGCGAACATGGTTCCTTCACAAAATTCTCTGAAATAATAGTTAAAGTGTGACATTTTGACTATTAAAGTTGATATATGCATATTGGGAGATGTGCTTATCACTTAAGATTTGAAAAAAGTGACTAATAAATTATTGAAACCACACAAGTAGATGGGTGGGAGTCAGAAGGCAGGGGGTTGGAACAAGACAGTCGGGGTAGAGACGGGTTGGAGGACGGTCAGAGAGAGATTCTGGGGACGCACGATCTAGATAAAAATCATCGAGTTGTGATAAACGGTAGAATAATAATTTGGTGCTTCTAAATTTGGGATATTTTGAGAGATAACAAAAAAAATTAAATCACGCGAATAGACAGTGAGGGAAGGAACCTGGAGGCGCGCGGACGGGATAAAAATCATCGAGTTTTGATAAACGGCAGAGTAATAATTTGGTGCGCGTAAACCGGGAATAATTCAGATAGTAATATATAATAAGAAAGGACAGTCAGGGAAGGAACCTGGAGGCGCGCGGACGGGATAAAAATCATCGAGTTTTGATAAACGGCAGAGTAATAATTTGGTGCGCGTAAACCGGGAATAATTCAGATAGTAATATATAATAATAGATAGTCGGGGCAGGGAAGTGTTAGAGGACAGTCAGGGAGAGATCCTGTTGAGAATTAAGATCGTCAAGTTCTGAGAGTCGCGAGGAGACCAGCTCGGTGCTTCTAAATCGGGGATATTTCATTTTAATTAAACAAAGAATAGTTCGTCTTTATTAAACAAAAAGAGTCCACGCGAATAAGGAAGTCAGAGATTGCGGCTTGCGAGTTCATATCTGTGAAGTTAAATAATATAATTTGTAAATTGAGGCGGTCAATTATCAATACGGGACGCGCTTTCGGGGCGTTTATGAGGGTCAGGAAAAATTTTACAACGAATTGACGCGAGAATTGTGTTTGACGGCTGCATCTTGGAATAAATAACTGCATGACGGGTTGTGGTTTAGAAATGCTTGTTTGAGTTAAATATTAGAGTAGTGAATTGATTTGTGAAATTATTTTGTGCAACAAGGCGAATTTGGTAAGTTTGTATAAAATTATTAACATATTTAGTACGGGCCTTGCAGGAAAGAGTCAATTAGGGTTTATATACAAGCCTTAGGAATCTAGGACCCTTTTTTTTGTCGAGCGGAGCATTGCACGTTTCCGGGTTGACCGGCTAGCAAGTACCTTTGTTGGGTGAAGTTACTCTTGAGACAAGACCGTTGTAAAATAATAATTTAGTTAACTAAATAGCATTTGAAACACAAAGTGCGCTTTCGGGCAATAAATCTTAGACGAGAGACTTCATTTAAAAGACGGGATTTTAAAACCACAAAACAATAATAAAATCCTTTAAAAGTGCTTTGTTGGTGATCTAGAAAACTAGGTTACTGGGTATTCTCCAATACATAACGGGTACCAAAATACATAGGTATAGAATGTAGGTATAAATTAATTTGTAAAGCGCCTTGGAGGTGTTAATTATTATTTACGAGTTTCGTAATAATATTTTTAAACGTAGCTAGGGGACTATATTTAGGAAAGGGTTTTTGAAAAGGCATTGGGTAATTTAACAGGTTATAGAATGGTGCGTAGCATGGGCATCTTTGCTTACTAACAAAATCTGACATAATTAAATTCCCATTCCAAAAGTTTCCCACACCTTATTCCAAATTTTAGGTATCACAACAAGTCTACTACATAGGACTTTGCATAAACTTGGTTCGATATCTAATCATATAATCACCTTTGGTTCACGTTTAGGTATATTTCTTTCGACTTAGCAAAAAACTTTCATATTGTCGGTTGAATGCAGCCGTCGGTAGGTATTCACATTTTAGCGTGATGCGCTATATCCACCTACTTAATTAACAAACTCTTTTTCTTCAAACTTAATTGAGCGGGTTACGACTCGAGAATGGACGGCGGTTGTCGAATGAATTAACGGGTCCGGCTTTCCTATTTCACCATGAGGAAGTATCTCACGCGACTTTATCGGGGGCGATGTGATCGAAATGCAGGTGGGCTTACACTATTTTTCTAATGTGGAGGCGAAGTAAGCGATGGTCGTGTCTGGTCCGAGCAAATTGGAATCCCTTGTGATCACATCTCGGTAACGTGGATCTCGTACCCGCTCTAGACTGGATTGGAAGCGTGGCCGGAGCCATTCCATGATGTCGACGTATGTACGTCACTAAGGCATTGGGGGACTTCAGGAGAACAAAGGACGTGCACCCATTTCGCCCTCCCTCTACCGCCGCTCCGAGGTACCAGCGGATAAAAGTTGTCGTCGCGGGAGGCCAGTTTGATGCAGGACGAAGATTACGATCTGGCCGGACTACCTTCGTCATGGGGGAAACGAAGTGACGAAATTTGCGTGGGCTTCACTACCTTTTAGGTTACGCTCGTGTGGGGTCTGCCTTGTCGTCGGAACGAAGGGAACATGACATATGGAATCGTTTGGCAACCGATCGGCGGTTCTTTGTTGGAATCCGGATAAGTTTTCTTAACTACTTTTGGTTTACGCTTAGGTAGGTATATTTCCTTCGATATTCGATTTAGCCAAAAACTTTCACATTGTCGGTTGAATGAAGCCGTCAGTAGGTATTCATATTTTAAGCGTAATGCGTTATATCCACCTACATAAGTAGCAAAAGTTCTCTTAACTCCCTCACAATAGGAATAGGGATCATCCAGCATCAGGGTGGGAATGTACTCTGGACGAAAGGGCAGCCGGGAAAATAGAAGGGAGGGAAGCCAGATTCACGACCTGGTGCCTTTCATTCTTGGACCCAGCACCCTGGAAGCCGAGCTTGACATTTCTTTCTTTGAGCTGATATTTGAGTTTGAGGTTGGGGTACGCCTATCGTAGAGCATATGCCCGTGACATTTCGGGGAAGGTCCCACGTTACGCTTGTGTATGTTATGCGAGGGGACGTATTTTTCATTCAAATCAAATACCGATGACCATCGCGATTGCAGGCTGGCGCACGTTTCTGTAGCGTGCCTAGGAAAAACGTAATCATTTTTTCTACTGGTTCGAGGCGGCGTGCTGGACGGAGAACGGGACTATTGAGGACATGAGTGACTGCCAAGGCGAGGATCGGTGACATCAAAATCTTCCTTAATTAAATTCATACATCGCCAGATCAGAGGAGAGAGCGGCCCCACCGATCTCCTGACATTGCCGATTGTCTAATCAACTTCGGTTTAATGTTTATGCCGATGCTTTAGGAGTTAATGGAACTCAAGTCATCGGCATGCTGAAGAACTTCAAAATCATCACCATCATCATCAATCCAGAGTAGGATGTCACGATCCAAAACCTCGTGCCACCCACACATTTCCTGAACAGTTCCTGACATCGGCTATCACGCCATTAATCGGAGCAGACCCTCATATCAAACGGTATGAGATGACCTCTCATCATCATCATCAACACATTTATAATTTGGCAGCGTATTGGGCGATATTATTCCCATCACCACTCTATGAACCAGAAACACACATCGAACCCTTTCCCGACAGAAGGCAAAACATGTCGATTTTCATTCGTCGCTTGCGACCTTAACATTCTCCGGAGGCGTTGGAATTGGAAGCTGATTCGGCGGTCTATGACCATCACCTTATCAGTTGGGCTATGGAGGAGTCCAATTATTTAAACAGCACATGTTCTGTCTCATGTTAATCCAAAATACCTACCCGTAGAATCAAATTAACAAAATAAAACAAGCTAGCTAACTAACAAACTGCATCTAGCATTGTAAGTGTAGAATTATTGCACTCCGTACTGCTTTGAGTGTAAATCTTTTGTTAGAATGTACATAAATGTCAAATTATTTTCATGATAGCATTCTATAGAGCTGCAGAGAGTACGTGACATCGCATCGAAAGGTAGGATCTTCTCAATTCGCCGTTTGAATGTAAATTTATATGCTAGATGCTAGGAGGGAAAATGCAGATTACTTCAATAAAAATAGTCGTCGATGAGCGTAGGCGTATAACAGGTGCTAGGGGAGGAAGCTGGATGAATATAGATAGAAAATTAGTTATTTTTCAAGCTAGTCAAACTCAGTCATTGTTATTCGAAGCCTTGCAAATTGTAACACGCCATACCTAAAAGAACAAGGGTTTACCACAAATAAATTATTAATTAAATTGGATTAACTATACCAAACCACTCAAACAAAAAAGTACACAACGTTGTGGGGTTAATTACAATTGATTAATTAAGAGCATCTCGTCACGTTTGCATAAAAGTATTACGTGATGGGGTTGAGAAGGCGCTTCAAAAGAAATGCAGGGGAGAGACGCGAGAACGGGCGAGCTACGAGCTTTTTAAAGGCCGGGCGGGGTTGCGCCTGTAGCTGTAGCAATGCAGCAGCATTTGGAAATCAAGTGGTAGGACTTACTTCGTCGTTAGGGGGGGGGTGGTTTATCACAGTTTTGCTAAGTGACCAGGAGGTATGGTATTACAAAGTGTTGCATTTTGCTGGGCTTTATACAATGACTTAAACAAGAATAGAAAAAAAAAAATAATACAGTAGGTATAACGGTTCGCATGTCATCCGAAGATGACTGAAAACACAACGAAAAAAAAAGTAAAATACTAGGCCAATAGATGTGTAGCAGAGGAATTAGAAACAGGTTCAAATGTCATCCGAAAATGACTGAAAACACAACGAAAAAAAAGGTAAAATACTAGGCCAATAGATGTGTAGCAGAGGAATTAGAAACAGGTTCAAATGTCATCCGAAAATGACTGAAAACTCAACGAAAAAAAAAAGTAAAATATTAGGACAATAGATGTGTGGTAGAGGAATTAGAAACAATAACGTTTACATTAGCTTAACTAGATAAATATAGGAAAGATAGGCCGATAATCTCCAACTTCCGATGAGACGCAGGTTAAAGGTGTCATGTTTTGAGGGGAGTAGCGCCGTACGTCTATAAAAGGTGAAACAAAATTAATCAAGAGAGTAGGTAGTGCAATAATGTACACGTTAGCTTAACCAGATAAATTTAGGAGAGGTTGGTTGATGATGTCCAATTTCTGATAAGACGCAGATTAAAGGTATCATATTTTGAGGGGAGGAGCGCTGTACTCCAATAATATTTGGAACAAAAATTAATCAAGAGAAACTAATGATATCCCACCTTCGATAAAGTGAGAAAGGGTGTTACGTTATTAGGGGAGATAGTCCTTCAATAATGCATTCAATATCAGATCGCCGGGGTGATAATATTGATGTTAGTCAACCTTTAATTGGGTTTGAACGTTTGGTAAATTGGATACCGGACGATTAGTTTAAAAATTATGCAATCGGACCAGCGTTGAGTAGTTCTGTTTACCAGAGTAAACATAGATAATCTACCCTAATCGTTATATTGAATAGAGATAGTTTAACAAAAAAAAGGGGCACCAACAAACGATAGAAAAAAGGGTCCCTTTCATTTTGAGGGTAGATCATTTAAACATTTAACACTCAGCGTGAAGAACAAAAAAAAGGGAGGTCATTAAACCGAGTGCCGACTAGCGGAGATATGTGTCAAATAGGTTTGTGCGTTTAACGTAACGGTAAATTGAAACCCTCCCTACAGCCGGTCATCACAAGAAGTGGGTGACAGTCGGAATAAAAGCATTATTTTGAAACGTAATTTCAAAATAATCTGTACAGGATTGAACGAAATTAGTTTAACTAAATAGTTCAAAGAAACAGAATCTGTTGAGAAACAAAATACATGCAGAATAAACATTAGTGACGTGAACCGGATTAGGCGTGAAGACAATAAAACCAAATTAAAGATAGGAGAGGTAGGTAAAATGTTAGGCAACCTCCGATAAGTATAGGGAATAAAAGGTATTCCGATGTGAGGGGAGGAAGTCGGTTCTTGATGGCAAATTAAAATTTTAAAAATAAATTGTTTGCTAATATTCAACCCGACTTACAGAATAAGCGTATCCAAAATGTTTAATTCTAATAATGCACTAGATTTAAAGGACTACAATAATAATTACGTATTCAAACGTATGAATCTAAGGAAATAAAAAAAATGACTAGGTATTGTAGACAGTTGATTTCTCAGCAGTTAAAAATTTATAGATGATATTGGTCCCCAGTACCAAATTGTTAAATTTAGAACAACGGTCAGGTCCATTTTGGGCAAAGTTCCTTTAACGAAAAAACAAACAAAAAATAAGGAAAGGTCGGTCACACTCGTATAATTACGGTCGAGTTATTATGGGGAAAAAAATGCAGACGGATCTTCGAGACGGCCATTATGTGAAACCGAAAGTACCGATTAAGGAGAGACGTACCGACTTAAGCGATCTATGCGAGAAGATGCTTGCCATTTTGTAAGGGAAGTTGTATGGGTGAAACGTCACCTGATCGCCTCTTAAAAACAGATAACAGCGACTAAGCAAATACAGTTTCAACAGTGTTTTGAAAACAGGGGAACATAGACGGAGCAAGTTTACGAGTGATAGCCGTATTACCGTTAACAATGACAGAGCCGAATTGGGGAAAACACTCTGGTTTATTTTATAGAGAAAAATAAATTATGAATTTAGACACAGTAAGATGTGGAGCATTGGAACACTAAAATGTTTAGTAGTAGATTGTGGAAGGGTTTACAAATTACGCAAACAGGGTTTATTGTGAAGCGGGGGGTATTTAAAATCAGCGTAAATAGGTGATAAAGTTAGGCAGAAATTAAAATTTGGATTAATTGGTTTGGGGGCAAAAATAGACAACTAACTACTCACATAATACATTGTCGGCTTATGTGGGGAGTACAATAGGAGACAGTTAGGGTACCATGACTAGGTACCGTTGTAGGTGGTAACCGGGACAAATTCCAGGAAATATGTAGGCGTAACGCAAGGTACATTGACCGTAGTTTCAACATTAGACAAACATTGGGCAAGGCCGACGAAGAAACGGAATAGGGAAGGGATGCGATGACGTACAGGACAGGGCCGGATTAGGAAATATTCATCATTACAATTTTGAAAAAAAAGGGCACAAAGATTTAAGGCGAGTTCAAACGGGCTGACTCCTGCTGAAGTTCTGGAACAAAATAGGTGGTTGTAGTTTGGATTTATATCTACCTCCACTATTTTTTTCCATAAAGGGGAGACTGTGATGATCTCGCCTTTGGGCCTACGAAATGATTCTTTTAAAATTGAGAGATCAATTTGGAATTATATTCGATTTTGTAACAGGGAATGGTGTCAGCATACGACCCTCTGTTTCAATTCATGGGGGTGATTTATGGGTCCTTACCACTAAATAACCACATGTGTTTGCGTAGCTCTAGTGCATGCGAGCCCCGGCAAAGGCCATTCCTCACAAAACTAAGAAAGGACCCAGAATAACATTTAGAGGGATTTTTTTCAGGTTCATTATCAAGTCAGGGGCGGCCGATGGATATTTGCCCGAGTGGTGATTGACCTTAACGCGAGCAGATTGGATTTACGAAACAATTATATGGTGCATTTTCTATGGCTGTAGGAAATTGAAAACTAGGCAATAAAGATTAATCTTGGTGCATTTAAATATACTAGCGCGACGCGCCGATTACGGGTTGAAATATTTGACATATTTGTCGAAATAGGATTGCAGAATTCGTTAAATAGTGACGCACGTAGAAAGGACAAAAGCGTGTTCGGACAATGAATATATAATGTTATTATATAACCAATAGTCAACGCAAGTATTGAGAAAGAGTAGTGAATTGAAGTGCGCCACTGAGCTCTTCTTTTAAGCGTTATTGGGATACTTTATGACTCCGGCGCAGACAAAATTAATTTACACCGGAAAAAAAGCGAACATGGTTCCTTCACAAAATTCTCTGAAATAATAGTTAAAGTGTGACATTTTGACTATTAAAGTTGATATATGCATATTGGGAGATGTGCTTATCACTTAAGATTTGAAAAAAGTGACTAATAAATTATTGAAACCACACAAGTAGATGGGTGGGAGTCAGAAGGCAGGGGGTTGGAACAAGACAGTCGGGGTAGAGACGGGTTGGAGGACGGTCAGAGAGAGATTCTGGGGACGCACGATCTAGATAAAAATCATCGAGTTGTGATAAACGGTAGAATAATAATTTGGTGCTTCTAAATTTGGGATATTTTGAGAGATAACAAAAAAAATTAAATCACGCGAATAGACAGTGAGGGAAGGAACCTGGAGGCGCGCGGACGGGATAAAAATCATCGAGTTTTGATAAACGGCAGAGTAATAATTTGGTGCGCGTAAACCGGGAATAATTCAGATAGTAATATATAATAAGAAAGGACAGTCAGGGAAGGAACCTGGAGGCGCGCGGACGGGATAAAAATCATCGAGTTTTGATAAACGGCAGAGTAATAATTTGGTGCGCGTAAACCGGGAATAATTCAGATAGTAATATATAATAATAGATAGTCGGGGCAGGGAAGTGTTAGAGGACAGTCAGGGAGAGATCCTGTTGAGAATTAAGATCGTCAAGTTCTGAGAGTCGCGAGGAGACCAGCTCGGTGCTTCTAAATCGGGGATATTTCATTTTAATTAAACAAAGAATAGTTCGTCTTTATTAAACAAAAAGAGTCCACGCGAATAAGGAAGTCAGAGATTGCGGCTTGCGAGTTCATATCTGTGAAGTTAAATAATATAATTTGTAAATTGAGGCGGTCAATTATCAATACGGGACGCGCTTTCGGGGCGTTTATGAGGGTCAGGAAAAATTTTACAACGAATTGACGCGAGAATTGTGTTTGACGGCTGCATCTTGGAATAAATAACTGCATGACGGGTTGTGGTTTAGAAATGCTTGTTTGAGTTAAATATTAGAGTAGTGAATTGATTTGTGAAATTATTTTGTGCAACAAGGCGAATTTGGTAAGTTTGTATAAAATTATTAACATATTTAGTACGGGCCTTGCAGGAAAGAGTCAATTAGGGTTTATATACAAGCCTTAGGAATCTAGGACCCTTTTTTTTGTCGAGCGGAGCATTGCACGTTTCCGGGTTGACCGGCTAGCAAGTACCTTTGTTGGGTGAAGTTACTCTTGAGACAAGACCGTTGTAAAATAATAATTTAGTTAACTAAATAGCATTTGAAACACAAAGTGCGCTTTCGGGCAATAAATCTTAGACGAGAGACTTCATTTAAAAGACGGGATTTTAAAACCACAAAACAATAATAAAATCCTTTAAAAGTGCTTTGTTGGTGATCTAGAAAACTAGGTTACTGGGTATTCTCCAATACATAACGGGTACCAAAATACATAGGTATAGAATGTAGGTATAAATTAATTTGTAAAGCGCCTTGGAGGTGTTAATTATTATTTACGAGTTTCGTAATAATATTTTTAAACGTAGCTAGGGGACTATATTTAGGAAAGGGTTTTTGAAAAGGCATTGGGTAATTTAACAGGTTATAGAATGGTGCGTAGCATGGGCATCTTTGCTTACTAACAAAATCTGACATAATTAAATTCCCATTCCAAAAGTTTCCCACACCTTATTCCAAATTTTAGGTATCACAACAAGTCTACTACATAGGACTTTGCATAAACTTGGTTCGATATCTAATCATATAATCACCTTTGGTTCACGTTTAGGTATATTTCTTTCGACTTAGCAAAAAAATTTCATATTGTCGGTTGAATGCAGCCGTCGGTAGGTATTCACATTTTAGCGTGATGCGCTATATCCACCTACTTAATTAACAAACTCTTTTTCTTCAAACTTAATTGAGCGGGTTACGACTCGAGAATGGACGGCGGTTGTCGAATGAATTAACGGGTCCGGCTTTCCTATTTCACCATGAGGAAGTATCTCACGCGACTTTATCGGGGGCGATGTGATCGAAATGCAGGTGGGCTTACACTATTTTTCTAATGTGGAGGCGAAGTAAGCGATGGTCGTGTCTGGTCCGAGCAAATTGGAATCCCTTGTGATCACATCTCGGTAACGTGGATCTCGTACCCGCTCTAGACTGGATTGGAAGCGTGGCCGGAGCCATTCCATGATGTCGACGTATGTACGTCACTAAGGCATTGGGGGACTTCAGGAGAACAAAGGACGTGCACCCATTTCGCCCTCCCTCTACCGCCGCTCCGAGGTACCAGCGGATAAAAGTTGTCGTCGCGGGAGGCCAGTTTGATGCAGGACGAAGATTACGATCTGGCCGGACTACCTTCGTCATGGGGGAAACGAAGTGACGAAATTTGCGTGGGCTTCACTACCTTTTAGGTTACGCTCGTGTGGGGTCTGCCTTGTCGTCGGAACGAAGGGAACATGACATATGGAATCGTTTGGCAACCGATCGGCGGTTCTTTGTTGGAATCCGGATAAGTTTTCTTAACTACTTTTGGTTTACGCTTAGGTAGGTATATTTCCTTCGATATTCGATTTAGCCAAAAACTTTCACATTGTCGGTTGAATGAAGCCGTCAGTAGGTATTCATATTTTAAGCGTAATGCGTTATATCCACCTACATAAGTAGCAAAAGTTCTCTTAACTCCCTCACAATAGGAATAGGGATCATCCAGCATCAGGGTGGGAATGTACTCTGGACGAAAGGGCAGCCGGGAAAATAGAAGGGAGGGAAGCCAGATTCACGACCTGGTGCCTTTCATTCTTGGACCCAGCACCCTGGAAGCCGAGCTTGACATTTCTTTCTTTGAGCTGATATTTGAGTTTGAGGTTGGGGTACGCCTATCGTAGAGCATATGCCCGTGACATTTCGGGGAAGGTCCCACGTTACGCTTGTGTATGTTATGCGAGGGGACGTATTTTTCATTCAAATCAAATACCGATGACCATCGCGATTGCAGGCTGGCGCACGTTTCTGTAGCGTGCCTAGGAAAAACGTAATCATTTTTTCTACTGGTTCGAGGCGGCGTGCTGGACGGAGAACGGGACTATTGAGGACATGAGTGACTGCCAAGGCGAGGATCGGTGACATCAAAATCTTCCTTAATTAAATTCATACATCGCCAGATCAGAGGAGAGAGCGGCCCCACCGATCTCCTGACATTGCCGATTGTCTAATCAACTTCGGTTTAATGTTTATGCCGATGCTTTAGGAGTTAATGGAACTCAAGTCATCGGCATGCTGAAGAACTTCAAAATCATCACCATCATCATCAATCCAGAGTAGGATGTCACGATCCAAAACCTCGTGCCACCCACACATTTCCTGAACAGTTCCTGACATCGGCTATCACGCCATTAATCGGAGCAGACCCTCATATCAAACGGTATGAGATGACCTCTCATCATCATCATCAACACATTTATAATTTGGCAGCGTATTGGGCGATATTATTCCCATCACCACTCTATGAACCAGAAACACACATCGAACCCTTTCCCGACAGAAGGCAAAACATGTCGATTTTCATTCGTCGCTTGCGACCTTAACATTCTCCGGAGGCGTTGGAATTGGAAGCTGATTCGGCGGTCTATGACCATCACCTTATCAGTTGGGCTATGGAGGAGTCCAATTATTTAAACAGCACATGTTCTGTCTCATGTTAATCCAAAATACCTACCCGTAGAATCAAATTAACAAAATAAAACAAGCTAGCTAACTAACAAACTGCATCTAGCATTGTAAGTGTAGAATTATTGCACTCCGTACTGCTTTGAGTGTAAATCTTTTGTTAGAATGTACATAAATGTCAAATTATTTTCATGATAGCATTCTATAGAGCTGCAGAGAGTACGTGACATCGCATCGAAAGGTAGGATCTTCTCAATTCGCCGTTTGAATGTAAATTTATATGCTAGATGCTAGGAGGGAAAATGCAGATTACTTCAATAAAAATAGTCGTCGATGAGCGTAGGCGTATAACAGGTGCTAGGGGAGGAAGCTGGATGAATATAGATAGAAAATTAGTTATTTTTCAAGCTAGTCAAACTCAGTCATTGTTATTCGAAGCCTTGCAAATTGTAACACGCCATACCTAAAAGAACAAGGGTTTACCACAAATAAATTATTAATTAAATTGGATTAACTATACCAAACCACTCAAACAAAAAAGTACACAACGTTGTGGGGTTAATTACAATTGATTAATTAAGAGCATCTCGTCACGTTTGCATAAAAGTATTACGTGATGGGGTTGAGAAGGCGCTTCAAAAGAAATGCAGGGGAGAGACGCGAGAACGGGCGAGCTACGAGCTTTTTAAAGGCCGGGCGGGGTTGCGCCTGTAGCTGTAGCACTGTAGAAGCATTTGGAAATCAAGAGGAAGGACTTACTTCGTCGTTAGGGGGGGGGGGGGTTTATCACAGCACTTTTCATTTTATCATTTTTGGTTAATTTCGATGTGTAGAGTCCTTTACTCGTAACTTTCGCGTCTATGTCACTCTTTACTCAGCATTTCAATGCATTTTGTGTCTACTCGCATTTTTATCGGTGGTCATCCACATAGCTTTCACTTTTATGTTAATAAATAAGCTTGTTATTTCTCGCAACGTCATTCTACAATTTGAATCTCCAGTGCTCCGAATAGAATCAATCTCGCTGCAAACTTAATATTCATCTGAATAAACTTAAAGTTACAATAATCCAGTACAAAAACAACTAGTGTTTTACCCGCAAAAATAATACCACAAAAATCACAACCTCTATGACTATGCGTTTCCCTTAGTATGGAAAACGAAGAGAGTCAACGAAGCTGCTCACTTTACACCTGACGGTATACTGTCAGGAGGCCATATCCTGGGACCCTAAACTTTGCACTCAATTTTTGAAACAATGCTACTATTACAGAAACATATTTGGGCTAATCAGAAAACGTGAACAAAATACGCATTTGCACATTTTGACTGGAAAAGTGATACTGCCAAAAACATATGTTTTAATTGAGTCGTACACCGTCTTCAAAAATTCACCTTCCCATGTTGTTACATTTCTCAAAATCTTCACATCGATATGTTTTAAAGTTCACAACTTCACATAATAAATTTGGAATAATGCTATAAAGCACGTAGTTTAAAATACAAACGTCCATGAAAAATATTTTTTAACTTTTATTTAGTAGATAAAAAGACAGAAAGACGATTGTGCCGTCTGCCTACCCACGGATAAAATAATGATGGATGGATGGGAAGAACGGTTGCTTTAACTTTCAGCGGGGGGCGTACCAGCTATCAATTTCACATCGTTCGATTTCCTCGGCAAACAGTGAGAAGTACCTACTATCAGCCTACATTAAATCTAATGTGTTTTTGTGAATCTGGTTTCCATTCTCTTTGGCTTTTGAAAACATCATACGATTATTGAGTTTAAATATAGATAATAAAAAAAATCTCATAAAATAGTTATACAAAAATTATAGTTATTATAAAAATTATTTAAGGAAATATAAATTTGCATTTTGATAATAAAAAACTTTTAAAAACAAATAATTAAAATAATTTGTCTAAATCACAAAATAAATAATTATAATTATTGAAAGTATTAATAAGAAAATAAATTTAAAAGATGGCTATTTTAAAAAAATGTTTGGTTATTTACGGTGCTCCAGATTTTATGTCCGGGTTGAATCTTTCCCAAATGAAAGACTAAACCCTTCCACACACTTTTCCACAAATGAATATCTAGTAAATTCACGCAATGTAAGTGCACTATATAAGATAATAAATACAAAACAATACAAGAACAATACGTCAATCCACCAGAAACATAATGGGAAAATATTTCACCGACTCCAGATATTTTCATATCAGAGGGTTCGGCTCTGATGAAATCCTAACTGGTCCGATAAATCCTACTGATCCCTCAATATTAATATTTAAAAAATCTTTCGTAATCCTACATGTATTTAAAATAACCGACTTTTGCATTTTTATGAATAAATTTTTTGACAAATCTAATACGCCTAAATTTTGAATGAGAGAGCTAGGTATAATGCCAGTAGCCGAAATAACAAATGGTAATATTTTTATAGTCTGAGAATGCCAAATTCTTTTAATCTCATTTCCTAAATCTGTATATTTTCTTATTTTTTCAGAAACAGTTTTCTGAATATTACAAGAATTTGGAATAGCGACATCAATGATATAAGTTATTTTCTTAATTTTGTCATGTAAAACTATATCGGGTCTATTATGACTAATTGTTCTGTCTGTTAGAATAGTTTTATCATAATAAATTTTATAAAATTCATTTTCTAAAAATGAATTTGGTTCATATTCATAATATGGTACATTACGGCAGTCAATCAAGTTATGTTTAATTACTTTGGTGAATTATTTTTAAAACTTGATTGTGCCTAAATGTATACTCGGACGGCGCTAATACAGAACATCCCGATATAATATGTTCTATAGTTTCCGGAAAAGCCAAACATTTTCTACATAAATCATCAATTTGATTTGCATCTTTGATGATATGCTTCCTATAATTTTTAGTATTAATGACTCTATCTTGAATAGCAAGCATAAAGCCTTCTATTTCTGCGCTCAACTCTCCAATACTCAACCATTTGTTTGACGAAAATTTGTCAACATATGTTTGGTTGAGATAATTGAAGTGTTTTGCGTGAAGAATTTTATTTGACCAGGAATCTAATAATTCCTGGTTGGTATTTATAAGAATGCTGGCATTCTCGTAAATACCAACTATATATTATTCTCATATTTAATTTACTATTAATGCTTTTTCTAATTTCTAAAATTTCGAAATTATCTAATTGTATGCCCGTATATACTAACAAGTATGTAAAATTTTAAGAGCTTTATTAATATCAAAAAATGACTTGTTTCCAAAATATTTCCATCTTTTAAATTTATTTTCTTGTTAATACTTTCAATAATTATAATTATTTATTTTGTGACATTTTGTTTTGAAGAGTTTTAATTTTCAATGTACATTTGTTACTAAAATTTTAAATTTTCTGCGACCAAGCTTTAAAAAAGAAAACACTAAGTTTAAACATTGCAATGTAAATTCATTTTTTAATTTGTGCGCTTTAGAAACTTTAGAAATTAACAAAAAAAATAAATCTAAAATTAATTTAGTTAATAAAATAATGGCATCATGTATATTACCTTTAGTTACGATGTTTACGACGCTTACCAAGTAACGTTGACTCTTCCCACCTTTCTCCCACTCCTCTACCACTACCCCCACCTAATTAATTTTTGTACTTGTATAGAATTTTTAAGTTTGCTCGTGAATGACACGAATGTGTCGAAACCGGTCGCAGAAAATTTAAGTAATAAATGTACATTGAAAATTCTTCAAAAAAAAATGTCCAGATATTGTTACATAGTTAATGTCCAAGAAATACAAAAAAAATATTTTGTGATTTAGACTAATTATTTTAATTATTTGTTCTTAAAAGTTTTTTTCTTATCTCAATGCAATTTTATATTTCCTTAAATAATTTTTATATTTAATTTTGTGTAACTCTTTTTATGAGATTTTTTAAGCAATTAATCACCTCTCCTTTTTAATATTTTGTCTTTGTTCTAATTTATTCCAATGTGTCTATCATTTATTTTCTTTAAATTAACATATCCTGATGAAGATAACATTGTTATCGAAACATGTAGATATTGTTTATAATATAGTGGTTTAAACAAAGTGATCTATTTTTCATTATATTTATTTTATTTCATTCAAAAATATTTTATTTATGGAAAGCATTCGGATATTGCTTTCCTCATTTTCTCAAAACCTAATATTTGAAGATGTCTGACTAATCTTAATAATAATTGGTAAACATGTTCTTAAAATTTTTAAATTATGATATATTGATAAAATATAAAATTAACTCATTTGAATTTTATAGTCAGAACCAGCAGATTAATCAGTAAAAACCACATGTTTTTTTAAAGAATATGCTGCCTTTTACAACAAACGATATAAACAGCTTTAAATAATAAATTCATAAAAAAAAAATATAAGTGTGCAAACCTTCAGAAAACTAAAGTAGACAAGAGTGAGATGGTTACGAAGCACCGCACAAAGAGGAGACTGATTGTACTATCTCATTCCCTCAACTTAATTCTATTAACTTAACTTAATTCGTTTCATCGAGTTTTAAAACACAACGGTGGTAAAGAAGTTTTCATTTAAAAAAAAATCGGAGTGTGCAGTTCACACACCGTAGAAGTGAAACCTTCAGAAAACTAAAGTAGACAAGAGTGAGAAGGCTACGAAGCACAGTAAAAAGAGGAGTCCGATTTTTCTACATCATTTTTTCGCAGTCTAAATTCTATACATGTATGTGTTTGTATCTTTTTAGTGTAGCTTTTTCGATTCATTGGGTTTAAAATCACAACGGTTAGAAGTTTTCACTTAAAAAAATAATAGTAACATAATATTGTTATTTGCAATGGGTGCAAAATTTGACTTATTTGTGTTATTATTCCAGTTGAATTATTGTCTGGTATTTTGGGAGTGTAATGTTAGATTCCCGGTATGTAGCGCCCTCTGTCACGTGGCGCTGCAGCTGACACTGTGACATATTGGTACAAATAATTAACCTGTCAAATTCCACCCTACATCATTCGGTTGGGTGAATTACAAATTAACCCCACAGTTCAATTATTACCGCACTTAAACGTAATACAAATTGCTGCTTTTAACTCCATCCGCGCAAAATTAATGTGTTAATTTATGATATCATTTGATATTATTAATGTTTATTTATTTATTTGCCGACAGAATAAATCAAATAATTATTAGAGTATTTTACACTTAAACATGATGATTTTAATTAAAGGTGAACACAGCAATCATCCCAACATTTTTTGTGTAACATAAGTTACACTATAAATATTTTTATTATAACTTTATAAGTAAAACCTCAAATTGTAATATTTTATTAAATGAAGACAATATTAGCGAAAATCAATCGAAAATCTTGAAACAGAAAAATCAGAAAAAGATATTTGCACCTCTGGGACTCAAACCCAGGACCTTTCTCTTTAAGAGGAATATAAATGCTAAAATTATTTCGATTCTCGTGCCTGCAGAATTTGCAATCGAGCGTCTTATTTGCGCGATGCAAGTAAGCGAAAAAGTGGTTTTTATTTAATTTGTCCATAATTTTATTAGAGTGAAAAAAAGTTAGAACATAGAAAACCTCAAAAATGGTCTTAGCCATAAAGGGGTAATTTTATAAAAATGTTTCTTGTATTATTTCATAGTTAAGTCATGAAAAAACATTTTTTTCAGTGGTTTACGCTTATTTTTTTGTTATGTAAATAATAATTTTATTGTAATTCCGTTACATAGAAAACCTAGTAAAAGCTTCAAATTATCAGTAGCATATTTTTTGATGTTGATACTGTAAGCCATCGTCATAAAGATTAATCTAAATAGGATTTCACGTATAACTTCACCTTAAGCAAAATGCCATGCATATATGTACACACACACATCCATATACATATACACATATTTTAGAGCCAATGCATGAGTATGTGAACAATACAATAATTGCAAAGTAGCTCTAAGTGAGGAGATCGTCAGTTGTATGCAAGTATGCGGTAAAGTTATCAGTACTTTTTTTTTATAACTACTTTTTTTTTAAATTGTCGTAGGTTGTTCCGAGTGTATATCAAGGAGTAGTAGTTTATTGAATAATTTTATTCGATCGCAGAGTAGAAGTCGTGGGAACGCGCTATTACTTGCTTTGCTAGCAAAATGTCTTGAAGCACAGTGTAGCACATTTTGCAAAATAGATTGTTTTAGAACAATCTTTTATATATATATTTATAAAAATTTAGGATCCGTATGTTTGCGTTTCGCAAATCTCGGAAAGTAATAGATTGATTGAATCAATTTTTTTACAGAACATTGCGTTTTGGAAGAAGTGTGTTTCTATATATAATGGTAAGGTCTAGCGTTATGAAATTTGTATTAAAAAAATAAAAACTTGGGTTCCGTACGTTTGGGTCCGCAAATCACGGAAAGTAATCGATGGATTGATTCAAAAAAATTACAGAACATTGCATTTTAGCAGAATAGTGTTTCTATATATAATGATAAGCTCTGGCGTTATGAAATTTGTATAAAAAAATAATTTAGGTTCCGTGGGTTTGTGTCCGTCAATCTCAGAAAGTAATCGATGGATTGACTCAATTTTTTTACAGAACATTTCATTTTAGCATAAGAGTGTGTCTATATATAATGGTGAGCTCTGGCGTTATGAAATTTGTATAAAAAAATACTGCAGGTGGTGCGCGAGTGGTTTTGAAAATGTGTGTATTTCATGTATTTTAGCGTCAGAGAGGTAAGCAAGGAGGGGGAGGGTAAAGAAGGAGGTGGGGTACGCGGGGAGGATGACGAGGGAGTGGGAAGGCGGGAAAGATGGAAGGGGAACGCATGAGAATGAACATTTATTTATTTATTTATTAACGCTAGACATGCAGGGAGAAAAAAAATATTTCTTTGAATGGCATAGCAATGCATGCCGGTAACCAGCTAGTAAATAATGATAATTTGAAATTAAACAGAATTGGAAGGAAGTGCATAATAATGTTTGATGACAAAATCTTTAAACATTAAACGGCAACATAATCAAATTATATTCTTCTTCTTCCTTTTCTATCGGTGGTTGACCATCATCAGTCTGATATTCAGCATGCCCGGAATAAGTTTTATTCGCATAATTTAAAAAAACCACATTGCGTTGCGTTTTCCTCTATTTCTTCTCTAATACCAAATAACACACAAGAAATGAGAGCAATTTTCCACTCACCGAGCAACTTCTCTAAACCGCTTGACATTAAGCATGATTTACAGGGCGGGCTTCTTACTTCAAATATCAAATACATTTTTAATGAAAAATCTTTCCACAACGTCGTATAATACTTTTGTATTTAAAGTTATATAATATCTACCCCTAGTGTTATGCATGCGTATGTACACAGTATACAATCTCCCCACTTTATCTATACGGTATAAGTTTCTACAAATCCCTCCTGAGACCGAAGTGTTTGAATAACGAAGCCAGAGTTGAGAGATACGCTGTAGATGATTGTGACGTAAGAACCATAAAGCAAACTTTACTAGGTAAACAATGTATTTATTATTTATTCTATATGTAATTCTAGAGATAAATTAATACATCCAGTAGGTTAACACACGACTTTATCTTTTTCTGGAATCTTTCTTAATAAATAACATTTCTTCACAGCTGGAGGTGACTCAGGAATGAACAAGTGTTTGCAGAAAAAATGGGGTATTTTCACAAACTATGAATATCTACAAAAATGTGTGGAAAAGTTAAAGTTTATTTTTCTGATTTTGAATGTAATTCATTGTATCACAAAAAACTTATTTAAATAATTATTGATTATAATATCATTTAGATATAATTATGATTTAAAAACATAATTTTTGATTTTAAACACAATCTAAAACCCGCACATTCGGTTCCAACAGGCTACAACGTCATTATGACGAAGACAACGCCACTGGCTGATAAGACGCTGGTGTCCGGCGTGACGTCAAACCCGCCATATTCACGAATAAAAACGAAAATGTCATTTTGGCGGCAAATCGAAGTAGGCGAATTATTCATTGATATTTTATTATTAAAAAAAAAAGAAAATTCTTTCAATATTTAATTTTTTTTCGAGAATATTTTTTTGTGAAAATACCCCATTGTTACTCCGCGCCGTACATATTCCGTTGAGGCTAATTTCCCTTACTATTTTATTAAATGTTTTTTAACAATCCGAGGTGAAAATGGAAATAATCAGAAACGGTTCAAGTGAGTTTTTAGAGTCTTGTGTGTATAAAAGCTTTAAAATCACCGTTTTAAAAAAAACAATAATTTTAAATTTGTCAATTTAAATTAATCGTTTCATGGAACTTAAGAACCTAGAATTAAAAAATATATATATTCATCGCCAGTTGAAATAGGATAGCCATCAAAACAGTGCCTCACTCGCTCATTGCAATCAGATTATTTTAAACATAACAATCTCCTACAGGAAACATAATGGGAACCATGTATAGAATTAAATATATGGATACAAATTGCAAGAAAAGCTCTTAAGCCGGTGGATGCATCAAGTCTTGTAAAATTTTAAATCGGGTCGTTAACAATAACACTCCTAATGTAGATGGCAATAAGGTTTTAATTCCCGCTAAACACAAACCGCTTCTTTTGATTTATGCAAGAAAAAACATCACCAAAAAACATATTCTATTTTATTTTGCTAAGTTCACGCACAAATAATTAAATGTTTTCAATAATTTTCAAAGGCATTTCCTTTTCCATATAATTCAACAAAACCATTATCAAAAAGGGGCTTGTAAGTAGGAGATTTTGAACATTAAAGCAGTTTTTATAGTCCTCATACTTTATTTTGGTCATACCTATAAAAAGACTGATCAAAAAAATACTCGATTAATCCGAATGCCATTTTCTGTTCGCGGTATTTAATTAAGCATCCAACATATTTCTAAGCGATCAAATGTTCTAACCAAAATCACATAATTATGCATTACATGGTAGTACTTCTCCTTGAATTCGATTTTTAGGTGGCTCTATATGTACCCAACACCGCTCCTTATGTTTGGTTTTTATCCACTGAGGTTTAGATGTTTAACTCAATACGGGCTGGTTTAATTGTTTAGTTCGCCGCTATGCTCTGACGTATGCTGTTGGTAATAAAATATTGATAACAATATCAACATCATCACTAGGTTCAGAAAACCAATCAAATCGCGCTCCGTACAAAATATAACCATTAATCCAATTAGCCTAAATGTATACTGATATTCAATAATATGCTTTTGTTTTGACGAAATGTGATTACGTACTGCTAACGTAATACCAATACACTCGGGGGTTGGTAGAGATTACACAACAACATAATCATTATAAATATGATTTTAATGAAACAATCTAAATTATGTAATACAATCAAGGGGGTTGCATCGAAGCCAGAATCAGGCCTTTCAGAAGCTGGGTATACCTTGGAGGGACGCCCACCACTTACCCGCCCTGGTGTAAGTAACAGATGGTTACTCTTTAAGGCTCTGGCAAGATCCTATTTTTTTTGTTAAACGAAGGTACTTTTATTTATTTTGAATGATTCAAGACCTCCAACGCACCTACATACATTGTTGGTAAGCAGTATGCAAGAGCTTAACAGGAAAAACAAAATGCAAAAAATAGGATTGTGAGACAAATACGTATTAAACAAGACAATGTACTGTTCAGGGTCCGCAGATACTACGAGTACAGATGGTACACAATTTCTCACTTTTTTAAAATTTGGCAGCCACTTCTAGTCCTAAAAACCCAAAATACCTTAAAAACCCTTGCATGAAGAAACGGGCGGTCCATTTGATAGATTAACAAACGGATTGCAATCTTCAGAAGACAAAATATAATCCTAATATAATCCTCAAGAAATATATCTAAGAATCAAAAGAATAAAAAAAAAATCTTTAGAAAACAGGCATCAGGTAGGTATGCTGCCCTTGTTCTAGAGGTATTGCATTGGAAGATTCTCCGAGGAACTCATTGATCCCTTCGGCACTGGTGCATAATCGGGAAACACGCCAAACTTGCGCCCAACGTATTATATATTATGTAGACGGTGGACATTTGTCACATAAGAACTGTTCGCTTCTTCTACTTTTCCTTGAGTTCAACATCTCAGCTGTTTTTCCTCCCTCCTATAACTGTCCTTCCTGTAAGTCCTATCTGTAAACATTGTGCACCATAAAACAGGGACATTTATGGCATAGCGGGCAACATAATACTGAAATGAAATACCTATTAACCTGAAATAAATAATGAATAAAATAACATCAATTTTTTGGGTTCGCCTTAAATTTATTTACTGTAAAATATTTTCTATTCATTTTAAATCATTTATTTCTGTCAGGTTATCCCATCATTTACATTTTAACAACATGACAATCCGTATCACCTTTCAACCACTCGAGGGACAGTGCGATTTAAAAAAAATTACTCCGATTGCTTGTGATTTTTTTAAATATTTTCTGCCCACATAAAAAAAAATATGCTTCCGAATATTAACATCGAGACAAACAAACTGATTATAGTTCTGTATAGCCAATGAATTCATCTATCTTTTGTCGATTATCACATATTCGTAGGATTTATAAAAAAATATTATAAAATCGTTAACTTTGGTCCAAAATAAAATGCTGTCCAATTTTGGACCGCTGTCAATCGCAGAAAAATAAAAGCGGTCCAAATTTTGGCCTTAGCCGCTCCAGTGGTTAACATATAATGTAATATTTTTTTATATATTTATTAACACCTTGGGATTGAAAAAGAAGCAGATTCACAAAAAATACGTTACAATAAATTCATAAAAATACGGTTAGCAATGAGCTAAGTGTAAATATTTATCTATAGTGGATGATATAAATAACAGAAAAAAATGTAATCCCTTGTTTCAGACCTTCGAGGATGTTATTTTTTGTTTCTTAGGCAATTTAATCTCGTTTCTCGCTTAATCGTGTCGTAATCCTCTTTTGTAACGCCTAAAAAAATGTATGCGAGTAGCTTATAGAAAATGAAGCTATCATGGAATTGAAAAAGGCGATGTGAGAATCAGCAAAGTAATAATGTTTTTTGTTGAAATTTAGGTACTTCTGTTAAAATTGTATTTATCTCTAAAATAGCGGCAAAGTCGTCGTGCTGTGTAAAATACATTGATAAATAAGTAATAATCGAATTGTCGTGTTCGGATATTTTCTCTCATTAACAATACAACTCTGATGATCGGAGGTTTCAAAAATACTTTGGTTCGTGTCGATAGATTACGGGTCATGTTTATTATAGTATCTTATTTACAATGAATATCGGAAGATCGGTCAGTGGCTGATTTGGTATCGCGTCAGGGTTCCACAAAGGCGTCGAGAGTTCAATACCTCAGGTTAAGTCCTTCATCAAGACACAACCAACATTTTCCGATTACTGTGGCGGTAGTTGGAGATTCTCAAATATTATTTTCAGGTTATTCGTAACCCGGGAATATTGGTCTTCTTTTGAAAAAAAAATATTGAGAGGCATACTAGTAATAATTGAGTAACGCACAAGTATGCAGTCACATTGAATTCAAAAATTAAAAGGTATCCATAACAGTGAAAATTTTATCTAAGGTATGTAGAATCCCGTGGGATAAATCCCGAAATAAATTTCTTTCTATGGCTGCCTTATCTAACTATATTCTTATCTAAGGGCTGCGGAAGGTTGAAGTTTTATATTAGGTAGAAATATATAATATTATACTTT
Source organism: Limnephilus lunatus (assembly GCA_917563855.2). NCBI lineage: Eukaryota > Metazoa > Arthropoda > Insecta > Trichoptera > Limnephilidae > Limnephilus > Limnephilus lunatus. The sequence goes on from OU830596.1 coordinate 30,492,577, forward strand.
TTGTTCGTCGGTGATAAAATTCCCTCAAAAAGATTTCAGATATCAAGTCTGATGATTCTGATTGTTCCTAGGTTTTCTGGCTCGTCTTTTTTGATTTTTCTTTGTTGAAGTTGTTTAAAATTACGGTGTTTGGACTTTGAGCAATTCAACAGAAACTCATCTGTGCTAAGGTTTGCTAAGCGTCCTAGTTTGACCGGAATTATCAGTTCAAAGTTTAGTTCCGAATTTCCGACCGGTTTGTCATTTTGTTCCGGTTTGTAATTGGGTTTTGTAATTAATTGAACTTATGTTTAGAATAGTTTATGCTACAATCATATTTGTTAAGCTAAATAAACCTACCATTTGCCTAAAAATATATATGTACATCGGTTTTACAGAGTAGTACTGTATAAAAAACTTAAATGTTAAAGGAAACAAATAATTTCAAATAATATCTTTTCATAGATGAGTTTTTAAAATTGGCGATGGGATGACTATGATGACAAAGGATCGAGACAGCTGTGTAGGTCAAAGCAGGCATGGCAGAGGTGGTGGTTATCCAATAAATGGTTTCTGGGGTGGCGGTACCCATAACATCCGACCAAATAGAAAACTACAGGAAAAAAATTAGGATACTAGAAAAATACAAGCTCGTAAAAACGAATAAGCATATATTAAGTAAATAATAAAGATTACCCACTTTTGTCTTTCGTTTGTCAGTTATTTTTCATTTCTTACAAATCCTCACTTTGGTTGGAAAGGGTTCTCAATTTGCTTTACCTTTTTCTGATTTATGAGGTGTTTCAAAGATTTTTAAACGATTTCTCATTATCTATTTACCGATTTCTGATATTATGGTTGAATCTTGTATACAGTATTTTATTTTAACCTATTTTAAAGCAAAATAATTGAATAGGACGATAGTTATCATTTTAGAACATACCTAAATGTTTAGATAAAACCGTATGCAACTAGCTAAGGCATGATAATTAATTGCATAAGGTTCTAATTGCATTTCTCTGACGCCATTCCAAAATTAAATATTTTCTTTTAAAATATGTTCAAACAAGATTCAACATCATAATCATATATTGCTAAACAGATTATGATAATTCATCTTTGCAAACTAAAGTGACGAGCTTCACTATAGTCTAAGATCGGAACTAGAAACTAGTTTTATTCCAAAAGCATAAAATTTTCACCTTTCGAAACTCGACAACCGTCATTCCGGCCATATTTTTTATAGATAACCCTATATCATCGTATTCGCAATTAAATAGCGCTCATTTTGATACAAGCTTTATTTATTAAACAGATAGGCGCAATATTTAATAAAAAGTCAGTATTCAATTTTTAATTTATCATAGTCTTGCCAGGAATTTTTTAAACAACCCACTCGAGATATACTTTCTAATATATTAAATTTAATATAAAATACTTATCAGCCATTAAACAGATGGGTGAAGGTCGTTTCTAGTGCGGATCTTCTACTACTACGCCTTATAAAACGATCAACAGTCGTATACAAACAAAATGTCAATTGCAAAAGGTTCAAAGTGATATTAGTTTCTTATAAAATAAATGGAAACTTTAAAAACCTGATGTTAGAACTTCATCATACAAGTATCTATGAAAATACAATAAAGATGGCTCTAAACATTATTTTAATTATAGATTTGAGCAAACAATTTTTTTTAAACGAACGCGTGGCGATTTTCGAGCTGTCGGCAATCAGGAACAGAATGGTTCTTCTTTTTTCGTTCCCCGCCGGCTGTCGATAGATAAATTATGAAAATATCGTGAGATCGCTATTGGCATGCAAGGAGCCAATAGGGATAAAAGCGTCAGTCAAAATAACTACGAAGTTCGCCACCACAAATTCAAAGGTAATTTTTGAAAAAGAAAAAATGTTAGTTAAAACCTAGTCCAAATAAGGGGACGACATGGTAATAATTATACCTCACATTATAAAGTGTAAAATAACTACATTTGAAACCGCAGTGAATTTCAAGAAAGGGTCGAGTGTGACATGAACATGAACTGTACAGATATGAATATAGTCTCAGAGTTGTCACTTATATTCATTAACTGAAACCCTTTTTGGTACCCGAGGGCTCGATTATACGGCGCGCGATCAAACCTAATCGACCCAGTTACCCTTGTCATTTTCAATAATAACCGTAGAGGCAATAGATATTGTAACGTTGTGCTTTTGGGAAGATGGGATAGGAAGATAGTGTATTAATATTTTTTTCCTAATATTAACAATATCTCACATTTATTCTTGGTTCAGCCGAGTGAACGGTTTTTATTTAAAACATGGTCGTGCGAACACCAAAAGGTTTAACCTCTCAGTATAATTTATTCGCTTTTCGGAACAACACAACTCATCTAGGCGTCATAGAAATCTCTTACTATGTGGTTGGAAATATGGTGTAAACTGTGTTAAAAAGAAAAATATTACGCTTTAGTTCAAATCTGAAAATTAACGAAAAAATACTTAAAATATACACATTTATGAAACCACAATTTCCGAACATGATTTGAAAAAAAAAATGAAACTTTTGGAATTTTTTGTGAACGATTTTTATTTATTTATTGAGGCCGTTTTTCGGGGCTTTTACATTACAAAGGAATTGGAAATATACAGTATTTATTTTACATAACTGAACTGCCTCAGTAACAATATTTTATACTTGTTTAAACATAAATTGAAGATGTCCACTAACTTGGTATAATTGTTTTCCCCGATTATGAGATTTACATGAAAAAATAAAAATATGAGTTAAAATAAAGTTTTTTATATAAAAAAATGTAAGGTAAGACATTTACGTTTGCATTTAAAATCTTTGTATATAATAAAGTATATGTTTATATAGAATCATAAAATTTGAAAACATATTTCATGACCTTTCAAAAACAGTTTTTAGTTTTCGGATGCGTTCTGGAATATTCCATTTATAGAAATTTTATTGTAAAGTGGAAATATTTTGACATTCCGAAAAAATAGGCCGGCGGCTGAGGCGTATAATAAATAAATATAGCATTATTAGTGCACGGCTGTAGCAGAAGCCAGAGATGTAAAGAATTTTAATAATTAACAGTGATGGTGTGTATTACGGTTGAACTGCAATGTTAGGAATTATTTCTGTAATTATCCCGATTCCTACCCACACCTGTTCCCTACCTACATCTGTGAAGTAAAAAGTTTAGTGCCTTGACATTTTTCAAAGTAGTGATCATAAGACACTGCTTTCAAAACTACATCTGCGTTTTCGGTGCAAAGTGGAAAGTGGAAATTGGACAAGAGATACCGTTATCCTGCTGCAGTAAGTTTATGCCATCCTTTTTTCCTAATTTCCAGATAATTCCTAACGGGCAATGTATGTAAAACAACGGGACGAAAATTAAGAATTTAAATAGTATAAATACAAACTACAAACTCTGCCATCCTAAAAAATCATTATGCATCTAAGAATTGCAGAGAACTTAATTGAAACCGGTCATTACTTTGGATTTATTTGTAAAGTTCTGGGAAGACGCCTAATTACGGAGGCAATTGAAATCCACAAAAACCCCATTTAAATTAATTGAGACGACAAGGATTGGCTAAATAGTAATTGGTTTCCAGTATTGGATAGCTATACCAAAACTAAACGCCGGAAATCATATATGTTTTCACGTTAATTTTAATAGTTACACTGAATTAACACCCCTGATTGTATCGCTTCTGTATTCACAAATATGCACTTCACGATATTGTACACTGTAACGTTATCCAAAACGTTGGGCATAGAAGGAGGAAGCGCAACACGGTATAATACGTCAAAAATAAACCATGATAATGTTATAAATACACATTTAACGAAACCAGAAACTATTTTTCATAAAAAATTCCGTAACTTACTTAGATTGAAAAAATAACCTGCAAATACGATGCTCTGAAACGAAATCTCTCTGAATGCCATGACAAAAATTAATTCAAAATCTTAAAAAAATGTGACAAACCACTTTAAAGTGATCTATAATAAATTTATATGTAAATTATGGCAAGCCCCAAAGTTAATGCTTTTAACAAATACGTCTAAAAAGTTATTAACTTTGGATCAAATTACAGTCATTTTTTTTAAATCTAGGATTAGTAAAGTTTAACACATGTCATTGTAGCAATATGATTTACTCACCATACAGGTTATTGCAAATAAATGTTTTTTTTAAATTAAAAAAAAATGGCAATATAAGGTCTAATTACAAACTAAAATTTGAACGTGTGTAATATGAAATATTTCTGCGTAATGAAAATTGTAACTAAATAATCGTAGAAAGCAAACACTTTGTGGCTTGACATCATATAGAATGAAACAAGTACTTTGTTTAAAAACCACTTTAATTGTATTTATATTCGTCGACCGGTTTCGGTTGAACTCAACCTTCTTCAGGACAATAAACATATAAACTAAATTAAGGTACAGAGTTAAGATTAAAGTAAACAAAAGAAAGAGATAGCATATAAGAAAGGGAGAGAACATCAGATACTGGTTGGTGGAAGGGTAGGGGGCGGAGTCACGGGCGGGTGGGGGTGGGGGTTACATAGGGAGAAAGGGAATAACTTTAAAATAGGACTGTAGGTTAATTCTAACTGTTTATTCAAAATTTGGCAATTACGTTTCTTTGATTTGGATATTTCTAATGCTTCTAGGTTATTAAGGCGTATTCCTATTTTATTGATATGTATTATTTTTACTCCTGTATTTATGTTAAATGTATGGTCAGTATCAATTAAATGGTCTGCAAATTCAGAGAAACCTGTGCTTGTAAGGCACCTGACGTGTTCTTTAACTCTAATCTTAACATTACGCGCTGTTTTACCTATGTATGTGGCTGGGCAATCGTTACAATTAAGTTTATAAATGCCAGAGTGGCTTAATTTATCCTCTGTATCTTTAGAATTAGTAAGAAGTTTAGCTAAATTATTGTTAGTATAGAAGGCCGGCCTTATTTCTGATGGAAGTGTCGACGTGCAATGGGAAGAGAATTTACTAATGTACAAAATTCTACGCCATTGAGTAGTTATATTATTATTGTTAATAGGTAGGGCATTATACAGAAATTTATTTGATGCGATTAGTCGAAGTTTTTTTGAGAGGATTTTATCTATTAGATCGGTGCCATATCCGTTGTTAATAGCTATTTGTTTAATTGTAAATAGTTCATTGGAAAAATTAATATCAGATAAGGGGATAGAGACTAGCCGGTGAATCATACTATGGAAAGAAGAAAATTGTAACTGATGATTGTGTTAATTCAGACGAGCTCAAAAGTAGGTACCCATAATCAGAAAACTATTTTATTTATTTATTTAAAGAGCAATTCTTTATTACAAATGTGTGTTTCCTTTATTTTTGAATTTCTGAGAGGTTGGCAATATTTAATTTTTGTTTAAAAGTCCATGTATTGTGATCCTGGGGCAAAAATTTTGGAAAAACCTCCAGTTTCACAAATTCTACAATTATCATATATCATGATTTTTTACGGTCTGCACTAGTATATGTATTAACATTTTTCATAAAACATCCATATAATAGACTTGTAGTTTTAATAATTCTACAATTAATAAATTACATACAAAATTTATACCACTTTCAATATTAGTATAACCAGCAAAACTAACACAGAACCGCAAGGAAACTCGTGGAATAATTAAATCATCTATGGAGCAGCTAAAACATACATTAATTGAACGCCCGTTAAACGAGTTATTGCAGTAGCGCGATAACTCGAGTGCAAGCCGGAAGAGGACTTACTCTATGCTACCAAAGTAGGCACACACCGAGTTAAGCTACCCTTACCAGGGGATAGAGATTGGGTTCCAGCATTCAGTATGCATTAACTTTGCAACTGTTTGACTTGACCTATCGTCTGCTAACCACTTTAGCCTGACAAAGGAGCCGATTTAACTGATTTTGTCTTCTATGAATGACATTATAATATATATTACCTTAAGTAGAAGACTCAAATTATAATATTATAAATAGATTAAGAAAACTAATGTACATATTTATTAATTTAAGAAATATAAAGGGTCCGCCATCTAAAGTTTTTTTTTTCAACTAGTGCTTATTTCGTGAATGGTAACACTTAGCTCATGTCTGATTTGACAGATAATTAGTTTTATCCTTCCGCTGAGCGAATATGGTTGTGTATACGCTTGAACAACGCTGGGAAATATTGCGAAATATTGACTTACAGAAGATGCCGATTTTGCCAAAAAAATCATCTTTTCGGATGAAGCTCATTTTGATCTTGGCGGGTATGTAAACAAGCAAAATTGTCGTATTTGGGGCACAGAAAACCCGCACGCATACATTGAAAAGCCGGTACACCCAAAACGAGTCACTGTTTGGTGCGGATTTTGGTCCAGAGGCATAATTGGGCCATTTTTCTTTGAAAATGAGCAAGGAGTGGCCGTTACAGTCAATGGCGATCGTTATCGGGCCATGTTGAACGAATTTTTGTTCACAAAAATTGAAGAAGAGGATATTGGCAACATTTGGTTTCAACAGGACGGCGCTACGTGCCACACAGCCGAAGCTACACTCGATGTTTTGCGCCCTGTTTTTGAAGATCGCATTATCAGCCGCAGAGCTGATGTCGTTTGGCCACCTCGGAGCTGCGATTTGACACCGTTGGACTATTATTTGTGGGGTGCCCTCAAAGATAAATGTTACGCCGACAAGCCAGAGACAATTGACGCTTTAAAGGACAATATTCGTGAAGCCATTGGTGAAATACAGCTGCACACAATCGATAATGTGCTTAAAAATTGGACCGATCGTGTAGGCTACTGCATGGCCAGCCAAGGCAGCCATTTGAATAAAATTATTTTCCATTATTAACCGGAAAGATTGTACTTATAAATAAAAAAAGAAATTTGAGAAAATATTCAGTAGTTTTTTTTTTATAGCATTTTCAAAAAAAAAAAGTTATTTGGCGGACCCTATACTTAACTTAAAAATTCATAAAAGTATAAACTACGCTCTAGCCCATTCAATAATACAATACGGTATCGTTGCGTGGGGAGGAGCTTACAAAACCTCAATTTTGCCACTGGAAATTACTCAAAGATTATTAATAATCAAAATATTACTAAGAAACCATCAGATTATTCAAACTCTCAAATTTTTCAAGGCTTCCAAGTCCCACCTCTAAAAGATACATTTATTAAAAATATGTTATTTCAAATACACAAAGATTATTCTAAGAAGTCGCACCACGCCATGGTACGCGTTGAGAGCAATATGCACAACACAGTGGGTCGCTTATGTACGCCATTAATGCATACCAGTTTTGCGCAAAATAACGGAGTTGTGTGATTTAATCAACTAGCAGCTAGAGCTGAGATTAGAAGCTAAAGCGCGGGTCACATTATGCTGGTTGCCAGCTGCTGCTTACCAGCGGCTGGTAGTAGTACCAGCTAGCAGTGGCGGGCAATCTGGTCACACTACTGTTGCTGCTACTCGCGTCTCGCACTCTCCAGTTATTCATTCACTATATGTCGTCTGTCGTTTCACGTAAAAAAAACACGTGCTTTCTCGTTGCTGATAGACGCAATAGTGGTCAGACTGCGCTGCCGGCTGGTGCCAGCGGTCACGTGATTGATTATTCGCCGCTGCCTGCTACCAAAAGTTAAACACGTCCAACTTCGTCAGCCGCTGACAAATACTCGCCGGCTGGCGACGCCAGCGCCGAATTTTGTTGTCACACCAAGCTGATCGACGGCTGGCAGAAGCGGCTTCTTCAACTCGCGGCTGGCAACCAGCATAATGTGACCCGCGCATAAGTACAACAAATTAAATAAATTAAACAATAATATCTTAAACAATGTTACTACCTAGAATCACATTAACAATTATTTAACAACACTTAATCAACTTTTTTTTAAAAATTTTATTTTATAATTTTTTTAATGTATTTAATACTTTTTTTTATTTTTTCCCATTACACACAAGTAGTTACACTCTCGTAAAGGTTACATATTATATTAGTATAACTATATACATACAAGGTGGGGCAAAAGTAATCATCCGATGTTCTTTTGCTTGTAATTTTTTTTTTAATGAAAAACTTTGGTTCTGCTTGTAAAATTTGTTTATTTAATCCATTAGAATTTATTCCATCAAATCGAGAAAATGATATCGGCCAAGTGGCCGCCGCCAGAGTTGATGACCATACGGGCCCGTTTTATGGCATTTTCCATCACTCTTACCAGAACTTCGGGCGACAGGTTCACGCATTCCTGACGAATATTCTCCTTAAGGGCTTCAAGAGTCTGAGGCTTGTGGACGTAAACCCGTGACTTCAAAAAACCCCATAAAAGATAAAAAATAATAAAAAAACGTAAAACAAATTATTACCGTTAATTTTTAACTGGTTTTTGGAGAACGTTTTGAAATTAATTATGATTAGCTTGAAGACAATGCTTTTCTCCATATTTAGCACCGTTATTCCCTTTGGCCATCCTTGTGTGCGACGATTAAAATAATAAATACTGTTGTTTTAAAAAAATATTTTGAGAGGTTAATGAATAAGTTTTCAAATGTTGTATTTTATCAAACAAATTATTATTTAAAAAAATATCTGCCAATCGGCAGAATCGCCTCCAAAGCTCGTTAGCTCGTTAGCCATAACGAAAGCGCAGAGTGGCCACTTCACTAGAGATGGTTGAAACCAGAAATGAACGGTAACTACGGTTCCAGTTACCGGAGACCAATGTGGACCGGCTCTTAAAAAATATATATTTTGGGGGTTGATGCTATTGGACGAAACTCTGAAAAAAGAAACCGGTTCTCCAAAAACAACGAAATAACCGGTCCTTCGAAGAAATAATATTGACGGTTCCAGTGACAATAAGGAATATAAACCATCTCTATTTTTTACAAAGGTACTTTCGACCAGATTTATCGAAAAGTGACTACTGATAAATTGCCGCCATTAACTCTGTTATTAACTATCTAATGGTAACTAATCTAATGGAAATACTCCAGATTATTTACTGGTGACGAAATCAATCAAGAGCTTATTGAACTTAATTGAATAAATTGATTATCTGCACGACCTTCTTATGTCTTGTATTTGTTGTATCATATTATCATTTGATAATTACAAATCATGTATTATGGGAGCATTTCACCAACCGCTTCATAACTTATCCACGGGATAACGTATATTTTAGATAAACGATTTATTTATTTATAAAGTCTGAGATTTTTTTTTTTTTTTTTTTTTTTTTTCTTTATTTTTTCCCATTGTATCTACATACATACAAAAGTAATTTTACATAATTTCTAAATACTAATTATAATTTTACATAATTTCTAAATACAGTAAGAGTAAATATAAGGTACAAGTAATGTAAAAGTTAGCAATAAGTAAAATATATAATAGAAAAGAGTAGGTAATGGGAACCCACTAAGGCACAGCCTGTGTGTGGGTAATATAAACAAGATTGCTATATATACATCAATAAGTATATGTAAAAAATGTAAATTTTAAACTAAAGGTTTAGAAATATAGTAATCTGTGAAAACATTACAGTAAAATAAAATAAAATAGTGAAACATAAATTTTGTTGATTTTTTGTTAAAGTAAAGTAAGTAAATAAAGTTAGAATTGTATTGAAAAGTGAAACATGAAGGTTTTCAAATAATTTATAGAAAAAATGTTCCAACATCTGCATCATTCAACCATAATTTTAATTCTTTTACGTAAAGTGATATTTTATCTGCCATTTGAATGTGTTTTGGTAGAAGATTAAAAGTACGAGGACCAATAAAGCTGCTATGTGTTTGCATTAATTTAGTATTGGTTTGGGGGGAGTAAAACATATTATTAGTTCTTTTGCTAATTCTATTTTCATTTTTTACGAAGCAATTTTTATTTTTATATATATATTTCATAGTCTGCAATATAAATAATTTACGGATATTGAATATTTTTGTCTCTTTGAATAATAACTCTGTTGAGAATGTTTTTTTTCTATTATACATAACTTTAATAATGCGCTTTTGAGTGGTTTGTAAAGGCTTAATAAATGCATCAAGCGCACCACCCCATCCTATAATGCCGTAGATTATTGAAGATTGAACCAAGGAAAAGTAGATCATTTTTAATTTGTCGAGATTGAGTACTTCCTTAAGTCTATAAAATGTGTAAGTAAGATATCTTAATTTCGAGGTGGTTTTATCAATTTGAGATTTCCAATTTAGATGTCTATCAATAGATATACCTAAATATTTAATATTTTCAACATTGACAAGTTCATTGCACAGTGAACATGTTTCTTGATTGCAACTCGTATTGTGGATTCTAATTTTAAGGTTATCGTGAGGTTTGTTTTTAATGCTTTTATAAAAAGTTAAATAAAATGTTTTGCTGTAGTTTAGAATGAGTTTGTTACATTTTAGCCATGTTGAAACAAGTGCAATACATTCGTTTGCCTTAGAAAAAGTTTCAATCCAAGAATTTCCGTTTACTACTATTGCCGTGTCATCGGCGTAAGAAATAATTTTTCCTGGGATCACAAAATTACATAAATCATTTATATACATCAAAAATAGAATCGGCCCAAGGACAGTTCCTTGCGGAACTCCATTTTTTATATGTGCTTCTGAACTATAAAAATTCCCAATTTTTGTTTTTTGTGTTCTGTCTGTAAGATAGTTTGTCAGTATTTTTAATGTGTCTTTTTTGAAACCTAGTTGAGTTATTTTTTTAATTAGTAATTTATGATTTACAGTATCGAAAGCTTTTCTTAAATCTAAGAATATAGCAAGACATTTCTTATTTTTATCGATAGATGTGTATAATTTTTTTGTTAAATCATATATTGCATCTTCAGTGCTTAGATCTTTACGAAAACCATATTGGTTTTGCGATAGAATATTATATTTTTCTAAGTGTTCTATGATTCTATTTTTAATGCATTTTTCTAATATTTTTGATAGGTTTGAAACAAGTGAGATTGGTCTATAATTATCTAATTTATGGGCTTCACCAGATTTATGAATTGGTATTATGGTGGAGATTTTAAACTGTTTTGGAAAATGACCCTCTTTAAGGCACATATTGAAAATATGTTTCAGAGGAGTTAAAATATGTTTTTTAATTTTTTTTAATGTATTACTAGATAATCCATCAGTTCCCTTAGAATTAGATGGTTTTAGGCTATCTATATATTTTTCAATTTCATTTATTGTGATAGGTGAAAAATATTCTATAGGGTTGATTGATTCATTATCTGCAATTGATTGCGAAGATGTCTCTATGAAAGTATTATTATCATTCATACTGGATGATTTAAGTACCTCATCTACTATATTCGTAAAGAAGTAATTGAAGTTTTCGGCAATGGTAGATTTGTCAGTTATTAATTTGTTATTGATTTTAACCTCATTTACAACACTTGAAGAAATATTTTTTTTGTTCATAATTTCATTTATAATATTCCATGTTTTTTTACTATCATTTTTAGCGTTTTCAATTTGTTCACAGTAGTATTTCTTTTTACAATTTCGAATCAGCCTATTGAGTAAGTTTCGGTACATTAAATATTTTGTTTTCATAAAAGAAATTATTCTGACATTATTATTTTGGCAAGCTATTTGATATTTTAACATTTCTCTGTATAATTTGTCTCTTTGCTTAATTGAGACAATTAAGCCAACAGTAATCCATGGTTTGATTTTTTTATATTTTCTGTTTGTTACAACAATTTTACTTTCACTTTTTCGAATATTATCTTGTAGAGTTTTATAGAAATTTTCTAACGCTGAATGTGGATTTACTAAAGATAGAACATTTTCCCAACTTTCTAAATGAAGTAAAGAATTTAATGTATGATAATTATTGTCTATTTTTTCAAGAGTTTCACAATTTTGTTTTATAGATGAATTTTTGAAATTATGCCCATATAGTGTTGGAAAATGATCAGTGATGTTTGTTTCTAGAATTGAGGAGATAATATCAACATCTTTGTGTGTCTTGACAAAAATGTGGTCTAAACACGCGGAGTTTATTAAGGTTACTCTTGTTGATGAGTTAATATACGAAAGGTAATATAGATTACAATGGGGAGAGACGGGATATGGGGTCATATAAGGTAGAAATTAGCTATTCTTGAATTAATTATTAATCACTATTATTAGTGTCTTTTCGTCCTCTTCCTTACCTCATTCCCCCTTTTAAAATGGGAATGTAAAAAAAAATTTAACTTGATCGTTTCTGCGATAAACATCACGCATAGAATTTCAAGCGGAAACTTTTTGGTTAAAAAGTATTAATAAACAATAACATCCGTCAAAACGGATTCCGGCGGAACCACTCGTGCGGTGATCTTCTCGTGTATGTGACGCATGTTTGAGGGCGGTGCCTGGAACGTTTCGGAGAGACCCAAACGGTTGTACATGGATATTTCCAAGGCCTTTGACCGGTTTTGGCACTGAGGACTTGTCATCATTCTGCCTTCTTACGAACTTCCCGCACCCTCAAGGAAGGAGTGAAGATGGTTATCTTCAAGAAGAGACCCACTGAGAGAAAATTAGTAGTGTGTGCAGATCATGTAAAAATATATAAAATGTAGATATCTATAATTGAAACGTAAAATAAATTTTCAAAAAAAAAACGCTTACGTTTGGTTTTGTTCAATATTTCAAAAAGTCAACGCAATAGATTGATTGCAAGTGTCGGTATGAACATATTTATTACCGGCATTGATAAAATTATCGACGTATAAGGGAGCGTTGGGAGTGCAAGGGAGATATTTCAACAATGGTTCCTTGACAGTTGGTCCGGCGACAATAGGCCACTCTCATAACATTTTAAAATTTTTTTCCGGTTTAGGCAAATATTCTAAGACATTCTATATATATTTTTTTTTTAATCGTATTTTTGAAACCCTGGCGATTTTTTGAAAATTTTGATCCGAAAAATCTGACCATTTTTTATAAACCGGAAAGACGGGACATAATTTTATGGGTGCGAAAAAACGATAATTACATAGCCGAAAATCATTTAAAAAATAACGTTTTCCACACGAATAGCAATAAATTGTACGGGGTTCTCTTCGTAACATCTGTCAAAACACCGCCATCTTTATCAAAAAATCAAACCAAAGGATAAGTTCGCATAGAACAAACAATAAATCTAGTGAACGTTAAACACGCAAATTCAAAAATTCGCCGGAATTCAAAGTGTTGCCATATAAAAAAAAAATCAGTGTGGAATTTTACAAAATTAAGGGAACAAAATCGTAGACGGGACATTTTCATGTAGTGATGTCACGAGCTCAAATAATGGATTTATTTATTTAAAAAAAAAAAAAAAAAACTATAAATACTAACATTTTCGTAATCTTGGTAAAAAAATTTATCCACACGATTTTTTCCAAGTCGTTATGAAATCCATTCAAGTGGACTATTGGTCCGGCGACATTTGGTCAAAATACAATGATGTAATTTGAATTCCGTTATATTTTCTGTAAAAAGCATCTAAAATCAAATAAAAATTAGGTATTACTATGTGTTTATGCTCGACCACTGGCTTGGCAAGGCAAATGGTGGCTCAAGGCAACTCAGTTGTTGAAGATTCCAGTTCACACGGCGCCCAGCCTTCCCATTAAATGTGGAAAACTCTTAGAAGCTTGAAATTGCCAGAGGAAGGAAAAAGCAGATGAATCCAAAGGAAATGAGATCATTAATAGTGTGTGGCAGACCATGTCCCGTGGACTTGAAGTGAGAAATGAAATAGTAAAGGGGAAAAACGATCGCTTTGCCCTCTTTACCCCACGTTACTCAAAATGTCAAAGAGCAGAAGATAATAATTGCAGTCATTTTTATTTTTTTTACATATAATTTCGCCTTCTACAAGAACTTATATGCAAAACTAGTTTTTAAGTAAGTTTTAAAGATTGACTTTGTTTTATCGTTGCAAAAAAGGGTCCATTTTGAAGTGTTTGGGAATCGTAGAATTTTGCTTCACTTGAATTGAAGGCGCCACGGTAGACACGTTGTAAACCCTGTCGTTTGATGATGTGACGTTATCTAATGCAAAATCTTATGATGTCAAATTAGCACTTTATTCTAGTAAAACACCCATATGAAAACATGCTTTATAATACTGGCAAATACAGTGAATGGTGTAAAAAGTGCTTAAGTAACATACTTTTATATCTATTATATTGTTATTAAGTTTAATCTGTAAAACTCAGTTTATTTTTTATTCTTTTGACATATTCAAAAATGTTATTATTTAATTTATATTTTATTAAAACTATTTATTTATGATCTTTAAACAATATAATGCCATATAAATATTATTACGCATGACACGGATAATACGTATTCTGAAGGCATTATCAAACTGTATGATAATGTCATAATAAAGAACTAAAAAAAATTAAAAATATCACCAGACTGCGTATTCACATTATTGCCGAAAAAAACAAATGATTGTAAAAATATTAATAGATATGTACTTTTAAAATTGTTAAACAACTTTTTTTCCGTAATTTGCCGAATGTCATACTTTACAGTACTTGACACAATTTAGAACTTTTTTGAAGTTTTTTTTTTGTGTGCCAGCGAGTGTTCAAATATTAAATTTTTTTCAAAACGAACGTTAAAAACAAATCGTAAATTTCTTTGCCATTGTTCGTTATTTATTTCATTTTTATGTTTTCGTGTAAACGTGATTTTTGTGAAAAACGTAAAACGAAAGTAAGTGACATTATTCAAAATATTTCTCTTTTCAATTGAGCACACAAAGAAATGGCAAAGAAGACAGAATTAGATGAATTAGACAATAGTCTTACTTCAGAAAACAAAAACAAATATTATTCTCTTTCCCGGTTCCACATAAGTGCTTTCCAACGTTTCTTTATTAAGTTCCTGAATAGAACTGACGTAATTAAGTTAGACTACGATCCGAATATAGAAGAAGTAAGATGTATGCTACGAAACAACTGGTACACAAACATCAGGAAAATAATTGAATTACTACCGAGAAGCTGAAAATAACTCAGGCTTTGTTTACATTAACTATTGGATAAACATAAAGACAAAGATTACTTAAATAATAGGCACCTTTTCCGTTGCAATTTATTTTAATATTGAGAACAAATGAACAGAATGTGTCGTTTGTTAGGCAGTAAACATTATAGGTATGTATATTATATTTCTAGTTTTTTTCTGTTGCAGGCAACTAATCGGTTACAGTATTAAGAGATTTGACGTTTAAACGTGGATAAAGCAAGAAGTGTGTGTTAAATTAAACATTTGAGGAAAAAAAACTATGTTTGAATATAGATGAAGCAAGGATCTTTCGCCTACACAAAGCGCATAGGTAGTTTACCGCTTAATTGATTTGTACAATTGTTCCAAAGAAGACACCTACCATTGTTACACTTTAGTCGCCGACACTCTTAAAATAAACCGCTATATTATTAAACCGCTCAATTTAGTACACCTCCTACTAAACCGTTTTAGACGCCCGGTTCAAGGCGTACAATATTTCATTTTATTTTATTTGCAAAACCGTATTATTATAGTTAGCTACTAGTATTGTTAATTAATTTCGGTTAAAACAAGTATTAATTTTCTCCTCATGTTTTTATTTCCAATATAATATATTATCGAATTTTCACAAGTAGATAATAATCACTTTGTAGTCAGACGTAAATATAATTTTGACTAAATAACTATTTTAGATTAATCTTTACTACGAATTGGTTTACATTACAAATACAAAAAATATTCTTTGGAAAAATTGATACTTTTCCTACCATTTAAATTGAGCTCAAATAAAATAAAACTGTAAAAAACATAAGCGTAAACTACAAAAAATGTATTTCTTCATTAGAAATGTATGAATGCATTTAAGAAACAACTTTTTAAAAATAGGTTTTTATGGCTAAAAATATCATTGACAATTTCCTATAATTTAATTTTTTATTCTCTATAAAATTATTCACTGAATAAATTAAAACTGCTTAAAATCGTGACCTCTAAACCCCGTTTGCCAAGCGATTTTTATGCCTATTACCTACATCCGTGGTGAAGTCAGGCCCATTATTGAGTAGATATGAATATATAAAGCAACAACCAATTTCCCTTCAGCCTAAACCTCCTTAAATATTCCTAGGAAACAGGATAACGAAATTGATAATCTTTTAAATAAATAATTTGGGTGTTTCAAAATATTTTATTAATTTGACCGCAATTAAATTGGCCTAATTTTGGACACACAGACATGCCTATAGCACACTTAATTGTTTTATGGGTGTAGAGCTTAGGTATACAGGATGCAAACTCTATACTTTGTGGATAGAAACCACCAGTTTGAAAATCTGCTAGGTAACCGTGACCTTGCATCACTGTTACATTGGAACACATGTAACCTTTAACCCTTGAACAATATAAATACCTTACTAAATAATATTCTTAATTCTAACGTGATTGATTAGGGTGGGTACCCAACTAAAAAAATGGTTAAATATTATTAAAATTAGAATTACATTTTAAGTCTTCTTCCCGATTGGCAATTAAGTGGACTGTAAAACGTTTAACAAACAAGAAACACAGCATAAAGCCTCACCTTCATATGTTTGATGATTTTCTTCCTAAATCCATTGGCATACTTCACATTTGTTTCAGAATCACATAAAAAACGAATATGAAAACGATGTTTAAAAGTGATTTAGCAAGAATTTCAAAACTGGGTGATGGGCTACCGACTTTTAACGAATTAATTGTGAAATAACACAAATCAATCATATAAAATTTATTTGCCCACGCCGGGTTTAGAGTTTCGATCCCGCGACCTTCAAATTACGAGTCGGGAACCTTAACTCTCAACCACGGAGGCCGATTACTATCCGCCTTCAAGATTTTGCCCAAAGACATTAGCGCTTGGGCGGAGAGTCCAAATTTAACAAAGATATTTAATCACGAATCATGACGTTATTTTGGAAATTACCTTTGATTAGAAAATAATTAATAAAAATCTCTTTAAATTAAAATTCACCTACTTGAAAGTTTAAGTAAACCTTTGAATTGAAAATTTATCTTATCTTATATTAATTTTAATTAAATATAATCTCCTGAATTTTAATTACGCTTTCTATTGTACTTCCAATAAGGCTTTACAAGGAAGCACAAGTGCTACTTCCTCGCTGTCGTATCACGCTCTTATGGTTTGGATTATTAATGGCTTTTTTTATCTTAAAGAAAACCCAGATACAGATAGCAATTAATAAGAAAATATAAAACAATAACTGGAGAATTCGCCTGCATCCAATTATTTCTCATGGATTGACTTGAACAGCAGATAAATAAAAATTTACCTAATAAAATTTAAAAAAGGAAAAAAATATATAAGAAAATTATTTTACATACGTATATATAGGAAAATGAGATGAGGAAAATAATGTTATCTAGAAATTTTTTCAATAAAGTACAAAAGTATAAACGAAGTATGTCTACCAAAGTATTGCGGGTATCAAAAAACATGTCGAAATTTGTACGCGTCATGTAAAAGTGGAATTAGTCGTTAAACCTGGTTCTTCAGGGTGTTATTTTAAAGTTTATTAGTGAGTAAGTTAGGACAGTCGATAACGTTGTTGCAGATATTATACAGGGTCATAAGGTCATGGTATGCTCCTCGGTTAGATGGAGTGGAGACCTAATGTTTCGAGAGCATATTTATGTCTCTAATGACTTATTATTACTCCATTTTCACACTATTATCCCATCCATTATGATTGAAGATTTGCCTTGCATGCTACCTGCGCGCAAAAATTCAAGAGACGAAACGTAGACGAGGCGGTCGCATTAACTAAACCTTGGTACTCGGGTTCCCTCGAGTAGTTTCGCCGAGAGGGTAAAGCAGACGTTAAAAGAAGGTCCTTAATGATGATTTCAGCAATTTGTCAGTATTCACCCTTTCATACCCTTCAGCTCTGTAGATAGTAGCGCCAGGATTGATGTAAAACCTTCAGTTCAAGGGTAGATTATCATATTTTACCCTTTTAAAGTGTTGCTCTCTTTGATACTTAGGAAATTCATTAATTTTAGAAGAATTTGTTCGGTTGATTACGAATTTTGATTAATATTTAGGGGTAAGGAAATGAGGGGAAAAAATCACACGGTTTTTACGTGCCTCATTTAAAAAAAATCAACTTTGACCTTTAATCCCTGGGTCGATAATTCAATTTATCCCTTGACCGTACCTATTTACATTTTTTAACATTAGCTCCATACAGGAGGCCCTGAGGAAAATAAATCCCCTCGGGCCTACGTCATCTTTGGGGATGATGATTGGAGGGTCTTTTTAGGTAAGGAAGGAGAGAAAGTTCTGGGAAGAAAAAGAGTATTAGTGGTGGGTAGGAATCTGGGGGTCAGTGTGTTTAGGAGTGAAGGACGAATGAATCTATCCCTCTCACTGCGGTGCAGTCAATGTTCCGAAAGCTAAAGGACTCTCTTAACCATTCTCTCCCGATCCGGCCTGCCATGCACTTGGTGGGCAGATGCATCCGCACCAAGATCCGAGCAAACCTCGCTTCATGAACCCGGGCACCTCTGCTAAGACACCAAACGTAGCCAACCACTTGGGGTAACCTATGGCAGAGTTGTTGGTTATCCAATAAATGTATCCCGGGGCGGCGGTACCCATACCCGCCTCCCAAATTGTAAAGTACACTACCAAAAATAAATTGTAAATTCTAATATGTAGTAGACATCCGATGTACCTAACAGTGATTCTAGAATTATTGATTGTAATAAAAGTATAATAATGTAATAAAACGGTAATAAAAAATCTTGCATAGCACAAAGGTTAACAATAATTATAAGCAATAATTATATCAGCCTGAAAAACTTCATCTTCATTGAAAAAATCTTCCGAGAAAAGATACTGGCCGCCAACGGGACTTGCTATGCATAAAAAATCTTGTCTTAAACGTTAGTTTATAAATAATAATTAGTATTTGACAATTTAAAGTATTTCACCAAAAAATGTAGACATAATTTGTCTCGACGCCACCTAGCGAGCGATTGTTGAATGGAGCACTAGTATATATTGAATTATTTGGCGGGTATTTGATAAGCCGCCATAGCTCAGTGGTAGAGCACCTGACCAGCAATCAGAAGGACACGGGTTCAAGTCCCGTTGGCGGCCAGTATCTTTTCTCGGAAGATTTTTTCAATGTAGATGAAGTGTTTCAGGCTGATAATGATTTCTTATAATAATTGTTACCCTTTCTGCTATGCATAAAATATCTTTTCTTAAACGTTAGTTTATCAATTAAAAATAATAATTCATTTATAAAACCGTATTTTATATCACTACTGCCCACCCCGACCCTAACACACAATATCTAATTATTTTTTTATTTAAAAAATAAAAAAACGCCACGAGAGATCAAAATTTCAACTAAGTACATTTGGTACTGAAAATAACCTCAGGAATCAATGTTAAATTTTTAAGTCAGATAAGTCTCTAAGAACCTTTGTTTTCCCTCTATTTATGTTAATTTCACTTACCATTTGAGTTCAGACGTAGAACCGCAGACTTTAAGACTAGTTGAATAATGGTACTCACCTGAAACAAAATGAAATTACGAAAATTAGTTAAACAGCATTTTAAATTAGTTAACTAAAGAAAATGGCGAACATTATAAACAGCTTTTATTATTTTATTTAATGAAAAAAAAACTTTGTAAAACGCCGCTATTTAATCAAAATTATTAACATGTTTGGAAACCAAAGGTTTCTTTTTCAGGATAAGTATTAATAAGGATTAATATTAATAAAAATAACAAAAGACAAAGAAGTATAGATAAATAAGAACCGTTGACAAAAATATTAAAGAACTAGGTGAATTACTTAAAAATATCATATAAAAACCAAATAATAGTATTTGTATCATTTAATTTTACGCTGTACAAAACCTATACTATATTTAAAAATCTTATTTACAAACTAAACAAACAATTATAACAAAACGTGGCTAAAAATTTTATTCACCGGTTCATCGATCACTGATACGAAAATATAATAAATATAATGTACAATGATTTGACCATTGAACGCAATGCTGCGTAAAAATGTACATATACTATTTTAGGTATATGTTTTTATAACGCCCCCGTCAAAATATTGTATATCTTTGTTACAAATTG
Source organism: Limnephilus lunatus (assembly GCA_917563855.2). Lineage (NCBI taxonomy): Eukaryota > Metazoa > Arthropoda > Insecta > Trichoptera > Limnephilidae > Limnephilus > Limnephilus lunatus. The sequence continues at coordinate 30,512,786 of OU830596.1, forward strand.
TTTTTTCTTGAACACTACATACCTATCAGCGAAAACATGTTTTTAGGCTTACTGTTTTATTTTAGCACTCTTTATTTTTATGAATCTTTGTAAAGCTGTTTGTTTTCCAAATAAATATATATTATTTATTTTTCATTATTATTATTTTATTTTATTCATACTCGATATAGACAGAAAATATACAGAACCTTACCTGGGAGGTCACTTGAGATTAATACTGTTTACTGTTTAACTAAAGAAATTTAGATACAGTTCGCACGCAGAGGACATAATTATGAACACACGATGTGTACAAATAGCACTGTCAGGATAAAAATCATATAATACCTTTTAAAATTTATAACTGTTCTGTTCGATCACTTTGTTGTACGATCTATTATAAAAAAAACGTATTATTTTATTGCTGTTCTAGTGGATTCATAAATATACTTTATAATTTTAGCTTTAGCCTTAGTAAAAACTAGTCAAAAGTTCTCACATAAAAAAGTCACAGTACAGTAAACAAATATAAAAGTGTCATCTTCTGTAAAAACCAACGCTAAAATTTCTCAACACAAATCACGCATTATTATGTCCTGAAAAGTTTGGTTCCTCAGTTAATAAAGTTATAATGACTTCTTCGAAGTTTGAAAGGTGAGTTATTTTATTATTTGACATTTTCAAATGATTTACTTACGAAATTAACAAGTCAATGTATATTTTTGTACATTTTCCAATAACGATTTTATTTTTAGACTAACTCTTTGGAAAACTTTCATAGAATAAAGCTCCCTTTAGGTGCTTTTTCACAAAATAAAATTTTCTAAATATTATCATTTGGAGTATGTTTTTATAACGCCCCCATCAAAATATTGTGTAACTTTGTTACACATTGTTTTGTCTTGAACACTACATACCTATGTATATACTTAGTGATGGTAAAAATTTGAACTGCAGCTAAATTAATTCCTGGTAATTCCTAACATTACTTACACCCTTTATACAAAGCACCCCTATTACTTATAACTCTATAAAGATCCCTAATTTTGGTTACGTATTAAAAAATTTCCTAAGATGGATTTTTATTATTTGAAGCAGAAAAAGCTCTTAAAAAATTGACATCTGGTATAACGAGAGCTTTTCCTCCGTGGTTTTCAAAGTGAGCGAAATTATTTTTGCATCACAACAACGTGCCCATAATAATTCATTACAATGCATTATTATTCATTATAGTACCTACAAAAAAACAGCACTAGAATCCATGCTCCATTTCATGTATTTGCTTCTCGCACTGATTGAACGCACAATAAATGTCACAGAAAGATAGCATCGTGTGGAGAATGTAACTTCCTATAAAATAAATAGGCGGAATAAAATTGCTTTCTTTAAAAAGCAAATATACGTACTCCTAAATACAAATAATATTAAATAATCCTAGACTTCATAGGTTTGTTTTGGTATTGGTAATATGTTTATAAGATTATTTTTACTTATATGGATTAATCTTACACTTGGGTAAGCTTGTAATTTTCGTCACCAAGACATTACAATGTATTCCTGTACAATTTCATGTATTAAAACTAATGATCGTAAAATTAGGTGTACAGTTTCTAAAATCGTTTAAACTGTCCGCAAATATAATCATAACTAAGTCATTATTTACTGGTACGTATGGCGAGTGACATTCTGATATTGGCCAAGTCCATATATATTATAAGGTGATGTCTCTCATATGTGACTAGCTTAACACATTATTTGTTACAAATGATTCAGAAGTCACATCAGAAAAGAGAGTTTTGAAACACTTAACTCTAAAATCCACCTAGTATTTATCTGCTTGTAAATATTACAGAATTCACATCATAAAGATGTTCTACTTTTTTCCAATAATTTTGAAGGACATTCGATGTTCATTCATCAATAAACCTTGTTCCCCGTGTACCCGTATATGAAAATGGCCATCTTCAAAGGCGAGTTCAGAAAGCCGTTTGAACGCACAAGTGAGCATGGGGGCGGAAGAATTGAATTTTAAAACATGATAGATATTTATGTTCACTGCTCAATAAAGTGTAGGAGTACTTATCCTTTAGAAGATGTTACCTGACTGAGTTTCTACGTATTTAAATTACCCTAAGGACATTTATTTTTTCTTGCCGCTGAGAACGCCATTGTGACATCTCTGTTTGTGACATTTATGAGAAAAATTGGAAGAGTTTCATCGGTAGTACGAATGTGATGATTTTTTCGTTTTTAGAAAATCTACTTCGAAAAAGAAGAAATGCGTTAAAAATTCAATTTCATAATGTTCAAATTGGGAAGCGGGTACACACACGTCAAGACTAGATACTTTTTTTGAACGAAGCTATATTTATTTGAACGACTCTTGACCCTACAATGTCCATGCATACGGGGTTAGTAAACAGTATGCGAGTACTTTCATTATTAATGTTACACAAAAGATAAACAGAAGTAGCAGCACGTAGAATAATTCTTCTGAAATAGGTAATATAGGAGAAAAAGAAAAATAACGGTTATAACCAGTGGAAGAAACCTTCTGAAAATAAAAAAAATAACGAATGAAAAAACAAATATAACATAATCATGTAATGTAAGTAATACTATAATAGCAGAAAGAAGATAAAATATATCCAAAGAAAATAAGAGCCAGAGAAGGTACTCGTATTCCACAGACCACCGGGCAGTCCCAATGAGAATGCGTATAGCAATCGCCACACACGCAGACGATGCTCGAAGTCTGCAGTTACTACAGTAATAGCAGGCTTGCTCAGTATCATGGGATGAAGCTTATCCGGGTCTTGGCGGCGGATACGTCTACCTACCAACTGCGTGGCAAGCCAGATGAGGAGAGACCTTTAGAACTCTTTAGCCGGATTCTCTCGATCCATTGCCTAGCACCTATTGCATGTCAAGCCAGATCGGGAGAGACTGGTGTGGGAGACTTTTTGATCTCTCCAGCAGGACTCTATAGACCCACCCCCTTCACCGCAGTGGGAGAATGGATTCACACATCCATCAATCCTGGACACATTGATTCCCAGATACCTACCCCTCAGACCTGTTTCCTTCCAAGAACATCATTCTTTCCCTAAAAATACCCTCCACATAGCATCCCCAATCTCAGGGCTTCCTGCATGGAGATAATGTAAAAAAAAATGTTAAAAAATCTCCGTTACCCAAAGAGATACTATTATTTCGCATTTTAATCTACAACAGACATTATTACATCATCATAAGAGATCACAAATTGGACTACGGCCACCACCACTCTAATAAACTGAATTAGCTAGAGTACCCACGTACAAAGGAACAAGATATTTTATCTAACCCTTTCATTATCGCGTGACCTTTGCCCTAAACTAGGAATACCCGATCCTATCACGAAACGACGCGACGCGACGCCACGACGCTGGTAACGAGAACGGGCAGTGGGTATATTATCGGGATGAAATCATACGGGCGTATATTATGATTAGTTACAGTCTATATATGGGGACGCGGGAGGGGAACGGGGACGCATGATAATGGACATTTGGGAGAAACAAATTATTTCTTTGAATGATATAGCAACGCACGCCGGGTACTAGCTAGTTTTAATTTGTTTTAATTTACTCCACACAGGAAGCTTGGAGGAAAATAATTTTCTCTCCTTCTTCAAGGATGCGGGAAGTCCGTAAGAAGGCAGTTTGTAGACCAGTCCTCAGAGAGAGAATGGACCCGCAGGGAGCAACAATTTATTTCTTTGAATGGCGTAGCAACGCATGCCGGGTACCAACTAGTTTCATAATAAAAGTATAGGCAAATCATTTAAAAGAACGAAAGTTTGAATATATTTAAAAAAAAAAAAAAAATCTTCAAACACAGCAAAATGATTTTGTGGCACCATTTTAAATAAAAATTAATCGATTTCTTTGTCTTAACCATGTTAATTGTTTAGATAATACACTTTTTATATGGTGCACCTTATCAATTTACTAACGTCAAGGGCAAATATATAAAATTAGTGATATGTTTGAGTCACGCATTAACATTTTTCGTTTGAATGAATTATTCATATCCATAAAAGTAAGGGATTCTGGTGTAAATGTAAACACCTTAAAATAAATAAAATTCAAATATCTCAAAAAATGCACACTGATCGATTAAGTGTACCTGACATAGATTCCCACAAAACCAACAAAATCAGACTGATTGCTATTTGTAATTATCCTTTCATCCGCGTTAGTTGTTAGTCTGTAGCCTTTTATTGCAGCATTTTCCCTGCAACCACTTAGTGATAGAAATTTCAGAGTGTTCGCTTTTCGACTCCTCCAAAATTCAGTATAAAAATCACAGCTCCAAATTTCAATAGGGAAACATTTGCACTGCATACTGCAGTTTATAACCAATGAATTCACCCAGATTTAATCTATTATCCAACATTTTTAGATTTTCTGAATTACAATATATATATTTTTTAAATCGTTAATATATTATAAACTGACGATTATTTGTTATTATTATATTTATTACTAAGATTTGCCGGCCTCTATGTTTCCTCCCTCCTACAGCATAGGTCTATTCAAGACCCGTGTTTACTCCTTCCTTTCCTCAAAAAGACCGTCCACACAGTAAATTCAAAGATGACATAAGCCCTAAGGGAAATTATTTTCCTCAGGGCCTCCTGTGTGGAGTTAATGTAAAAAAAAGAAAAATAATATAAAACATTTTTCCACTTTAATTTTATTGACCGTAAGCGGTTTAAGCTCGTTAAAGCCATCTTCAGACTGGTACAAATTATTCATAGTCTCCGGTTTATAGGTATTCATAACATATAGGGGAGGGGAAGAGGGGTGGTCTACAAGGATTTAAATCAATTATATTAATTTCATTTGTTACCAAGTCGTTTTAGACATCTAATTTCTAATTATTTTTGGTAATTCCATTAGGCTAATTACATTGGGTTTGTAGCTCACTTCAATATTATTCAGGGAAAAACCTTACAAGTAATATGAATGACCTAATTTTATTGTAAAATCTTTATTATATTTATGATGTATAAGATTTTTTTGTTACTTTTTGAAGGGATACATGTTTACGTTGGAGTATGAAAAGGCATTATATACCTTAACTAAATATGTACATATTTTAATTTCGAAATAATTATGAAAATTACAAAAATATTATAAACGTAAATGCTTTAAGGCCGCATTGTTATTCCATCAGTATTTTCTTTTAATATATCTTTATCACAGCACTTACTTCTTACGCCCTCTTTTAGTTTATCACATACGTCACATTTAATCAAGGGTAAACAAATATAAAATGTTTACCTTTTCAATCCAATATTATTTCCATCCGAAAAATATATCCAGTTTTCTGAAACACAAAAATTTCAAACCTCAAAACATTTAAAAACATGTCAAACTATTCATAACTCCGAAAAACGCATGGCTGTAGTAAATAATAAAAAAACAGGAAAACATTGAAAATAAAAAAATATATATGAAATAATATTCCTTCACCATCCCAAGCAATTTAACCCCTTCATTCCCACGGGGTTCCAACGATCGCATCAAAAAGGTTTGTGCCGGGACGGTATTTTTACCTGTAGGCAACTTGTCACTTCGAGTTGAGATAATCTTTGGAAGGCATTTTGAAAAGCCGCTTTCATATATATCAAACCTGAAGGGCGAAATATACTTATATTTGTGAGAAAATTTGGGATAGTGTATACAGAATCATGATGTTAAAAAACGTATTATATTATTGTACCTTGAATATTTTAATTTTTTCGTAAATAAATGACGTTTTAACCACTCCGATCTATCGAGAATATGCACTTTTAATGTCGTAAACGAAATGTCATATTTACGAAAACTTTGTGTTATTTCCGCTTCACAATTAAAGCTCTATAAATGAAACATTTCTGAATGAAGCCGAATACTAAAAACTGTTTTTGAAAGGTTACAAAATAAGTTTTCAAATTGTTATACTAAAAATAAATATTTACATATGTAAATATTAAATTAACTAAAAAAAATGTAAAAATGACTCACGTGATGTTTTATGTGAAAACGGTACTAAAATCACGGAGTATGTAAAAAAACAATACTTATTCTATTGTATAAATGTATAATAAACAATTTAGTCACCTAGATTTTTTATCATTTCATGCAAGAATATTTAATAAAAAAATAACAATGACTAACGGCTGGTTGGCGATTTTGCGGTCTACCGTGTATATGACAGAATAGGATTTTTTTATGTATGTCTATGGACAAATTGAATAGTGATGGGTAGCTTGATTTATTATGGAGCTTCTACTTTTTGTTTTAGGGATGTCACTAGAACAATAATGGAGTTATAATACACGTATTGTATATTTGTGTACACGCTTTACATCTAATTCGTCCTAGCAAGAAATTTGATCTATCCGCTGGGTTTATTTTTAATTCTGACAAACTTTTTATTAAAATTTCAGATATTTCTAGATTTCAGAAAGTTATTAATTCATCGTCTAAATAAATCAAATTTGTAAAGTTGAAAAACATTTTCAAACCGTTTTAGGTAAAATATTTGAATGGTAAGTCACTGTTTTAATTAATCTTAAATATACATAAAATAACTTCCATCCGTGGGATGGGTTTTAAAAAAAAGGTATTATAGTAAAAAATTCGTCGTAATTAATTAAAATGTGAGCCTTAAGCAAACCTCCATTATTAGGGTAAGCTTAAGCAGTTTGTGTAGAGAAGCGGAGTGTGCAAATAATCTCTCATTATACAGAGCATTCACAGTGCTCATTTTCTTTAATACGTACTTATTATGTTTGGATGGCAAAACAAAAGAATTCCAGCTGGCGTAATAAGATTTTCAATGGATAAAAAAATGGTTAGTCTAGATTTTTAACAAATGTTGATCACACATCATAAAATGCTACATGGTAATGCATCAAAATGCAGCCCGGTGCATGCTTTGCGCTAGCAGCAAAAAAGTTTTTCTGATATCGACCTTACTCTATTATTATTTTTATTTAGCTAACCATACTTAACCATAGTAACCTTTGCAAGGTTGATAAAAAACCTAATTTAAATATTAATTAGGGATTGTTAACTTTTCGTTATAAAAGGCTAAAATTTTATCAAAATTAATTGTCTGTTTTGTTTTAAACTAAAATTGAAGCACTTTTTTGTTTGCATTAGCTCTAAAATAGACTTGGCTGTTTATAAAGTTGTCTTTATCGTCACATTCTTTGGTATTATACAACCAACACATTCGAGATATTGGGTTGAAAAAGGCAATATTATCATTAAATAACTTAAGATGAAATGTTGAATGACTTTTTAAATAACTTGTATTAGGAAAGTTAGTGTGAATATTAAATGAGAGTTGTTTCAATTTTGGTCGTGAATAATTTTCTATAAAAATATTAAGTCAGAATTAAAAATCAAATAAAAATTATTCCAATGAAAAACTGAATCAATTGTTGATATAAGGAATATTCAGAAAATACATTTCAGAACTATGTAGAAAATTAAGAAAATATTTTTTTGATAACCTTTCCCGTTATCTTCAATAGAAAAATACTGATTATTTTCTTTTAAAAACATTTTTCATTGTATATATCTATTTAAATAACAAACCTTTATTATTGCGAGAACAAATTAATTCAAAGAAATGAATATTACGAGCCAAAAATCATAAAGCCATAATACGCACAAAATGGGAATTATATTTTAGCTTTGTGTAGGTGATAAATCTTTTAACTGAATTATAACTTTCCACGAATGAAGGTTCGAAAATAGAAAGTTTATTATCAAAAGTATTAATTATTATAATAAACCTTGTTTCATCATTATAATAAACACCTTGGTAAATAAGTCTTTCAAACTGACTACTGAATCATATAATATACAAATTAATTGAATTTCTTTATTTCCTAATTTTTAAACTGACATTATATTATGAGTATTATATGGTTATGAAGCGATTCAAAACCTTTCATTGAGTAATTGTGGTCTGTTCGGTTCCAAGCTAGTATGTACATTCTGTTAGGAACAGTGATGGGATCCTTTCTTCAAATTAAAAACACTCTGACAGGTTTCATTGAGTTAATTTATGTACCGATTTTCAGGTTAAAAAACATAATTAAAATACTTCAACTGCGACAATAATTTGTACAGCCCGTCAAAATACATCCAGGACCGGTTCCATGTTTGTTAACTAAAAATGCTAAATGCTAAATGCCTTCTTTAGTGTTCTTCGATTGGCGATAAAATAAGGAGCGAATACATAAGAAACAAGCCTTTTATATAAATACATGGACGTCATAACAAATGCACTGTCATTTGAAACACTGTCGCCATCTGGTCATTCCTCAGCAAGGAGGAACCACTAGATTCGGACACGATTTAACGTATTTTTAACTGAAAAAACTGCTATTTACTTTAATTTAATATATAAGCAATTAATTTAAATGTGTCAATTTGTCTAGTACATACATACCCAAATATCGAAGATGATTCCGTACTCACTAAAATCTTTCATTTTTTGTTACCCATTGTTAGTTTTCATTCTTCAAAGTCTTTTAAATGGTTACCTACTAAATTTGATGCACTTAAAATCGATTTTCTTAAATTAAACTGTAGCAGAAACAGGGTATCTACACATTATACAGAATAAGGTATATGGATACTCTACTACGTACACTTTCAAGAATTCTACAATGCAAATCATTTCACCAATTTCACTACACATATATCAATTTAATGTAAACCATTGGGAGCAACTTATTATACAAATGAACAATGCTTCTAGATTTGATTAAAATCTAAGAAACATCGGTAAAACGTGACCTGACTACGAATTATTCGTTAATTCATCTTCAAGAGCAAAACAAAATACTTTCAAGTAGATGAACCAGCAGCGTTATAAAGTACTCTATTAAATCGGAGAATAAATTTTACATCTGTATGTAAATTTTCTATTTTGCGACGAACCCTTTTATTATTTTGTTGGAATTTTTGCAATAAGATCCAAATAAATGAAATATATCTGAATGCATTCGAAAACTAAAAACTGTTTTAGAACGGTGATAAATACGGTTTTAAATATTATATTTCGAAATACTAACACATTTTTTAAAATATAAAATTTTTTAATTCAAACATAAATAATAATAATAATAATAATAATTTCATTTCATTATCTCTCTGATTTTTCATTATATCAGATAGAAAATAATTAGTTTTGATCCCAAAAAATATAAATATTTGAAAATAAGTATATTAGATTACGTAATAAATAAACTGCCAGTAAACCATAGGTTATTTAGATAAATAAATAGGATATAAAAAATCTCTTTTGTGAAGGCTCCAGTAACCAAGGTAAACAATAATATTTGAGATTAATTTGTAATATATTTTAAAGGTAAATTTAATTACATATATTTTATTTTGATAGCAGTATTCTAAAATATAATATATTATAGATTTGTAACGTTGAAAGGTAAAAGGGTTAAATTAAAATATTTTATTTGGGCATTTTGAAAATTATTTGTTGACAATTGACAATTAACAAATGATATTACTAGGTAACGATAGTTGCTTGGTTACTGGAATGTAGGAACTAATAATAATAATCATTTTCGTGTTGTTTTGTAAATTGATAATATGTCATTTACAACCAACCGAAATGAAGAGCGGTCTGTTATGTTATCTACACAGATGAACAATGATAGTCTAAGACCACCAAAAACAAAAGCAGGTATTCCTAGGCAGCGTATGAAATGGACGAATGATGTCAATATGTTCATCGTCCGTTCATATTTTTATGTAACTAAATTAGAAACAGATATGTTATTGTATAGGAAAAAATTACATTTAATTTTCTCACAAAATTATCCGATTGCCCAAGTAAACGAACAAAGATTAGCAGACCAAAAGAGGGCAATTTTCAAAAATAATTTAATTCCTGTAGTAACATTAGATCAGATAAAAAAGGAAGTAGCAGATAGATTGCAATTAGAAAATAATTTAGAGCAAGTTAATACGAGTAGTAATGTTATATCAGATACATTGAACGTAGATAGTTCAGATAATATTCTAGTCGAAGAATCCAATGATATTACAGTAGACTCAAATAACTTAGACGTTATTTATAATCTTAGGGAAATCAACATTGCAAATTTAAACTTACTAGATGAAAATATTATAGAATTAGCTAACTTACTTCATAATAATATAAATAGATATATAGATATAGAGCCCACAGTTAGACCAAAATTACCAAAATTACATACGTCAAAGAAATTATCTAAATTAATTTCTGAATTAAATAATATAATTTTACCAAAAATTATATTTGATGACATTAGTTTTTTAGATCTTCATACAATAGTGTATGCTAGTGCTATCACTATATGTAACAAGTTAGGAGTTAAATTAACGTCTTCTGATGATAGATCATATAATTATAGAAAACCAGAATGGCAGAGTAGATTAGAAAATGATGTAGTATTTTTAAGAAGTAGCATAGCTAGAGTAATAGAGTATAAAAATGGAAATAGAAGTAGGAATATTTTGAGACATGTAGATGTAATTGGGAGAAAATTTGGTTATAGCATTGGTAGTAATAATAATGAAAATATAATCAATGATTTATTAGATTTGTTAAAACAAAAATTAGGTGTAAAAGCTAGTAGATTAACCCATTACCTCCATGATTTTATTTTTATTTTTATAAACTTGAATCATTATTATAACCCGATAGTATAGACTTAAAGGAGTGCCCAAAATCAGTTTTAGAATTTTCCGCCCCCCCACCCTTTCACCAGAGCTTCTAGAAAATTGATGCTCAAACGCAACGCTTGGAGGTAACCCCCCTAAGAAAAATGTACGTCAACTATGGGTAAAATGCAGTAAACTGTATGATTTATATTGATAATTTAAAATAAATAATTGCCATTGTTTATAATTCAATGAAAAAACCATTTATTAATGGAAAATACGCAAAATAACAAATAATTCAATATTAGAAAAAACATTAAATAATGAGGAAAACTAACCAAATTATTCTCTAAGTGATACCGTTCGAAGCAGTCAAAATGTAGGGCGCGGTTGCAGACCCGGCATCGATAGACCGTTGGATTTTTTTTACACAAAGCACAACGAATACGAGTTTCTCCACGATATGGCAAATGAAATTCTTGCATTCGAGGCACATGATTCCCATCTTCTGCGTCATGGCCTTCCTTTACACGAGATTCTCTGAATTCGGCATTGACCTGATTTGGAAAAGACAATAAAAGAGTACGGGTAACCTCCACACGGAATGCCTTCTGGGAAGGTTTTCTCTGTCGCCTAGTCATCTGGTTTCCCATAACATGCTCGTACTTCCTCAAGAAGCATTGCAACTTCCATCCATTTACAAGAGCGCTGCTGAGGCAAGATACAAATAAAGGCCAGTACCACTTATTTGACCGAATGTTGACCCGATAATTTTGAATACCATTATCATGGAGGTCTACTCCACCCATTCCTAAATTATAATTTCGTATTGGCGCCGGGCAATCGATTTTTTTTTTGTATGCTTCCTCCAAAACTTTGCCTTTTTTGTCTTTCTTCGATTTCTGCCAACGCTGCACTTGAATTACTGGCTCCATTCGATCATAGTTCGTGGCAACTGTTACTTCACGGTTGTCCTGCCAACGGCATACGAGGATTTGGTTTTCTACGTCTACCACCGCATCAAATTCACCTGTAATTATAAAAGCGGTGAGAGGTACACTTTGACTAGGTAAATGAACGCTATGCACAAGGGAAATAAATATAAAAGAAAATGTTACCTTTAGGCAATTGCTTTCCTGTCTTCAACTTTCCTGAAGCTTCAAGGTTAGGGAAGCGAACTGGTTTACATGTGCCAGTAGCGCACATTCTCTTATCCTTCAGGATACACATCAAATGGTGAGATGTGAAGAAATTGTCCATAAAAAGCTCATGGCGTGCGGGGAACTCTATATATTCCATCATAGACAGTACGACGGACGATCCCTGACCTAATTCGGGGTCGTATGTATCAGATGCTCCGGAATACGGCATTGCTTGGAACAGGTAGCCTTCGGAGGAAGCAAGACACCAAATCTTGTAGCCAAATTTGATTGGCTTATTCTGAATGTACATCTTGCAAGAATGTCGACCGAAATATGGCACCATTTGCTCGTCGATGGAAAGTTTTTGTGCAAAAACACCAAATTGAAGATATTTCACGTTCAGCATGTTGAACAATGGACGAACCTACAAGGAAAGATGGAACGATTAACTTTAGTCGAGAATAATAAATATAAAAAACTTTATGTTATGGCTACTATACCTTAGCCATTCTGTCGGTTTTATCTAGATTGTTGTTATCGCAAAAATGTATATAGCGCTTTATAAGCTCGAAACGTGGTCGTTTGATTCCCTTTTTGATGATGCTTACACCCAAGGTCGGGTCAGACGAATAATAATCTGTGGTAGATGGCAATGTATTGTAGCCGGTCAACACAAGAAAACCAAGAAAACGCTTCAATCCGTATATATCTAACTGGAATTCGGTATTGCTTTTAAATCGAGCGTATTTGATTGTACTCTCAAGAATAAACTGAAGCACTTCGTCATCAAAGAATAATGAAAACAATTGGAAAGCATTATAAGACTTCAACTTTTCGTACATATCTTTATGCACCACATTCAGCGGTTCAGGAACGCAACAGATATGGCTGGTGTTTCTTTTCAATGCCTTAGACCACTTTTGTTTATAGTGAGACTTCTTTTTGTACTGTAGTTTTGATTTTTTGGCTAGTGGTGCATTTGAAATAGATATTCGCAAGGTGTTACGACACGTACCAGATGATGTCGAAGGCTGATTCCAGTCAAGGTCATTAGCGAAATTATCTGGTTCATGCTCGGCATGGCATGACTCATCAATTTTCTCAATTTCGATGTTGCGCTCGATAACGAATGTGCCGGCAATATCTCGAAAGTTATCCACCTCCGCATCTTCGTTAAATGCCATCAAATCATCGTCAATATGCTCTTCGTCCGTCTGTTCATCGACGTTCTCTGGAGGAATCACAACAACAGCGCGCACATTATTGTCATCACTTTCACAATCGCTAAAAGAGCGCTCCAACTCTGCTATCATTTCATTGTGATTTAATGGTTTCGTATTATAACGACGAATAAGAGTCGAAGAAGTAGGTATTTTCGACATGTTTGATCAAAATATACGAAAACCGCAGACAAACTATTAATTTTAATAAAAATCACTCACAAAAACACTAAAAAACCGTATTGTTTGAAGTAAAGTTAACCAAAAACGTATGTAAACACTGTGACAGCTAACCTCCAAACGTTGCGCGCAGGCATCAACTGATTTCAGTGACATCTAGCGGTCATCTTATGCATAAAATACTATGTTGAAACAGTGTTGCCAACCATTTAACCTTTTGATAACAATATGTGATTCACACATGTTTTATTTTTTTCTGTTTTAATTTTTTTTATTTTATTTCAAAATGGGTCTATTTTCAGGGTTTTAGTAAAAAAAAAATTAAAAATATAATAATTAAAGAAATTTATTAAATGATGTTAATTATTGAAAGCTAACATACCAATCTGTAAGTGCTGCATAAAAACTTGGTGGGATTTAGCTTTATTCACAGTGAAAAAAAATCATACTTTTCATCTATTTTTTTGATGCCTATAGACATCGTCATGGAGGTAATGGGTTTTAAAAAGATATAATTATACGTATAATAAAAAAAATAATAATAGATTATTTCAGAAAAATGAGAAAATATTTTATTCCAAACTTGACGATAAACAAAATATTATTTCGAATAATAATAATCCGTTGCCATCTGAATCAGATATGCGCGATTTTTGGACAAATATTTGGAGTAAAGATATAAAACATAATGAGTCAGGTCCGTGGATAGAAAATGAAGAACTCAATTGTTCAGACAGTGAACAAATGAGTTTTTCTGATATATCGGTTGAATTGTTAGCCAAAATTATAAAAAATACTCATAATTGGAAAGCCACGGGTTGCGATTGGATACATAATTTTTGGTATAAACGTCTGACTACTTTGCATCCCCTTTTGGCAAAAAATCTTTCAAAATTTGTCAGAGAACCTCAAAATTTTCCAAATTTTCTAACTAAGGGCATTACTTATATGTTGCCTAAAAGCGAACATATTAATAATCCCTCTCAGTATAGACCCATTACATGTTTACCGACAATATATAAAATTTTAACCTCTTGCTTGACAGATTTAATATACACTCATTTAGATGAAAAAAATGTTTTATCTGAACAACAAAAAGGTTGTCGCAGAAAACATATGGGATGTAAAGAACAATTAGTTATTGATTCTGTAATTCTAAAACAGATTCAAACCCAAAAACGTAATTTACATATTTGTTATATAGATTACCAAAAAGCTTATGATAGTGTCCCGCACTCGTGGCTGATAAAAGTTTTAAATATATACAAAATTAACCCAATTATTATTAGCTTTTTGGAAAAAATTATGGCATTTTGGAATACCGATTTGCTTTTGAATTTTAAAGATAAGAAAATTATAGTACCGGGCATTTCAATAAAAAGAGGGATTTTTCAAGGAGACTCATTGAGTCCTCTTTGGTTTTGCTTAGCATTAAATCCTCTATCTAAAATGTTAATTAAAAGCAAGTTTGGAATAAAAATTAAAGGTATAATTTCTCATTTATTATTTATGGATGATTTAAAATTATATTCAAATTCTGAACCAAATTTAGAGAAAATGATTAAAGTAGTTAAAAAATTTTCAGATGATATTAAAATGACTTTTGGTTTAGATAAATGTAGAACGATCCATATAGAGAAAGGTAAAATTGTAGATGGAGACGAGGGTATATTTAGAAATTTCAAAATTGAAAGTATGAAAGGGGGTGAGGTTTATAAATATTTAGGAGAAGTATAACACTGGACCCTACGTGGCTTCAGTATCACCCTGGCCCCAGGAAGTATGACACTGGCGCGCCAACTGGGCCGAAGTCTTGTCGATTGTTGTCTCCCTAGAAACATAATTATGTAATCTTAGCTATAAATATTTTATATTTGTGCTCCCATCAACAACGGTAGCTCTGTGTGAATTATTCCAAACGTCGCGAGTCCGTCGGCTAGTGCTATTCGAGTGTTAGGTATTTTAAACATCGCTTACTACCGTAGCATTCATTCTCACGCTATTACGTTTCTATCGCGGCAGTCAGAGTTGTTCGTCATTCGCGCGGAATTTTTTTTTAATTGAGTAATGAATCTCGTTATTTTAAAATCTCCACCTGGGGCTGTGTTAGTTGTATTATTTCTTCCTTGAAGAGCAGTGGTTGTTTCCAATAAAAGGTAGTAACTACTGTCGGATTGTGCTCGTCCACATCCGTTTCCCTGTAATAGGAGGATATAATGTCGACTGCCAGCAACTGCTCTCGTCTTCTATAATCGTCCGAAATTTTTTTTTTTTGCTTTGTTCATAATAATAACGCATAATCATGGAGGCCACCATACCAATAATGGATAGAATATTAAATTTCGAGAAAGCAAACGCGTCGGTAATAAGAAAAATGTTGATGGATAGAGGCGTAGTCCCCAAAAGAGCTTTTTTAACTTTACGGAAACAATGTGTTGAGTTTAACGAATCCCGGAAGTTGAATTATAAAATAAACGTTAAACGAAAGGTTCAATAAATAATGAGTACAAGTTATAAAGTTAGTTTTCGTTTCTCTCAATAGGTAGTTTTAAATCACAAAATGGAAAACGACGTTACATAATGTTGTAAAAGAGAAATTTTAAAGCAACGAAATTTAAAATCCAAAACAGAATAAGTTAATATGGAGAGCTTCCCTTGTAATATTAGTTAAAGCCACAATTGTTATTTTTCTTCATAGAAGTTTTAATTTATTGTTAATACATTAGAATAAATTAGAATTGTAATTTTGATTGTTGATTGTCTAGGGCAGAGTAGCTAACTGCGTATTGGATTAATGAACAGTTCAGGACAAATGTAGATTAATAGCATAAATTTTAGAAGGAAAAGGAATAAACAAATACAGGCAAAAGTTTTTTTTAAGAAACAAAGTTTAGGTACAGATCGGTTAAAAATAGTAAAGTTCTTAGAAGTTTAATGTTGTTTCGTTTGAAAATCATGAGTGTCATGAACCCACGGTTAGAGATCGTACATCATTGAATTAATATTCCATATTACACAAATTAGAAAACACGGTGTTGTAAAGTAATAAACGTTCGGGAAGGGAACAAACTTGTATATAAAATGTATATAAACAAGGCAACGTGTATATAAAATGTATATAAACAAGGCAACGTGTATATCAATGTATATAATTGGCTAAGTGTTTTTTTTGTTAGTTTAAGTTCTTGAAATCTATCTGAATTGCTTTCGTACTAAAGTGGTAAAAAATTAAATAAATTAGGGAAAAACAGTAGAACATCATTAAAAGAATAAATTCCAAACTACAAGGTATATGTTACTAGATACTTGATTTTTCGAAGGATTATCTAAGGAAGGTTTAATAATAAAATTTTGTATATGCTATAGGTATTTACCATAGAGACAGTATTGGAACATGTTTTGTTTTTAATCGGGACTATCCCACTCTAAATAGTAGTATGCGGATAATAAATAAACTATCGTGGGTAAAGACACTTCAGAGGAAACAAGTGAATAGCATCATATGTTCAAATTATCGTTTTAAATAAAAAATAACGAAGAATTTTTAAAGTGAAATCCTTGTCAAATTTAACAGAATAATCTCTCGAACAAAGAACATTTAAATGTTTAGCTTCAATTAAGTTTTTTTTCATAAGAATGTAGGAATGATTTCGGCAATAAATTTACATGAATGAATAACAGTATAATGGACTTCAGGATAGAAAAGATAAATAAGTTTTTTTTTTTGGAAACATCTGTGGAAAATTATTAAAACATAAAATTAAAAAGTAAACCACTACAGTTAAATCGAGATTGTCATTTAGTAACAAAATAAATAGTGAATAGAATCCAATTATTAATGTCTTACTTGTAATGAAGGAAAGGGTTATAAAAATTATAAGAAATTGTCTTCTTCTTTTTTTTCTTGTATTACATAATATGTCAACGTGATCGTTGTTAAGAAATTATATCATATTAGATATTGAGTTAATAGACACAAGAAATGTACTACGGATACATAGGTACCCGCGTATACAATTCTGGTTTCAAACCGTTATAGGAATGCCTTCCTCAGAATTAGGGCAAGAAGTAGTGGGATTGTTAAGATGTGAAATCTTGAACAAAAAAAAAAGGAATTGTGATATAGGAAAGAATTGGAATTAGAGAATTAACCCCTCAAGTAAGCTTTAGGTAATTGTAAATTCGTATAGTTTTGACATAGCTAATTTAGAAAAATGTCATGGCGCCCTTTAAAGTTAAATACAATGGAATTTTTTTTAAACATAATAATAGTAAAGTAAACAAAAGTTAAAAAAGTTATGAACAGGAAAGTTGAGATTAAACTGAGACGTATAGTGAAAAGTTATTAGTAAAAAAAGTTATCATCGTATAATATTGTTAAATTAAGAAGTAAATAAATAATAGACATGGAATTTTTTAAAAAAGAAATTTTCAAATAATCAGTCAAACAGGTAAAAGTTTTAAATTTTTGAAGTTGTAGTAAGAAGCAACGTCGTTAGCAATTCAATTATGATTCGAATTTATTTTATTTTTTTTTAAATATGTATATAAATTGTTAGCTTATAACATGTAATGTTAAAGGTAAACACACGAATTGAATACTTAGGTATTTGAGCGACTTAGTCAGTGTGTATAATGCATCGTATAGCGGTGTTATTAAACCTGTGTTATTAAAATTTGGAAACGATTCTTGTTAAATATAAAGTAACCTTTAAAGAAAGATTTTATAGAAATTGTAGTAACATAAATTTTAAAATAATTAATGAAGTTCTGTTTTTTTGGATATTGTGTTATTTTTATGTGTTTTTTTTGCCGAAGCACAGGCATTTGAGGAAGGAAATTTCTCATTTGTGTTGGTGAACTAAGGCAAGGTTACGGTTCTCTGAACGTAACGGTGTGGCCACACGGAGATAGACGTTTGCAAACGTATCTCTTGAAAACACGAGAGGATTATAGTATAGCCTGATAATTATACGACGCTATAGGAGAGATCCTTATAATATGCCAAACGCTATAGGAGGTATCCTTATAATATGACCGACGCTATAGGAGGCGTATCCTGAGAATTACACGGAGAGGAAAACAGAAAAACAGAACAGAGTATGGAAATTAGTTCACCAGTAGGAAAAGAAATTGGTTACGAATTATAATAACACAGTAAATTTAAACACGAGGTGCATGTATTGTATTGTCCTCTACATAAGGGTTTAAAATGCGAATATGTATCATTTTCATTTGATTACATGACTTAGTCAGCATTATTGTCCATCATTGGATGACCTTAATAAAAAATTGTAAATTTATTCACGAGGTACATGTATTGTATTGTCTTTTATATATAACCCAAGGACGTCATGAACCCTAGTGGTTAGTACGAGGTTATAACGCATATAACTTAACTTTTGTTATTAGAGAAGTATACAATTCCTTTCTTAATGGATCGTCATCACAAGTGTTGACAATCCGGGACGCCGGTATGTCTCCACGTGAAGACTTGTTGTCATTATTTTTATTATGAAAAAAAGAGGTAACTCACCTTACACTAGTGAAATTACTGATGCGATATTTAGTTCATTTATTGTAATGACTATTATTGGTAGTAATAATTTATTACTTTCTCCTAGTGCGTAGCCACTTAGGTTGTTTTTTTTAAAAAAAAAAAAAAAATGTTTTTTAAATTTATATATGAATATGGTTACATAAGTATATAAATTCGTCTAAGAAACACGACACGTTACACTGATTGAGGGCGTAGTTCAAGGAACCCTAAATTAGGCTAGGTTTTTCATTAAAAAAAACTGCGTTAGGTATTCAGTATCCTGCCCGGGACCGAAGTAGAGACCTAATTTCTATTTTCGTGGAACAATTTGCATTCTAAAAAGTACTTAATTTTAGATGCAATGAAAGAATATGCAAGCATATTCTTTTCTTTTCGTTGGCAAGAGACGGCATAAGAAAATTCTTGTACAAGTGGTAGGTATAAAGGCACCTAGCTCTCATCATACTGGGATAGGTCATTGGGTAGTAAGAAACTTAGGAACCTTATGGTTGTAAATAACCTTGTGTATATATTAATATAAGGTCATGTATAAATGGAAATATCATTTCAATTATAATTTTTTTTATTTTTTGTCCTTTTTTTTTTTTTCGGGTTTTTCAATCTCTTTCATTGTCGAATTATTCTCACATGTAGGTTAAATCGTTATAGTATTGGACATCTCACACGTTGCGATATAGGAGAAATTGGGGCGGTAAAACGTTCACAATCGGGTAGTTACCCACTCCTTAACGGGGTATGTCTCAATTCTAGCATATGTTGGAGTGAATTCACGATGAAAAGGCAATGTAATAATTATATTACCACATTTTTGTTATCAGAATAGGCCCAATAGACAACACTATTCGGTTCACATAGGTTGTGGTGGTATCGAATTTTAACCTTCTTCCGCGATCATATAACAACGGTTACTCGTTGTGTGGTATTATAGAGCTGTTACAAGTCCGATAGGATGGAACTTGGGTATCGACCTAACGTGTCATTCGGCTGTTAACTATAATCCAAAGCGTGATAGGATGGCTAAACTCCTTAGAATTAGAGCAGGAAGATTGTTGGAAACGCGAATTTCCGAACAATTAAAGTATATATGATTCCGGTGTTAGGAAGAAATTCGTTACTCAATTAAAAATTTTTTCCTCTTCTAATAACATTGTCGGTAGTATTAAATTTTCGTATTTTTTGGTAAAAATACGTGGCGTTGTTGTTATTTATTTTAATTTTTTTTTTTTCTTTCTTCTCTCCTTACGTAGTCAAACCCTGAGAGTTTAAGTTGAGTTGAAACAAACTCGAATTGAAAGTTATTTAACAAAATTGTACTCACACACATAGAGTTTTTGGTGGGTAAACAAATGTATATTCAAGTGTTTTAATTATGATAAATGTAATTAATTAAATTACTATATAAATATTTTGTAAACACGTAATTGATTACTTCGGTATCAATATGGTAAGCCAGCGTGTAAAGTCCTTGCCATATCAGGACGCAATTGTACGGTGTTTTGTAACTTGCTATATCACTGTATTCAAATAAGGAGTAGTACTTCTCGTAGTAAGAAGATTTAAGAGTATGCACCCAGTTGAGTAAATTAGCTCGGTAATGTCATAAAGTTATGTCATTCGGGTCGTATTGTTCTTATTAGAGAATAATGTAATTGCACTTATGGTCATTACGGTTCGTCTGGTTATTTTGGTGGGAACACCTAGAGGGTGTCCTATGTGGTTTCGTCGAACGCAAGTTCACCGTGAGGATTCCAAGGGATCTATCCGGTTGTCTATGTCGTTGCGGCAAGGGTATATTTCTAGTATACCAAGTACAGCGCTGTACGGGTCACCGAGGGTGAGTCGAGAAAACATGAGAGGATTCATATTATGCCTGAAAATTAATATTCATGATAGGTTTTGTAGCATTACCTTACAATTATATGCGAACATGAGAGGATGGTCGTTTATGCCTGATAATTAAATGCAAACCAGACAAACCATGACAAGCTGAGAGTGCGGGAAACTAACATTTGGGTTAGAATTGAATTGTGAAAATAGCATAAAGTATATAAAAACAAAGTTGTATAATTTTAAGAATTCTATTGTAAGACGCGAATATGAGTTGGTTTCGATCATTTCATGACATTGGTCAGCGTACAATATTCCATAACAGGAATAAAGTGTATAAAAACAAAGTTGTATAATTTTAAGAATTCTATTGTAAGACGCGAATATGAGTTGGTTTCGATCATTTCATGACATTGGTCAGCGTACAATATTCCATAACAGGAATAGGGTTGGAAATTTTTTGTCTAATTTTAAGATTTTTACATGGTAGTAATCCTTCTCGGAAGGGTCATGTTTTCCTTATTTCTTCATGCACCTTCGTTAGCGTGTCTTGTATCGCACTAGGTACGTCACATTTTTTTAATTTCTTGAGAGAGTTGGCAACCTTTGTTCAGTTATTGCTAGTTTTTTTTAGCTTGGCTCACAGGTAGTTAAAATTTTGTTGGCTCTTAGGTAGGGAGTGTTTAAATCCTGGTGAAGAGGTAGCTCTGTACCTCACATTGTGGCAACCATCGCATCACATGCTGTATGGAAGGTCGTGGTCCCCTGCATCAGCCTCGCTGCCTTTTCCCTTCATTTTTCAGGGGGAGGAGGGTAGTGTTATGAGTTGCCCATAAATCCTACGAACGGACTATACAAGCGGCAGGCAGCTGTGTGTCACGTGCTCAGTACATGTTCAGCATCGTATGATTATTGCTGTCCCTCTCAGGCTGGCAGAAGACATTACCATATATGGCCACACGGCGCGAAATCCAGCCAATGGCAGAAGACATTACCTTATAGGGCACGCGTTCGAGTCTTCCGTCTCGCTCATCACGGGCAGAGAGTTCCAGCCACCGATCGCCAAAGCAACAGACATATTTCAGACAACGGCGCGAGCGGTCGTACGCACTACTACGTACTGTCGGGCAGTATGCCACCCTTCGACGCGGCTAATTAAGTCTCCACCTACGAACCAAGTATGGCGCTATCACCACAGCCGCCTGTATAATCCTACTGCCGCCTACCATGGCAGCCCTGGCCGCGCACGGTTTTTAATCCGCCTACGTGCCGACGAGCCGAGTAATTCACAACGGCCGCCTACTTAATACCATGGCCGCCCAGACGCGCACGGCTTTTAATCCGCCTACATTGCCGATAGCCGCTTAATTCACCGTTATCACCCACCGGTTCGGTAAGCTGACCGAATCCGCCCACCATGACGCCGAGAAGCCGCCCTCTCCCGCCGAGCCGCCCAGGTTCTGCACACAGTCTATGAGCTTTGCTCTAGACCTCTCCACTTCGTAGGGAAGCTGCCTGCATCCGTACGACGCCACGTGAGATTCTAACCCTCTTATAGTCTTTCCGAGCCTAAATTCCGTAGTATTTCTAGTGCCTCACTCTCTCTAATGCTAGGCCTTAAACAGCTTACCTGGTTGCCTGTACTGTTCACCCTTGCATTATTGAATACATTTGAATTGTGCCCAAACCTTGTTTCATTGGAGTCAACCATCGACAGCCTCGGAGGAGCCCTACGACCCTGAGCTGAGCCTTCCAAGCCGAGGCATATTGCCCCCGGGGGGCCTGCTTAACACTTGTCCCCCCCCAGGAGGGACATATTTCTGGAGACCAGAAGTATAACACTGGACCCTACGTGGCTTCAGTATCACCCTGGCCCCAGGAAGTATGACAATATCCGCAATCAAATAGATTAGATCATACTAGTATTAAAAATGATATTAGGATTAAATTTAAAACTAGGATCAGAAAAATTTTGAAATGCAATCTATCTGCTAAAAATTTAGTAAAGGCGATAAATACTTGGGCAATACCTCTATTAACTTACTCATTTGGCATAATTAAATGGTCTAATACAGATTTAGATAGCTTAGAACGATTAATTAGAACTACATTAACTAAATTTCATTGCCATCATCCAAACTCAGCTATAGAACGTATTAATTTACCCAGAAATTTAGGAGGTAGAGGTATAGTCAAAATAACATCTTTAAAACATAATCAGGTAGAAATGCTAAGAAATTTTTTCCATAGGAAAGCTGATAGTTCAGAAATGCACAAAATAATATGCAAGGCAGATAGAAATATTTCACCATTAAATTTATACGACGAGAATGCCAGCATTCTTATAAATACCAACCAGGAATTATTAGATTCCTGGTCAAATAAAATTCTTCACGCAAAACACTTCAATTATCTCAACCAAACATATGTTGACAAATTTTCGTCAAACAAATGGTTGAGTATTGGAGAGTTGAGCGCAGAAATAGAAGGCTTTATGCTTGCCATACAAGATAGAGTCATTAATACTAAAAATTATAGGAAGCATATCATCAAAGATGCAAATCAAATTGATGATTTATGTAGAAAATGTTTGGCTTTTCCGGAAACTATAGAACATATTATCGGGATGTTCTGTATTAGCGCCGTCCGAGTATACATTTAGGCACAATCAAGTTTTAAAAATAATTCACCAAAGTTTGGTAATTAAACATAACTTGATTGACTGCCGTAATGTACCATATTATGAATATGAACCAAATTCATTTTTAGAAAATGAATTTTATAAAATTTATTATGATAAAACTATTCTGACAGACAGAACAATTAGTCATAATAGACCCGATATAGTTTTACATGACAAAATTAAGAAAATAACTTATATCATTGATGTCGCTATACCAAATTCTTGTAATATTCAGAAAACTGTTTCTGAAAAAATAAGAAAATATACAGATTTAGGAAATGAAATTAAAAGAATTTGGCATTCTCAGACTATAAAAATATTACCATTTGTTATTTCGGCTACTGGCATTATACCTAGCTCTCTCATTCAAAATTTAGGCGTATTAGATTTGTCAAAAAATTTGTACATAAAAATGCAAAAGTCGGTCATTTTAAATACATGTAGGATTACGAAAGATTTTTTAAATATTTATATTGAGGGATCAGTAGGATTTATCGGACCAGTTAGGATTTCATCAGAGCCGAACCCTCTGATATGAAAATATCTGGAGTCGGTGAAATATTTTCCCATTATGTTTCTGGTGGATTGACGTATTGTTCTTGTATTGTTTTATTCTTATATAGTGCAATTACATTGCGTTAATTTACTAGATATTCATTTGTGGAAAAGTGTGTGGAAGGGTTTAGTCTTTCATTTGGGAAAGATTCAACCCGGACATGAAATCTGGAGCACCGTAAAAATAAAATAATAAAAGTTTATTCCAGAATGTATGCAGGGGTAGTGCAATGCAATACATTCCATATTTTGAAACAAAAAATGGGTTAATGTTAAAAATAAAGTAAATAACAACATATAAATAAATTAAAAAAAAAAAAAAAAAAACGAATAAGCATGAACAACATGAGAAAAATAATAATAAACAGTAAAATTAATTCATGCAGCTGTTTACGGAGGGTATTTTATCGTCTCCCGTCTCCAGAGGGCCATCCGGGGGGACTCCAACCAGGTAGTCATGGCGGTGATGATTGCATTCTTCGATTGGCGTAGTCTGCGCCATAAACTACCCATGCGGTGGCGGAGAAGTGCTCGGAAAGTGTGCACTCGTCCCTCCAGGAACATTTCCGTAGCACTGCAGTATCTCGGTAGGCGGAAAAGTTGACGGTATGCGTTGTTGTAAGCAACCTTTAACTTGTTCCATTGGGATGCAGTGTAGTCAACCCACAGTTCTGATGTATACAGCGAGGTACAGAAAGCGTTGAACAATATTCTTTTTACTTTTGGGCTGCATAGGTAAAAACGTCTTGACAGCATACCCGCTCTAACAGATATCGCTCTTCTCTGCCTTTCCATATCCTCGATATCCTTAAGGTCGTCTGTGATGATGTGTCCCAGGTACTTAACGCTGTGATAAACATTCATTTTCCTGTCATCTAACCATACTGAGGGTGTTTGAATGGTTTCGTTTTTGTTTTTAAAAACCATAACTACTGACTTGGTAGTATTATATAACAGGTTATGGTTTTTTGCAAAGTTTTCACAAATTCTTAGTAACTTCTGTAATGCGCTTAGTGACGGTGCAAGAAGAACCATGTCATCTGCGTAATTAATGTTGTTCACACATACTCCATGTATATGGCATCCTATTTTCGTGGCAATAAGTTTTTTAATAAGATCATCGGTATACAGATTGAACAGAACCGGAGACATGCTTCCTCCTTGCCTTACGCCACTTTTTAAATAGAATGGATTAGACAGCTCCCCAGACCATTTCACAATATTTTCTTGTTGCGTGTGCCAAATTGAAAGAATCGCTATTACATCTTCCGGAACTGCTCTTTTCCTTAGTTTTTCCCACAGTTTATTATGACGTACACGGTCAAACGCCTTGCTTAGATCTAGAAAGCAGGTATAGATTGGCGTTTTCCTTAGTTTATAATAGCTGATGGTTTCTTTTAGGGAATATATTGCCATAGATGTTGACAGTGCAGGTTTGAATCCGAACTGGTTATCTTCTGTTTTTAGATGGTCTGTTACAACAACGGATAAAATTTTTTCAAATAATCTCGCCACGGCGGTTGAGAGTGAAATTGGTCGGTAGTTATTGATCACGGATGGATCAAGATTTGTTGATTTAATTATGGGAATAATTACCGTTTTTGTCATTTCATTCGGGATGTGCCTGTAACGCAAAATATTTGAGAATAGTTTTGCTAGGATGAAATGAATCGCTGGTCCAGCATACTTAATGTGTTCAAGAGCTTTTGAGTCATGTCCGGTGGCTTTTCCTGCTGCCATTTCTCTTAAAGCTTTTTCAACCATACACGGAGTAATACTGATAGCGGTGGTACTACATTCAGTTTTCAAGCAAAAATTTATATCCAGAGATTTTTCTGCCGCTTCTTCACCCGCCATAGAGAGGAAATTACGAAATTAATTGGCGATATTTTCCTTTCCTCTTACTCCATTAACACAGAGAGGAGTTTTCATATTCGTTTTCAATTCTGAAGATGTTTTTTGCCAAAATTTATGAAAATCTTTATTTATTAGTGAGGTGGCAATACCATCCATTCGCTTTTGTATTTCTGTCTGTTGACATTTTTTCCGAGCTACTTTGAAAATCGTTCGGTATTTCTTCCTGTCTTCGGCAACCGGCCCTGAGAGCGGTTAAAAGTTTTAAAAATGGTTCACCTTACGTTTTCTTTAATTAAAATTACTAGTAATGAAAATAACTAAAACACACACTAATTATATTAAGCAATTGTATTGTAAACGTAATTGTCATCTCACTTTTTCGTCGTTTAATTAACACGATATAATAAATAAAAAATAACCAAAGTTTCGTAATTTTTTTTCGAATTGGGGTCGTAAACTTTGGATTCACAAAGGTGTGAGTACATTTGAATTATTTTACGCAATTTGAATGATTAAATATAAAGCGTGGTATTTTCTCTTTTTAATACCGTTTAGATCATATTTCTAACCATGATATTAAGGGAGAAACAATGATTTCTATGTGACTTATACGAGTTGTTCCGAAAACCGAACAAATTACCCTGCGGGTTTAACAATTCCCTTGAAGCATTTATGAATATTTATCCTACGCTTGAGGAGATATTGATTCTTAATAATTTCATAAAGTTTCCTTCGCAAAACTTATGATCTAAATCTAAAATAAAACTTTTGTGTTATAGAAACATGAAAAGTTCGACTTCGATTAATCACGGAATTTAGTAGATGGATATTTCTAATAACTATTGTAGAAACGATTAAAAATATTCACCGATAAAGACCATGAATGGTAGCACTGTTTAGGGAATATTGCGAGGCAAAAGGAAAATGGGCGGAGGAAGAGAAATGGAAGTGAAGGTTAGAAATATTCTGGCTATTCAGGCCTGATTACAGAACACATCAAGTGATAGAAGATATAATATATATTATCTTCAATTTATTGGTATTAACTTTAGCGTCAATTTACTAGAATTAATTATTATTTTTACGACCGGATATCAGAAGGACGCTGGTTTAAGTCCCGTCGGCGGCATTTATCTTTTCTCGGGAGATTTTTTCAATGTTGATGAGTGTTTCTGGCTAATAATTATTGCTTATAATAATTGTTACCCTTTGTGCTATGCATAAAAATCTTGTCTTAAACATTAGTTTACCAATTAAAAATAATAATTAATATTTGACAAGTTAAAGTATTCCACCAAAAAATGTATACATAATTTGTCTCGACGCCATCTAGAGGGAGAGTTAGCACTTATAATGCATTTCTCACAAAAAATAAAGTTGGTTGTTTTCAGGTGAAAAATGTAATAAGCAGTAATTGTTGAATGAAACACTAGTATATATTGAATTATTTGGCGGGTGGGAGATAAGCCGACGTAGCTCAGTTGGTAGAGTAGTTGACCGGATATCAGAAGGACGCGGGTTCAAGTCCCGTCGGCGGCATTTATCTTTTCTCGGGAGATTTTTTCAATGTTGATGAGTGTTTCTGGCTAATAATTATTGCTTATAATAATAATTACTAGAATTAACTTCAAATTCAAATTGTTAGGATTTATTTATTGACACATCAACTGATAAGAGCTATAATACATTATTTTAAATTTATTATGATAAATTTATGAAAACTTCAAGTGATAAAAGATATGATATTATCTTCAATTTATTAGATTAACTTTAACTAAAATGTATGATGATTAATTTATTAAAACGTCAAAGTATAGGTACTATATTATCTTCAATTTATTAGGATTAACTTTAACTACAATTTATAATGATTCATTTTTTAAAACATCAAGGTTTAATATTTTATCTTCAATTAATTAGGATTTATATATTAACACTAATAAAAGGTTTAATATATTAGATATCTTCAATTTATTATGATAAATTTATTAAAACGTCAAGTGATAAAACGTATAATCTTCAATTTGTTAGGATTGACTTAAACTTCAAATTATTAGGAATAATTTATAAACACGTTAAGATATGGGAAGTATAATATTATATTATCATCAATTTATTAGGATTCATTTATTAAACGTTAAGTGATAATAGTTACATATATAATATATATTATTCAATATATTAGGTTTAATTTATTAACACTTGGTGTAATATAATATTATCTTTAATTTATGAACGTCTAGTTATAATATTATGTTATATTCAATTTATGAGGATTCATTTTTTTTAAAGCCTGTTAACCATATTTGATTATTTAATCATTGAAGAAAAATTGTTAACATCACCTTCTTCAATTATATCCATAATTTTATTTGCCAGGCTTGCGAATATTTTTGTATAATAACAGGACGGAGTTGTTATTTTTAGATTTTCAAAATCCCTTTGTATTTACCATTGACCCTTTTATAACATCAGAAGAAAACACAAAATTTAATTAATTTCTTCAGGTGGGGCGACTTAATTTACGTTTTTTTTTAATCTTACTAGAACTCCGCACAAAGCGCCATTCAATTAACGTTTTATTATTATTATTTATGGTGGCTGGTGTTGGACTAATGTTTAGACTCTTGCAACTATATCGTTAAAACAAACAGTCGCAAATTTATGTCCTAGACGAGAAGCGCTTGTAACTCAAAATCACTCCAGCGCGCATCTATTTCTAGATGCCACAATTATTTCCAAAAAAAATGCAAACTCTAGAAAAGATTTATAGTGTCCTCTGGGTACTTGAAAAGTTATTTTATACAAACTCAAGTCAGTTGACAGCACCGGAAAAGAAAGTTTAAACGTGCTGAATATGATTGCTTGTAACTTTCAATGTACAGTCTGATTCAACGTGGTTTCCATTTCGCAACTCAAACATTATTTTTTTCACGTTTCTCATATTTTGGGGAAAGTATTCATAATATTCCTTTTGACAAATCGCACCTCCAAAGCGATTGCCCGGAGCCATCAAGATCCAAGATAATGCGTTTCTTGATATCACTCCGTACACAGAGTGCTGTGATGCCTCATCTTCATTTCTGTCAGACGTCTGCCTTTGTGAGGACAAGTACGAGTGGAATCTCAGAAAGCTAAGAATAAAATCGTATACTGTAAGTGGGAGAAAAAAAACCGTCAAGTGTGGAATACTATAAGGTGAGAATAGTGGATGATTTTTTTAAAGTATTTTTTGTGAAATATCATCCTTAAAGTGATTTCTTCCACTTCCTTTAAGTTTCATCTTACTTTAATCAGTTTTATCAAACTAAATTTAAGTCGATGTTTTTAAATGGACTCATTCATTTATAACATCTGCTTTTACATAATATATGTGGGATGTGAACTTTTTGTTTTATTCACATTAATAGAATAAAAATTATTTAAGATAATTTTTGCAAGTGTCGTATAACAATGGATGGTAATTTATTTTTATTACGTTAAATTTATAGAACAGTATTTAAATTTTAATTTTTTTATATATTCAGTAAGATTATTATTTAATTTATGAAAACAGTTTTTTTATAAACAAGTTCTGCTATTTAATTAGTAGAGTGAGAGCTGTGTCGCATTTTGAAGGCATTATAAATTAGTTAGGCCACTTTCAGACCAAATATTTATAATATTTCTAGGTACTTGTGATGAAAAACTAATAGATTTTATTTCCATCTTACTGATTTCCGAATAAAATAACGAAGATTATTAATGGTTATTACCATTTTAAGGTTTCTTAATTGTGCGTTATAATAATAATAGCAGAATTTTTTTTTTTAAATATATTTATTTTTAAATATATATTAATAATATTATTTAATGAAAACAAAAAACTTTGTAAACACCACTATATTGTTAACATTATCGGTATGTTTCAAAAACAATATTTTCTTCGTCAGGGGGATTAATGTAAAAATAACAAAAGACAAACAAGTATACACAAATAAAACATTAACAAAATATTAAAAGAGAGTGAGAGTTACTTGAAAAATATCGTAAAAAAAAATTATTTAAAATAAAATATAAAAATTATTTTACGATGCGTAAAAATTGCATTTTCAAAATGAAAGACTTTTAAACCAAACAAAAAAAACAGGAAGTCTAAATAACAAAATGGATTATTTTTAATTTAAGTATTAATACTTTCATTTGTAATAATGATAATCGTATTGGTCTTGATGAAATTTACCACCATTTGAAATCGAAACGTATTGCTTGAAATAGGTCGATTCGTAATGTATTCGGTTTCCTTATCTAAATTGCCTGGTACTCAAAAATCTTCCTCTTTCTAATCTCTTTTTCATCCTCAATCTATTCAGAACAGATTATTACATAGTTTCACTATCTCCAGGCAGTTAGTAAAAAATTGATTTTAATAATATCATTCATTACTTCGGTACTTTCATGAATAATATCAGAATTCGTAAAATATGTAATCATTATCAAAAAATAATTTTGAAGATGGATGCCGCAGCGCCAAGTTTCCACTATTCGAGCACCCTGTATTCTACCACCCTTCACACTCGTACTTTATAAGAGCATTTCGCTCATTCTCAAGCCAAACGATGTCTATACGGCGCTTTTACGTCTTCCCTCGGAGCCAATCCTCGATATGATTGGACGAATGTTCCGGGAATGTTTCGATTGCTTTTAAGGAAGAAATTTATTCCATCTCCTCCACCAATAATATTATCGTCATCTGAACTTAAGTGTCGAATTTTTCTGGTCTGAATTTTTTTGAAGTAAAGACAATATTGTGGAAGAAAATTTAAGAAAATATCGCTACGGTTAGGTGATAGGTTTAGGAAAGTTAACCAGACACGTTACGTCATGCTGCGGATGTAACTATTGACAGGTCATCGCCATCATTATGGCGTGAGTAAGTAAATTTATAAAATCATTAAATGTCTATTTTATAGGTCACCCTAAGTGGTTCGCTACGTTTAGTTACTTAGCAGGGGTGCCCGGGTTCATGGGTGAGTTTGGTGTCTGCCTACCTGGTGCGCGGCAGGCCGGATCGATAGCGACTGGTTAAGAGGCCGGTATTCGAATTTCTACCGATTTCTTGAAAACCTCCCTTAAACGTTTGAAGTTTAGCTCTTAAAAAAATATATGTATTCTTGAGGATAATATCTAGACATTAGTCGCGCCCAAACACAAATTATATAAAATTCCCTCGATAGAAAAAAATCGCAAATTATGCTCCAAAAATTTTATAAACACGTTTGTTTCAGTTATTTTACAAGTTATATGTATGAAAAAATTCACAGCGTTTTTTTAAATGCTGTTTAAGACAAGTATTAGATTTTCGCTCTATTTTAAACGAGTCGTGTTCTATTAAAGATTTTCATGATTTTTGCATCGATTTTATCGTTGTAAATGTTAGCGCGCTCTTCTAACATTCGTAATTTCATATCTCTCCGTCTTCTTCTTTTTGGAGCCGGGAACGGAGCCTTAAAGAGATATTTTGACTTCTCCAGCCAGAATCCCTCTACCCATCGCCTTGCATCGCAGTTGTAAGGATGGATTCATACGTCCGCACTCCTGGAAATACTGACCCCCAGATTCCTACCCAACCCTCATACCTTCATCCCAGAACTTTCTCTTCTTCCTTTCTATAAAAAATCCCTCCACACATAAGTATCCCCTAATATGACAGATGTAGGTCCTGGGGGAAATTATGTTCCTCAGTCCATCTTGTGTTGACAATTTGTGGTGTTATTCCATTATAATATTATATTTAAACAATTTACAGCTTTTAACAAATCAAAATTATTTACATAAATTTTCCCACCTCCGTTACGGTGTTGAATGTAATAAACTCATGGTGTTCCACCCCTGTTAAACCCCTTCCCCCACACATTACTTAATTTTTTTTAACCTTTAACTGCTGACGTTATTTTTTTTACGTATTCTCAGACTCCGATAGTAAAAATAAAAACAATAACATTAAGTATAAAGTACCTTTCTAGAAATAATACCAATTTGCAGTCTGTAATTGGTTTAACCACAGTTTGATGACGCCTTCAGTAGCAAAACAGCTGTCATGCGTAATAATAATTGCATAACCGAACTCGTTTATAAATAAACTGTTTTTATAAATTATATAATAACATAATTGAATATATTATAAAAGAAATAATACTTTTAATAGAGTTCCACATATAGATAACAATAAATAAAAATGTTTATTTAACAAAATCCTACTTACATTATTTATTAATAATATTTATTGATTAAACTTTATGCATATAATTATAATAAAAGTCCACGCTACATTTAGTGTATAGTAAATTAAATTAAATCCATTAGAACGACCAACATTCATTGATTCATACAATGTCTCTACGTCTCGTCCAATTTTGAAGTTTACGAGTTCGTTTCCCCAATCAAATGCAAATTCAGACATGAATATTTTTCTATCTGCTTTACGTAGATACGAACAGATTAGTTTCTATTGAAACTATTTGCTAGCATTAAGCCTTTATACAAAGATTTCTCTAGAATCAGACGGTTGTGAGGTTCACAGTAATTGATCAATCAGGATAGTACTGCCTACTGAAATTATCAATTAAAAAACAATTATCTATGTAAGTGCTTGTAATTTTCTCTCTGAAGATACCATCGTAGGGATGAATAAATGAATACGTAATTTTGGCTTTACATTTCTCGTTGTATTATTAGCGAATGATAGATGGCTGCGGAAGTCAAAGAAGAACTTCTCAAAATAAGGATAATAATTTAGTCCGCGCCTACTATTTTACCTTTTTCCTATTATTCCTTTTAACTTTTTTTCTTCATTAAATTATCCATAAGCCGTCGCATTTTTAGGCATGTATTATGGAAATCACACTTCATTTCAACAATTACCAAAAGACACAACTATTTACGTACACAAAATCGGTTATTAGGTTCTTGGTTTAGGTAAATTAGGTAATGCTTGCTTATTTAGTTTGAAACAAAACTTCGCAAATGTCAAATCCATACAAAAATGGCGCTAATGGAATTTTTTAACTTTGATTAAGTGAAAATCGAATTTTAATGCATATTTTTTCATCTATCCCTACTGTACCATATGATTATTTTGGTGATTAAGTTTCGTCTCAAAATCTAAGCCTATTAAAAGTGTTGCGGATTATTTACGTTTTTTTTGCCATCCCAAACAAAGCATCGTCGTACAAAGGCAATGTTCTAAACTTGATAAAATACTTGATAGAAAGAAGGAAAACATAAAATTTTATGCAGAAAACATTCTATTCAAGAAATTTTAAAGAATTAAGGATTTAAAAAAAAATCTTTATTTAAGGAATTCTAAAAGTTTGAGAAAGTCGATTTTTGTTTAACCCGCCATTGGTGACGTCTATGTCTGTGAGACCGGGTAATTCGAAAAAGTGTAATATTTTTTTTACCATTCATCGAATCATACTGCTATTTCGAGTAGCTGCCTTATTCCACACCCCCTACCACCAGTCTACCCCGCGACAGCGACGCGGGCGCACCTCATGGAGTTTTGGCGCCAACCCGGTGCGGGAGACCGGCATCACCAACTAAATAAGTCAAATGGTTATTGTGTAATTTATAAGATAAATTAAAAATAAACATAAGTATTGTCATTTATGTTTTTTATTTTCTGTTTCAAATGTCATAAGACTGAAGAAGACTGATTTTGTCCTTAAATATTTAAGATTGTTGGGTTTAAATAAATATTGTTCAAATATCTCATAATTTTAATACAACTAAAGATATTGTGTTATGTTAATAAAAGAGAATTGATTTAAGGAATACCTATGTTTTATTGATAGAAAAACATATCATTTTTTAAACTCTTCAATGAAAAGTAGCATGAACAGTAAATTATTGAAAATTTGGTGGTCAAAAACCCCGGTGCGTGAGACCGGGGTCACCAACGATGTAAGTCAAATTCACGTCACCAATTGCGGGTTAATATAATTCGGGTTCACTGTAAGTGTGAAAATGTATCAAATGAAGAATTTAATGATGCGATCCCACCTCATGCATTCTGCGATATATTTCATAGAATATTCGTAATATTTCAGTGATAACAGTCTATTTATTCCTAAGCCACAGAACTCTTGATAGAAACAGATACCATTTTGTTATTTTAATTATAGAGTAGAGCCTTGTAAACGGCAGGTTACACCGCAGGTATATGGTTGGTTTTATAAAAAATATATAAAATAGAAATAAAGCAAGTGTGAACTTGTGACATTTCCTTTCAACTTTCAAAATGTTCATTCTATGAAATAGATCCATTCCATGACAGATGATCCACCGACAGTATGCAGTCGTCTTCGGTAAAATACATACTTAACTAAGATATAACTAAGTGTCCCCGAAGGACTGTGCAGAGAGGATGTACCGCCTGATAACAAAAAAATAAAACAAATTTTCATTCTATTTCTGTACATATCAACGAATAAGTAGAAAAAATCGTAACTGTAAATAAATTCGTTTGATATCCATACCAACTTATTATAAAATGTATTTTTGAAGTCGATTTTAGGTTTGAAATTAGTAAATAACGCAGAAAAAATTATAACTTTATGATAATTATATTTTGGGGGGGGGGGGGGCGTCTATAGGGGGGGTCAAGTGTCGGGTCACCAATGGATCAGGTGGGATACCGGCTTAAAAGATGCGAGAGCCTTGTGAGTGAGTGAGTACCGAGCTATCGCGGGGACTAAAAAACAAAGAATTGTTTGAAATTTCATAATCTAATTTAACCCATTACCTCCATGATTTTATTTTTATTTTTATAAACTTGAATCATTATTATAACCCGATAGTATAGACTTAAAGGAGTGCCCAAAATCAGTTTTAGAATTTTCCGCCCCCCCACCCTTTCACCAGAGCTTCTAGAAAATTGATGCTCAAACGCAACGCTTGGAGGTAACCCCCCTAAGCAAAATGTATGTCAACTATGGGTAAAATGCAGTAAACTGTATGATTTATATTGATAATTTAAAATAAATAATTGCCATTGTTTATAATTCAATGAAAAAACAATTTATTAATGGAAAATACGCAAAATAACAAATAATTCAATATTAGAAAAAACATTAAAGAATGAGGAAAACTAACCAAATCTAACCAAATTATTCTCTAAGTGATACCGTTCGAAGCAGTCAAAATGAAGGGCGCGGTTGCAGGCCCGGCATCGATAGACCGTTGGATTTTTTTTACACAGAGCACAACGAATACGAGTTTCTCCACGATATGGCAAATGAAATTCTTGCATTCGAGGCACATGATTCCCATCTTCTGCGTCATGGCCTTCCTTTACACGAGATTCTCCGAATTCGGCATTGACCTGATTTGGAAAAGACAATAAAAGAGTACGGGTAACCTCCACACGGAATGCCTTCTGGGAAGGTTTTCTCTGTCGCCTAGTCATCTGGTTTCCCATAACATGCTCGTACTTCCTCAAGAAGCATTGCAACTTCCATCCATTTACAAGAGCGCTGCTGAGGCAAGATACAAATAAAGGCCAGTACCACTTCTTTGACCGAATGTTGACCCGATAATTTTGAATACCATTATCATGGAGGTCTACTCCACCCATTCCTAAATTATAATTTCGTATTGGCGCCGGGCAATCGATTTTTTTTTGTATGCTTCCTCCAAAACTTTGCCTTTTTTGTCTTTCTTCGATTTCTGCCAACGCTGCACTTGACTTACTGGCTCCATTCGATCATAGTTCGTGGCAACTGTTACTTCACGGTTGTCCTGCCAACGGCATACGAGGATTTGGTTTTCTACGTCTACCACCGCATCAAATTCACCTGTAATTATAAAAGCGGTGAGAGGTACACTTTGACTAGGTAAATGAACGCTATGCACAAGGGAAATAAATATAAAAGAAAATGTTACCTTTAGGCAATTGCTTTCCTGTCTTCAACTTTCCTGAAGCTTCAAGGTTAGGGAAGCGAACTGGTTTACATGTGCCAGTAGCGCACATTCTCTTATCCTTCAGGATACACATCAAATGGTGAGATGTGAAGAAATTGTCCATAAAAAGCTCATGGCGTGCGGGGAACTCTATATATTCCATCATAGACAGTACGACGGACGATCCCTGACCTAATTCGGGGTCGTATGTATCAGATGCTCCGGAATACGGCATTGCTTGGAACAGGTAGCCTTCGGAGGAAGCAAGACACCAAATCTTGTAGCCAAATTTGATTGGCTTATTCTGAATGTACATCTTGCAAGAATGTCGACCGAAATATGGCACCATTTGCTCGTCGATGGAAAGTTTTTGTGCAAAAACACCAAATTGAAGATATTTCACGTTCAGCATGTTGAACAATGGACGAACCTACAAGGAAAGATGGAACGATTAACTTTAGTCGAGAATAATAAATATAAAAAACTTTATGTTATGGCTACTATACCTTAGCCATTCTGTCGGTTTTATCTAGATTGTTGTTATCGCAAAAATGTATATAGCGCTTTATAAGCTCGAAACGTGGTCGTTTGATTCCCTTTTTGATGATGCTTACACCCAAGGTCGGGTCAGACGAATAATAATCTGTGGTAGATGGCAATGTATTGTAGCCGGTCAACACAAGAAAACCAAGAAAACGCTTCAATTCGTATATATCTAACTGGAATTCGGTATTGCTTTTAAATCGAGCGTATTTGATTGTACTCCCAAGAATAAACTGAAGCACTTCGTCATCAAAGAATAATGAAAACAATTGGAAAGCATTATAAGACTTCAACTTTTCGTACATATCTTTATGCACCACATTCAGCGGTTCAGGAACGCAACAGATATGGCTGGTGTTTCTTTTCAATGCCTTAGACCACTTTTGTTTATAATGAGACTTCTTTTTGTACTGTAGTTTTGATTTTTTGGCTAGTGGTGCATTTGCAATAGATATTCGCAAGGTGTTACGACTCGTACCAGATGATGTCGAAGGCTGATTCCAGTCAAGGTCATTAGCGAAATCATCTGGTTCATATCTCGAAAGTTATCCACCTCCGCATCTTCGTTAAATGCCATCAAACCATCGTCAATATGCTCTTCGTCCGTCTGTTCATCGACGTTCTCTGGAGGAATCACAACAACAGCGCGCACATTATTGTCATCACTTTCACAATCGCTAAAAGAGCGCTCCAACTCTGCTATCATTTCATCGTGATTTAATGGTTTCGTATTATAACGACGAATAAGAGTCGAAGAAGTAGGTATTTTCGACATGTTTGATCAAAATATACGAAAACCGCAGACAAACTATTAATTTTAATAAAAATCACTCACAAAAACACTAAAAAACCGTATTGTTTGAAGTAAAGTTAACCAAAAACGTATGTAAACACTGTGACAGCTAACCTCCAAACGTTGCGCGCAGGCATCAACTGATTTCAGTGACATCTAGCGGTCATCTTATGCATAAAATACTATGTTGAAACAGTGTTGCCAACCATTTAACCTTTTGATAACAATATGTGATTCACACATGTTTTATTTTTTTCTGTTTTAATTTTTTTTTTTTTATTTCAAAATGGGTCTATTTTCAGGGTTTTAGTAAAAAAATTATTAAAAATATAATAATTAATCAAATTTATAAAATGATGTTAATTATTGAAAGCTAACATACCAATCTGTAAGTGCTGCATAAAAACTTGGTGGGATTTAGCTTTATTCACAGTGAAAAAAAATCATACTTTTCATCTATTTTTTTGATGCCTATAGACATCGTCATGGAGGTAATGGGTTAATTTTGTACATTTTGACAAGCGCTATTTTTGATCTACCATCAAGCCCGTGATATTATAATATTATTCAGTAGAAGGTGGTTCCCGTGAGTGATTTGCCAGGAAATTCAACTCACTTGTAGTATAATATTACGCCATTACTGTAATCTGCCATCACCAGAAGCCATGGCTTTCTCACATTCTCATGCGTGTCGGCATACCTTTCAGAACGACTATGGACTATTGGAATATGTGAATTTACTGTTGGTACACCTGCAAGGAACTAAATTTGTTTCAATGGGATATGAAATGTGCTGGAGGGGAAAAGATGTATTCCTTTTAGAGTTTTGAAAAAAAAAACCGTTTTGAATATGGAAATGATCTTCCTCTGGTGACTTCTTTTATCGGAGGTTGGTTATCATCGGACTATCCTTCGTGTAGATTAAGAAGCCGTGAAAGAAATTAAATCCATTTCGCACACGAAATAATTTACAAGGATTGAGAAAATGTTCACGTCTGATTAAGTAAACATTGTTGAAAATATTCCTCTTATTTTTTTTTTAATTATAGAGTTATATCGAATTAAAACTTTAATAAATTTTTAAGTGAAATAATATAATAATAATGTAAGTGAAGTTTTGTGACTGTAGATATAATACGTAACCCATTTTGTCTCATTCTATCTATTACTATGTAAGATTTTAAAATCATACTCATACTTTTTCACTTTTCCTTTATTTTATATTTTGTCTCTTTCTGTATGTATATATGAGGGGTATAGTATCAAAGGTAGCATTCTCCAAAATGTGTTATTTTGAGAAAACCAAAAAAAACGTTTCATTTCAACAATTCTCACGCATTTATAAGTTAATAATTTTATTCAAAAAGGGAAACTGCTTATATATTATAATTTCCAAAGAAGACTTTTTTTATTGTATTGATTAATTAGTTGTTATAACGGATTTAATTTTGGACAATGCTGCATTTGATACTCACCTATGTATAATGCTGCTTTTGTTTCTTACACGTGTGGAGAAATCTGACTTTGATACTGACAAATAAATATGACGTCACCAATAATGGATTGACAAAATCACAGGGAAGTTCGTGAGTATTATTATATTATTGTGATTTTAATGTCAATATAATTAAAATAAAAGTAGGTTTTCATAGAATAGGTTTGAAAAAAAAACTCTCCACAATAAATACGTTTCCAATTTTTTAATACAATAAACATTTCCTTATTACAAGATGAATTATGAACTATGTCCACAAACTGACTTCATTGGTATGTTCACTCGGTGAATAAAGTTTTTTTTTTCATAGCTTCACACCGGAGGCCCTGAGGAAAAGAATTACCTTCAGGGCCTATGTCATCTTTGGGATGCTGTGTGGACTGTGGAGGGTCTTTTTAGGAAAAGAAGGAGAGGAAGTTCTGAGAAGGAAAGGGGTATTAGTGGTGGGTAGTAATCTGGGGGTCAATAGGTCCAGGAGTGACGGACCGTGACGGATCCATCCCTCGCACTGCGGTGCAAGACGCTGTTTCGGGAGAGTACGACTGGAGAAGTCAAATGGGCTCCTTCAACCATTCTCTCCCGATCCGGCCTGCTATGCAGCTGGTGGGCAGAAGCATTCGCCGCCAAGACCCGTACAAACCTCACCCCACGAACCCGGGCACCCCGGTTAAGTCACCAAACGTGGTGAACCACTTGGGGTGACCTCTGGCAGAGGTGTTGATTATGAAATAAATGGTTCCCGGGGCGGCGGTAGCCATACCCGCCTCTCATATTGTATATAATGTACTGAAATAATATGGAATTTGAGAGGCGCGTATGGGTACCGCTGCCCCGGGAACCATTTATCGTATTTATAACCAACACCTCTGCCATAGGTCACCCCAAGTGGTTCGCAACATTTGGTGACTTAGCAGGGGTGCCCGGGTTCATGGGGCGAGGCTTGTCCGGATCTTGGCGGCGGATGAGTCTGCCCACCAGAATGGTTGAGGGAGTCCCTTTGACTTCTCCAGCTGTAGTCTCTCGGAACATCGCAGTGGGAGGAATAGATTCAGACGTCCATCACTTCTGGACACACTGACCCCCAGATTCCTAGCCACACCTAATACCCTTTTCCTTCCCAGAACTTCCTCTTTTTTTCCTAAAAAGACACTCCACCCAGTATCCCCAAAGATGACATAGGCTCAGGGGGGAATATTTTCCTCAGGGTCTCCTGTGTGGCACTAATGTAAAAAAAAAAACAATATTAAAAGTGGAGATTTAAAAAAAAAAGAAGAATAATAATGAACGCTTATTATTTGGAATTAGAATCAAAATTAAATGTCTTAAAACTCACAAATTTTCAACACAAAACAGGTATTTCGCAATGTTAAGGTACATGAAAGGCTATGAATTCTAGGTTTAGTAAAAAAAAGTAAAACGTGTTTATGCCTATGAATTTAATTTAATAATTCTAATTAACACTTAAAAATATCTTTTGCCACTCCACATAAATAAACGGAATTTTATGACAGCTCATCTTTGAATTTTGGCTACTTTTGCTTTCAATTTTTCGGGATTCATTGACTTCTTCCTTGCGTTTTTCTTGAGCACGGATGAAGGGTGATAGTCCATAATCACATTTGCACTTCGTTTTTATTTCTATATTCACTTCGAACTATTTAAAACAGTAAAATTTGAGTGACAGATTCAACACACAACTAACAATTTTGTATGGGCGGCCATTTTGTCACGTGATCAAATAGAGGCTTACCATTGGTCAAATTGGAGAATGCTGGGTTTGTTTCTTAAGTGCATTGGAGATTGCTGCATTTTGATACTAACGCAGTTTTTAAAATGGATTTTTAATGATAAAGAGCTGGTTTTAATGCCAAATAACTGCTTTTCTAGGTTAAAGATTGAATTATTAACAAAGTTGCATCATTAGTCCATTTTTGAAAAAAAGTGGAGAATGCTGCATTTGATACTATACACCTCATATAAGCTCGCACAGTATATTTAAGTTTCATTTCTCACCCCCAAAAATAAAAATTCCTCCACGTAAAGTTTCATATAAAATCCATTGTAATTATGCTAGAATCAGTAAACGCATTGTTTAGAAACTCTGTCAATAAATAATATCCAAGTCAATCCAATTTTTGATCACTTCATTGTTATACCCCGAAGATGCTTGTGTTAAGCGAAACCGGTTGGTATTATAAAAAAAATCCTGGTAACCAACAAAGTAATTGTTTTATTTCACTAATTATATCTGACCAAGTAAGAAGAAGTGGGTTTTTCTGTACAATATTGAAGATTTTTTCCTTCAGTTAAGGGTAGAAATTATAATAATTCATAAGATGTAAGGAACAAATTTAAAAACTCAGTGTGTTGATTTCAATTAGCCGTAAGCTAGCTACGAGTATGACAAAAACTCGTTTATTTTCTTCAATCTTTGAATACCTTAGCGGGGTTTAAAGCTCCATGGATACCATGAACGACACGTGCCTCCTGCTTACACCAGAAAATAGAATGAAAGGTACAAAAGGTTCTCAGTAAATGCGTCAAAGAAAAATATCAAGGTGAGTTCTGGCGAACATGGTAAGATCTGAAAACTGGAAGATGCAGTCGTAGCATGATTATTTCAATGCATTTTGTCAGGGGATTATGCAGTGTTTGTAAATTTATATGTAGTATCAATGTCTCTCAACAGATATCGTTAGAGTATGTTGTGTAGGTAGTAAAAGGTTTCTCAATGAGTGTCTTTGGTAGTATTACATGATAGAGACAAATGTCGGACGTTTGAGTCTAATAACACTGAAAAAACTTATTATTTTCCATTCTCTCTACAAGAATATGTGCCAAATAATTTAATTAACATAACAATTCATTCTAAAAATTGTGCAAATGACGGTACATGTAATACGGACTGCGCTAAGCTAAATCATAAATCTAGTATAAAATATCTTGGAATCTTAATATATAAAAATGTTAAATGGAAAGATCATATCAATCTCACTGTGGAAAGAATAAGAAAACTTATCTATGTATTCTATAACATACGAAATATTTTAAACAAGAAAACCATAAAAATTGTATATTTTGCATTAATTCAGTCTTTGTTACAGTACGGCATTATTGGGTGGGGAGGGGCCTTTAAAGCTTCCTTACAACCTATAATCATAATTCAAAGAATAATTATAAAAATCATCCTTAGGAAACCATACGACTTCCCTACTCTAGAGATATTTCGAGAATTTAATGTACCATCCATCACAGAATTGTATAAGAGAAACGCCTTATATCAAATTTATAAAGAGTATTTTATTAAAAAAATTCACCCCTCTGATAGCATAAGCAATAGATTTAAAACGAATGGCTTAATAGCCATCCCTATGCTTAGAACTACCACGGCTCAGCACCACTATCTGTATCTAGGTGTAAGATGGTACAATATATTATTATCCAAAAATAAAATTAGTGCAACTGAAACATTGAAATATGAACAATTAAAAAAACAAATTAAGTCCCTGAAATTGGATAATGATATATTGTACCCTTAATTTAATTTTATTTACCCTTCTTTAACTGTAATATTTAATATTTTAAAAAAAGTATTGATATATTGAATATTTAAAAAAAAAAAAAAAAAAGTATTGACCTTGTATAACTATTTTTTTCCTAAATTACGAAACTGTGTCAATTAATAATTGTATTCATCTCATAAGTTCTTTGAATATTGTTTAAACATTAATTAGAACATTATTATTATTTTATTTTTTGCGTGTGTATAAATACTCCTCCCATAAACACGAGCTCCTAGAGCTCAATTTATGGAGTAGTAGAATTTAAAAAAAAAAGTTGTATAATCCTTGCATATGTTATCATTTTTTTATTAATGTAAAAACAAAATGTCTTGAAATAAATTTAAAAAAAAAATATCCGATCTACAGGCGGGCATCTTCAGTAAGCGGTCTCTCTGCTGCATATTAACAAATGCAGAGCTGGGTGAGTATAAACGATTAACAGGTGTGTATGTAATACGTGTTATTTGGACTTTTGTTCCACAGAATGTCGATGAGGTTGAAATCACCTAAAATAATAAAAAAAAAATCACAAGAAAATTGTTAAATTAATCAAAAACTTCGCTGAAAATGCTTTCCATGTTTTCATTATATACTGGACTCTTGGAAAGGTAAAGAGAGCATCCTTTAGAATGGACGATAGTCCAGTTAGATATTCATTTTAAATACCATATGAAAATAAACAAGACGCTTAAAAAACACATTAAAATACGCAAGAAGAGTATAAATTAAACTGATCATCAGTTTAATTTAGGAACTTGCTTGTATTGAGCGAAACCAGTCGGTATTAAAAACATCGGGGTTATAAACAAAGTAATTGTTTTATTTCATTAAATATGTCAAACTACAAAGTGACTGCTTTGTACCAAGATAAATTAAAAAAAAAAAGAACAAACGATCAAAAAAAGAACTATATTAATTTGTAAAAATAGATGGACAATCTGACGTACTTTATTCGCAAACACGTGCGCAGATTTTTTAAATGATTTTATTTTAAACATTCCAAGATAATTTATTGATTTCTTTTATTGAATTTATAATAAGATTTGAAATGTGTGCTGTATAATAAAAAATTCTGTTTGAAAATTTAACAAATCTGCAAACGACAAACATTTTATTACAATATATATTTTTTTCAATAAATAACTTAACTAAGTAAAAAAACCAATCTTTCTAAAACAATTTATATTTTTTTTGTAGAAAAGAGTCGATACATCTAGAATTTGAGTTTAAAAAGAATATTTCTGATTGTATATCGTTATTTACTCTAAATATTTTCCTTTAATTTTGGTCTTTGAAATTGTTTCCTTGTAACAAGATAATTTTTTTGATGTTGTAAATAAATACTGTAAGCCCTAAGGATTTATATTTCCCGCTAGAGCTTTTGTTAAGCTCCCTCCATCCCCCCGTGGTACTGTGTCTCTACCTAGCGGAAACAGAATATAAAGAGCGCAGATCCTTTTTGCAAACATATTTGCTTACTACAAGAGAAGAGGACATGGTTCTACAGATCTCACTCAAACCGAATTCCTGTATTCTAAAAATTAGTACCAAAATTCGTAAACATAATAATAATTATTTTTGTAAATTCAATATTGGTGAAGTGTAATAATCATTATGTACTACTAAGGGGTTAATCACGGCGACTGTTGGAAAACTATTCATATAAATTGAATATATATAATCAAATAAAATAATCCCTTTTCCATATACGGCAAAGATTTTTTATGCCCAATTTGGGGTACTTCCACGTTTTTTTATTGTTTAAAAACATTAAGAAAAAAATTACGATGTTATCTACATTTTTATTTTATTTTTATGTTGACGAATAAATTTTCAACAGCGTGTCAAAGTTTTTCATTTTTGAATTACCGCTAAAATGATATTTTGGGGCGGGGCTATCGTGTGACATCATGAGCGTGGACGCTCACTGACAGTGTTTATTTATGCTGGCCTGGCTGAGTGACGCTTGTGACGTCACAATCCGATTTTCCAACCACGGGCCGTTTTGATTTTGTCAGTTTTAGATCGTTTTTAAAATCAATAATATTGAATTAAAACATAAAAAACAAACATTTTTAGAAGGATAATTAAAATCAGAAAAATGATCTTTAAATGTTCCGTACATTTTCAACAGAGTTCCTCGTTTGTGGAAATACCCTTGTTATTGATTAAATTAACAGAATAGTTTAAATATAAATAAATATGTAAATAGCAGTATAATTGAAATATAATTAAAAAATACAAATGAATAGTCATAAAAGTTTCATAAATACAATGGTACATGACAAAATAATTATTATTTGCCATTATCTTAGAATGTGAATTCCAATTAGGATTAAAAAGACTTCAGTAGGTCATCAATATAAATCATGAGTATCTAATAGTCATTTCACTTGATTGAATTTGACTTTCGCAGTATAAATGCTTTTATTTTTAATTATCATTGGTAGTTCATTAAATATGTTGTGTACAATTTAATGTAGGGTACTTTCACCGTATTTATTGACGATACTTCTGTACTGCTACCCGAAACGTAGGCTAAAGAAGGAGGTAGCATAATACCCCAAAAATAAACA
This sequence comes from Limnephilus lunatus, assembly GCA_917563855.2. Lineage (NCBI taxonomy): Eukaryota > Metazoa > Arthropoda > Insecta > Trichoptera > Limnephilidae > Limnephilus > Limnephilus lunatus. Next base: position 30,557,425 of record OU830596.1, read on the forward strand.
ACGATAGTTTTTTTTTTTTTTTATTATTTCTGGCTTTCACCCTTCAAGGGTGTTCTAGGCCATCATTTAAAATTACAGAGAAAGGGAAAGGTGAATTTATATATTAATTTTATTTAAATGTACAAATTTCAGAATTATATGGAAGATTGGAGTCGAGTTCAGACTTAGAAGAGATGAAATGTTGAATGGAGGGGAGGCAATTTTAGATAACGCTTGATAGAAGAGAGGATATTTATTTAGAGAGGGACAACCAAAAAATATGTGATCTAAAGAGCCCACATCTAGACCACAGAACGTACAATCTGGGGAGTCAAGGATGTGAATTTTAAAAAGGTGAGAAGGAACGGAACAATGACCGATTCTCATTCGAATAAGTGAGGAAATTTCTTTTTTGGAAAAATGGGGAAATTTTTGAAACCACGGTTTTGACGGGATAGTCCTTTGTATTGAGGCGTAGCGAGCTCCCTTGGATTGACTGGCAATGTTCCAATACTCTGTCCAAAAGTTAGTGTGTGAAATAACATGCCAGGTTTCCTAACATTATCTCTCTCACATCGAAATCGTCAGTATATTAGAAAAGGTAAATTCACAGTGATTCTAAATGTGTTTTTAAACTAAGGGCTACTTGTTTCAAAGAATTTGAAAAATTCATCAAAAATCTAAATTAATTTTATAATCATATACCTAAGTTCTCTTATTAAATTTTCTAAGGGCCGGCTTTTTCATCGAGCTGAAATTTTTTAACAAACTGTTAAAATTTTGGGAAATAATTGGCTCTTTTTTCCAAATAAATAATAATAATATTAATAATTGTAGAGCGCAGTTTTAGTGAAAAATCAACTGAAGAATACACCACAAGAGTCCCTACTGCTCCCGTCTGGAGCCAGTGAGACTATGGCATCCCCATTTCGGGTATATTGTTAGGCTAGAAGGTAGTGAGGAGGGGAAATGGGGAAGAAGAAGGTGGGGAAGTACCTGGCTATTCAGATCTGGTCACCAAACACGGCTAAAGCCATTTCAGGCAACGTTTCAATTCTGAATGGTGGTCTTACACTATGGCAGGGCGATACTGAGAGTATCTTCTACAAATAACTATACATTATTTTTAAATGAATTAATTGTGAACCACACAAATTTTTCAAATAAAATTTATTTGTCCCGGCCGGGATTCGATCCCGCGACTTTTGGAATGATAGTCAAGAGCTTTACCCTTAGACCACGCCGCCGCCGACTGCTCTCAGCAGTTAGTGTAGTTAATAATATAGTTAATATTGATTTTTTATATTGTTAGAAAATTATTGAAAATGTAAGATAGAGTCACGCATTTGACAAACCCTCACCCACCAGCCATCAAACAACTAATAAAAATAAAGCTTAACAGCCCATTACATTTTTTTTTCAATCAAAGCCCATCAATCATAATTTGTCTTTTTTATTTTGTTAGCCTTGTCGTCCACATTAACGACATGATATAAGTAATCCACTCGCATTTTAATGTCCTTAACGAGTACAATGTAACACATATTTCGCACAAGAATAAACACAGTTCTTGAAGGGTGGCAAATGTGAAGAAGAATTTTTAGAATTATATATATATACTGATTAGGGTCCGTGCTTTTAATATTTAAAGTGACTGCTTAATTTACATTATAATAAAATTCATCCAGTAGGTAATACAGTGGTGTGTCGCGCCTTTTGAGATTTAAAACTTTTATAAAATAATATCTAAAAAATTTAAGTGCGGATAAATGTTGTAGCTTCTAAGGATTTCATTGGAAACAAACTGAGCAAAACTAGAGCTATTCTCAAATAAAGATCACAAATCATGAATTAGGATCGGTATGTTGCTTTTTTTACAATAGCTCCACACAGGAGACCCTGAGGAAAATAATTCCCCTCAGGACCTATGTCATCTTTGGGAATGCTGTGTGGAGACCCTTTTTAGAAGAGGATGGAGAGATAGTTCTATGAAGGATAAAGGTATGAGAGGTTGGTAGTACTCTAAGTAATGTCTAGGTCTGACGGATGCATGAATATATCCCACTGAGTTTAAGTGTGTTCCGAGATAGTCCTGCTGGAGAGGTCAAAAGGCCTCCCATCGTAAGAGATTACGATCCGGCCTGTCACGCAGTTGATGGGCAGACGCATTCTCCGCCAAGATCCGTACAAACCTCACCCCATTAACCCGGGCACCCTGCTAAGTTACCAAACGTAGCGAACCACTTGTGGTGACCTATGGCAGGTTATAAATGGTTGTAGTCATTTTTATTGATCAGATCTGAATAGCCCGGTAATTACCAACCTTTCTCTTTCACGTCATCATCTGTCCTACCCGACTCTCTGAAAGCGTTACAACACACCTAAATTGGGTATTCCTGTGCGGTATTCATGTATAATTGGAATAAGACAAACCTATCTAAAATTGCAAAAATTGTGGAAACGGTTTTTAACTATAACAATATTGTTTTTTTTTTCTTGAAATTCACTGCTAATTCCATTAATGTTCTTCCAAAACACATTTCACTTAATTCTGCTTTCGTATGCCAATATTATAACCAAAATATTTTTAAAAAATTCTTAATATGTAAAACCAAGTCGGGTTAGTTACACCATTTATAACTCAAAAATGGCTGGACCGATTTTTATGATATTTGATTTGTCTCTGCCCCGAATAGCAGAATAGCTATTAAAACATCGGAAAAATTCACAAGCAAAAAAAAATTATGAAGAAAAAAAAAATTCCTCTGCAGCAATATTGTGATAAGTATAATATTAAATAGTGATTGAATTCTAAAAATTCAAAAACGTCAAAAAATGTCATGGCGCTAATTGTTTTGCTTTTGTTCTTAAACATATAATGCTGCCCCTCTTTCTTAAACATTAAATGTCAGCAGTCAATGAGACAGAAAATGAGACAAACGGTGAACGTATGTCTGCACCTCTCCAAAGAAAAAAACAATAATTATAATATATCTCCCTCACACGTATAACGAAAATGAAACGCAAAAGGCCGCTTGCATGGATTTCAAAACGACTTGGAAAAAATCGTGTGGATAAATTTTTTCACTAAGATAACGAAAATGTAAGTAAAATTTTTTAGAAAAGTATAGTTTTTTTTAATTATTTTTAAATGAATAAATCCTTTATTTGAGCTCGTGACGTCACTACGTGAAAATGTCCCGTCTACGATTATGTTCCCTTAATTTTGTAAAATTCCACACTGATTAATTTTTTTAATATATGGCAACACTTTGATTTCCGGCGAATTTTTTAATTTGCGTTTAACGTTTACTAGATTTATTGTTTGTTCTATGCGAATTTATCCATTGGTTTGATTTTTTGATAAAGATGGCGGTGTTTTTACAGATGTTACGAAGAGAACCCCGTACAATTTATCGCTATTCGTGTGGAAAACGTTCTTTTTTTAAAATGATTTTCGGCTATGTAACTATCGTTTTTTCGCACCCATAACATATGTTCCGTATTTCCGGTTTATAAAAAAATGGTCTGATTTTTCGGATTGAAATTTTCAAAAAATCGCGAGGGTTTCAAAAATACGATTTAAAAAAAAAAATTAATGTCTTAGAATATTTGCCTAAACCGGATTTTTTTTTTAAATGTATTGCAAGTGGCCTATTCCGGCAAGGGAGTAAAAATAATAGACATATGAACATTAGTAGACCTGCCCTAAGCGATAAAAGCGCATTATTTCCCCCTCCCATTGGAACCGGCTGGGATCGTGTGTGGCTTCGCGTTAATCTAAAAAATGTAACGTCATCATTCTTCTGCAAGCCAGCGTCGAGCACTCATCTGTGCATTTTACGAAATAAAACGGTAAACATAGTGGCTTGTGTTTTGAAAACGTGTAAAAATAGAAGTGAAAAAGAGAATAAACAAAATTGTCGTATTACATTCCATAAGCAAGCATTATTTTACACTATTTTAGGCCAATTCAGATCACATAATATGATCATTTTTGTAACATACACTGTCACTCGAGATACATGGCGTGTGCCCGTCCCTGTTTACTGTGGTAAGTAAATTATGAAACATTTATAAAAGTGTCTTCACTTAATACAGCAACAAAATATTGAACTCGACCTTACAGGCGACCTTACTTTGCATATTTGGACTTCGCAAATGTGTTCATTACGCGGCGAACAATTCGCGCTCCTATGTAAAAAGGTATATTCATTTAAAAGCACAGTTTACTTTTAAGAACGAAAGTGTGATATTATAATGCGAGATGCCTATATACTGTCAGATTGAGTTTTGACGAATCACATATCACCAAAGCCGTCTTCCTGCCCTTCGTCCCGCTGTAGTTGGTTTCTACCCCTCACCTTTCTGTTCTGGTCTATAATATTCACATGTCTATGGTAAAAATGAAAGAATATCACAAAAAATAAACCCGTACACAACGCCATCTCTGATACTGACAAAAACAAAATAATGTACAGTTGCGCTTCGATAATTGCCGCGTTTTACTTAAAAAAAACTGAATTTAATTCAGCTAATAAGTTAATAACTGTAGTTATTCATTCTGAGGCGATACGAAGTTTACCGGGTCAGCTAATATGGGATAAACAAAACTTTGTTCTTTACACATTAACGACAACCTTACGGACGTCAATGGACACAATGTAAAACACTTCACGTCACAATGATTTCATGATAAGGGCTATTTGATAGGTCAGAAACCATGATATGATAAATTATTGTAATTTCTAAGAAATCCAAAATGTCATGTCTGGTCATGTCCAAAGTAGAGACGGGTGTATTTTAAATTTATTTTATGTGAATACCGCATCTGGCAGAATGTGTGGTTTTGTGAGGCTGAAAGCACTAGGGAGGAGAAGGAGATGGGAGAGAGGAAGGTGGGGATATCTGACTATTCAGACCTGGTTACCAAACAGGCTAAAGTCGTTTCAGTTCTGAGTGGCGGTCTTTCACAAGGTCGATGCTGAGGGTATCTTCCATAAGAGCCGCAAAATATTGTTTTGATGAATTAATTGTGGAACAACAAACATTCGCAATTTTTTTTAAAGTCAAGAGCCTTCCCCTTTGACCACGGAGGCTGTTAATTCAATACAATTCTTTTCAAAATATTGCGTAAAAAATTATTAACTGTAACAAAATAAAATAACTAGTAACTCGTATTAATATTTTCATGTATGTGATATGAGGACAAAGGAGAACACGCTTTTCAAGTATTAAAATTTATTTATACCACTGTTCTTCAACATTGTTTTTCATAATAGCTTGGAGTTCTAACAAAAGTTATAAAGCATATAAAAAATTGGTTGAATAGATTACGTTAGGTAAGGTTATGGACTATTTTAAAATTATTTTAATGACTTTACAAGGAGGTGATGAGTTGAGTTGATTCTGAATTGGCATGGAACCAAATAAAACACAACACTGCATAGATATTCAATTTAACTAAAATAGTAGAAAGGATGTATGTCTGTTCGGGTATAGATAAATTTAAAAGTATTGAAATAAACACCATTTAATTAGATTATTTTTAAGATGAAATATATCTCCCAAATCAGAATATTTATTTACGAGACTCTGTAGTCTCTGATATATATTCGTCGGAGGTTACGCCCATCGAGCCGATATTGTAAAGTTTATCAACCTATATGTGTGGTGAAGACTACAAATAACTATCTACTGCCAAATATTCAACATCCGCTTCGCCTTTTGTGGGTGCATTAGCCACATAAACACTGCAATTATAAGCTTTTGTTGTATTAATAAAATATATTTATAACTAATTAACTTTTAACACGTCAATCACGGGAGAGTTTGAGAGAATTGGAGAGTTGTCCCAAAACACCATATGCCGTTATAATAACAGAAGATCCAGAATGTCCAAGAACGACCGTGTGTTATTAAGAGTCAGATATCTCTTTTCCTGTTATGCAAACATTGGTGATTTCTTTTATGTTCGAAAGCGAAAGACAAATTGCTATTTATTGTCTAAGGAATAAACGAATTGTTCTTATATTTTACAAAACTGATCATAAATGACGATTTTATTTTGCGCCAATTTGTGATGTAACAAACACTTCATTTTAAAATAAAATTATATGAATGTGATAAAAGTGAAGTGACAGTTTTTTTATAAAATTTCTTAAGAAAACGAATTCTGAATTTTTTATTTTCAATATCAAAATTTTAATATTAAGAACCAAAAATGTTGATTTCTAATAAACACATCAAAAAGATTATCTTATCCAGATTAAAGAACATTTTTGTTAAATGGTTAAAAAATAACCAATAAAAAGGAACATTTGAAATGCATGTGAACGGGTATTTTGCACGCTAATCTTAACAGGCAAAAGTTCAAAGATATTATTTTCTTATTATTCGAAGGGTTAAGGCCTTCGAATTCGCAAAGTACACGTGAAATTCCCCTCACTCGTGACAAAATTTAATAAATTTTTGTTCTCCAATTTCATTATCTCCAATAACAATTTCTAAGGAAATACGAGCTTTTAAAGTAATTAATTTACCTACATTGATCAAATTTGACGCGAAAGATATCACTTTATTAGAGTATCATTTTCAAGAGTAATTTGGGTAGATTAAATTGAATCTCAGAACGAGAATTGAGTTATTGAGTCCCTACTTACGATGAATTATTAAATTGGACTCCCGACGGGGATAATGACGTCATGGCTACCGATGTCAAAAATACGAGATTTAAAAACGTTGTTCCTAATGTATAAATTCTAATTATGCAATTGTAAATGTTCTCCAAAATGATCTGGAAACAATCTCATACTTGTGATCTCCCGAAAGAAGCCATTCATTTGTTCTGATTGCAATTATTAATGTTCTCCAAAATGACCATGAAAAAAATTCATCTTTGCGATTCTTTCAATGACACAAAGAAACCATCCCTTCGTTCAGAATGCAATTATTAATGTTCTCAAAAGTTGTCTTGACAGAATCTCATTCCTGTGATATCTTGAACGAAACCATTCCTTTGTTAAGAATATTATGAACTAAATATGCAACTTGGCTGTCCTGAAACGGAAATCCTTCCCAGTTGGACAGACAAAGCACAGTTTTGAAATGTATTGTATTGTAATATATATACATACATAAATACATTCAAAAAGGTTACAGTTTCAAAATACATATTATGAAAGTTTTTATATTTCATATTGTTGTTATTATCATAATTTCTTGAAAATTCCGTGATTCCAAACATTGAAATGATATTTTTTATTTAAAAAAAAAATTTCATAATATTACAAAGGCGCACTTACTGCAAGATGCCTTCCACTTTCAACTAATCTATGCAGGATACGTTTTTTAGATTTTCACGGCCAAAAGCATTTTCATTGTTTGTTTTTGGGGTGTAATCGTGTTGTGCTATCTCCTTCTTTAGCCAACGTTTCAGACACTGCAACGCTGTCCGAAACGTCGGCTAAAGAAAGAGATAGCACAACACGGCATAACACCCCAAAAACAAACAATGAAAATATGTGGTTTTGTACTAGGATATAAAATACAACGCAGCTTCACCAAGTTACAATACAATTAGAAGTGTATTTGAATATGTAGTATTTTCAATCTCTCTCAACAGATGTCGGTAATAAAATTAGTTGTATGTAGTGTAAAGGTGTCTCAACATAGATAAGTAGTTGTACGGTATGAGACAACGAAGATAGCCGCTCATATCCAATGTACAGGTGGACACCTTCAGCGACCATTTCCCCTGCTCCAGATTATCAAAGAGCATCGGTTATAACGGACGTTAAGTACAGTTAGATAAACATTTTAAATAAGACGATAATAAACAAGATTCGTAATCTAAATGAACCGAAGTATTAATGAAACTCCCAGTTGTATTGTACATCAGAGGAAACAACAGTCTCTTCCTACACCACACTGTTTTAGCGAAAACCATTTATTATTGCAAGCTTTATAATTACTGGTTTACCTATTTGGTGAGAATTATATGGATAATTTAATGATCCACAGCATCTTAATTAAGCGGTGTATTGCGGTGAAAAATAAATTTTAGACAAGACATATGGAAATATTAACTTATTATTACAATTAGCCGACGTTCATCGTTTGAAAGATTGAATATTGTGTGCTGAAGACTGTAGGACCTTATATAAGAATTATAGAATTAGAATTCCATGAAAGTATAGCATCAGCATAGCAAGTGCACAAAGAATATAACGCACGACAGTGCTTTCTGACCTCTAATATTATTTCATCAACTCCTAATTCATACTAGCCTGAAAGCACCTACCTTCGTAATTTCGTTAAACCCCGTAAAAGAATTTAGTTAAAAAGGCCTTTGAGGCTTTCGGTCTTAGAAAGCGGAACCTTTGTAAGGAGCTTTCAGATAAAATGAGATCCTGGATTAGAACGAGTGACGGTTTTACCATATATGTATTTATGGGTGGGTTACAGTAGGGTAAATGCGGTAAAGTGGATGTGTGTAGGGTGTAGAGTTTGCAATCTCACAATCCCTCATCCCGCAATCCCGCAATTTGATCCCGAAAATTTGCGAGATTTTAATTATTTTCAAAAATGCTGCGCAAACTTCATGACCTAGAATTGATTTTGAAGAAAGAAAGGTCTATTTTTGAAAGAGCGTTAGAGTCCTTCAGGTAGCACACATCTTCTCCACACCAGCTAGTGTGGAAGCAGAGAAAGCGTTTTCCACTGATGGAATTTTGTACACAAATGTCAGTTCACGTATGGGTGACAAGACCCACTATAATCTACGTTGTTTATGATCTTATTTTTCATCATTGTCTTCAAAATACATATTAGGTTACATTTGCATTATATTTTTAATAATATGTATTACCAGTACCAAAATATTTTAGATTTTTTAAATACTTATTCCGTTATTTTTTCAATGTGTTTTTAACAACACAGTAGTATCAAAAATAATTCATACCAAATAACAAAAAATGTTCATAAATTTTTGGCTTCGTTTCAATGTAATTATACCCCTTAATAAAAATCCCGCAAATCCCACGGGATTCGCAAACCCTAGATGTGTGGGTGAGGATTCTTCTTTATACAACGCGTCAAATATACAGGATGTAACAGCACGTACCCGAAGAATATTAACCAGCGATTCCTGACCAAATCTGGAGTTAAAAATATTGATGTAATTTTTCTTACCGTTGACATTTTTTTTTCTGTTAAGCACATAAGATAGGAGCAGTTAGTAAGTACGTTTATAGTCTAGCGTGTCTTGGCAAGCGTGGCGTCTCGTTCTAGCATCTCGGTAATAAGCAAAACAGAGGTCGTATCGCTCAATCCCATAGCGACGGAACACTCGAATATTCCACAGCGATGAGATCAGTAGCGACGTGTGATTGAATTTTTTTTTTTAATAGAAAAAAAAATTATCATCCGACAGCAAAACGATATTTTCCTTTTTTCTCCAAATATGCTCAGGTATCGCTGGTTAAAATCCCCCAGGTTAGTGCTGTTACATCCTGTATTATATTTTCTTTTGTGAACTATTTTTTTTAATTTCACTCACCTAATCGGGCGGAAGTTTACAAATACCAAAGTTGACAAATGGGTTTTTGATTCCTGGAACCTCTTCAAGTTTTAAAAAAAATCAATATCCTGATCAGGAATTAGAAATCAAAGAACAGAACATTTAAACGGAAAAAGTGATACGCCCAATATTCAATTAATTAAACTGATGATCAAAGTTCGCAACACTATTCGTATAAAATTAAAGATTTAGTCATCAGACCCACGGTACTAATTTCATTAATGATTGTGATGATCTCGCCTTTGGGCCTACGAAATAATTCTTTTAAAATTGAGAGATCGATTGAGAAATATATTTAATTTTGTAACAGGGTGTGGTTTCAGAATACGATTCCCTGTTCCCAACTCTTAAGGGTGATTTATGAAACCGGGCCATTGCTGGGATAAACACGTGTGCCAGAGCACTTTGGTTGAAGGAGAAATCCTAAAGGATATATCATTATCAAGTCAGGGGCGGCCGATGAATGTTTGCCCGAGTGGTGACTGACTTTAACGCGAGCAAATTGATTTGCGAAGCAATTGTCTGGTGAATTTTCTATGGCAGTAGGGAATTGAAAATTAGGCAATAAAGATTAATCGTTGGTGCATTTAAATATACTAGAGCGACGCGCCGATTAGGGGTTAAAATATTTAACATATTTGTCAAAATAAGATTGCAGAATTCGTTAAATAGTGACGCACGCAGAAAGAACGAAAACGTGTACAGACAATGCATATATAATATCATTATATAGCCAATAAAGTTGACGCAAGTAATAAAGACGAGTAATAAATTAAACTACGCCACTGTATTCTGCTTTAGAAGGTCCAGGGATACTTTATGACTCCGGCGCAGACAAAATTAGTTTACACCAAAAAAATTAGCGAACATGGTTCCTACACAAAATTTTCTGAAATAATAGTTAAAGTGTGACATTTTTTGACTATTAAACGTTGATATATGCATATTGGAAGATGTGCTTATCACTTGAGATTTTAAGAGGTGACCAATGAAATGATGTAACCACACAAGTAGATGGGTGGGAGTCAGGGGGCAGCGGGTTGGAACGACAGTCGGGGTAGAGAAGTGTTAGAAGACAGTCAGGGAGAGATCCTGGGGGCGGACGGTCTAGATAAAAATCATGGAGTTTTGATAAACGGGAGAATAATAATTTGGTGCGCGTAAACGGGAATAATTCATTTAATTAAAGAGAAGACAGTCGGGGTAGAGAAGTGTTAGAGGAGAGTCGGGGAAAGATCCTGAGGGCGCGCGGTCGAGATAAAATCATCGAGTTTTGATAAACGGTAGAATAATAATTTGGTGCTTCTAAATCGGGGATATTTCGTTAGATAACAAAAAATTAATTCACGCGAATAATACAGTCGGGGAAAGATCCTGAGGGCGCGCGGTCGAGATAAAATCATCGAGTTTTGATAAACGGTAGAATAATAATTTGGTGCGCGTAAACGGGAATAATTTATTTAATTAAAGAGAAGACAGTCGGGGTAGAGTCGGGTTGGAAGACGGTCAGGGAAAGATTCTGGGGGTTCACGGTTGGGATTAAAATCATCGAGGTTGAATACACGGTAGAATAATAACTCTGTGCGCGTAAACCGGGAATAATTCATTAAATTAAAGGATAATAGTCGCGAGGAGACCAGCTCGGTGCTTCTAAATCGGGGATATTTCATTTTAATTAAACAAAGGATAGTTCGTCTTTATTAAACAAAAATAGTCCACGCGAATAAGGAAGTCAGAGATTGCGGCTTGCGAGTTCATATCTGTGAAGTTAAATAATATAATTTGTAAATTGAGGCGGTCAACATCAATACGGGACGTACTTTCGGGGCGTTTATCAGGGTCAGGATAAAATTTACAACAAATCGACGCGAGAATTGTGTTTGACGGCTGCATCTTGGAATAAATAACTGCATGACGGGTTGTGTTTTAGAAGTGCTTGTTTGAATTAAATATTAGTGTTTTGTGCAATATGGCAAATTTGGTAAGTTTGTAAAAAATTATTAACATATTTAGTACGGGCCTTGCAGGAAAGAGTCAATTAGGGTTTATATACAAGCCTTAGGAATCTAGGACCTTTTTTTGTCGAGTGTTGGGGAACGAGGAGCTTTGCACGTTTCCGGGTTGACCGGCTAGCAAGTACCTTTGTTGGGTGAAGTTATTCTTGAGACAATAACGTTGTAAAATAATAATTTTGGGATACAATTAACTAATTAGCATTTGAAGCACAAAGTGCGCTTTCGGGCAATAAATCTTAGACGAGAGACTTCATTTAAAAGACGGGATTTTGAAACCACAAAACAATAATAAAATCCTTTAAAAGTGCTTTGTTGGTGATCGAGAAAACTAGGTTACTGGGTATTCTCCAATACATAACGGGTAACAAAATACAGAGGTATAGAATATAGGTATAAATTAATGTGTAAAGCGCCTTTGAGGTGATTATTATTATTTACGAGTTTCGTAATAATATTTTTAAACGTAGCTAGGGGACTATATTTTTAAAAGGGTTTTTGGCAAAGGTAATTTAACAGTTTATAAAAGGTGCGTAGCATGGGCACCTTTGTTTACTTACAAAATCTGACATAATTGAATTCCCACTCCTAAAATTTCCCACACCTTATTCCAAATTTTAGGTATCACAACAAGTCTATTACATAGGACTTTGCATAAACTTGGTTCGATATCTTATCATATAATCACCTTTGGTTCACGTTCAGGTATATTTCTTTCGTTATATTCGATTAAGCAAAAAACTTTCACATTGTCGGATGAATGAAGCCGTCGGTAGGTATTCACATTTTAGCGTAATGCGCTATATCCACCTACTTAATTACAAACTCTTTTTCTTCAAACTTAATTGAGCGGGTTACGACTCGAGAATGGACAGCGGTTGTCGAATGGATTTACAGGTCCAGCTTTCCTATTCCACCATGAGGAAGTATCTCACGCGACTTTATCGGGGGGCGATGTGAGTGAAATGCAGGTGGGCTTACACTATTTTTCTAATGTGGAGGCGAAGTAAGCGATGGTCGTGTCTGGTCCGAGCAAATTGGAATCCCTTGTGATCACATCTCGGTAACGTGGATCTCGTACCCGCTCTAGACCGGATTGGAAGCGTGGCCGGAGCCATTTCATGATGTCGACGTATGTACGTCACTAAGGCATTGGGGGACTTCAGGAGAACAAAGGACGTGCACCCATTTCCCCCTCCCTCTACCGCCGCTCCGAGGTACCAGCGGATAAAAGTTGTCGTCGCGGGAGGTCAATTTGATGCAGGACAAAGATTACGATCTGGCCGGACTACCTTCGTCATGGGGGAAACGAAGTGACGAAATTTGCGTGGGCTTCACTACCTTTAGGTTACGCTCGTGTGGGGTCTGCCTTGTCGGCGGAACGAAGGGAACATGACATACGGAATCGTTTTGGCAACCGATCGGCGGTTCTTTGTTGGAATCCGGATAAGTTTTCTTAACTACCTTTTGGTTTACGATTTAGTTATATTCCATTCGATATATTCGATTTAGCAAAAACTTTCACATTGTCGGTTGAATGAAGCCGTCGGTAGGTAATCATATTTTAAGCGTAATGCGTTATATCCCCCTACATAAGTAGCAAACCTTTTATTAACTCCCTCACACTAGGAATAGTGATCATCCAGCATCAGGGTGGGAATGTACTTTGGACGAAAGCGCAGCAGGGGAAATAGAAGGAAGGGAAGCCAGATTCACGACCTGGTGCCTTTCATTCTTGGACCCAGCACCCTGGAAGCCGAGCTTGACATTCCTTTCTTTGAGCTGATTTTTGAGTTTGAGCTTGGGGTACGCCTATCGTAGAGCATATGCCCGTGACAACATATCGGGGAAGGTCCCAAGTTACGCTTGTGTATGTTATGCGAGAGGACGTATTTTTCATTCAAATCAAATACCGATGACCATCGCGATTGCAGGCTGGCGCATGTTTCTGTAACGTGCCTAGGAAAAACGTAATCAATATTTCTACTGGTTCGACGTTTCTTTGTTGGAATCCGGATAAGTTTTCTTAACTCCCTCACACTAGAAATAGGGACCATCCAGCATCAGGGTGGGAATGTACTCTGGACGAAAGCGCAGCAGGGGAAATGGAAGGAAGGGAAGCCAGATTCACGACCTGGTGCCTTTCATTCTTGGACCCAGCACCCTGGAAGCCGAGCTTGACATTCCTTCTTTGAGCTGATATTTGAGTTTGAGCTTGGGGTACGCCTATCGTAGAGCATATGCCCGTGACAACATTTCGGGGAAGGTCCCAAGTTACGCTTGTGTATGTTATGCGAGAGGATGTATTTTTCATTCAAATCAAACATCACTGATGACCATCGCGATTGCAGGCTGGCGCATGTTTCTGTAGCGTGCCTAGCAAAAACGTAATCATTATTTCTACTGGTTCGAGGCAGCGTGCTGGACGGAGAACGGGACTATTGAGGACATGAGTGACTGCCAAGGCGAGGGTCGGTGACATCAAAATCTTCTTTAATTAAATTCATACATCGCCAGATCAGAGGAGAGAGCGGCCCCACCGATCTCCTGACATTGCCGATTGTCTAATCAACTTCGGTTTAATGTTTATGCCGGTGCTTTAGGAGTTAATGGAACTCAAGTCATCGGCATGCTGAAGAACTTCAACATCATCATCAATCCAGAGTAGGATGTCACGTTCCAAAACCTCGTGCCACCCACACATTTCCTGAACAGTTCCTGACATCGGCTATCACGCCATTAATCGGAGCAGACCCTCATATCAAACGGTATGAGATGACCTTTCATCATCATCATCAACACATTTATAATTTGGCGGCGTATTGGTCGATATTATTCCCATTACCACTCTATGATCCAGAAACACACATCAAACCCTCTCCTGACAGGAGGCAAAACATGTCGATTTTCATTCGTCGCTTGCGACCTTAACATTCTCTGGAGGAGTTGGAATTGGAAGCTGATTTGGCGGTCTATGACCATCACCTTATCAGTTGGGCTATGGAGGAGTCCAATTATTTAAACAGCACATGTTCTGTCTCATGTTAATCCAAAATACCTACCCGTAGAATCAAATTAACAAAATAAAACAAGCTAGCTAACTAACAAACTGCATCTAGAACTGTGAGTGTAGAATTATTGCGCTCCGTACTGCTTTGAGTGTAAATCTTTTGTTAGAATATACATAAATGTCAAATTATTTTCATGATAGCATTTTATAGAGCCGCAGAGAGTACGCGACATCGCATCGAAAGGTAGGATCTTCTCAATTCGCCGTTTAAATGTAAATTTATATACTAGATGCTAGGAGGGAAATGCGAATTACTTCAAGAAAAATAGTCGTCGATGAGCGTAGGTGTATGACAGGTGCTAGGGGAGGAAGCTGAACGAATATAGATAGATAATTAGTTAATTTTCAAGTTAGTCAGACTCAGTCATTGTTATTCGAAGCCTTGCAAATTGTAACACGCCATACCTAAAAGAAATACGTGATGGGGTTGAGAAGGCACTGCAAAAGAAATTCAGGGGAGAGACGCGAGAACGGGCGAGCTACGAGTTTTTAAAGGCCGGGCGGGGTTGCGCCGGCAGGGTAGCTGTAGCTGCAGCTTTGGTTCAAAAAAATGGATTAGGCATTACTTCGTAGGGGGGGGGGCTTTATCACATGATATATGTAGGTATCTATCGACACAGGGCGTGTCGCTCCATCGCGTCCTCAGGAAACAGCTCATTCAGGACTATCATCTTAGCCCAAATGTCAGTGCGAGGCGGTGTCTGTGGGAGAGGACTCATGAACGGCGGCACGTAGATCTCGCATTCATTTCCTGTACTGGTGGGGCGGTCAGGCGAACCTTAGGGAGTTTATGTGCTCTCACTTCTCCTATCTCACCAGTATTTTGCCATTGTCAGATACCTCGGTTTGGTGGTATGACGTCATCTTCAATGTGCAGCATATACCGTACTTCGGGGCTGTCAGTGAATGTTATATCGATCCCCGCGTCTTTGATAAAATCGACGCCTAGGAGTGTTCGATTCTCGTGTCCTCCTGGGAGCACGATAAAACTGGCGGGTATCTTCCAGCCTCTTAGTGTCACGGTGGCAGCTATTGTCTCGACCTCCTGACGTTTAGGGACTCCATCCGCCAATACGATATCCATAATGGTTTGCTGGGTTTTGAAATTTTTAGCGATTAGCCGCCGGTGTAGCTCAGCTGACGCTACGCTCAATTTTGCTACGGTGTCTACGTGAGCAGTGCCCAGGTAGTTTCCAATCCCGATGTGTAGTATAGGTCTCACTCGGGGAAGGCCTACTTCATGTATCGAGCAAAAATCGGCTCGTGGGTGCAAGGGCGTGCACAGAATTTTTGACCAGGGTAGGCAGTAGAAAAATACAACAAGTTTCACAGGTTAAAATTTCCATATTTCATCAGATAATTTAAGAATTTAATTTAATTTACAAACTTTTTTGAACCGACAATTAGCATTTATGAAAGACAACTATTTAATAGAAATACATAACAAGAAGAAGTTCTAGAAAGCACTGCTTAATACTAACAAAAAAAACCTCATAGAGGCAAATTCAAAACGACAGTTCTACTCGATGCTTTGTGCATTTCTTAAACATTGAATTATATCTTGTATGAAGTTACCTCTAGTCAGAAATAATTCCTGCTTAGGCCACATTTTAGTGAGGCAGTCGGAGGGCGCGCGTGTAGTTTCTAGTTACAGTTTATGCCGCGTTTGTAGTTTGCCGTTTCATGTGGCGCTCGCGTAGTTTCAGATGCTCAGCTTTTTCGCGCTTATTTTTGAAAGTACCTATGTATTTATTTTTAGCAATAATTTTATAAATTATAATATTATTTACCTGCTTATATTTTACAAATACGGCAGGGTAGGCAGTGCTTATGTGCCTATATGGAGTGCACGCCCCTGCGTGGGTGAGGGGTGTCTATTCTCCCTTGGCTGCACTGCGGGCACTTGCTCCTTACAACGCCCGGTTTACCACAACCGTAGCATGCGAACTTCGCATCACTGGGTGTCTCCAGCTTCTTGACGGGAGGAGTGTGTTTTACGTACTCTCCTGTATCGTAGCGGGCACGGCACTCCTCGGAACGGTGCCCAAATCTGCGGCAATTAGTGCAGCGTAGGCGGCCGTCTGTTCTGTTTTCCATCGCGCGTAGTGGGACGGTCTTCATGCTCTCGTACAGGATTTCTTCCGCTGCACGGGCTTTTTGCAGTAGTTCAGCGAAGGCATTGATCGTTTCGCGTGGCACTCTGTCTCGTATCCGGATATTGAGTTGTCCGAATACTAGGAATCTATCTGGACCTTCTCTGGATGGCTGGGCGGTGGTAGCTTTGCGAGTAACACCCGTTGCTTAGCAATAAACACATCGGTTTATGTTAATGCGTCTTGCTTGCATAAAAATATTTCTGTGTACACTTTGTACGCTGGCTTCTTAGGGGCGAAAGCATGCCAGAGGAGGTTCGTTGCGCTCTCCTAGTCTCGTACTTCTCCTTTTATGCCGAGCTACCATGCGGCGGCGTCTTTCGTAAGCAGCAGTGGTAATCCTTCCACCCGTACCCGTACGTGTTGGTTCCGACTGCATCCGCTTCACGGAGTTCATTAGTTCCGCGAACTGCTCCTGCGTGAAGCAGATGCTAGCACTTTCCTTGGCCTGCATTGTGAAACGAGGGCTTCGACGTGGTAGCGAAATTTTGTAGATGCACTGGTTTTAATTCTACTTTATGTATCTGGCCACTAAGTTGGGCGCCAGTTTTGTAACACAATTGTTGGTAAAATGTTATTTATTGAAGGTAAGTTCACAGATCACATATAGTAAAAATAGTCACAATGTATCAAATCACAATAATAATTAACTGAGCAAGGGATCGGAGGGAACCTTGCTGATTAGTCTTTGGTAACAACAAAACTGACTCGTGCCGTTATGGTAATGGACGGCGGTGACTGTGTTCTGCTTAGAGTTTAGAGGGTCGTACCATAGGACGAAGCGCAACTAAGGCAGTAGTCGTGGTCTGGTTGGTGCTTTGCTTATGGAAGTAGAATACTTCTTAGAGGTTCGTGCCAAAGGATGAGGCGCAACTAAGAGAGCGTAATAGCCAAGGG
Organism: Limnephilus lunatus; assembly: GCA_917563855.2. Classification (NCBI taxonomy): domain Eukaryota; kingdom Metazoa; phylum Arthropoda; class Insecta; order Trichoptera; family Limnephilidae; genus Limnephilus; species Limnephilus lunatus. The sequence goes on from OU830596.1 coordinate 30,575,116, forward strand.
CGAGCTGCAGACGAACTGGTTGAATTAGGGCGCGCAGCTCTTTATATAGGCCATTCCTTGTGGTGGGGCGTGGTTTATGGGGCGACTCGAGGGTAGGAAATGCGCAGAAGGCATCTGCGCAGCCTGGTTCGCCTAGGTTTGGGTGAGCAGGATGGCGCTGTACGGGGGAAAGAGATTATGTAGTGGCAAGCGTAAAAACGGTGCGCTACAAAGTTGAATATTAATTTTTTTTATTAAATGAAAAAACACACTTTGTAAAACACCACTTTATTTGAATTAATAATTATTTGACAGCCAACCAGGTTTCGCTTAGCTCAAGCTTTATCAGGGCTATTATATTAACTAAAGATAATTACAAACAGACACATATATATATATAAGAAATTTAAAAAAATGACTGAAAGAGATAGCAATACAATAGACGGCCCCCTATCGGTGCCAGTAAGATATACAAATAGATTAGAGGGAGACAAAATTATTGCAGGATGGGTGGTTGGGGGGGGGGGGGAGGGGAATGGAAAGGGGACTGTTTCAGAAGAGGTTAACGGAATAAATTAAAAATGGGACTGTCAGTTAAATTGATTTGATTATTAATAATATTTGATTTGTTGTTGACGGCTTTTTTATTTCAAGGGCTTCTAGATTGATTGATCTTATTCCACATCCATTTGTATGTAATATTTTAGTCCCGGAGGTTTTATCGAATGAGTGGTTAGTTTCTAGTAGATGGTTCGCGAATTCTGAAAAAGCATTACTATTTAAACATCTTAGATGTTCTTTAATTCTTATGCTTATATTCCAGGCCGTTTTTCCGATGTAAAAAGCAGAACATTCGTTACAATTAAGTTTATATATGCCAGAGTGACTAAGTTTATCGTCAATGTCTTAAGTGTTAATTAAATATTTACCTAAGTTATTGTTAGTGTAAAAGGCGGGCTTTATTTCCAGAGGGAATTTTTTTACGCTTAATGTAGAAAAGTTATTTGTAAAAAGTACTCTACGCCATTGGAATTGGTGATTTATATTTAAATTATTATTAGATTTATTAAAAAGAAATTATTTGATGCTATTTGTTTTAATTTTTTATTGAGAATGTTATCTACTAGTTTGGTCTCATACCCGTTATTTGTAGCTATTTGTTTAATTATGGATAATTCTTTATTAAAATTATTACTGTTTAGTGGTACTGTAATCAATCGATGTATCATGGAGTGGAAAGCGGAATGTTTGTGAGATAAGGGGTGGTTGGATGAATTGTGAATGGTAGTGTCAGTATAGGTAGGTTAACGGTAAATGTCGAACTCAATTTTATTATTAATGATATATAATGTTAGGTCTAGAAAATTTAATGTTGAATTGGTACCTATTTCTAAAGTAAATTGAATTTGTTTGTGAAAAGAATTTATTATTTTGAGAAATGAGTTTAGTTGTCTTTCGGTACCTGTCCCAATACAAAGAACGTCGTCAACGTAACGTCTCCACAGTAAAATATTGTTATTGTTGGGGCCGTCTATTGTATTGCTATCTCTTTCATTCATTTTTTTAAATTTCTTATATATATATGTGTCTGTATGTAATTATCTTTAGTTAATATAATAGCCCTGATGAAGCTTGAGCTAAGCGAAACCTAGTTGGCTGTCAAATAATTATTAATTCAAATAAAGTGGTGTTTTACAAAGTGTGTTTTTTCATTTAATATATAATGTCACACCATAAAGTATTTGCTTCCTTCGATATAATTTTTTTTGTTTAATTCGTAGAATTCCATTTAATTTTTTATTTAATTTAATTTAATAACGTTATTATTAAGTTCTGAAAGTATTTTATTATTTATTTTTTGTCACAGCTGTTTCGACTTACAAGAAGGCCATTTTCAAACTGCGTTAAGCCACTTTCAGATGACTTATTTATACTATTTTAAGTGTCTATTTTGAAGATGTCTCAATTGATTTATTACCGATTAAACCAATTTGCTGAGACACTAATCGTATAAATAAGTCGTTTCAAAGTGGGTTAACAATAGTTTGAAAATGGCATTGTAGCCCGAAACAACTGTAAGAAAAATAAATACTAAAATACTTGCGGAACTTGATAATAACATTAATAAATTAAATAAATAAATTTAAGAAATCCAGAGTATCAGCTTGTATGCCGTTCGTGTTCTATGGCCGACAATAAATTACGGTTGGCTGTGTGAAATAAAACAAAAAAGATTCTGCGAAGGCGTCTCCGAGTCCATAGAACACTACTACAAAACATAAAAACATCAGGTGATCCTTTTTGATAAAAATGATTTTGGTTAAAACTAAACCTATAATCTAATTAGTTTAGACGTTAGTTGTCGACATCACAAAAAACATCAAATTTTTGGAGAAAATAAATTGTTCTAGCTTTTTGAAGAGCGTTTTTGGTTTGGTTCAACTTTCATCAATTTAACATTTAAAAATTTTATTAATCATATTAATCAATTTTATTTTTTTATTCCCCAAAAAATTTTCAATTCTGTCTGGTTAAATACTTCTTTATAGTACTAGAATTCTCAATTTTAAATTGATCGTCCCAATCATTTCCACGTTTAAACAACTTAAACAAAACAGTCCAGAGATCAATATTGTCATTTCGTGGAATGGCGGTTAGAATCTTGACAAAACATGGCGAAAATACTTTTGCCTTTGACTTTCAATTTTCTACGTCTTTTTCTGGAAGGACCCAAAGTAAAGTTTTCCTCCCCTACTAGCAGCTGTTGGTGAGTTAGATCGGTCAGTTTCTGAACAAAGGGCGCGTGCGGTAACAGTTTGTGTTCACCTTGAGTTTGCTTTGTCACCTGATTTGTTGTGATGATAGTTTTTTTAGGAAAGTTCCGGAAAAAATATGTCTCAAATAATAAAACACGTGGCTGAAATACTGAATTTAAGTTTACTGGCAGATTTATGGAAAACAAACAAGACAGAAATAAAATCCATTCTCAGAAAAGACGTCGTAATCTTTTTAGAATGTTTTTAAACAAGGATAAATCCAGATATGCTTTGAAGTTTTTTTTTCACGGCCAATAGTATTTTCTTGATTTACTGTTGGGCTAATGTATTTGGAATTTCGTTCCATCAACCGGCTAAATAATTTCGCATCTTATTTTGACCTTTATTTCTCTTCACCATACGAAGAAGAAGTCGATACAATCAATTACAAGAAGGCTCTCATAATTTCTTGGTGTAGCTTCATTATTTTAAAACGCTCTGAGATAATTATGACAAACATTGCGCTATCTTCAGTCAACTAAAATAGGTTCTCCACACCTTCATCTCAACGCATAGAAATCTTTTACGTCCTACCCCTTCGGCCCTATACTTTTATTTTCTTTGCTAAATTAAGCATGTACTAGAACATGAAGAAACACTTGCTGTTTCTTAGCATATGTCCAGGCAATTACATACCATGGAAAAAAATCTGCCCCTCAGAGAAATGGGCAAATTTTTTTATTGTTTGCCATTACTGAACCAAGAGATATTACGTATCCTTCTTCTATTAGTAAAAAAAGGATCTTTCGTTTTGATTAGTAGTCTAGTTATTCGAGTTCAGTGGTAAAAGTAAAAAGATGAACTCTAAAAGAAAAAATCGTAAATTGCATTACGAGCTGTTCTCGTAGCCTTCTCGGCGCTGTAAGTGTTTTCATGTAACTAGTTTATCCTCTGATGCATTGAATTTGAGGAAGAATTTGAGAGCTTTTGGTTCCTCTTCAACATTACTGGATTTGTTATTATGTTTTTTAGACTAGTTAATCATTATTTTGTGAACATCTGTAACACATCACGAGTGTATATATAATATTTATGTTGGACGTGCTGTGTCAAATATGCTTTGCGTCACTAAGAGGTAACAAGATCTTAAATTTTTACTATAAACTATATAAATATATGACACTTTAATATCACACTATTTTACCTTGTCACGCATCCTCAAATATGAAACTGATGTAATAAATGTTGATGAATTTTCTTTATCAAGGTGTTGATAAAGACATATTATAATAAGATAATAACAACAAAATACATAACGATAATGTTCTAGATACTTACAAAGATTGTGACAGATTGTGGAGAGGGCCATTTGGTGATTTTGCTGTTTTTGATAATAAAGACATATTATAATAACATTTATTTATTTATTTATTTATTCAACGCCCAGAGGGCTTTTACAGGAGTACAATTTGTTTATGACAGATGATTTTTAAACAGATAGAGAAATGATAAGAATAAAATTAGATAAAAATGCACACAAGTCACAAAAATACAGCGATTTGATAAGTTTACAAAAATACATATATGTTAAGGAATAGTTTTGGAATAAGTTTTTTACAAGATCTACAAAATTCGCCAAGTTGATGTTGAATATGTCAACATCACTTAAATACTGATTTCCCATAGTGTGAAATCTTTGTATCGGAGAGTGGGCAATGTAGTTCCGCTTATGAATGCTGCAGTATAATAGTGTATTTTGTCGTGTGGTTACTGTCGGTATTCGTAAGTTTATGAGTTGTAGGAGTTCGCAACAGTCGAATTTAGAGTTAAGTATTTTGAATAAAAATGTCAAGTCGTTTATTTTACGTCTGTCTTCTAGTGTGTGTATTTTTAGAATATTTAGTAATAGATTATATTTTAAGTCTTCTAGTGGGATATTTAATTTAAAATTTATAAAACGCAGAAATGTTTTTTGTATTCGCTCAATATTATTAACGTGAATTTTGTAAGATGGAGACCAAACCACCGAGTTATACTCAATTTGGCTTCAAACTAGAGATAAATATAATATTTTAAAAATAAAACACAAACACTTTGTATTTAACCACGAATTTATTAAATACAAAGTGTTTGTGTTTTATTTTTATAATATAATGTCTAACCACAAAGTAATTGCTTCCTATGAAAAAAAAAAAAAATAAAAATAATAGTTTAATGGCTTCTATGGAATTAAAGTTTTTAGTTGTTCTTAAAACGAAGCCTAGTGTTTTCATACCTTTGTTCATAATTTGGTGGATATGATTGGCAAAACTTAGTTTTTCATCCAAAATGATTCCAAGATCCCTCATTTCCGGGACTCTTTCTAAAGCTGTATTATTGATGGAATATTCAAATAAAACAGGATTTTTATTTCTGAAGAAAGTCAAGGTTTTACACTTTTCTACATTTAAAAATAAATTATTTTGAATGCACCAATCTTTAAACTTACTAATATTTGACTGTAGTATTTGGCAATGATTTATATCAGTTATTTTCTTGTATAGCTTGATGTCATCAGCAAAGAGCAATACCTCGACATCATTGAAGCAATTGGTTATATCATTGATGAAAATGAGGAACAAAACCGGGCCAAGGTGACTGCCTTGCGGTAGGCCACTAGTAGCCCAGAAAGCTTTCGACATCCAAGATTTTATTTTGACGAACAGTTTACGATTTAATAAATAGCTAGTAAACCATTTTAGCATGTTACCTCTTATTCCTAGAGCAAATAGTTTTTGGATTAGTAGTTTATGGGATACTTTGTCAAATGCTTTCGAAAAGTCTGTATATATGCAGTCAACTTGTTTATTTTCTGAAAAAGATTGTAATATGAAGTTTTGAAATATTGTTAAGTTAGTTGCGGTAGATCTACCTTTGATAAAATCGTGCTGTTTTTAGTCAATTAATTTTATTAATTTGGGATAGATTTCATCGAGGACCAGTGATTCGAAAAGCTTAGGTAGTACTGACTGTATACAAATGGGGCGATAATTGGCTATATTAGTGTCGTCTCCTTTTTTGTAGATAGGTCTAATGAAGCTAGATTTCCAGCGGTCTGAAAAGTGTCCAAGGGTTAAGAGACGGTTGAATAATAATGTAAGTGGTTTAGATAATGTATTAGAGCATTTTTTGAGGAATATTGGTGGAATGTTGTCTGGGCCAGCGGATTTGTCAGTGTCTAAGGAAAATAATTTCTGTTCGCAACATTTTTGTGTGATATGGCAATTTGTTAAGTGTGTAGTCTTGCTAAATTTGTATTCAGGTATTTTGTCATCTGGGGTTTCTTCATCATATACATCTTTGAAGAAGTCCGAAAAAAGGTTTACAATGTCCTGTGTATTGTTTGCACTGGTTCCATTCATTTGCATTATTGGCGGGTAGTCTGTGTTTTCATTGTTTAGTTTTTTAAGAAATTTCCAAAGATTTTTGGATTTAAAGACAGTGTCCTCGATAGAGGTTATATACATTTTGTAACATTGTTTGGAAAGATCTTTACATTTTTTCCTGGTTTCGCTAAAGATTTTATAATCACTTATGGATTTGCTTTGTTTGAATTTTTTGTGTTGACTCTTCTTTTGCTGAAGAGAGGCAGTAAGCTCTGATGAGAACCAAACCGGGTAGGTATAGCTTCTCGGTGTATAAAAAGGTACATAGGATTGAATAATATTAGAAAAGTATAAATAAAGTTGGTCTAAAGATTCATCATCATGTTTTCATCGGATAAAAACGACCATTCTGTATTTGAGAGATGGCTGTTAATTGAGTTGAAATCTGCTCGTTTAAAGTTTAGGACTCTTTGTACAGGTATTTTTTCATTTTCGCATGAAATATTTAATTTAATGTATAGGGGAGGATGGTGACTATCTATTGGTAGGAGTGGATCATTTGAGAGTTCTACAGATATTTTAGGATAGTTTGATAAAGCTAAGTCTAATAAGCGATTTTTACTGTTATAAATAAAATTATGTTGGTGAAAGTTTAGAAAGTTTACCATGTCCAAAACTTCACGTGCACGATCGTTTTCACTTTCGTTTGTGATGAGACTACAGTTTTTTGCTTTCAATGTTAGGTTTGGTAAGTTATAATCTCCAAGGATAACAATTTTCGAGTGAGAATATTTTGATGAAATTGTGTCGATGTCTTCACAGTGGTTTCTGTATGTTTGAGGGTCAGAAAGAGGTGGTAGATAGGCCGTTCCAAATATAATTTTCTCGAGAGGAGTCGTTACTTGCACAAAAATATGTTCAATGTTATTGTGTTTCGTGGTTAATTTTCTAGATGACAACTTCTGTTTTATAGCAATCAAAACTTCTCCACCTCTTGACTTGGAACTTGATCTGACATTTCTGTCGCAGAGAAATATTTTGTAGTTTGTAAGACCGAGTTCAGTCGATTTGATATCAGAGTTTAGCCAGGTTTCCGTAAATATAATGATGTCATGATGATGAGAAGGTAGGGCTGCTCGTAGGTCGTCGAGTTTTGATCGTAGTCCTCGGATGTTTCGATAGTAGATTTTTAAAGTTCTGGTTCGATTGTTTGTTGGAATTGCTTGGGTATTTTTGTAACTTCCTAGTTTTTTGGCAGATTTGAGACAATTCTGGGCGTGGAGTTTATGTATTTTATGGTGACATCTTCACCATTTTCTTTCCGCTTCTCCAGTTGAACCCTCAGATCTTTTATAAATTTTTGCTGCGCCGGAGTTGAGTCGGGATAGATTCTGATATTGTTCTTAAGAAGACCTCGTTTGCTTAGAATATTTCTCGATTGTATGGAATTCTCTAGTTCGATTTTTATTGGTTTAGGTTTGCTATTTGATAATTTACCGATTCTATAAAATTTTGAAATATTTTCATTTGCTGATTTGTCGATTTCACTTATTATACTGTCGACACTTGCCTGGTCGTCCAAAATCCTGCCGGCTTCTGTTGTCTTAATACTTTCAGGCACATTGAAAACAATAATATTTTTGGAACGCACTTGTTGCTCATTCATTTCCGAAATCGCCTCGCAGATGTCAAAGTTATTTTGGGAAGAATTCGCTCTAATATCCTTGTATGCACGCAGTTCACCTTCTAAGCTGGCAGTTTTAGATGCCACAGCTGAAGACATGCTACTTATGGCGTTTAAAATTTCACATGCAATTGGGGAAATTTTAGAAATTTGATCCTTATTAAATTTGTTGGCTGGATCAAAAAGTACCTTATTTAAGGCATTGACAGCTATTTCTGCTTTGGAGATGAAATTTTGCACATCCATTGTGACACGTTTATAAATTTGGCACTATTCCCTGCTTGTCAATGTTTGAAGTTGTTGATTTGTTTTTGCTTTTTTTGACACAGTACACAAATATTTGCAATGAAAAACACTATTATGTTAATAAATAAGTGCTGCTTGTTAATATTTGATGATAGTTATGTATAATAATTCACTTTAAATAATTTAAATGTTTAATTTTGACGGGAGTGGATTGAAAAATGTTTACACTGTCAAAAGAGTATTGTTGTAATCTCATAATAACAATAAAGTGTATAATGATAAAGTACTTACAGAGATTGTGACAGGTATCTGGAGAGGGCCAATTTGGTGATTTTGCTGTTTTTGATAATTAAGACATATTATAATAAGATAATAACAATAAAGTGTATAATGATAAAGTGAAAGGTACTTACAGAGATTGTGACAGGTATCTGGAGAGGGCCAATTTGCTGATTTTGCTGTTTTTGATTCCCTCGAACATTTTTGACACTTATTTTTATGATCAGTAATTTAATATATTATTTAAAATAAATATTTCTTTTTCGATGATTTAGTAAGTAATGAATAATTTTAACAATAATTTATATCACAGAGTTTTTCGTTTAGGGTTTCTTCGTTTTGTGGTTCCTTTGTTTTCAGTCAGTTTGGGTTTATCACATTATATTTTTAAATATTTAATAACTTAATGATGTAATTGTTATAATTTACTGAAAAATTTAATGTCAGTTAATAATTATTAGTGGCGCAATTCTCACTATATTAAACAAATATGTCAATATTATTTATTAATGATATCATTGGTATGGTTTTAATTTTCAAATTGGTATTAAATATCTAAGCAGCAAATAAAAAAATTCTCCCTAATTTTCCGTATACACGAGGCAAGTATTTCAAGCCAGGATAGCAAGCTAGTATGCTGGTATCCTGCCCTGGTAAGATAGTAGCTTACTATCCTGACTTAGCACAAACTAGAGCGGTTTACACGATGCCAGTTTTAAGCCAGGATCATTGTAATGACTAGGTAGCCAGCCGTCCGTAGAGAAAATTGAACAGCTAACATAGAACGAACATTAAACACAGAAGGTTATCATTATGCCGATTGGCATTAGACTTTTCTTTACAAAGTGAAATAATAGCGTTCCACAAACAATCTTTATCGCCACATAATTGTACAAACTTTAATTAAAGTAATGAATTTTGAACATTTTAGAATTGTATCGTCTATGAGAAAAAACACAGCGCATTGTCACCGTACACTAGCCGATCATGTACTTCCTAGCTTCGGACGGTCACACGAAGCTAAACACAAAACTACGATAGAAGATTTGCTGGTGAGTGGTGCTACTAGCTCTAATAATTGAAACGCATCTTATTAAACTATCCTGTCTTGTTATGCTTACATAATAGCGTCCCCTCTAGCTTAATAGGTTATAAACAAAACTAGTCGTTTCCCAAGTAACTAGTGCTATTAGCTTACTAGGTTCCTAACAAAAGATTGCTTTTCTGGCTTGAACTACTAACCTGGTGTGCACCGGGCATTCATTACACTTAAATAAGTATTTTATAAAGTTTTAACGGTTTTTAGCAATGTATTGAATTCATTTTTTTTAGAAACTAGGAAGATATAACTTGAGTGCAATTTTTATTCGTTAAAATATATTCGTGAAGGGATTTTCCGTTGTTTTAAAAAAATAAGTTATTCTCGGTTCTGATTTAACGCATTTCCTAGGTACAAATAGAATTTATCATTCAGTTTGTAATTTAAACAAATTTTATTAAAATTTTAATATTCAATACACGAGTTGCTTTAAAGAATGATGTACAAACTTTCCAATAATACAGAATTTCAGAATGCCCAAATGTAAAACAATATTACATCACACAAACAATATTCACATTTTGCATTTTGCTTGTTGACTTTCCTGTCATTCCAAGAAACATTTTAACGAAACTCTGAAGGGCATTCATGGATGAAAACATGAAAAACATCCTTCGAGAAAACATGTTTACATCGCGGAACTACCTACCAATCCGCTACAAGGCCCTTGGCATCCGTGGGTACGTCTTTAGGGTTAAATAGAGTGCTTTCGAATGGCTTCCCTTTTTATAACTACGGTTTTTTTTTATGGGGCCGAATCAAAAGAAAATGTGCATTGGGATCGATCTGCTTTCTTAGAGATATAAATATAACTACATTAGTCCCCTAACGTGGTTGTGGTTGATATATATTTCGAAAGATAGTTAATTAAAGAAACATAAGTGCTCGTTGGATAATGTACACGTGCACTAAATTCAAGTTCTAAAATTGAGAATACAAAATCCATTCAATGTAGTTAATTGAGAGAAGAGGACGATTTGATGTAGCAAATCGATAAATTATATCGATGGTGTGGCCGTCTTTTATGATAAGTAGATACTACATATATTTCAATCTACATTTTTTGTGCAAACATAAAACTTTGCTAAAAACACTGTTGAAAACGACCACTACCAATCTAAAATAAAACTATGCGAAATATACAGAGTGAGAAGATTAGGAGTTCGAAAGAGGTTCTTGCAACATTATCGTCACATTGTCCTCACCCAATTGGTAACTATACTCGGCACGTAACATGCTAAATAATCATTTGCGGAAAACAGGAAGAATAACAAGTTACATATTTGGTGTAAGAGGTTTGCATCGAAGATAGGGAGGAAAATTAGAAGGGAAACATAATGTTTATTTTCTTAGTGCATGTTTTGATTGGGTGCTATCCTTACGTATGATTGCAACATTATTTCCGAACTAAATCCAATACAGATAGTATCTGGATAAATGTAGGTATCTATTTTAATTTTAATGTGTGACATCTGTTGACTTTTCTACAAGTCTAGGGTGATTTTTTGTATGGCTTAAAGTCAAATAAAATATATAGTAAAACCTCAATAAGCAATATTTAATAATTATTGAAGTTAATGTTGGTAGTTCTTAACCGAAGTATGATACAGATAATTTAACCATTTCTATATTTTATGCAATTAATAACTAGGTAAATATTAGAAATTAATTATAGGTACAGGTGCAAAAATGGATAAAAGTAGGTATTGGAGACGTGTTGTAGAATTTAACTTAATAGTGTAATTGAAAAATTATGAACAATAGCGCTTGTCACCTTTGAACTGCGAGGGCCAGTCTAGCGCATTTGGTGTTAATGGTTTTGATTTTTCATGGCACTAAATGTGTAAAATATAGTTATTTTATTGAAGCCGTAATATTATTATTGACGCTAATATTCAATATGGCAGTAGGAGTGAAGTTTATGGCAAACCATTCATTGGCTGGCCAAAATAGATTAAAAAAAATATCAATTTCGTGGAGTGGTGGTGTTATTGTCGATGAATGCGAGTAACAGTTTTATTTAAAATTAATATTTTTTTATGAATTAAATTACCTGATTTATTAACTCGGTGGTAAAGACCAACTGCGTGGCATAGTGGTGAGAGTTTTGAATGAGTGTTGGAAGAGTAGTATGTACAACGCACTTATATTATATTACTAAATATCTACAATATTAATCATGTGACAGAACCAAACCACAAAAAAAAATTTAGCAATTTCAAAAAAAAAGTTATGTTAAAAAGGTTTTAAATACTATTTAAAACCTCTTTAGCAACTCAACTCATCTACATCGCATCCTAAAAACTTAAAATTTAAACCATGTATTTACCGAGGAACAATATTTTTTATAAACATTGTTTCAGATACAAAATCTACGTGTTTCTGAAACCAATTAATACGTTTCTGAAACAGTTAAAACTGTTTCGGTAAATACTACCAGCCTTACTAAAAAACGTCGCCAATATTTTTTCGTGGCGTTCGTGGCATATATTTATGTTTCCAGCGGGAAAGATTAACGCGCAGGCGCACTAATTAACTCCACCTTGCTGCGGAAATGAATGAAAAAAACAATTTGAAGTACAATACAACATTGCCGGATCGGCACAATTTTTTGTTTTTAGTAAGAATTCCAAAAACAAAATATACAGTCTTTATAAAACCTGCAACAATAACACAGTTTAACGGTAGTGATGAGTTTTTTTTTATGTGTAAGGCTGTGTTTAAATGAAAAGAAATATTTGAGACAAAGCGGATTTTATGGGAATGCTTGATTAAAGATTATAAAAATAAAATCTAGGAAATCCCAAAACAAGATGTTGAAAGCAAAATGCATATATATTGCGGTCGCAGTTTGGAACGGAGAAAGGAAAAAAAAATCGACTTCGAAAACTGCAAGACTTGGAACTGCAGATGCCGAAAAATCTAATTGAAAATTTTATGATGCTCTAAAATATCTTTATTCATAACAACTTACTAACATGGATAGCAAGATCTCCGAAACATTGTTTTTGTTAACATCTAGGTGGTGTTTCAGAAGCTGTGTATCCTAAACATTGTTTCTCGGTGAATGCTCGCTTTTACTCATCATTACTTGGCAACAGCTGACTAATTTTTTTCAATACTTGGCGATTTAACGCCATCCTACTAAACGAAGCGTTTTTCAAGAGCATCGCTGTCTATTGGCCGGCGTGTTTACTGGCGATTCTCCTGGGAACTAGTCTAGACCATTTTCCCGCTGAAAGTCTGACTCAAAGCAACTTTTTCTGTTCAACTAATTTATAGGTAGGAACATTAAAGTGGTAAATTTTAAAAAGTGGTAAAACCAGTATAAGGATGATTAAGATATTATTAGGCAGGAAATTATCCAAGAAAATTGACATTTTTAAACACATCTATTTGAATTTCTATTTTGTTTTCTTGAATGAATGAATTAATGAATGCAAATCTTGGAAGTAGAAATTAACGTGCCTCAACAATCAACAATCTAGAATAAGTCCTTTAAATGATAATAACATGTTGTGAAGGAAATCTTGTACTTATCTCTATAATACTCGTTCTTATTAATGAATTATTTATAATGATATCATGATTATTTATATTGATATCATGATTAATATTTATTGAAAATATTGGTACCTTTGGAAATGAAAACTGTTTTCAATGGTGGACTTTTCACGAGAATTTTGTTTTTATTCCTCAAGTTTCCTCATGTGTCTCGTGGAATTTGATAAAAAGCAAGGTTGCACTGTGTTCATTTACATAAAAAAACCTAAAACAAAACTGAACACATACTAACTAACTAACCATCACGCCTTTTCACCGCAGGGGTAGGCAGAGAGGACGGACCGCCAAACAATTCGGTCTTGGCACACACTCTTTGCCTCACTCACATTCATACATCGTCTCATGAACACATGAAATACACAAATAAATCTTCTAGGATGTTTCAAGACGTATCTATCTGTTATCTATAGTAATATAACGGTTTTATTCCGAGATTGATGAAATTTTGCACACTCGACATTCAAAACAGGAAAATGGTGACTGTTTACATGATATTTAGAAAAAATCCCCCATTCCTTTTTCTCACCGCCTAAAGCCGAATTTTTCTCTCCTTGATGAAATTTTGCTAACATGACGTTCAAAATAAAATGATAAATACTGTCTACATTTAATTTCGAAAAACTGTATGTAGAGCAGCGCCTGGGTCTTTAGCGAGTTATTTTATAAAATTGATGGAGAGTTTTCTGAAATGAGTGTTTTTTTGGAAAATAATCGTATGGTATTTTTTTCGTATGTTTAGTAGTTTTTACAATCTTTCATTCAAATCGTCGTTAATTTTAAATGATATAATTTTTTATTATTTTTTTTTTATTGATCTAATATACGTGATGTTTACAATATATTATTCGATGCCTGTCTCGCTAGGGTATACCTGTGTTGAGACAGGCGTAGAGGTACATAATTGAATATCATATAAAAGAGTAATATAATTTACAATTAAACATAAAGATGATTGAAAGTGTGGGTAAATCACATAAAGAGAGTTTTCTTATAGATGAGGGAAGAGATACATTACAGTGGTAGATCCTGACAAATCTTTTTATGGATTTAGATTATTTAGGATTTTATAATTTTAATTTGTTTTATATGGGTAAGGACGTAGAACAACCTCCGTGGCCGAGTTGTTAATATCCCGATTAAAAATGAAGACATCGTGGGTTCAAGCCCCAGGGTGCGCACAAAAAAAACAATTATTATGATAAATAAGGGTGACTTTCCAGAGTTGTAGATAACTACTCTAAATATCGCCCTAGCGAAATACCACCAATATTGAAAGAGAGCTTTAATGAATTCAGTTAGGCTTAATCTACCTCTTCCATACCTTCTTCCCTTTACTCCCCTGCTGGGCTCAGAAAAAACCCTAAATTGGAGAAGTCACAGTCCCAATAGCTCCGGTCAGTTGCGATTCTTGTACAATATCACATAAAAAATCCACCTTGGTTAAATCTTTATTTGAATGTTTGAAAAACATGGGTGCAATGCTCAAAATATTCTTATTTTTAATATTTTGCGACACGTGAACGGGATAATCATTAAGAATTGTTTGCTGTTCTGTCTTAGGATTTCAGAAATTTAATGTGTTTGAATTTAGTTTTATCAACAAACACAATTCACATGAATCTAACTTATTTCATATCTGAACACCTAAATCACGTCAAGAGCAAGGGCTTATCTAAAACATGTAAAATTTTGTGGGTGGGTAACACATATTCCTATTAATAAAAATCTATGTATCTATTGGAGTAACGCTTTCCTGTTTTTTATGCACGTTACCGCAGAATAGATCCAACTTCCAAAAGTCTACAGAGTGGTGGGATAGCTTCACAGTGTTGGTTAATGTTATGAGGTTATTCCAAACTAGTTGAGGTAAGAAGAACTCACAAGAGCGCCCTTGTCTGTACACTGCAAAAACGGGGGAACTATTTCACCATCCTGTTGGGAAGCAAGGTACAAGAGATCTATTAATGCAGGAAGAGGTCCGGTTTAAATGAAAGAGGAAAAACATATGCCGGAGCTTGAAGAAATGACCAGTTCGAAATGCGACTTAGACAAAACGAGTTGAAGAAATGATCCGTTCTCATGAAACCAACCTCAACATCCGTTAACGGGTATTTCGCTCGTGTTAATATTTTCAAATATACATTTAAAGATTACAAACTCTTTGTAAAACACAAATATTTTAAAGCAATTACGATATTAGACTGAGCTATACTAAAGGCGGACAGAAACAAAGTTCGTTTGAACTGAAAACCAAATGGAAAACTTTCCTCGTCAGTTGATATTTATCATGAGGTGAGCAATCTTGTGGAAAAACAAACATCTTCCACAGAAAACATAGACAAATAAGACACTAAATGGCTTCATCTTTTAGTCTCCATGGAATTACGCATCTCATAGATAAGCTCGGCTTACAAGTGAGCCTATTCATTGTTGTTAAGCTAAGCTTTAGTAAGTTGATGAAAAACAGGACGTAAGTCGGTTTAGTACGAGTAACTTAAGTAAGTACTCATGGCTTCGTTATTACGGTACGTATCATATTCTTAGTAAATAATTTTACAGGCGAAAAATAAAACGGAATATCATTATTTTGTTGGTTAAAGGTTGTTAACTAGTACCACCTGCCTTCTAACTGAACTTGGCATTTTCGAAGTAGTCTGTTTAAAAGCTTTAAGAAGAAACTGAACTTTAAGTTGGAGGGAAGGTAAAAGCTCTAAGGAAGGCAGTACAAAGTTAATTCAGATAAAACTTCAGGTTCATTGAACTGGATTCAATAAGATTATTATTATTTATCTGTGTTATTGAACATTCTTTTATAACTTTTTTAATGGATTATATATACTTCATACTTATATAATATGTAAATATGAAAATAATTTGACAAAGTTTTATGGAATAATGAAAAAGTTGTTGCACATAGTATCTTTAATTTATTGTTGTTAAGTGGTATTTTCATCACGTGTCTTTCTTGGCCACATCGAATAAGTGTTTCTTTTGATTTGACTAGAATATTACGCTATTAAACAGCATCTATTTTAAGCTACTCATCGCATATTTAAACGCTATGCGCCTATTCGTATCACAGACAATAAAATATAGATTTAAGAATGTGTTCCAGAGATTATTCTCATAAGCATTATTAGAAACAGGGAAAAATAAACGAAAGAACTTGGAAGAGGTAAGCGATACGAAGTTAAGATATGGTGATAGTTTAACAAATAAATTTCCTGTATTCTCTGTTTATATGTACAATTTTTGGCATCATCGTTTTTAAAAAGCATGTAATGAACTATGAACTGACATATTTATGTCGCAATTATGATAGGTGACTGTTTTATACTATTTATTCAAACTCAAACAAAATTAAAATTATATAGTACAATATCACTTATAATTAAATAATATCATTTAACAAACTACGTATCGACTAAAAAGAAGATTCGCGATTTTAAATTTGTGATACATATTGTGACAATTAATAATAATCGAACTTTTCAAGATCAAACAAACTGATAAAATGGTCAAGATCAACGAACTACTTATTAAATAAAATTTTATACAAAGACGAGATTTTAAGACGACAAAACAAAATAAGGATACAATTTATATTTGTCACTCAAGTTTGCCTTATTTTATTTCAGAAAAATGTTCACAACAAAAGCTCCCTTCGCAATTTTATCCCACAAAAAAAACTTTTTTTCTAAAGTCGGTAATTAATTGAGAACACAGGACAAGAAATATGATTCGGAATTAGGTTGAGAATCTTATCGTTATAGTTTTATTCATCTTTTCACTTGCGAAAAAAAATTATGTCGTAAAAGAGAGATAATTCGGACGACTTACTTTAGTACCAGTTAGCGAGATTAAAACACAATAAATCACGGTTAACATGACATAAAGAGCGCTTGGAATAACTTAAAGAACATTATTTGGATTACGAAGATGAGCGGATGCAAAAAAATTGTGAAATTTCTCAACTAGGTCAGATTTGGAAAGAATTAATTTATGAATATTGATTGATTAGATCATTTAGTTTTATTTAAATTTATTGACGACTTAAATTTAAGTGTTTTTTTGTAATATCAATATATTTTTTATGAGACCGCGTATATAGGTACCTATCTAGTTAAATGAATATTTTTTTTACTTTTGATGGTTTTACTAAAATTTGAAAAAAAATCTTTAGATAAATGGATGAGGGGGTTAAACACAAAATTTTTCTCTTCTCCAATCTAAACATTTTTATGTAAACGTGATTGTATACGATTCGGGAATCTAAATATATTCAGAAACTATCAACGCAATGCTTACGGTTGTCTGTAATATATTTGTGAAATGTTCTCGCGTAATATATGTATGTAATGTAATTAAATTTTTAATTATTTGTTTTAAAGTTCAAAAAAATTAGAACTGATGAAATAATCACAATATCAGACAAGCGAAAAAGCATGTAAGAAAAATTATTTTATTTTATTAATTAATAATAATAATAGTTTATTCCTCAATATATGCAGGGGTGGTGTAATGCAGTACATTCCGTATTTAGAAGGAATACAAAAATAAATTAGAGAAGATAACAATACAAATGTACGTAGAATAAAAAAAGAAAAAATGTGAAAAATATTAAACTGAAACATTTTTGCAAATGGCCGTTTATATTTGACCGTCTCCAAGGGGGAACTCTATCCTGGCCACCGAGGTAGTGATGACGATATTCTTTGAACGATGGAGTCTGAAAGAGCGCACTCCTTCCTCCAGGAACATTTCAGTGGCGCTGCAGTATCTCGGTAGGTGGGGTAGTTGGCGATAAGCATTATTGGAACGAATTTTATTTATGCTATTGGGATGCAGTGTAATAGACCCTACTTCTGACGTATACAGCAATTTGCAAAATGCCTCCAATAGTATTCAAAAAATTTCACTGCAAAAGTGAAGATGCCTTGACAGCATACCCACACTAACGGATATAGTTCCTCTTTGTATTTCCATAATTATAATTCTATATGTAAAATATGTATTTGTTTTGATTAAATTATCAACAGATGATAAAAAGATAAATATATTATTAAGAAAACTGACAATATGTTATTGTTTTCGAGGAAACAATTATTAATTTTAATCTTTCAGCTTCACAAATTCTAAAATCATTATGAAATCCTGTTTTCACGGGTCTGCGATAGTATCTTATAATTTCCTTCGGCACGTGCGCTATACATAGCTAGAGATTTTTTTAAAGACTATAGTAATATAACCTATAAATTACTTAGTTATCCATAAATAATTAACTAACGAAAATTCACATTCACATTGGAGATGTCGTAGGCTGTGAAGGAAACTAGATTTTCTGGAAAAACTATCAATAATGAAAACATAATGAAGACTTCAATATTGCACGGGAGTGTATAAAGCAAAGATTTTAGGAACAGGAGTTGGCTTAGAAATAAGGGTTGTATATAGATCACTAAAATGTTTAACAATGAACGTCTGGACGTATTTTCTTTTACCAAGGCATTCATCATATCACAAAGAAAACAATAAATAATAACAGAGAGATTTAAAAAAAATCCCATTCATAGACCATTAAACCCTCTTAGTTTATTCATCACAGGAAATTCATCATATTTTGTATGGAAATAATAACAGTTTTGGCCGGCTTCCAGAGTTAAACACTTCACCACTTAAGTTGTAAAGGATGCCTGTTGATTCCTGGATTTGATTCCCTGCCAAGACTTTCATAGCTATCTGCTAAGCTGTGGAACTTTTTACCATACATGACTGGTGTAATTTGTCTTTTTTATTTAGTACAAATATTATTATTGCAAAAAAAGGTTATCATATAGCCTTTCGTCGAAAACCATTGGTATTGGAGTCAACGTATGTCTTTGAAAAGTGAAGTAAATCTGATCTGTTTCCTTTTTATGATCCTACGAATCAAAAGACATTTAACCCCACTTTACTACATTTGTACTGTCATTCATACTATGTTTTAACAAAGAACTCATATCTATTGCCGTTTTGTAAGAAGTATTTACCTAGTCTTTTCAATGCTGTTTTCTTTTTGTATCTATACACAATTTGTTCAATAACCCGCAACAAATCGGAAGAACCTATTATTTTTCAATATTTATGGAGAAAAGCTTAAGAGTTCCAGACAAAGCTGGTCTCTTGAGAAAAATCTCTCTTGAACTATCATATTTATAAAGATTCTGTACTACGAGTACGATCGAAGATCAAAAATCTGATTGTACAAATGCTATTTACAACATATACCTATAAATCCTGTAGAAAAGACATAATAATGAATACACATCCTTCAAAAGAAATAAAACGACAATGGTTTTGAACTGATCGCGATATAGCAAAAAAAAAATATTGATCCATTTACCAGAGTCGTGCTAAAATTTATTTTTGCATAGATAGTGTTTTTAAAGAGTTGAGTTTTAAATGTTTATTAGATACTCTCATTTGCTTCCTAGGATACGAAGTCGCGTTTATAGGGAATGAACGCATGCATTTTTACAATACGAGATTATAGTAGTTCCAGAAAGAGGTCGTACGGGACATCATCTTTTGAGTATCTTCCGACTTTTTCGTTTAATTTATTTTTTAAATTTTTATGTGATTGTGGGACTATGTCTTCTCATCTACAGTCTAAAGTCATTTCAAGCTACACATCTAAAGTTATTTCAAGAATATTTTCAATTCTGATTTTGCACCAGGGCGACATGGAGAATATTTTCTCACTGGCATTTGCCGGAAATATACCGTAATATATTGTTTTAATTGAATAAACTGTGAAATAATACAAATTAATTTAGGATTTGAACCCACGACTATCATATAAGACAAGACCATCATATAAGAGATGTTAGAAGAAGAGGACGATCGCTGAATACGTACGTACGATTTCTCTCTGTGACTATCATAATGTGTCAACTCAGACAACTTATTAAACCGATTTGGTGGTTAACTTTATTAGGTTTTAAAATCGTAAACCCTTCCCAACCCTTCGAATCAAAGTGTATATTGAGTTTCCTTAGTAGAGATGGATAAATTGTCACACCTTATTATACCTTTGAAAAATAATATTGATGAAAGGAAATGCGTTGATTCCTTAGATTCAGCGATCGAATTAGGTATCGAATCCCGGCGTGAAAAATAAATTTTATTTGATTAATTTGTGTTATTTCACAATTTATTCACTTAAAATAATATAGGTATAGTATATTTGCGGCATGTTCCTGAGTGGAAGATACTCTCAGTATCGTCCTGGTGTAAGACCACCATTCAGAATTGAAACGTTGCTTGAAATGGCATTAGCCGTCTTTGGTGAACAGATCTGAATATCCAGGTTCTTCCCCACCTTCCTCTCCCGTACCTCCTTCCTCTCCCTACTACCTCCAGCCTCACAATATACCCCAATTGGGGATGCCATAGTCTTACTGGCTTCAGACGGGAGCAGTTGGGGCTCTTGTGCGGTATACATATAAAAAAAGGTATCTGCACATTATTGAAATGCATGTTTTCTGGTTAGATTGTTTAGAATAAATTTATTTTTCTTTACTAAATAATAAAAAAAAAATCATAAGCAATAGCGTTATTTGAAATATTCCAAATGCCTTATAATAATTAGATGCTTAAAAAGCAATATGCTATAAAATTAATTACCATTGCCCTCTCTAGGGTAAAAACTCAATGTCATTAGGTTCGGGGCTTGACTAAACCCTACTGTCATTTATGTTATTTACTTGCTATGCGATCAAGCAGTTCTCTCTCAGTCGGTAATGAAGAGTGTTATTGTGAGCTATATGTATAAACACATTATCACAGTTAGTTTATTGTAGTATTAGATTTTAAACCGGTTGTTTCCTTAAATCCTTTTTCTTTATAATTCGCAAAAGGGACAAGCAATTCCTTCAGAAATACTGAGAGGCTGAGCCAGTGTGTTTAATTCTACTAAAAAAAGAGCTACAGAAGTAAATGGTGTTGGAACTTAATTAATCATAGCAACACTGAAATATTTCAAAATGATGTGCTATAAAAAATCTTATATATTTACAAGAAAAAGCAGTCGAACTCCATTCTTCAATAAATCAAAAGTTCCAGGAGAAGTTATTTGTAACTCTTAACTAACTTGTAGGTACTTAAAACTTTCTTTGTAAATTATCTTTATTTATAAAAGTTACAGTCGGCACATAAGTACTCCCCATTTAACTTTCACGGATAAATTGATATATAAAAAAGTTGCTAACGTCTGTTCTTTAACTGTATTCGTTCCGTCAAATATTTTAAGTAATTTGACAGCAGAAGGGTCCGGGAAAGCAAAACCTGCAATGATTATATTATTTCTGGAGAGTAAGATAAATGGATTGTTGCGCGAGAAGAAGATATGATGAATGAGGGGCAGGATTAAATAAGAAGGATTCGGATGAAGAGTTAGTGTAGTGATGTAGATATTTATATCTTTGATCAAAGAATGCTTGGAGAATATTTCAACTTTATTAATACGTAATAATATAAACTTTGCGATATAAATCCCGCTTTTTAAAGGATACGAGATACAAGTAAAATAATGTATCCATTTTTGAAAATCTCTGGAGCGCTCCGCCATATAATCGGTTTCAATCTTAAGCGCACGTAAATTTTTGATCCTCCTGTTTTTTTTCTTACATTAGCTCCACACAGGAGGCCCTGAAAATAATTCCCGGGAGTATATCATCGTTGGGATGCTGTGTTTTTAGGAAAGGAATGAGAGAAAATTGTGGAAAGGAAAAAGGAGTGAGGGGCGGGCAGGAATCTGGGGTCAGTGACGTCAGTGTGTCCAGCAGTGACGGACATATGAATCTAGTCCTCCCACTGCAGCGCAAGGCGAAATTTCGATATACTGTGGCTGCAGAAGTCAAAGGGACTCCCTCAACCATTATCTCCCGATTCGGCATGCAGCTATTGGGCAGACGCATCCACCGCCAAGACCCGGACAAACATCACCCCATGAACTCGGGCACCCCTGCTAAGTCACCAAACGTAGCGAACCAATTGACACAAAAGTGAAATTACTAAGTTGTTTTTGTGATGAACAATGAATGCAAGGGAACTTTTTAAATAATTCCAATATGTGTTTTAAAATATCTCTTCAAATATGCCACATTTTGGCCGGCGAACGCTCGAGGGTATTTGCAAATTGCAAACACGCTCCAGAGGCTAAGTAGGTACTTGTATCCGGAAAGAGAGCTTCCTTTATTTTTTGTGGATAATGTATAAAATAAGTGTTTAGGCAAATCTGAATACGTTTGCAGAAGGGTGAAACCGATCTTGTTAAAATTATAGTTTTTAATAAAAATGTATAGTTTTATTCTACCAAGAATTAAAAGATTTTGATATTTTTGCGAAAAGCTACTCCAGAGACAGTACGAGGAGAGGCTAGGTCTGGAATGGACGGTCGCAATTGAATACGCCATGCGCCATGTCAAAGTGTTGGTCCTCTACCCGGATAAAACAAAGGAAAAAGATGATGACGACGAAATATTTTGAAAAAAAAAAACACCACTTTACACCATATTTCTTGATCCATAATTTTCGATTGTTCAGTAAGAAAAAAAGAGAGTTTTGTAAGTTTTACCTTAATTAACAATATTGTCTGGTGGTATAATAAAATCTAAATTAATAATACCACATTAAAGCCATTCAACCTCTGAATTGAATTATAAAAAAAGACGAAAATCGATCATATTAACATTTTACGAGCATATGCGACAATGAGCATATCATATATTATTACGAAATAAATGGTTTCATTCTTTATGTCTATCCCAGTTCTCCTGAGAAAGTTTGCGATCTTCTAGTAGTAAGATCTATAAAATATTGGAATCAGGATATCCCGATGAAATAGCGTCAGCGAAAATTCTATTGAAAATAACACCGTTACAGAAGAAAAACGATAAAAATCAGCGAGTTCATTGAAAATCAGCAAATCACAACGAAACTCGTTTCCTTTGGGATGGATACAACACAAATTTTTGAATAAACGACGATATGTAGTGTGAACCTAAATTTTTTAATACCACCCGAGAATTTTGATGATTGAGGTCGGTTAGTGTAGTATTATTCATGTACAAATCGAAAAAGTGGTTTACAGTTCCTGATAGTGTGATTTATAACAATAATCACCGGAAATGCATTATTTTTTTTCTTATTTATTTAATTCATTTATTTATTTACGCCCTTGGAACATTAACATCAATCTTATAACATAGTAATAACAGAAATAGACATAATAAAATACCAATTATTTCATAGTATTATTTCTTTTCCTTTACATTAATAAAAAGGAATCAGAATTAAAAAGAAATAACAACAAAAACAATGTCAGAAGAAAAATAATAAAATTTAAATCAGAATTTTATAAATTTCTGATATGAATTTAGGTAAATAATAAATCAAAATATTAACCGAACTGAATTTATTTCCAAGCCTATGTAGTCTTTGGATTTGGGAGTAAATGAAATATTAGTTTTAGACGGATAAATAAAGAACAGCTCTCGTGTCCCGATTTGGTACTCTATATAGTATATCTAGAATGTTATTAGTTTTGTTAAGTCAGGTGCGTCAAGTTTGAATAAAATAACCAAATCGCTTTTGTTTCTTCTACACGATAGGTCAGTTAAATAAAGTATTTTCATTGATTTAACATAATTAATTTGTTCAATGGGTATGGAGAGTTTGAAATTAATGAACCTTAAAAATTTATGTTGAATTTTATCTATTTTTATTTTATGTGCTTTATAGTATGGGGACCAAATAGTGGAATTATATTATACACTACTTCTTAATATGTTAATATATGTTTATATTGTTCTAAAAATCATAATATGTTATTTTGAGATGTTCGTCGATAAAGATTTTAACAAAATAAATAAATAAAATTTCGCTTTTTTCTCAATCTAAGGGGGCCTCCGATCATAATTTAAATTCAACAGACGCCTTTTAGATGTCCTTATCGTGGAATTCCGCCAAAGATCAGCTTCCAAGTTCGCAGCAAATTGGAGAAAGATATTGTCCCCATCAATCATTATATCATTAATATCACATATCATTACGCCTTTTTTTTGTTCTAAATATATTTTTTCTTGTACTTTCTCACGTATAATCAATGTGCAAACTTTATGGAATGTATAGGATCGAACTTCCATCTACACATTTCAGAATAAGGAAATTATAATAATAAAAAAAAGCAATTTGCTTATAAACTAACTACCACTGTCCCCTGTAGTGTAAAAACTCAAAGGCATAGGCCTGTCAGAAGCAGCAAAATTAAAGTGCGGCGTTAGGCAAGGAGGCTCAATGTCCCCAGTGCTGTTCAATGTATATATGGACGAACTTAGTAAAATACTGAACAAAACAAGAATCGGATGCCACGTTGCCGGAGTATGTATGAATAACATAAGTTATGCAGATGACATAGTCATACTAGCCCCATCAGTAAGGGCAATGAGAAAACTTCTTGCCATATGCCAAGCATACGTCGATAGTCATGGTTTGATGTACAATGCCAAAAAATCATCATTGCTGGTGTTTAAAGCAAATACTGGTCCTACTGTCATTCCACCTATTCTCCTCGGCGGAGACACTGTCAAAATCTGCAGGGAAATAAAATATTTGGGGCATGTCGTCACTGATGACCTAAATGATAAAAATGACATAGAACGCCAAAGAAGAGTACTCAGCGTTCGAGCCAACATGCTCGCCAGGAGATTCAACAGGTGCAGTTCTCCTGTGAAGAAGCAAATATTCCAGAGCTACTGCATGAGCTTTTACACCAGCGAACTTTGGACAAGATACTCACAAGGCGTCATGAACTCACTTCGAGTACAATACAACAACGCATATAGGGCGCTATTCGGCCTACCTTGGCGATGCAGTGCCTCGCAGATGTTCGCAGAAGGAAGGGTACATGGGTTCGCCGCCTTGATGCGCCACAGAATAGCCGGGGTGAGTCAGCGCTACCAAAGATCGGAGAACACTCTCGTCCAGGCCGTGGCCCAGTGGCAGGGCGCGCCTCTTCACCAAACATGGAGAATACATCTGAAGCCCCCGTAGTAGATATACGATTACGTACTAAATATGTAGATTTATATGTATATATTTTTTTTAATCTTTTTTATGTTATTTGATTTTTTATCTGGTAAATCCGTTTTATTTAATGTATACTTTTTTATGGCTGACAGAGTATTGCACCCACCGCTCTGTTCGGCTGAAATAAACATTATTATTATTATTATTATTATTATTATTATTAGGTTCGGATCTTGACTAAACCCTGCTGTCATTTTGTAATTATTTGCTATATAATCAAGCAGTTCTCTTCTATATCTGGGTAGAATTAAAAAAGTGCTAGTCATCTTCTTAATGCTTTATCGTGAACAAAAATCAAAATACTAATTATACGGAGAGTATTTTCTACTGAAGTGACCTGAACACAAAGATTATTATTATTGGAGTTGTATTTTATGCGCAGCATAGTTCAACTTTGGTTTTCAATTTTTTTTTATTCACCTAACCCACTCGAAAAACCTACAACGGTTCTCTCGGATCGGCCATTTTTGTTGCAACGTTTTCGGTGATTCCATACTGACGACCTGACGAAGGCTTCGTTAACAATAACGACCTAACGAAGGCTTATGACGATAACGTTATAATTTTGGAGGCGAGTATTTGTACCGCTGACCGGGAATCATTTATTGGATAGCCAACACATCTGACATAGGTCACCCCAAGTGGTTCGCTCGTTTGTTGACTTAGCAGGGGTGCCCGGATTTATGGGGTAAGGTTTGTCCGGATTTCGGCGTCGGATGTGTCTGGCCACAAACTGCATTGTAGGCCGGATCGGGAGAGACTGGTTGAGGGAGATCTTTTGACCTCTCCAGCAGGACTTTCTCGGAAAATAGCTTTGCACCGCAGTGTGAGAGATAGATTCTTACATCCGTTACTCTTGGACACATATTAACCCTCATATTCCTACCCAATCCGTAGAACGTTTTTTCCCTTTCCAGAACTTCCTCTCCTCCATTTCCTTAAAAAGATCCTCCACACAGCATCCCCAAAGATGACATACGCCCTGATCCCCCCATTACACGTATCAGTATTCGCATCAGTATTTACTGATGCGAATTACTGACGACAACCGTCAGTATTTGTGAGCCATTACACGTGTCAGTATTACTGACGTCAGTATCGTTGCGAATCCTTGCGGGACTGACGCTTTTAAAGTGATGGATCCGGAAACAAAAGCCTGTGTTGCTATAATTTTGGCGTTTGGTACAAAGAAACGAGTGAAGCGCTAACGATGGGTGAATGATTGGCTTCTCAAAAAAGTTAATTTCTCACACTTGAATTTAATGGATGAAATTTTGCTGACTGATCCACACGACTATAAAAATCATCTTCCCGTTTATTTATTTTTAAGCCATCAACAAGGTGCAATACAAAGATCCATTTACATTTTAGCTACTGGAACGATTACAGAAAAAAAAGCATATTCCTTGATTGCTCAACATTCCTGCACGATACTTTTTTAAAAATTTTCCTCCGACATTGAAAAAAAATCATACTTCTGAATTTGAATATGGAGACATACAAAACTGATTATTGTGCTATATAGCCAATATTTTACATTATCACATATTTTAGGATTTGTAAAAAAAATAATTAGAAATCATAAACTTTATTATTTTTTTACGGAATTTAGGTAAATTTGGCTTCTCAAAGCCACAAATTCAATCCGAGACTTAACCACTGGATTGTTTTTGGTTCGATTCGGACCGATTTTATTTTTCTGCGATTGCTTTCGGTCCAAAATCGGACCACATTTTCCTACCATTCGTAAAACAATTATTGTACCTAATTTTTTAAAACATATATTGGCATTGGCAGAGGAAGGATGAAAGTAGACTGAATGCTGTAGAAATGAGATCCCTAAGGCGTATGTGTGGTAAAACCATGTATGATAGTGTGAGAAACGCGGAGATCCGCAAATAATGCAAGGCTGATGTAAGCGTAATGAGTAAGATCAAGAAAGGAACGCTCCGTTGGTTTGGGCAGTGTAGAGCGAATGAACGAGGAAAGGAGTGTAAGGAGAATATATGACGCAAATGTATATGGTAGAAGAAGTCGGGGACGCCTGAGAAAGACATGGCACGACCAAGTGAATCAGATACTTGAGTTGGGCCATATAAAGAGTCAGAATAATAGAAGAGCATATATGAGACGATGTATGAATGTGAACGAGGCAAGGAGTGTGTGCCAAGACCGAGTTGTTTGGCGGTCCATCCTCTCTGCCTACCCCTGCTGGGAAACGGCGTGATGGTTAGTTAGTTAGTTTTTATTCATGGCCAGCAATTTATTCTATCAAATAGTTGTTAAAATAGACTATAAGTCTATGACCTTAACAATTGTCTTTGAATTGTTCTAGAACGAATTTTGACAGTTTAAAACTCAGTTACGCACTCGAATTCTACAAAATAATTTTCAAACCAAACTTTTGATTTGCTGTTAATCTGTTAACATATGAAAAAATGGATTTATAATATATATTTGCATCTGAGGTTATTAAACAGGCCATACGGAACATAACAACGTAGAACATATTCAATATATATATTAAAAATATCCACTGGCGGCAATTTCTAAACACTAAAGCACAAATTTCGCGCATTTATAAAGTTGAAGATTTTTTAATAATTTTTCTCCCAGTTTTAAAAACATAAGATAATTAGTAAAATATAGGTGATTTCATTAGCTGAATAGCACTATAATTTGTTTATATGTTTACATACACAAATGTGGAGTAAGAATGTTTTTAATGTGGTAGCTAGAGGCGATAAGACAGCACCGTCCTCCACGCGCGCAAGAAATACTGACGTACTGATGCGGCGAGCCCTTACACGCATCAGTACAGCATCAGTATCCCCCACCACTTTTCAGCCACGCCCTAATACTGATGAGGCCGATCCAAATATCTAGATGCGCGTCAGTAATTTTGTCGATGCGTCAGTATTAGCCATTACACGTATCAGTATTCGCATCAGTACTTAAATACTGATGCGAATACTGATACGTGTAATGGGGGGATGAGGGGAATTATTTTCCTCAGACCTTCTTTGTAAAGCTAATTTTTTTTTTAAATAGTGCATTTGCGGAGTAAAACATCTGAGTAAATGTGTCAAGAAAACGAATCTGTTGGCACGTTAATTGAGTCTTTGCAAAGTGCCGTCTCTGATTAATTCCTCCCTAAAGTAAGGCTGTGTCCCATATTTTAAAAAGCGGTGTCCCGTATTCTGCAAAGTGGTTTCCGTATTTCTGCATTTCCCTTATTAAGTTTTTTATTTGCGCTCCAGATTTTCTTGACTTAATTCGAATTCTTCGCTTTTTGTTTGCAATGAAACGTGACGTACAAACTCAGTTATTTAAAGGCTGGCAAATAATATGTTTGTAATTCTTATTAATGAACAATTCTTAAAATATATTATTTATTTATTTATTTATTTATTTATTTATTTATTTATTTATTTATTTACGGACGAATAGTCCATTAACAATATAACAATAACACGAATAAAAAATAGAGAGATGACAATGGAAGGAGAGTACATATATATGAAGAGCATTGACAAAATACATATAATATAAAAGTAAATATAGAAGATAGTAAATATAAATTCATATAATATAAAAGAACATAAGTAGCTTGAAGATGGATTAAAAAGACTTTAAAAAATCACATTGCGTATCGACTGCCGAAAGTCATTTAGGCTTACACCAAAAAATTCAATGCATTGATTTGCGTTGACAAGTCTCGACATTCTGGATAAAGGAGAATGATATCCATAATTAGTAGAATGTTGATTGAGGAACAGCAATTCATTATTTCGGAGTCTACGGGAAGGGATGTTGAACTGGATGAGTTGTAACAAAGCAGGTGTGTCAGTAATACTGTTGATAATTTTGAAAATGCATATTAGATCAGAGTCCTTTCTACGTTTTTCTAAAGAAGAAATGTTTAAAGTTTGTTCAATTTCATCATACGAGTACTCGCCTCTTTCAAGTCCTAACCTCCAAGCAATCCCTCGCAGGAAGCGATGTTGTACAGATTCGATGTGATAAATATGGACAGCATAGAAAGGAGACCAAATAACACTAGCATATTCAAGGTGAGGGCGAACCAGCGAACAGTAAAGAGTTTTAAGTGTACTTATATGTTTAAAGTCAGAGGTAATTCTATGAATGAAGCCGAGTAGTTTAAGTGATTTGTTTACAATGTTATTGATGTGATCACGGAAAGAAAGTTTGCAGTCTAGAGTGAGCCCAAGGTCCTTTATAGATGTGACAGTAGAGAGACAAACATTATTTAGTTTATAATCAAACTCAATAGGTTTTTTGGTTCTATAAAAGGACAAAATTTTGCATTTATCAACATTAAGTTGCATGCAGTTAATTTTGCACCAATCATTAAATGAATCAATATCAAGTTGAAGAAGTAAACAATCATGATGGCATTTAATTATCTTAAGAATCTTATTGTCATCGGCAAAAAGCCAAAAACGTGTGTGAGAAAAAACTTTAATGATATCGTTAATAAAAAGATTAAAAAGAAGCGGGGCCAAATGGGCTCCTTGCGGAACGCCAGAGGTTACATCAATGTTAAAGGATTCAAAGTTATTTATTTTAACCCTTTGTTTTCTATTTATCAAGTAAGAGTGAATGAATGATAAAAATGGGTCTCTAATGCCTATAGCATAAAGTTTAGCCATGAGGATACGGTGGTTAACTTGGTCGAAGGCTTTGGAGAAGTCAGTGTAGAGGACATCGACCTGAGTGTTGTCTTCTAAGGCTTTAATAATGGTATTTGTAAAGGACAATAAATTAGTTGTTGTAGATTTGGCCGATCTAAATCCATGCTGTTCCTCAATCAGAACATTTTTGAAAATAGGAGTGATTTTCTTTGTAATTATTGACTCAAATATCTTTGGAATATTAGATATAATTGATATTGGTCTGTAATTTCCAATATTTGACTTGTTTCCGGACTTAAAAATGGGTCGAATAAATGAAATTTTCCATGAGTCAGCAAATGTTCCGGATGAGAGTGATAAATTGTACAAAATACAAATTGGGTTAGATAATGAACATTTACATTCTTTTAGCAAGATTTCTGGAATGCCATCAGGTCCGGCACTTTTTTTGTTAGAAAGATTATTTAAGGATTGGTATACCTCTGCAAGTGAAATTTGGCAATCATTCAAATCAATATTATAATCATAGTTAAGTGGAGGGATGGTACATGAAGCATCAGAATATACAGAGGAAAAGTGTTTAGCAAAAAGGTTGGCGATGTCGTGACCATTTGTAGCGTGAGTTTCATAATAATACATACTTGAAGGGAGATCATTATCTGTACGCTTTTGCGCAACAAATTGCCAAAATTGTTTAGGATTTTGCAGTAATTTTGTCTCTGTAACTTCTACATAAGATTTATAGCATTTGGCTGATTCGATTTTAGACAATTCCCTTAATTGAGAAAATTTTTGATAAAATTTTAAGTTGCCAGTGTCTTTAAATATCTTATGAGTTTTCTTTTTTTCAATTATTAACTGTTTAAGTTTCGAGCTAAACCAATTTGGAAACTTGGGTTGAGAGTAACATCCCTTAGGAACAAACAAATCTATAGCACGTGTTACACATTCATTAAATTTAAATACGGCGTCATTAACATCAGAATTTAAAAATAGTTTTGTCCAATTAATCTGGGAAAGATATTTGTTCATGTTAGAATAGTCACCATTAAGATATCTGTACTGATACGAGACATTTGATTTCAGAGATTCAAATTTGAAAAAGTTAGTGATGTTAATAGAGAGAGGTGGATGATATTTATCAATAGGTAACAAAGAGACATCAGCTTCACTTACTATGACATTAGGTATGCTAGTGAAAATTAAGTCAAGGCAAGAACCTAGATAGTTAGTAACTGAATTTACTTGAAACATATTCATAAAGGCAAAAAAATTTACAATTTCAATAGCTTGTTGCGAAAGATTACTAGTAGGAGTTTTGACCCCTTGGTTGTCATTCAGCCACAATATTTTAGGTAAATTATAATCGCCACATATAAGTAAGGAATCAGCGTTTCTAGAGACACGCTCAATTGAAGCAGTATGCGACTTGTAGACTTCTACCGAAGAGGAAGGAGGAATGTAAACACAACCAAGTACAAGCTTTTTGGTACCAAATATAACACATAGGAACAATTGATCAGAAACATTGTTAGATGTTTCTAGAACATGGCAAGGGTATTTTTTATTTACACATATCTACGTCTTGCGAGAACAAGTATATATTTCAAGAAACACTATTTAATGAATACATAAAAGTGAGTTTTAGGTCATAGGAGGGCGCACAATATTATATTATAAATCGCTCGTTTCGTTTTACTTATTTTTTATAATACCTGTAGCATTTAAATTAGGAAACTAAAGTGACCATTGTCATGGAAGATTTCGTCTTTTTAACCCGGCTAGATGGGGGCTGGGTCAAGATTACCCGCGCCTTTTAATGCCTTTAATTTTGAAACTATTTATGCCACGTTACCGCTTTTCTCAGTATCTGGAGTTATTGAGTACCTAGACAAGTTTCTGGTGCGAAATCAGACAGGCATTAGCTGCGTTGTGAGCTACACGTGCCAAAATTTGAAAAAGGTAATTATTATCCATGCCCGTATTCGGTGTAACAAATTTGTACCAAATTTCTTATGCATGGTTTATGTTAATTATGGTTTTTTGTTGTTAATTAGTTTTTTTTTACTGTTTCCGTAAATGTTTATATTAGTAAACTCATAAAAGGAACATTTAAACAATTGAAGACTGATATTTGTTATATTTAACTTTGATTTTGCTAAAAGAAGCCAAAATTTGTTGATTTTTTTAGACAATAAGTTTCAAAGATTTGTTCCTACGATTTAAGTTTATTTCTAAGACTTTTTTGGTGTTTTATTACATTGATAACAGTTACATAATACTCGTAACGAACAATATTAATTTCCTTAAATAGATACTGAAATGTATGACATTGTCTATTCCGGTAACAATTAACACCCCCCATATCGCCGGGTTAAATGTATATTATAATATTATCTTGCATCCAAACCTTCATGATTTGTGCACATAAAGTGAATCATGTAGAGATTATTAAAAAAATACCAAATATTGTGAATTTCAGTTTTTTTCCGAGATTGATGACATTTGGCCCACTTGACCATCAAAAGAAGAGGAAAGTCACTGTCTATATATTTATGATTTTTAAAGACCCCGCTTAAAGCTCGTGCAATGCTGGGTACTTCAGCCAAAACAATATAAAACAAATTATTTATCAAGCCACACTCCGCCCACTCTATACCTACCACACTCTGCTAATCTACCACATTATTTTCTATTACACTTGTGGAGGCCGAACAAGGACACCGATCTGCAGTCTCACGGCATTCCGATTGGTCCCATATACACCAATAAGAATCAAGCCTTATATCAAGTCTCTTGCGCTAAAAGATCATCGATATCATCCTACCGTAAACTCCCGGATAATATACAAAGTCTTGTAAATCGTACTTGTTCGCTCTCCACTCTCATGTACAATTGTTCATATTTAAATATTAAATTATGGTGCAATGTGTTTGCTTGTATTTTGTTAAATAAACCTGTAAGACCTGTAAACCTGTAACCCTGATCTACTTATTTGATTTACCACACATCAATTCCACGCAAACATATCCCCAATACACTCTTGATATTGCCTTTGGAAAATTTCCAGCTTTCATTGTAATTTGTGTCTCCCATAGAATCATTTGAACATTTACAGAAACTCCTGAATTTATCAAAAACAAGTATTTTGCTAACCGTTATCAACGAGTTATCTATCAACACGTTTCTGCTGACACTTTTGGGTCCAAAATATTGCGCGTACTAAACATCTGTTTATTTAACAATAATCCATCCACGAACACACGAAACACGATTTTATCTTTATCTTTCGAAAACCTGATTATTCTAGTTGACGTATAAGTAAAACTTCATACTATTTTAACCAAAGTATGTTTTGTTAGTCTTTCGCGGAATCAAAATGTTAAATTTGCAAGAAATTTAATCCACACACACCTCACCAGCATAAGAGAACACTTCACAAATAACGTGAATGATAAAGGTGTATTGTGGAACACCTACTAAACAATAAACACTTGCTTGACAAAAACAAAGAGTTTAAATTCTTCATAACTACAGAAAAGGACATTCACTAGATAGGCTAGAATCACTAGAAATAATCCGCCTAATTAAAAAAGTGGATCTTAACATAGTAATGAATAAAAAATTAGAAACGAATGCCAAATCTCCGCTCTTTTATTTATTGTAATTTAATCATATATCATATCACATTTTCTTTATTTAGAGTCCATTCTAATTTTATTCATACTCCAGTGTAAAATATGTTTCCTTTTAAAATTTAACATTCCATTCCAAAACTTACTTGTTACTATAAATATAATAATCGTATTGATAGTAATGAAAATAATTCATTTATTTTATTCTTCAAATAAATTTTAAAGTAACCTATAAAACCGAGTTAATTATGCCCACTAATAATAACCAAATAATTGGAAAATCAGTAGTGAAACATGACATAACAACGAGCACGCAAATGACGGCAGGCGTTGTCCAGCGGAAAGGCTCTTGACTCGCACACCGAAGGTCGCGGGATCGAATCCCGGCGAGGCAAATAAATTTTATTTGTTTAATTTGTGTTATTTCACAATTTATTCATCTAAATTAATATATAGTGTATTTGCGGCAAGTTACAGAATGAAATATACTCTCAGTGTCTTTCAGAATTGAAACGTTGCTTGAAATGGCATTAGCCGTGTTTGGTGACCAGATCTAAATAGCCAGGTATTTCCTCACCTTCCTCTTCCCTATCTCCTTCCCCTCCCCACTACCTTCAGCCTCACAACATGCCTTAATTGGGGATGCCATCGTCTCACTGGCTTCAGACGGGAGCAGTTGGGACTCTTGTGCGGTATTCATGTATAAAAAAAATCCATATAAATTGTATAAAATCATTGTAAACCACCCCTGTTTATCCCCTCCCCAAATGTTATGTATACAAACCATAGTTTATAGAATAATCATACTAGTCTGAAGATAGCCTTAATAGGCTGAAACCAGTTATGGTCAGAAATAAAATAGTGGATTTAAAAAAAAAAGGTTTTTATATATTATTAACCAAATGTAAAATAGAAGAAAAATGATAATCAAATGTAATGCAGGTAACTTTATTAATGGAGGACAGAATGCCGCTGGCACTTACAAAAAAAATGTCCAAAAAGTGAAGCAGTCCATAATGGAGTTCTGATACTTTCCCTAATATATGGTAGTGAGGCGTGGAACTGGAAGAGGAAGGATGAAAGTAGAGTGCATGCTCTAGAAATGAAATCCATGGTGCGTACGGGTGGTAAAACCATGAATATCGTGTGAGAAATTTTCAGGTAAGCGTGATGACTAAGATTAAGAAGGGTACCCTCAGTTGGTTTGGGCATGAATATCGAAAGAAAGAAGTGCATGGCACGATCAAGTGAATCAGTTACTTGAGTTGGGCCATGTCAAGAGTCAGAATAATAGAAGAGTATGTCTGAGACGATGTATGAATGAGGCAAAAAGTGTGTCTGCTAAGAACGAGTTATTTTGCGGTACGTCGTGATGGTAAGTTAGTTACTAAAACAAAGCATTGCTTGATTCAGTATAAGTCCTACCATTTGAAACTTTTCCAAAATCATTGCAGCAATTATCACTTTCTCTTTTTTAGTAGATCCTGTATTATCCAAGAAACACCCAGTATTCCGCATTACCCTTTAAAAGCTGCTTCCCACATCTGTCATTTCCCGTATTTAGCTTTTCACCAACAGCATCTTTGAGTCCCAAGTGTCGCCGTACCCATTGAAATACGAAATAAAAGAAGCCTCCCTACCAACGATGTATAATCAAAGAAGAGAGTGACCTACATTCTTAAAAACATTCACTCAGCGTGGAGTGTTGGATGGCACAAATAAATAATATTGCCTCGGTTAAAATGCTTTCTCTTATTCAAATTTTCCAAATTGCATGTCCAGGTGAATCAATCAAAGTTTCTACATAAAATTAATCATTGTAACGAAATGAAAACTTGCTAATTAATATTCCCCGATGGAGAAAAGCCAATTTAACAAGCAATGAAAATGAAATTCGTCTATTTTTCTGTTGCCACCGTTATACGAGTCTATTTTAAAGGGATAAGTTTTTATTTATTTATTTAAACTAACGTATTTATGTCTACGTACATATAGGTACGTGAGTAATACTTTATTTTTTTTCAACGGTTGTATTCCAATATATCACAGAAAAAAATTCAAATTTGAGGGACATTTAGGTATAAAACGGTAAGGGGCCAGTTTAACTATTGAAAAAAGATGAAAATGTCAATTTTGCAATGTCAAAATGCAAGTGTCGAAATACAGAATCGTCAAGCAGTTGATTGTCATTCTATTGATTGACGCGTTCTGATAGGCAGAAGTCCTCCTTTCGGAACATAAAAAAATGCATGGGATATCCTACCAGTATGGTTGTTAGAGATACATAAATTAAAATAACCTCTTTCAATGTAGGTGGATTGTGAATATTTCCAGCTTTGCTTACCTTTGCTTACCTCCCACTCAAACACCTAAAATTTGTATTTGTAAAAGCAATTACTTTGTGGCTCGCCGTAATTTACAATAAAAACACATATAAATTTGTTGTAGACCACTTTTACATAAGTAGATGTACAACAGGGGTCCATAGTGACAATAAAAGTTGTCTACAACTAATTTATGTGTTTTTATTGTTATCCTAAAATTTGTATATCTATCAATATTCTGTATCATAGGTTAGTTAAAATATTCTCCTGACGAAGGAAGGTGCTTCCGAAATCAGTAGAGTGTTAATAAAATAAAAGTGGTCTACAACAAACTTGTATTTGTTTTTATTGTACTTAATTATTATACTGACAATTCAGCCCAAGCCCTGAAAGATCCACATGGGCCCAAATCGGAAAAACACGATCAAAATCATGATCAACTTCCTAATCAATGTTATGTTAATAAAGACATTTCCATGCATCTTTTACTTAACTTCCATCCACCCATATCGTCTTGCCGCTTTACAACATATGCCTAAACTTGACCGTTTCGGTAGCCTGTCGTTCCTTTTTCTACCGCGTACAAATTAATGGTGAATTTGATTATTGAATTTTTTTGTTTATTGCGAAGGATTTCGTTTTTGGATTAACATTCTTCGCAGCAGTTTTTTTAACAATTTATATAAGCAGGGTGCCGAAAAAATGTTTTGGAAAAAAAAATTGGTTGGACTTAGTTTCCAATCGGGTTCTTTTGGGATCTTTCGATTGGAAAAGCTTTTACAGTAAAATCTGGAGAAAACAGAGAGAAGAAGATTTTTTTAAAAGCTTTTATCATCACCGGATCCGAGACATATACTCGTAACATTCGAGAACTCACAAAAATAAAAATTAAAACTCTTTCAAGCGTGGTGTCGGTGATGTTGCCGGCTCAAGAAATTGGTATATTAAATTTACCAAAATCCAATGAAGGTAAACACATGTATTTATAAACAATATTTTTATGTCTTTCAAAGAAAGTTTACAAATTTAGTAAAATTAATTTTGGTTTTTAGATGTTCAAAATGCCCTCATTTATAATTCCTGATTTAAAAAATAAATCTAAGTGCTCGATTTGAATTGAGGCCATGTTTTACCAATTTTGGTCCTTTGTGTGATCCACAACATCAGTCACCCAGTCTAAATCAACCAAAAAGTCAAAAACTCCTCTAAAATTTAATAGTTCATCATTCAATAATAAATATCATTCAAATAGGCATTCAAGATCACAAAACAACAGTAAAAAAGCTTACATTTTATATGCTTACATCGTAATCATTATTATGAAATTAAAATACACAAACATTTATGTATTTGGTAAGAAGAAAAACAAACAAAAAAGTGTGGATAATAGAAATAGAGCATTGGAAATAGGAAAGCTATTTTTGTTATTGATATCTCTAAAATATTTTTTGATAGAGTTCAAGAATTGTATTTTATCATATTTTATAAATATAAATATAAAACTTCCGATTTCTTCTGGTAATTTATTAAAGAAATGTTTTCATTGGTATGTATAATAGTGTTGGGCAAAAGAACTTTTTTTAATTTTGATTTTAGCGAGTAAATAAAATAATTTTTATTTTATTTTTATTTTAACTATATAGTAAAACCTCAAAATTGTAATATTTAATTAAATGAAGACAATATAAGCGAAACTCAATCAAAAATCTGGATACAGAAAAATCAGAAAAAGATTGTGGCACCTCTGGGACACGAACCCAGGACCTCTCGCTTTTGCCCGGAAAGCGAGAGGTCCTGGGTTCGTGTCAATCGTGTCCAAGAGGTTCCAATCAATATCTTTTTCTGATTTTTCTGTTTCCAGATTTTCGATTGAGTTTCGCTTATATTGTCTTCATTTACTTAAATAATTGTATGTATGTATTTAAAATATTATGATGAGTTTAAGTATATACATATATATTGTGATTTTTAGTCCTCCTCACTAGGAGATCCTGTGCCGAGGCGGGCAAAAGTTATTTAATTATAGTTTATTTGTATTCTATGTCGTTTTCATTGTATTTATTATTCAATTTTTATAAGAAAAACTTTCTTTTTATTACTTTTTTGAAGGTTATTCCCATTAGTGAAATACAGTGTACAGTGTATATCATATTAGAATAAATTAATAATAATAATCTAAACGAAAATATGAAAGAGAACAAGACACAGAAAAACAGAAAAAAGACAATGGTCGTAACTGGGACCATTGTCTTTTTTCTGTTTTTCTGTGTCTTGTTATCTTTCATATTTTTGTTTGGATTATTATTGTTAACTTATTCTAATATGGTATTTATTATAGTTATTTCATTGATATCTAAGCCATATTTTTATTCTTGATTTTTACTCATTAAATTTTTTAAATAGTTTTACGTCGTGTTTAGGGCATACATATATATAAATATATGCTTTTAAATAAAAATGTATGCAATTCAATTTTTCACCCATAACTTTTGATTTCTTATACGCATATGTATCTATACTCTTTTAGCTATTTTATTTCTACTTCATAATTGCATCTGTCTACATTATTATTATTTCGTTCATTGGTAATATGTACGTATTAGAATCTTCTGTGTACACTGTAAAATTAAGATTTCATGTATCACTTTTATGTTAAAGTCTTGTTAGATGCACAAATAAATAAATAACTTTTAGAGAAGTAATGTGTGATTCGAAAATCACCATATTATTATGGTTGCTATTTTGATAGTTTCACAAATTGTGATGTAAAACTAACAACATGTGAAGAGCGTTTATAATAATAATATTTGGTGTGAGAATATTATTTTCAAGAACTTTATACAACTAGGCTGTTCCAAAGCTTTCGAAAAAGCGTAGAAATAATTCTTAAAGATTAAAAACCTTTATGTCGTCATAATATTGTGCGTAATCATTAAAAGTTCAGAGTCTCATCTTCTATTCTTTCTTATTCTTCTTCTTTAACATTTCCTCCCATCTGCCGTTATTTATGGCTCTATGTAGCCTGTTTCTCATTCCGTGTAATCTGCGAGCAATATTTCTCAATTCAAAAGCCATTTTTCAGCTGTTTTCAGTGAGCGTAATCATACAAAATGAACCAAAGTTCGTAGTAAAGTTGCGAGAATTTGTGGACAGAATTACAGGTTCAATAATAGCGCTGATAAACTGTCATTTCCTGGCATATGTTGTTAAACAACGACTAGAACAATAGGTAGTTTCTCAATTATACATACATTTTTGCATTATTTAAAAAAAATATATATATCTTTCGATTTTTTTTTTATTAATCCAAAACTCACAGCAGGAAGTACGATACATGCAAGAAGCACGATTCTTTAATCAGAAGTAGATTTTAAAAATAATTTAAGAACTCTTGTTTTACACGGATTCACCAAAATTCAATAATTTTTCTAAATATTTTTCCTATTATGTTTTTTTTATATGATTACCACACATGAGTCCCAACTGCTCCTGTCTGGAGCCAGTGAGACTATGGTATCCCCAAATGGAGTTTGTTGTGAGGCTGAAGGTAATGGGGAGGGATAGGAGATGGAGAAAGGGAAGGCGGGGAAGTACCTGGCTATTCAGATCTGGTCACCAAATACGGCTAAAGCCATTTCAAGCAACGTTTCAATTCTAAATGGTGGTCTTACACCAGGACAATACTGAGAGCATCTTCCACTCTGAAACGTGCCGCAAATATACATTCTATATATTATTTTAAATGAATTAATTGTGAAACAACTCAAATTAATAAAATAAAATTTATCTGCCCACGCCAGGCTTCGATCCCGCGACCTTCGGATTGCTAGTCAAGAGCCTTACCCCTCGAACCCGCCGGCCTGATTATTAGTTCGGTTTTTGATTTTTAACTTAAGCTTGGCGTGAACCAGGAAAATGAAACCTAATGAAACGTTTACCTTCGAACGATTGGAAATTTTACTAGACGTTTACTCGCGTTTAAACTTAGTGGCTGAGTTGGCAAATGCGTCCGTTTCCACGTCGTGAGTTCAATTTCTCAGCCGGCTAAGTCTTGTGTATCTCTAAGAGCTTGTCTCTTTCCATTTAATACCATTTAAAAAACTAATATCACTTCCACAAAACATTTAAAATTACATCTGTTTGAGAAAATTCGTACTGTAAGGATGTTATCTAATTGCAGTTTTAACTTTATCCGCTACTATTCCAAATACCAATACCTCGTTTGATATCCCATTCATTGTGACAATGCGCATTCTTTAAAAACTTAAAAAAGGTTTCTTTAGTCCTTTAAAATTCCTTGAATGTTCCTTGGTGGAGTTTACAAAAATTCCAACCCTTAGAATAGTTATGGATGGAATAAACAAAGCAGGGCCATCAAAAACATTATTCTCCGAATGGGTAGGCAGAGAGGGTGGACCTTCAGATAACTCTGCCTTATTGAAATATTCTTCTTGCCATATTAATATTCATAAACAGTCTCTTACGTACTCTTTTGTTTCTATAATAAGTAATATGCCAAGGAGCATGGCTCGAACCAAGCATTTGATTCACTTTATCATCACTACCATTTGCTTCCACAAAATTTCCTTACATTCCGTTCTTTGTTCATCCGATATATATGACCAAACACTTGTTATTCTTATTTTCTTAGTCTTAACCGCTAGAGCGCTTTTTGCCGCAATATGGCACCCTTTAAAATACCACGGATTGCTTTGCCGCCAGTTTTAGGCAAATTTTCCCTAGATGCATCAATTTATTTTTGAAAATTTTTCTTTTAGTAAAATTCTGGGTATGACTTTTTTAATGTCGGCGGAAAATATTTAAAATTGTCACCAAAAATCACGAGCAATCGGAGGAAAAAGTTAAAAATCGCGCTGTCGCTCGAGTGATTATCCATGACGCTTATTTCCGGTTTTCCATATTATCATTACCATTGGTAACTTTTATGCTAATTTTGCTGATGGTTTTTTTTTATTGAAGCATGATACTGCATAAAATGGTGTTTGTTTTTCTTATATGATTTTTTATTATTTTTACTTATGTAATAAATCTTTTATTTTAATTTTCTTTCCTCTTTTTATATATTTTACAGTTTCAAGACAACTTAGAAGCACGCAACTTCAGCAACCCCTTGAAAAGTCTTTAAATATTATTAAAAAAAAACTTTAAAAGTTGCCCAAGATCTAACTTATCGTGACCTATTAAATCATTTTTTTTACACTTTTAATGAGCTTTCAAAGGAGATGTTGAAGTTGCATGATTCTGAGCTGTCTGGTCACCATATTTTACTATGACTGTCACTAACTATCATATAATTCGCTAACTAATAAGTAAATAAATGCGTTACAAAATATAGTAATTTAATATAATATATTCGTACCTTCCTTTTATATTATAAAGAAAGAGGTATGATTTTAATCATTTGCCTGTTATCAGAAATACGTGTGGGAATATTTTAGTTTAAGCAAATTTTTTATAAGATTCTCTCAGAAAGGATGCCTACGTGGAATGATATTACTCTTCTCGATCATATTTTAAACGACAAAGTAATAATGAAGTTCGTTTAAATATTGTTTTACCTAATCAACCCAAATTTCTCTCAGCGAGACCACACAGTTAACAGATACTTCTAGAAAATTAAAGTAAATTTTTGTGATAACCCTACACTAAACTTTGGATAAGAATTTCCATTTTAACCAGGGCATGATTGTAAAAGTCCCGAGTCTGAGTCCATTTTACTGTAGATACTATCCCGTTCTTATTATACTGTCCCATTCTCAATCTCCAGTTGGGAGCGGACACCGAACGAGGTTCACTGCTTAAAATGGAAATTGTTTGCAAATGAAGAACAAGGATTTGGCTGATTCTAGAATTTTGGTTCTAGGGGATTTTGATCATTAACATAATACGTTATTGTTACGTCTTAACTATAAAGCGAATATCCGATTGTTTGATGCTGAAATAACTATCGAAAAGTGAGCTCTGGAGAAATGATAAATATTCGTACCGCTTTTCCTGATGGAACTTTTAAGATCAACTCTTTTTCAGCACGCAAATTTTTTTTCTAAATGGTGTAGTGATTATTTCAGATTATTTTTTATCTAAATCGTTAAAGGTGGTCCGTTTGATAGATTCCCCTATCTTAATAGACGGATTATAATCTTTACAACTTACGGCGCCGTATCCCAGTTCCAAAAGAATAGGATGGAGAGATATGTAATTACGAATGCTGGAGAGA
Source organism: Limnephilus lunatus (assembly GCA_917563855.2). Taxonomy (NCBI): domain Eukaryota; kingdom Metazoa; phylum Arthropoda; class Insecta; order Trichoptera; family Limnephilidae; genus Limnephilus; species Limnephilus lunatus. The sequence goes on from OU830596.1 coordinate 30,617,069, forward strand.
GCGCGCTAATATTCAAAACGATAAAATTGAAGCGAAAATTTTGAAAATGTTTGATAAAACACGACTCGTATAAAATAGAGCAAAAATCTCGTGGGAACATATAAATCTAGCATTTAAAGATACACTGTGAATTTTTTCTTACATATAACTTCTAAAATAAGTGAAATGAACGTGTTTATAATAATTTTCGGAGCATAATTTGAGATTTTTTCTATCAAGGGAATTTCATATAATTTGCGTTTCGGCGTGGAACACGTCTATATATTATTTTTTTGTTTTAATTTAAAAAAATGTAATTTTTTTTTTGTTGTCCTCTCCTAAACACAAGCAGCTGCTTTATTAGGAGAGTGATTGAAATATTAATTTATATATTATGTTGTAAAACTGTAACTTTTTAATATTTTTAAATAAAAAAATAAAATAAAAATCTTCAAAAATAGCATATATTATTTGAACAGCTTGAAAAAAATTTCAAATGTTTAAGGGAGATATGTAATAAATTCGGGTAGGGGCGGCTTAAGCACCAGGTAGTAATGTTGTCTTTATTTTAATGTTATTACAATGGAAGATGCTCCGAGGAACTGGCGTCATTGATTCCTTCGGCAACATCGGGAAACAGGCCAAATACGCGCCAACATTTGTATACGGTTGAAATTAATTTGTCAAATTAGAATGGATCGTTCCTACGAATCATTCTATTATTCAACAGATCAGTTGTGGGATGATTTACCGGTCTCCGTTTCCTCCCTCCTACAACATTAAATTATTTTCCTCAAAGCCTGCTTTTCCTCGGAGTTAATGCAAAAAAATGTTTAAGGCAACCCCATTGTGGTATGTTGTGAGCCTGAAAGGAATGGGGATTGGAAGAGGAGGGAAAATAGGAATTCAAATCTGGTAACTGAATACGGCAAAGACATTTTAAGTATCTAATAGTTCAATTCTTAATGTTGGTTTTTCACCTAGCGATAGGAACAGAAGGAATAACATATTGGAATATGTACATCACATTTTTCACTGCTACGTCTACACGTTTATAAAACCTGGTTTACACGGAAAGTAACTCCTGTATGTATTGCTTAAATACATACTGATCTTTTATTAAGAAGTTGCAAATTTATCTTACAGGAATAATTAATACTAAAAAAAGTGTTGGACTTACGTACAGTAATACGAATATATTATTTGTTTAACGCTTTGTAAGAGTGACAATGACCAGAATCAATTGTAGTTTTACAACCTTAATTAGAGGTCGTTATGGGTAGAAACTACTGCCCCCCTCCGACGCAGGTAACATGCAGAAAACAACAATAAAAACCAAAACTCTTCTTTCAGTAAAGATCAAGACTAAAACCCTTTGAAGAAGAAATTCTAAACATCCTCAAAAATACGAGCAGTGATACAAACACAAGAAATACTTAACCCAACGAAAAAAAACAAGAGATAAATAGGATTTTTTAGAGGAGGCCTCCACCTTCACCTGAGAGAAGAGTTCTTGCTTATGAATAATTTAAAATACGTATATTTCATTTTTCGTAAATAACATTAATTATACTTTTTAACTATGTATCTAACATACCTACTTGCATGAAATTAAAGACTTTTTATTTTATTTATTTTATAATGGGATGCAAAGAAAATGGGCGATTAGAGGAGAAATTACAGAAACGGCATTATTATACATAATAATATCTCTTATGTTCTCTCCAGAGACATTCGTAATTCAGTACATACTGGGACCCGTATTATCCAGTACTATAGGATGCTTTGTGAAAATACTTACGTTTTTTTTTTTTTAACACGGTAACTGTTGTCGGCGTATCGTAATTTATAATAATACTTCGGAGGACAAACGTCTTTCCAGGCTGAAAGCTAGTTTTGATCTGTGGAGCTGCAGAACTCTATTGAAGGCACAACTCGTTAACGAGACATCTTACCCGAAGAGCCCATAGACTAGACATAGACAACTATAGTAATGTAGGAACTAATTCATGTATTATATGATGCATTACATTATTCCTGGCAAGAATGTTATAATGTTACGAGCAGTGGCCAAATATCCATATGCGCTAGCAGGTGAAAATTAATCAACAACAAAAAAAATCTGCAATCTTAAGAACAGAGTAGTGAAAAAACGCAAGCGATGTCGGGTGCCGAAGCAAAAACATCGTAAAACATCTAGATAAGTCGCAACCAAAATGCAATTTCACAGTTTATTCTCTCTTAAAATCACTCAAGCTTCTCTTGTTTTTCTTCTCAAGGGCTCTCAAATCTCCCTAACAAATACAGCAGTTAAAAAACGGCTCTCCGCCCTCACAAAGGCGCTTGATGGTTGAAGAGGCGAATAAGGAGCGAACTATGACTTCAGTCACTGTCTTGTCGAGGGTGCTTCAGGTGACGATTTCAGATCTACAAGAGGGACTTGACGAGCCCTCAACATCGTTTTTAGAAAAAGATTCAGTGTCAATTTTGTTGTTTTTTTTATCAAAGTTTTGTTAAATTTTACAAATAGACTGTGATCGTGAGACTACATGAGTATTTTCGTATTGAAGTATCTATAATTCGTGTAGATGAACTTTGAAAAACTTGGTCACATTGTGATGGATGAAAGTAAAGATTTCCTCATTGGTAATCAAACAATATTAATAGCCTAGAGACTGTACGGTTGAAATTTAAGAATCCGGCTAAGAATGCAACTTTCGTACTCGCAACAATGCAAAAATCGTTTTCGTACTTCGAGTTTGTATACAAATCTACTTTTGTAACAGAACCGAATTAAAGCAGTGGCAAAAGATGGCGCCACTTACGTTAACAGCTAGCTTGATTAGCATCACCTGGCAGGCGTACGTACTACTGTATTTGTGATTTCGTGTATATGGAGATATTGACGATAATTTGATAATTATTATAACTGGCAGTTGTGAATTGTTCAGAAGATGTTCGATCCCCAATAGGAAAGGGAAGAAGAAAAATATGTACAACTGCGATAAAATTTATGAAACCTTACATGTAAACACTATGCATAGGTAATTTATAATTTGAATAATGAACTGAACAAAACTCCCTCTAATAACAAAAACCTTGTTCATTTAATCCAATTGGTTCTTAGTTTAATTGAATACAGAGATTTGTTTTTTTTTAAACAATTTACCTTATCTTTTAAAATACTTTTCTACCTGTATTATACTTATCTAATCACGATAAAGTTTTAATTTAAGCGAACATTTGCTGGATAAATTCCTTTATGTTTATTCATTCGTAATACTAATTTCACCTTTTCTTGGTTTCAAATATTTTAAGAGGACGTTTAGTAACTACCATAAATATTAGTCCTCTGCGTAAATTCAAAGTACCTCCCTGCGGGCAATTAAAATAAGTAGCAACAAACTGCGCATTTATTGTTATCAAGTTTAATTTGTAGAACTCCATTTTAATTTTTATTTATTTTATATATTCAATAATTTTATTATTAAATTAATAAAAACAGTTTATTTATAAACAAGTTCTGCTGGTAATTATTATTACGCGTGACAGCTGTTTCGCCTTCTGAGGGCATTATCAAACTGTGGTCATGCCACATACAGACAATCTATTTATAGTATTTTTGGATAGGTTTGTACTATGACTCATTTCTAATTTCTGATTAAAAATGACTGAAATTATTAATGGTTATTATTTTCTCAATTACTGTTATTTCCCACTTTGACTCAAAGTCGTTAAGCAAACTAATTGTGAGTCATTCACAAATGCTGACTCATGGTTTTCTTTTCCAGCACAATTAGTTATTTAAAAATTGAATATATAAAATAAAAAAAAAATAAAAAAACACAAACTGCGCATTTTGAGATGACAGTGTTGAATAATTTTTTGCGACCCAAATAATATCTGTCTCGAATTTACTATCAAAACGTAATTCAATATATTGATTTTCATATCACAAAATTGGTTTTACTGCCTGCGTATTTGAAGTTGCACTAAACGCTAAGTGCTCGTTCAAATGCATCCTAAAAATCACTCTGAAATCCGTTTGGAAAAAACGTTTTTAATATTCTATTTTTTATTTTGTCATGAATTTGAATTACCTACGATTATCATTGTGAACATTGTTTTCATCGGGTCGAGTTTCAATCCTTATGTATTAATCAAGAAACATAATATTTATCTTTATCAAGTGTTATATTTAAGTAAAAGGCAATATTATAGTAAACTCACTAATTACATGTAAAAAATCTGCTCATTTTGACTGTTCTAAAACGGGCTACTTGCCTAGTTGGACAGCCAAGATGTAATATGTTATGTTTTCAAAAAAATAAATATATATTAAACAATGTTCACAATGATAAATAATCGTTGGTGATTTAAATTAATGCCACAATAAAATAATAAAAAATTTAAACCGTTTTACCAAAAGGATTTCAGAATGATTTTTATGCTGCATTTGAACAAGCGCTTAACGAGCCAAAAACAAAGAACTTCTCCAAACTCCCTTTTCTAAAACCACCTTTGGACAAAGACATTAATACATAGTTTGCAAACTACACAATACACTACCAGCTACGATTAGACAAACCGAATCAATGACCAAATTCAAACAAGTTATAAAGAAATGGATTATAAATATTGGTCGTCACACTATTGCAAACATCTGTAAAATAAATTATAAATAGACAGATATATCAATTTACATACGTCCTTCCTTACCCATATAAAACAAATTAAAATAATAAAATCCTATTTAATCTAACTCCATCAATAGATTCGACAGGATTTACTACTTTACTGTATCTCTTCCTTCATTTATAAGACAACTCTATGAGATTTACCCACACTTTCAATCATTTTTATGTTTAATTGTATTCAAATTTATATGTATCTAAACTTAAATATTCTTATGATATTCTTAAATACTCTAATATGTATGTTTTCATTGTTTTCGAATTAACAAGTATTTAACTTTAAATATTCTTGTGATATTCTGAAATACTCTTACATATGATATTAATTTATGTACCTCTACGCTTGTCTCAACACAGGTATACCCTAGCGAGACAGGCATCAAATAATAGTATAATGTAAACATCACTTATAATAGATCAAAAAATAAATTTGTGAAAAGTGATGCTTTGTATAGAAGTTAAGAGCAGTTATTTGTACGTTGTTAGGATGTCGCTTTGGCCCGGCGCAAATTTTGCCCAGCCCACGCACAGTACTCACACAGCACACGCGTGGATTATTTTGCAGAACATGGTTTCTGTTGGAGTGGCGCATGTTAAACCCATTCCACGGCCAGTCCAGTCCCAAGCTATGTCGCGCGTGGATGTTTTGTGCTTGCAATACAGTTTCGTGGATCGTGGGTCCCTAGTTTTGTCTGTGTGAACATTGTTTTTGTTACTAGAACGTGGAAAAATTAATTGAAATGGTTAGAAGAATATTACATTGGAGCATAACCGAAGGATGATTTGTTTCAGAAGATAGTCAAATAATAAATTATATTATATAATATAGTATAATGTATAAATTGATATCAGTATATATATAATATATAGTAAATATTACTGATATCCCACTATCTATATATTTATATTTGGGAGGCGGGAATGGGTGCCTTTTGGATAATCAATACTTCTGCCATAGGTCAACCCAATTGTTTCTTTACGTTTGGTGATTTAGCAGGGGTGCCCGGGTTCATAGGGTGAAGTTTGTTAAGGTATTGGAAGCGGATGACCGGGACACACTGAACCCTAACTCTACTCTCCTTCCTTTCCTTAAAAGACTCTCCACACAGCATCCCCAAAGATGACACACGCCCTGAGGGAAATTATTTTCCCTAAGGCCTCCTGCGTGAAGCTCAAGTACAACAAAAAATCTGGAATTACACTGGATAACATGAGCTCTCCATGACTATCTCTTTTTCATAAATACTCATTCGTTTTACTTTTTTTAAATTTTTTTTGCTGAGTAGGTGCAATATGAATCTTTCTTCATCCTCAGATTCAGATTGTAAATCGACAAGAAGTTGTTGCCTTGCTGTCATCTTGCGAGAAGTGAGGGTTGGGTATGGCGTGGGTGTGGGATGTGTTAAATATGCGTAACTCTTAAAAAAACATGTACGTGGGCTGGGTTTCGGTCACGCGAGTACTGTGCGTGGGCTGGGCTAAATCTGCGACAGGCCTTACAGGTAGGTGCCACTTGTATGTGCATTTAGACAATTTACAGGATTACAATTTTTGAAATATTTACGACGCGAAGTAAATTCCCTTAGAATGCCCGCTTAGTTAGGGTTATTTATACGCCCTAGGTTTATACAATATTGTTAAAGCTCACACCTTGTTTGAATATGATGTCCCCGATTGGTGTATTTTGTTTGATTAAAGATAGTGAAGATGAAAAGAAGATGGGAAAGAAGAAGGTGGTGACGTACCTCCCTGGCTATTTAGATTTCTCAAAATTTTGTTGAAGCCATTTCGAGCAAGGAAAGTTTTCTAGGTAATATCAAAATTTGTAAATTTTTATATTTAGGAAATTTCTGTTTCCTTATTTAGTTCAAGATTAATTCAGAATATTTTGATTTTCTGAAGCCTGATTACAAATTCATACCATTAGATTAATTGTTCAAAAGTGAGATTACTGAAGCGATCAAACAGGGAGAGTGCTGATCACAAGGACGAATTTAAATAATGGACGGTCTTAAAGAAAACTTCTCGCATTTTTGCATCCAAATGAGTTTTGACATAAAATCACCATTTAATCATTTAATTCCTCACCTTCTTGTTATTTTCTGGCATGGGTAGTTGGAAAAAATGGAAAACCACGGAACTCTTGGAATGCATTAATTGCTTCAACGAAATTCATACGTTTTATCATTCATATATCCAATCATAACATGAATTAAAATGATGTCAAATATTATCATTTAGTTTTATGACATTTTCTCCATAGAGGAGGCCCTGAGGAAAAAAATCCCTCAGGGCCTATACCATCTTTGGGGATGTCTGGAGAAACCTTTTTGGTTTCCCAATAAATGGTTCCGGGGCGGCGGTATCTATACCCTCCTTCAAAATTGAAAGTAATATTTTGTATAATCCCACGAAGGATATATTTTGATCATATTTCTATGATTTAAGCATTGAACTTAAATTGAGGTAGATATTCATTTCATAAATTATACGAAATGATATACATACATATATATATGATAAATACTTCAAGATTAAGTTATAAGAAAAAGAATAAGTGAGAGAAAAACAAAACAGCATTGAATATGAAATTTTCAACGAAAGTTTTAAACCAAACAAAAATGTGGTACTTATGTTTTAAAAAGAAGATGATTTACCTATATATATATTTATTCACATATTGTGTTATTTTTCTACAGTGTTGTAATACAGACACTTAGAGCCCGAGAAAGAAAGCAGATAGACGCCCTCGGAATGTGGTGCTGGAGAAAAAGGCTAAGGATTTCTTGGACAGCCAAACACACACATTGTCCGTTCTGGAAGACTTGTGCATCCACAATAGACTCTCAACTATCTGCCTACAACGTATTTTAAGATCTGGACGCGTTGCTCAAAAAAGTTGAGGGCTCGGAGAAACTCATAATCACTGGCAAAGAGGAAGGCAGCAGAAGCAGAGGAAGATCTGCAATGCTCTGGAGGGACCAAATATCACTGACATCTGGTACTAGGGTGTCCTTGGCTCTCCACGCAGCGTAAAACAGCGAGGAGTAGAGGAGTCTTGTCTAGCATGGAAATTGAAGTAGGGATCACTATGATCAGTATGAGGAATCGACTTAAGAAGACGTGTTATTGGTGCAATCAGAAACAAAAATAAGTTCATGGATGTGTGGCATTGCACAACTGGTGTAAAATGGAGTTAGATTTGGATTTTTAAAAATCAACCGTTAATCAACCATTGATATTATAATATTTCGTTGTTCATGGTGGAAAAGCTTCACATCACAGAGGAATAACAAGTGAAATGGACATTATGCGATTTTTAGATAGTTAGTGTATGAAAAAAATACATTGCTTTGAATCAATAACTACTGATTGAAAAAAACATGCATTGGAACGTAGACACGTGTCTATGCATTGTAACAATGATTTCTGTTTTATATTTAACTTTATTAGCATTCTCCATAATGAGCTGAGCTCCTTGCTTGAACACGATATCTCTTTGTTTGCCGAAGACACCGAGGCAGATTAAGGGTATTGTTTATAACTGGTATAACGCAGGCATGAATTTGCCAGGGAAATTTCTCTAGTCGATCTCGCAGGCGATAGTGCCGTCATTGAAGTGATTGTAGTGAGAATTACTGCCACCAAATTATTATTCAGGACTCGAAATTATAGCTGTAATTGGCGAGAAAATTGTTTGATTGCATTTCGACGGTCCCGAAGAAATTTTTTAATCGTCTTGTTGGCATGTTTTAACTTCCTTTTTGTGATTTAAATGTCTGTATTTTCGAAATTTTCGATGAAAGGAAATGAAATATGTGTATATTTCTTATATGTCTTCTACCACCATAACACGGGCATCAGACTAGCATGGTGGTCGAAAAATCCACTAATGATGTAACGAAATAAAGAAAAATTTAAAAAAGCCATATTTCTTCAATGTAAAATTATAAAGCCTGCAATACTACAAAATCGCACATCCGACATTGTTCTTCGGGGCGGTCAATTTAGTTGTATAAAGATTGAATTTAGTTGAATAAAACACTGAATGACGACCCCCATTTTCGAGGGGTAAGGCTCTCGAATAGCAATCCGAAGGATGGGATTCTAATCCCGCCGTGCGCGAGTAATGTTTATTTGATTAAATGGTCTTGTTTCGCAATTTAATTATTTAAAACTATCTGGTACCCTCATGCAATGCTATGCCATTTAATAAAGAAATTGTTTCTCTCTGCGTATCCCTTCCCATTCGTCTCGTTCCCCTTTATCTGTTGCAATTTTTTTTATACAAATTTCATAATGCCAGAGCTCACCAGTAGTTTTATAGAAACCTTGTATTATACAAAAAAAAATCCAATTTGGTGCAGTCGTTTGGAAGTTATTTCATTACAAGTACATTTCGGCGATTCATTTTTATTTATAAAGATAACATAAGGTATTTTTGCGGCACATTCCAGAGTGGTACATACCATCATTATCGCCCTGGTGTAGAGCACCATTCAGAATTAAAACTTTGCTTAAAATGACTTTAGCCAGGTTTGGCCAGCCAGATCTGAATAGTTAGATAATTCCCACACCTTATTCTATCCTCATGTCCCTCCCTACTACCTTCAGCCTCACAAAATTCATCGTCGGTGATCAAGAAGATTTGTATAGGACACGATAATAATTGTAATATGAAAGACAATAACTTTATATTTCTGAAGTAGGGGTCTGCATGAACTATATTGCATGACTCTTTCGATTGAACCAATCCATCTTACCCTACAATCCTGATTTTTTACACTAATTATAAAATCGCCTTCGTTTACTGTTCAATCATAAATCGTTGCCTTTTCCTTTCAGACTTTTCCGTATAAGCTGTTTCCTGCCAATAATCAATCTGTCGAAACCAACTCTCCAACTTTCATTTCGAATGATTGAGTAATAGTTCAAATTCAAAAACCATTAAAAATATTTCAAAATAGTCTTTCTTCGACCAACATAGAAACTATATAGGGTCTATCCATCCATCCATCCATCCAACATTCTTTAACCGGTGATGTTGTTTGAGCTTCTTTGAATTTAAAAATGTATCATGGCGTCTAGTGACATTTATTTCAATAACATTTTTTAATTTTTCCCCTGGTTAAAATTTTAGACCAGCCCTGCGTGATACGCACCATCTGGTTCCTTTCCCACAGCAATGTAGAATAAGGGATTGTATGAAGGTGGGCGTTTATTTAAGTATATATTTGAATTCATTGAAAACCGAATGGTGGAATTGTTGACAAAAAAAAGTATTTTTTTTTAACATGAATTTATATTTTCCACAAAAATGTCTTTGTGTTTCAAAACAGCTTAGTAATATATTTTCAACGCAAAATAGCTTTCAAACCCAAATATATACATATGTTTTTTTAACAGAAATTTACATTTTCCACAAAATGTCTTTGTTAATGGTCTCGGAACAGTTTAGTAAAATAATTACAAGGCAAAATTGCTTTCTACCCAAATACAAACGGTTTCGTAGCACCCAACTAAAGTTTCTTTTTTATCACGATGAGAGAAAAATGTTGTCTGCACAGTAACGCCTCTCCTTCCTCCGCAGGGACATGCAAGCATCGGGTACTCAAATTACTGTACTCACGTTGTGTACTCACATTGTGTATTCACGTTGTGTACGTGTACTCAGAGGTGTTCCCGGCTTAATAAATGGTTCCCGGGGCAGCAGTCCCCATGCCCGCCTCTTAAATTACGTTTTTTTGGGATAATTTTAATTTTTGGAATGGTACATTTAATTAAAATATAAAACAAAAAATAGTAAGAGTCACCTTCAATAAAAATCACAATGATAGAGGACAATGAATACAACCATTCAAATGTTATTTTATAAGTTTCGAAAATATGTTTCAAGACAGAGACGATAAATAAAAATCATACCGAGCCAGTGAACTTGACGTTCTGAGAGTAATTGGACGTACGAGCATAAAGCAAGGGTGATACTGACTATTGATAAACACATCACTTCCAACTGGTTGAATCATTTTGTAAGTAAGTTATACTCGTATATCAAACGGCATATTTTTGAAATGTCACACTGTGAGCGACGAAAACAGCAACCATTTATATCATTGAAATAAATTTATAATAGAAATGTTTTGTAGAAGAATTAGTTTGATATGCATTCTTAGAGGCTGTTTGGTTTTTAAATTCATTTTTTTGACAGTTCAACTTATTCAATCAAATTTATTCATTCTATAATCTCAAGGTTTTTTTAAAAGAGAAAAATATTTGGATGAGATAAACAGATTTACACTAACAGCAACAAAGCTTGCCGTTTGAATTTTGCTTCGTTGATGTTTAATATATCAATATCAGAAGTGATTCTATTTAACAACAAGACAGCTCTCCCGACTGGCAAAACCATTGGCAAGTTAGTTCTGCAAGCCGGGAGATAAAACAGTCTATTCTGTCGGTGATGGAGATAACCATTGTGAAAATAGAAACTAATGCTCTCCATGATAGCTGAGTTTTCGAACCACGAATCAGTCTGAAGAAATGTGTTGACCCAATGAAATTGAGAATGTTGAATGTTGTCGGGACGTCATTAATCCAGCTCTTACCCCTCCGTAACCACATGTCGGAAAAGCATTCGAAATTTGGAATAATGGTAAGAAAAACAGCAAATTCGAGTGCATTTGTTTTTGAAAAACAAAAAATTTAGGACTTTTTTGGAAGCAAGTTGTTGGTGTTTTTCCGTCCACATAATCTCGTTTTTCAACTAAAAAAAAGGTATGAGTTGAGCATCTCGGATGTGCACAATGCTTATACACCTACTTTTTTATTACTGTACTTACTTACTAACTCATTAAAATATTTTGTACTTATTCATTTTGTTGTGGCGATGATTACCTCGAAGTATCGCGGTGGAAATTTATGTCAATACTTTGACTATGTTGTGTTTTCCTTCGTAGAGGTACAGTGGTGATTGGTTATACCTTTTCCTTGCATTCCTAATTTTTTCATCACATATTATTACCCAATTCCAGCAACCCAATTTTGTTTCGTTTCATTTTTAGTGTTTACAGTCCATTTCCAAGTGCATTCGATGCTGTAATTCGGAAGCAGCTTCGGATGCAACAGAGGCGTATCGAATAATTGGATTCAAAGATATAATCTGATATTTTATGAGAGTAGTTTGATGAAAAATTAGCTTGGGATAGAAAATGTCCACCGTTTTTATTTGTTTTTCTATGTAATCTTTTCTAACGTCAGTCAATAGTCGTGCAACGTTTATCCGCATGAAAAATATGATCTGCAGTCATGATCTTAACCTTGGATTATGAATGCAAATGGTCAGATGCTACGTTTTTTCGATATTATTTTATTGAATGGAAGCGTGGGCGCTTACAGAAGAACTAATTATGCGACTTGAGGCATTCGAGATGTGGATCTACAGAAGAATACTTAAAATAAGCTGGATGGACAGGGTTACGAATGAAGATGTTCGGATGAATAAAGAAAAATAAGTTATTAAAATTATAAAAAACCGAAAACTTCAATATCTTGGACATGTGATCACACATCCAGAGAAGTATGAGATCTTGCATCTTATAATGCAGGGAAAGATTGCCGGTAGACGGGGCCCTGGACGAAGGAGAACCCCGTGGCTGAAAAATATGAGACAGTGGTTTGGCCAGTCTACTGTAGAGCTGTTCCGGGCCGCAGTAAACAAAGTCAACATGATAGCCAACGTCCGTTGAATGGACAGGGTACAAGAAGAAGAAGAAGAAATTAGTCAATATGAACTACAAAATTTACTGCTTTAGATATCAAATTTCTGAGATTTCTGTACATGAGGGAGTACGGCTATTACCCGTGGCTCTATCCTACCGACTTTCTTTTGGGTATGCTTGAAATGAACAATCTACGGGTCAGAAGAGATGTGCACATTGCTACGCATTTCTTTAGATTGATTCGCGGATGGCTTGAAAACTCAGCTATCATGGAGAGTATTCATTTCTATGTACCCGATGGGTATCTTCGCCACCGACAGCATAGACTGTTCTATCTTCCGGCCTGCAGGACTAATTTGCCAATGGTCATGCCGGTCGGGAGAGCAATCTTGCTGTTAAACAGGATTAATTCGGATATCGACATATTTAGCATTAGTGAAGCTGCCTTTAAAAGAAAACTCTATTAATGCTTATATAGTTTGTGTTTAATGTAGTACAAATGTAAAAATGTATTTTAAAAACGCATTGTAATGTAAAATTTTGTAATGTTTTTGAAATAATAAAATTGAATTGAATTGAATTGAATTGATAATGTATGTTTCGCTTTACAATTTAGAATAAAGTTAATTTGTCGAAGGGTGGATTCCAAAACATTTTTTTATGTTTCTAACACAAGTTAGTTTTTTATGAGAGTTAGGAAAACACTTTTACTTTTATGTAAGTCTTCCTACTCGGTGGAAAAATCTATACGAGACCCAGAAGGCAAACTGGGTTAAAAAGGACCTCAAAAAAAGACCCAAAAGTTGTAGCCAAGAAGTTGAGTCCTTTCAAGAAGTTGAGAGATACCCAAAAGAAAAATGAAGGGGAGTTTGCTATACATTTTTGATTTTCCAACCATTAAACCAAAGTTTTTTTTAAATTTTAGTCAAAGTTTCTGAATATTTTTTTCTACTCTTTTTTTCCTTAATTTTAAACTCCACACAGGAGGCCCCGAGGAAAATAATTTCCCTCAGGGCTCACGCCCTTTGAAGTTCCGCCTCATTGAAGTTGCTGTGTGGAAGGTTTTTTTGAGGAGTTTTTTTTTTACAACAGCTCCACACAGTTAGTAGAATGAAGCCGTCCAATGCTAATCTACGTTCTAATGTGACAACTGTTTCGACTTCGCAGTGTTGTTCTGCGTATATATTTGCGAACCGAGATGCTAGCCTAACACAAATTTTGAGAAAGAAACGAAGCAATCGGAAGCTGCGTTTCACGCCATTTTTTGGTGTTTTGGTCAATTCCCATAATTCGTGGAAAGGCTCACAGATTCCGCCCGCTAGTCGGTTACATATTTTTCACTACGACTCAAAACAGAAAGACGTTTTGAAATACTCAAAATGAGCTTAGCCGGATAATAAAGCAAGTAATTAAAAAAGAAAACCAGTCCTAAGATTAATTAGTTGACATTTATAAATCAAAACTAACAAGTATATAGCAGCTTAGTATTTGTTTGCTAAAAACATTACCAGGACTTCTATGTACATTCACAAATGTAAATCTTCTGTTACGTTAACTTTGTGACAGCGCGGGTAATCCGTGGGCAAACCTTTGGACGTAACACATTATTTTATTTTATATTCGGGCCGAAAATAAAAGGCGAACCCCAAAGTCCACCTAAAAGCGATACGCTCCGAGTATCAACTTTAATACGTCAATTCGGTTTAGCTTGTTTGGCTCAGCATTTTATAGGAAAGATAGATCGACGAATAGCTGCCAATGATCGGTGGCGTATTTTGTGTCGTGGGTAAAAATGGGAAAAAAGTATTTTTTCTATTTTTCAACGTACGTAGGATTATGTATAATAGATAGCCTCCGTGGTTGAGGGGTAAGGCTCTCGGCTAGCAATCTGAAGGTCGCGGTTTCTAATCCCGGCGTGCGCAAATAAATTTTACTTGATTAATTTGTATTATTTCTCATTCATTTAATTTAAATAGTAATATATGTAATATATTTGCGACAAGTTGCAGAGTAAAATATATTCTTAATAATTGCATTAGCGTAACACCACCATTCAGAATTGAAACTTTACTTTAAATGGCTTTAGCGGTGTTTGGTGACCAGATCTGAATAGCCAGGTATTTCCACATCTTGCTCTTCCCCATCTCCTCACTACCTTCAGCATAACAAAATATCCCAATTGGGGGTGCCATAGTATCACTGGCTCCAGACGTTGGGACTCTTGTGAAGTGCTCACATATTTTTATTTTCAAATATCGATTTTATCGAGAAAAACAGGTTTTTGACAAAAACTGGCTCAAGTAAATGTTTTTTCTTTGTTAAAAAATAACTTTTGTGAAATTTTAATAGTAGCAAGTGCTGTATGCATGCATTAGTACATATGTGTGAGTACTTCGTTCGGCTCATCATTTGTGGCAATACCTACATATAGGTACATACGTAATTGTTCTAAGCAAGCTAACTACATCAACAATCTACTGACAAAGGCCGATTTACACTTTGATTCGTACCATGTGTGATTAGTGATAAGTTGTGTTAACTTAACTGCACACATCTGTAGTTAGATGTCAGTAATATAAATAACTAACTGTATTTTAAGGTTTTACACATTTTGTGTACTAATCACTTGTATTACGCGCTTTTACTTGCCACTAATTAATCTGTATAAATCGGCGAGCATGACCCTTGATTCTGTGTCCGTTTGATAGATTTCCCTATCTTAACAAACGGAATGCAATATTTAGATTATCTGCATCAGGTGGAAATGGTATCCTTGTTCTACCGGTATTTAAATGAAAGATGCTCTGAGGAACTAGCGTCAATGATTTCCTTCGCCACAACATGCCTAACAAGCGCCCAACATTTGCACACGGTTGACATTTGTCCCACGAGAACGGGTCGTTTCCACGACTATTTCTGAGTTCAACAGCTCGGATGTGGAACGATTTTCCGTCCTCTGTATTTCCTACCTCACAATGGGCATCTACTTACGCTCTTATGAAAACGTTTTATTCCACGTAAAAGGTTTGTTGTAAGTATTCGGCTTTATGATGTAATTAAAAAAAACCTGCTTTCATTTCAACTCCAAAAACTCTTAAAAGGTAATCTCAAACACTCTATTATCAAATTACACGTTTGATAAAATTTGTGTCTAAGAATTTAGATCCTTGTAACAAAATAAACGTATTTTTGGGAGTCTGAACGAAATGGGAAAATGGAACCCACGTGTTTGGGAAATGTTTTGTAAAACTGAAGCAAGTGGGAATAAAGAGAAAATTGGGAAGTTGGAGGTTTGGTATTGAAAGGATATATCGAAAGGATTCGCAGATAAATAATTTAGAAATGTTAGAAATTGGAAAAAGTTTTAACATGAAGTAAAATTATATGTAGTTAATAATAAATAAAAAAAATGAAAACAAAATACAAAACAGATTACGAGACCCAAAATAAAATATATAAGTAAAATTATCAAAATTTTAAGTAACCCCCGACAACAAAGAGAGCTGATGACCTTGAATCGCCTGAACAGATTTTCATAAATTGTAGCTAAAAACCATCTCGATCATGTCAGCTTTCAAACAAAAGCTTAGGAGCTACGATGCCACAGACGGACAGACAGATACACACAAAGTCAAACTTATAACATCGCTCCTCGCGTAAGGAGTTAAAAATTAAGAGTATGTAGGTTACATAATTCACTTTAAAATTTTTGCACAGAACTTAATTTTGGATTAAATAATAACATGGTGAAAAAGTTGCATGTATGTATGTGCGTGTTATGAATTATTATTTTTAAAATAATTTTCAAAAAATGGCTGTTGTTTGAAAACAGTACTTGATATTTTTATTATTCATATCAGTATTTTTTTAATTAGTAATTTTGTGGAACAGTAATAATTAAGTAAAATATGATAATTAAATAATATAATCAGAAGAATAGCATTATTATTCAAAAATTCCCGCGTTACGAATAACCCGACAATTTTTGAAAATCTCTTACTACCACCACAGTAAGCCGAAAATGTTGCTTGAGTCGTGATGGAGGACTTAGCCAGCTGAGGAATCGAACACGGAACGCCTGGGTGGGATCCAAACGCAATGTCCATTCAACCACTGACCGGTCGATATTGATTATTATTATTGAGGAATGTTATTATTGCTTTCTTATAGCAAGTGCGTATACTGAATTGCCGATCACCTATTTTAACTTCAGGTAATTTTACACAAAAGAATATTACTTGAACGGTTTTGAATATATTAAATACATTGTCAATTCTTTCATCCATCTACTTACTTCCATGAAACAAGCGTATAGTACGATAACTAGCTTCCAAAGCCGAATCAAAATTTTAATTCGAGTCACGCCGAATAACGATAAATCAAAATACAATTTACCTATTTCGATTCGGTTGTAAAACTTCTGACGTGAGCTTTACTGCCTTTCACAGAGAACACACAACGAGGATAATAAATAAGAATAAGAGGGACGTAAAAAGCTGAATAATTCGAAATAGGTACTGCCGTAAAAACGATTCTTGGGATGACTTTATTATTATTATTATGAAATGAAAGCAAAGCACTTATTTTTTCAATGAATACAAAGCAATAATAATATAAAATATAGGGCGGCAGTTTGAATTTTATGTCACTTTATATAAACAAAGGTATAATAGGAACACTTAATTTTTATAATGTAATTTGCAAAAAAATCTGTACTCATTAGTCGGTTACGGTCAATAAAATTATGTATTAAAAGTTTTATATTTGTATTATTATAATATATATTTTTTTATTGGTGCCCTTTTTTACTCATTTAAAGTACGCTCTAGCGTGTTTAAATCGCACTTTATGGAACGCGCGTTTTTTAAAGTTACCATGGCAACATCAACAAATCAACAAAATGTGAAGTCTAAATGTCAACTTTTAACTATAAATCTGACAGGAATATTTTAACTTTGTACTGTTCCGACATTTTCTGAAGGTAAGCAAGCACAATTTGTTCATCTACATCTACTACGTTTTGCTCCTCCATCCATGTTATGAACCTTTCATATTCTTTTTTATAAACGTCTTTGGATTTTTCGGGTATTAACCGCGATTCTGCTTTGGTATTTAAATTATCAATGTTAGAACTCATTTTACAACACACAATAACTAGTAAAAACTGTGATGTCAACTATTAATGTTATGTGACAGATTGCAAATTAATGTTGGTGTTTTTCATTTCCATGACAACAAAATATTGTGATGTCATATCACGAATTCATTAATAGTTCTTATTTCCAAATTTTTAATAATAATATCAATATTTATGATTTCAAAGTGTACCAATATAAAAAAATAGCGTAAAATATTCGTGGATAACTGGTCTTTAAAACACTTACTTTATTTCGAGCACTCGACTACGCCGTCGTGCTCGAAAAATCGCGCGTGTTTTAAAGACCTGTTTATCCACTTATATTTTAATATACTAATAAATGAATTCCACCATGATTTGTCAGTTTCAAAAATAGAAATATTAAAAAGCATTAAACTTAATTTTTTAGATATTAATAATAGCTCTATAGAGGAGCCCTTGTGTAATTTCCCTCATGGTCTCTTCCATCTTTAGATACGCTAGAGTAGGGTGTGAAGGGTCGTTTTTAAGTAAAGTAAGGAGAGGAATTTTTGGGAAGGAAAAAGGTATGAAGGGTCGGTAGTAATCTCATGGTCAGTGGGTCTAAGTCAGTGGACGTATGAATCCATCCCTCTCACTGCGGTGCAAGGCGATGCGTCTTACCCGATCAGGCCTCCATGAAGTAGAAGGGCAAAAACATCTGCCGCCAAGACCTAGATAAACGTGACACACGAACCCGGACACCTAAGCGACCAAACGTAGCGAACCACTAGGGTGACCTATTGTAGAGGAGTTGGATATCCACTGGAACGATTTTTTCCGATTTTCGGAACCACTTACAAAACCTAAGTACGATTTTTTCCGAATTTCGGAAGATTCTACCTTGATGCACTAAAATTTTTATTGAAATATTTTCGAAAACTCCCGCGATCTGTTATTTTCAAAATCATGTAGTTGACAAAAACCTTTAGAGCTTTCTCCTGAGATGTCTCAATTCTTTGTTTCTATGATTTAATTACGGAAATTTCTAGATCGATTATTTTCGCGGCAAATCACAATGTTAAACGTTCTGAAGCTGTCAGTTTAAAATTCGGCTTTTTTATGGTATTTTAGTGGAGATTTATAACAAGTTTGTGTACTAGTGTTATAATAATTGAATGAGTAATGCATTCAACTATTTTAACGTGTTTCAAACTCAAAATTTCACTGATTATTGATAAAACAAAGTTTAATGGTTATGTTTTTGACATTTTTTCCGATCGTCGTGTGTTTTTGAAAATGCAATATTTTCTATAAATAAACCAATAATCGAGTTGATTGGTATTTTGAATTTAAGATAATTGATATATCTGTTTGATGTACAACAGCTATTTTTGGTGAGTCTTATGAATTTAATTTAATTTTTATTGAATGTGTCGCCATTTTTCGAATAAATTTGTGTCAAAATTTTGCTGAAAGGGAACATTAAATAGTTCACAACATACCAAAATTCAGTTTTCTTATATACATATGTAGATTGTGATTATAAATTAGACCATTTAAAAGAAACCTAATAGAAAATATTCAATGTGGAGGGAAAATTAAACCCACTAGGCGAGTTTAAAGGGAGGCAGTACTGAGAATAGTTCCGTTTTGAATGTTTCGATTTTATAATTTTATTTTTATAAATCCTAGGAATATGTGATAGTGATAAACAACCAAAGATAAATGAATTCATTGACTATATAGAACTATGATCAGTTGTATGCCTTTTTATTAAAATTCGGAGGTATGATTTTTTTAAGGTTGGCGGAAAATATTCAAAACGGTCATTAAAATATCACGAGCAATCCGAGGAAAAAAATAAAAAACGCGCCGTCGCTCCAGTGGTTTTCAAATAAATGATTCCCTTGGCGGCGGCATTTATAATGTCATTGTTTTTCCATTATTTTATTATTCATTTGACTTAAGTCTAATTTAATCGGTCACAACATTATATTTCTTCCCGTACAACATTAATATTATTTACAGAGACATTAAATATTACTTACTTAGTAAAGAAATTAAGGTTTACAAAGTAACTCGAGTCTTATAAGACATTCAATGATAAAGTTTAAATTAAATTTCTCTACGACAAACTTGCCTTTCCAAGTTATTTACTCTCAATTGTACAAGAGGGGTTACTAAACATGATTTTGAAGGATAAACTTCAAACGTTTAGAGTTGAGATGAACAAGATTGGATAATACAATTAAATTATAATTTGAAACATTTTCAGAAATCAAACTGAGATGTCACGATATTATCTTTTTAAATATTTTTTAAGAGGTGGTGCTATTTATTTTTCAGTTGTACACAAACCTAATAAGAATGTAGAATCTTTTCACATGGCAACACTCAAAATCAAAAGCAATACGTACTAAGAAACCTCGAAACTTTCCATATTCCTTTTCAAAAAACCAACTGACCAGTCAACCAATGATGGCTTCGGTTCGATCAACCAGGCTCTTGACTCGCAAACAAAAGGTTGCGGGATCGAATCCCTATGTGCGCAAAAAGATTTTATTTGAAAAATTTGTGTTTTTTTAAATGACATTAATTTTAAATAATATTTAGTATAATTGCGGCACGTTCCACAATGGAAGATATCGTATTATCTCTCTCGGTGTCGTCCTGGTGTAAGACCACCATTCAGAATCGAAACGTTGCTTGAAATAGCTTTAGCCGTGTTTAGTGACCAGATCTGAATAACCAGGTACTTCTCCATCTTACTCTTTTCTCCATCTCCTTTCACTCCCCACCACCTTCAGCCTCACAATATACCCCAATTGGGGATGCTACAGTCCACTGGCTCCAGACGGAAGCAAATAGGACTCTTGTGAGGTGTTGACATAAAAACAAAACTTTTTCTTCTCATAAGCCATGCACTTTGCGAATGTTTCGACTAACACTCTGATATAAAGTGAACGAAAACCGTATGCGGATTTAACCTTACTTCTGGCAAACAAGCTAAACATTTCTAACGGCTTATCTCTTTAATGGTGTTACCAGTTGTGTTTTAGAATCTGGTATAATATAACATTAATGTTTTAACTCCTAATCTGCTATTTTTCCCTCTGGCACTGTTAAGTGTTCTTAACGGTGTTTGTACATATTTATGTAGACAGAATAGCACTTATTACCAAAGGTGGGAACACCTCAGCACAGGTTCGCCTAGTGAGGTGTTAAAAAAAATACTACTAACCTATTACATACAGTCACGGTTAATTAACTTTTTTCTTTCTTATTACTGAACTTAATATCTATGTTAACCAATGAATAATTTGTAAAATGTTTGCTCAAGAATAGAAGTACATAAAAAAAAAGATTATTTGCTTCTTATATGTTGTTGCGCACATTTATATGTAGCGCTATTTAAAAAAAAAACACATTAAAAAAACCAGCTGGGTGTAAAAAATCATATAATAAAAAACATTATAGTGGCGGGATTCGGGACATATATTTAAAGATAGCCTCCAGAACTTCACAAAATTTCTCCAATCGCTTATTTTCAATCAAACTTTATTGCCCTTTATTTTATTTGTTGGTGTTTTAAATATAGAAAATATATATAATAACTGAGGTGGCTTGGGCATGTACTAAGAATGTCTGATGACCGAATTCCGAGTGAGAATCTGAGTGCAATTCCACAGTTGGGGGAGGCAACTGAACAGAAACTGTGTGAGGAGAGGATGGGTCTACCATGGACGGAGGCCGAACAATCAGCACAAGACGTATGGATGATGGAGGAGCTTTGTCGATGCAATGGGTCCCCGACCCGAATATGACAAGGGGAAGAAGATGATGATTATGGTGTTTTACAAATTTTTTTCTTTCATTTTTACATATTGTTGTAAACCGTTATTGGAAGGAAGGATTGATGTCGTAATTTTTCAAGTTTGCTAACGGTGTTCTTTCCAAGGGTAAATAATTTCTGATTCGCTAAAATTGGCAATGATCGTTTTTTAAAGGCAATTTTTTTAAATACACACTTTCAGCCTCACAAATAATACTTTTTCACGGGGCTGCGCCTGTCTAAACAATGAAAGTTATGTAAACAATGTAAGTTATCGAAACCGACAATCTAAGACGCAAAATCAAACCTAGTCATTAAAGGCGGTAGTAAAACAATAAATCTTTGACTACCTCTTTTACTACATCAACAATTAAATAGTTTTGGCATAAATTCCTACTTAAATTGGTTAAAAATATTAAAATTTAATAGGAATCGATAAACAATATAAAATTATGGAATCACTAAAAATAAGTGCCATTAATTTGCAATAAAAACTTATTTTTTAGCACCAAACTATTTTCATAAAGAACTCGTTCGGAAATTTTCTCTCTAAGGGTGCATTTTATTGGTTTGCTTGCCAATAGTTGGCCCGAGTTTAAAGGCATTTATTACGTTAATGGTAAAATATAGATGCACTTTCCGAAAACATTTTTCGCTTTCTGAGAATAATTTTACACAAGTTAAAATTGGTAGTGAAATTTTCTACAGAACTTTAATTGCTTAAAAAAATATAAAATTATATTTTTCATGTGTTTTTGGCGTATTTTTGTGACAGTTAATTTTGTGCAAAGAGGAATATTGTACTATGTGTATGTATGTGTTGGACAATCAACCCCTCTGTCGTAGGTCATCCCAAGTGGTTCGTTACGTTCGGTAACTTAGCAGGGGTGCCTGGGTTCATGGGGTGACGTTTGTCTGAGTCTTGGCCGCGGATGCTTTTGTCCACTTACAGCGCGGCATGCCGTGTCGGGAGCAACTGGTGGAGGGAGACCTTTTGAACTCTCCAGCCAGACTCTCTCGACCCATCACCTTGCAGCCCAGTGGGAGGGATGGACTCGTACGTCCGTCACTCCTAAACACATTAACTACCAGATTTTACCCATCCCTCATACCATTTTCTTTCCTAGAATTTTCTCTCCTTCTTTTCCCTTAAAATACCCTCCACACAGGATCTTCAAAGATGACATACACCCTGAGGATTTTTTACGTCAGGGCCTCCTAAGTAGAGCTAATGTAAAAAGTACTTCAAATGTAGGGTGACGATGGGAAGAAATTTGATTTAATATAATAGAATATATTATGCTATTATTTTAATTAATTGAGATTAATTCATGGATTATATTCATTAGTCCACTATAGCAGGTACTTATTGTGTTCATTCAGTTCCACGCTTCTTTTAAACCATACATAAGGAATGACATAATAAATTTATTGTGAATTGCTCACCAAAGCTCACCAACTTTTTTGTAAAAGCTTAGAAATTTGATTCAAAATGTTTTGTTTAAACAATAAAAATAAAAGAGTTATTTGGCAAAATCAAGCTATTTCAATTACCAAAGAAAAATGAAACAAAAAGTTTCACAATACATAATAATTTGTATATTTGACCCAATTTTAGGAAGCCAAGTGGTTCTTGAGGTTAATTTAAACATCTCGCTTCGATTCCTATCAAATGAAATTTCCTTGGGAGACCTCATTGGGAAAGTTACTTTTATAACTTGAAAGAAAATTCAAAGTTCCAATTATAATTTCCCGCTTCTACGAAAGAAGGTACTAAAGTACTTTAACATCCAGAACTCCCTTTACAGTTGCTTGTTTTCCTAACATTTTGAAAATGGTATATTTAACAGAAAATATATTAACCGTATACTTTCTGTTACTTTTTCTCTTACTTGATTAATACATTGTTCACACATTGTACTCTTTCGATCGATGGTTTACATTGTATATGTATGAAAATGTGAAGTTTTTTTACATTAGTTCCTTCCATTCGCACAGGAGGCCCTGAGGGATTTAATTCCCCTCAGGAGTACGTCATCATTAGGGATGCTGTGTGTAGGGTCTTATCAAGGAAAAGAAGGAGAGAAAGTTCTGGGAAGGAAAAATGTATGAGGGGTGGTTAGGAATCTGGGGGTCAGTATATTCAGTAGTGACGGATGTATTCATCCATCCCTCCCTCTGCAGAGCAGGGCGATTCGCCGAGAGGGTCTTACTGGAGCAGTCAAAAGGTGTCCCTCAACCAGTCTCTACCATTCTGGTCTGCCAAGCAGTGGGTGAGCAAACGCATTTTCCGCCAAGATCTAGATGCTAGACCAACCTCACCCCATGAATAAGATATGTGTTTGGTTTTGAAATGAGAATATATGCTTTTTTCCTATCGGGATGTTATTTATTCAATTCCTACCCTTCCCTAAAGATTACCTTGCTGGAAAAGTATTTGAAATTTGGAAATACGGCAAGAAAAATAGTGAAAATTCGAGTGCAATTGTTTTGAAAACCGAAGATTTTGGTACTAACTTGGAAGCAAGTTTTTGGTGTTTTTCGTGTACGCAATCTCGTTTTAAAGTAAAAAGAAGGAATTTGATTGTCTCGGAAGTATGTAATATTTGTTGTGGCGTTACCTCGTGTTGTGTTACCTCGTGGCATCGCGGTGTAACTACACAACTAAATAGTGGTTGTGTCGTGTGCTCCTTTGCAGAGATACAATGGTAAGTGATTGGTAAGTCATTTTTTTTCCTTACATACCTTCTTTTCACACATTTTCACCCAATTCCAGCAAATGTTATTTCGTTTCATATCGTTTTTAGTATTTACAGTCCAATCTGTTGCAAGAAATTTATTTGGCTGATTTAACTCTGTCACGTGCTCATTATTAATCATTAAAATTTTCGTAAATTATTCTGTAGGGATTACGTATACGACAACGCACATGCAAACAAACTAAGTGACGTATACGTGGAAATGAATTTAAATTAAATATTAAAATCATGTGTTACCATAAATGGGGAAACACAGTAATCCATATTAACAAACTTTTGGAGGATATTAAACCTTTAAATCCAGCTAAAAAATACAATTTATAATTAAGGTTTTGATAGAAGTTTTCACCCGTAATTAAACACTATATGAGTATCCTCTAGGATGCGATAAACAACCTTTCTGATACAAATGGTTCTTGAAAGAGCTTTTAAGTCATTTTTAGAGAATACTTTTAACTTTTGATATGACAACATACAGTGCACATGGCCAAAAAGGCAATGAAATGCAAAGGGAATGAAAAAGATATGAGGGCAGGTAGGAATCTGACAACATACAGTGCACATGGCCAAAAAGGCAATGAAATGCAAAGGGAATGAAAAAGATATGAAGGCAGGTAGGAATCTGACAACATACAGTGCACATGGCCAAAAAGGCAATGAAATGCAAAGGGAATGAAAAAGATATGAAGGCAGGTAGGAATCTGACAACATACAGTGCACATGGCCAAAAAGGCAATGAAATGCAAAGGGAATGAAAAAGATATGAAGGCAGGGAGGAATCTGACAACATACAGTGCACATGGCCAAAAAGGCAATGAAATGCAAAGGGAATGAAAAAGATATGAAGGCAGGTAGGAATCTGACAACATACAGTGCACATGGCCAAAAAAGGCAATGAAATGCAAAGGGAATGAAAAAGATATGAAGGCAGGGAGGAATCTGACAACATACAGTGCACATGGCCAAAAAGGCAATGAAATGCAAAGGGAATGAAAAAGATATGAAGGCAGGTAGGAATCTGACAACATACAGTGCACATGGCCAAAAAGGCAATGAAATGCAAAGGGAATGAAAAAGATATGAAGGCAGGGAGGAATCTGACAACATACAGTGCACATGGCCAAAAAGGCAATGAAATGCAAAGGGAATGAAAAAGATATGAAGGCAGGTAGGAATCTGACAACATACAGTGCACATGGCCAAAAAGGCAATGAAATGCAAAGGGAATGAAAAAGATATGAAGGCAGGGAGGAATCTGACAACATACAGTGCACATGGCCAAAAAGGCAATGAAATGCAAAGGGAATGAAAAAGATATGAAGGCAGGTAGGAATCTGACAACATACAGTGCACATGGCCAAAAAGGCAATGAAATGCAAAGGGAATGAAAAAGATATGAAGGCAGGGAGGAATCTGACAACATACAGTGCACATGGCCAAAAAGGCAATGAAATGCAAAGGGAATGAAAAAGATATGAAGGCAGGTAGGAATCTGACAACATACAGTGCACATGGCCAAAAAGGCAATGAAATGCAAAGGGAATGAAAAAGATATGAAGGCAGGTAGGAATCTGACAACATACAGTGCACATGGCCAAAAAGGCAATGAAATGCAAAGGGAATGAAAAAGATATGAAGGCAGGTAGGAATCTGACAACATACAGTGCACATGGCCAAAAAGGCGATGAAATGCAAAGGGAATGAAAAAGATATGAAGGCAGGTAGGAATCTGGCATCCAATGTGTTGAGGAGTGACGGACATATGAATGGCTTACCGCCTTACACCGCGGTGTGAGGCGATGGGTCCAGAGTCCGGCTGGCGAGGTCTAGGTTAGGTCTACCTCAACCAGTCTCTCCCAATCCAGCCCGCTACGCAGTAGGTGGACAAACTTATTCACCGCCAAGACCTAGAAAAACCCCATCCCATGAACCTGACACCCCCGCTAAATCACCAAACGAAGCGAAGAACTAGGGGTGACCTACGACAGACATGATACACGATATAAATTAGACGATTAAAAAATAAAACTTAGGTATTTATCATTTGACGGCCAGCGAGGTCTAGCGGTAAGGCTTTTGACTCGCAATCCAAAGGTCGCGGGATCGAATCCTGGCGTGGGAAAATAAATTTTATTTGAATAATTTGTGTTATTTCATAATTAATTCATTTAAAATAATATATAGTACATTTTCGGCACGTTCCAGAGTGGAAGATACTCTCAGTATAGCCTTGGTGTAAGACCAACTTTCAGAATTGAAACATTGCTTGAATTAGCGTTAGTCGTTTTTGTTGACCAAATCTGAATAGCCAGGTCCTTCCCCGCCTTCCTCTTCCCCATCTCCTTCCCTTCCCCTTCCCCACTACCTTCAACCTTACAACATACCCCAATTGGGGATGCCATAGTCTCACTGGCTCCAGGCGGGAGCAGCTGAAACTCTTGTGAGGTAGTACCTACTATAAAAAATAAAAATAAATTGTAAGGATTTTCATATTGCCAAATCAAGAAACACTATCTACTAAATATCGAAGAATACAAACAAAGAAAAGAATGGTGTTACAGAGTGGATTTTTTGGTGGTCATTTTACAGTCAATGAAAACGCCGAAAGAAGTTCTCCTGGCGATAGTCCCTACCACATTTAGTTAGGTATTTGGAATTTCGGTTCGGGTAACAGATTCCCATCTCAACTTTTTAATGATGGCTGTCCCTTTAATAATATTTGACAGTGATTTATTCGAATCATTTCCGTAGACTAAAAAGTGATTTTTTGTGCGTTTAAAAATACTGGCCATTTTCTTTTTAGTTTTTGACAAACGCTGCTGTCATTAATCTGTATTTAAATTTAAATTTAGTTATATTAAAAAGAAACCCCCTAGAAAAACCTAGTGAAAAGAGAACAAATTAATTTACATTATAATTTAAACCTAGGTCTGTTTTCTTACCTGGTTAACCTTTCCATCTCACCGTTATGAAAGAAGATTGTAATATCAAATTTATTCTGATTTCTTGATTGCTATTTTTCTATTTTCCGTAGTGAATATCCTTTTTATTTTTATATTATTTTTTTTTATATTTCTTTAGATATTTTTCACTTTCCATACTATACACTATTAATTTTATTTAATTTTAATTTTATTTCATTTTATTTTATTTGGGAGACCAACAGTTTACATTCATAACAGAGCATAATAGTATTGAGTCACAATAATTGAACCATTTACAGGTTTCCACATGGGTATTGTATACAAGTGTAGTGGTTCCAGAGAAATATTCGCTAAAGAAAAAAAAAATTACATTTCAAGAGACAAGTTAATTAAGGGGGAATAGGGAAGGGGTAGGATGAGGGGGGGGGGGAATGGGTTAGGTTGAGGTATCGTAATAAAAATATGAGTAAACAAAAAATTAAAAGAGAAAAAAAAGGAATTTAATAGAATGTTGACCGGTGGTATTAGAAATTATTGTTGTTATAAAGTATTGAGAGAGCGTCTGTGTGATTTTAAGGAGTGTGGTGCAGAATTAAATATGTCAATTTTTTTGTAGTGTGTGTAAAAAGTATTGGACGCACGATAGATGAAAGAGTTCTGCTTAGAATTAGTATTGCACCGAGGGAGGCTAAAAATCATGTCTGACCTGGTTCGTCTGTTAGAACTCGTATCTGTATTCGTTGTAGGAGTTCTGGGCAATCAACGACGGATCTGGCTATTTTTTGAAGAAAGAGTACATCGGCCGAGTTTCTTCGAACTTCCAACGATAGTATATTGAAGTGCGCGGCTGAATCTTGGTGACTTAGGTGTAGGCGGTAGCTCCGGAAATCTAAGTATCGTAGAAAACGATTTTGAACACGTTCTAGAATTTCTATATATGATATGTATTGCGGGTTCCAAACTTGTGACGCGTATTCTAGTAAGCTGCGGACATAAGCAAAATATAGAATTTTCATTGTTCTTAAGTTATTGAATTTTTCAAAATTTGTCTTAATTTAATCATATTAATCATTATACATCTAAACCTTCCCCATAAATCACTCTATCTATTGGTGAAAATCGCATGAAAATCCGTGAATTAGTTTTTGAGTTTATCGCGAACAGACAGACATAACATCAGGTATAACATCTGAACCACATAGATATAAGAAAGGCGTTTCGCAGGATTCTGTCTAAGGTCCATTGTTGTACCTTAATGATATTATCAAAGTGTTAAAAAGCATTGTGCAATCAAACTATTTGCTGATGATACGTTGTTATACATAGCCAGTAAAAATTTACAAGACGCCGTTGAAAAAATACAAATTGATTTAAATTATGTAGCGCTTTGGCTAAACCAAAATAAACTTGTTAAACTTTATGTTAAACTTGAATGTTACAAAAACAAAGTTTTTAATTGTGAATAGCCAAGGTGGAAACGAGCAGAAAATACTAAAAATTGATAACGAAAACATAGAAACGGTTATCAGTATTAAATATCTGAGTGTAATATTGGATGATAAATTAAAATTCGATGAACACACAGGCAAGTACATAGTACACATATTACTTAGTGTGTATTATTTACTTGCCTAACACAACTTGCCTATTACTTATTACTTATCTTTGTAAAAGCCTACTAGGGCGTTTAATATATACATAGATAATAAATAAATAAATGACAACAGCAGTATAAAGCAGAATTACATATAACAGAGTGAGAAAAGGAAAGGGTTTTGAACTTAACTATTGTCTAACCACTATTTCTACATACCAACTCCGACGCGTCTGTCTGCCTGTCTGTTCACCATAAACTCGAAAATGAACGGATTTTTAGAGTTAAGATCGATAATTTTTCAAGGTTTTGTGTAAATTGATTTAAATATGTAATATATAAAGGGAGCGGGCTGGCAAGCGGGCGGTGCGGATTAGATTTGTATGCAAATTAACAGATGGCGTTGGTTATAAAGGTTGGGTAACCAACCAGTAGATGGCGCTGCTTTTGTTAGCCCCAGAAACTCAGCTAGTCAGCTACTAGGTTTATGAAGATGTAAAAAAAGCATCAATTGGATTAGATATTCCAAGAAAGTGTTAGATCACCCCAAGTGGTTCGCTACGTTTGGCGACTATTCAGGGGTTTATGGGTTTATAAGGTGAGGTGCGTTCAGGTCTTGACAGCGGATACGCTTGCTCACCAGGTGCGTGGCGGGCAGAACTCGAAGAGGTCGGTTTAGGGACACCCTTTGACCGCTCTAGCTGCTCTCTCTCGACCCATGGCCTTGCACCACAGTTAGAGGGATGGATTTATACGTCCATCACTGTTGAACATGCTTACTCCGGATTCCTACCCATCCCTCTTTCCTTTTCCTTCTCAGAACTTCCTTTCCTTCATTTCATTAAAAATTCCTTTCACACAGCATCCCTAAACATGATACAGGTTCTGAAGGATAATTCGTATTTTTCTCAGGACCTGTGTAGACCTAATGTAAAAATAATAGTTGCCTATATTACTGCCGTAATGAAAAAATGTGTGATTGTAAATTTTGTTCTAATTAATAAAATGTATATATTTTTGAAGAGTTCAATTAATTTGGGCATTACCAAGGCATTACGAAGCCTTATATTGTAATAAGAGTGATGATTTTAAAGCAAAGGTATAAAAGTATTTTATTTTATAAATAAAATGATTTTAACGAAGCTCGTTTTTCGAAAAAAAGGTTTCAGGTTTTAGTAAATTTCTCGATAAACATGTTTCTCACATTTTTCTTATTTGAAAATTAAACTCGATTTAAAAATACAAATATTTTCAACCAGCAGTTCACAGCATTTTTATCCTATTTATGTGTACGTATTTCCGTTTAAGAAATCTCCAGAAGTTCTAGCGCTTTGAAACTACGATATAGCAAGGGAAATCTACTTTTCAACTAAACTTGTTAAATTTCTCGAAAAGTATTTTAATTTGAAAATCCTTTTCAAAACTATGACACTTATTTTCATTTCAAAAACTGTGACTGGCACTGTACACTGGTGAGTATTTACAGTATGTTAAATAGAAATTTGTTTGCGAAATGATAAAAATTGGCTAAAAATATTTTCATCCGATTACTGAAAAGAGACATGTTAATAGGTCGTATAAAAATTTCCACAAAGGAGACCCTGATGAAAAAAAATCCCTCAAGGGCCTATGTCATCTTTGGGGATGCTATGTGGAAGATCTTCTTAGAAAAAGGAAGGGGGGATTTTCTAGGAAGGTAAAGAATGAATCGCATGAATCCATCCCTCCCACAGCGGTGCAAAGCGATGGGTCAAGAGAGACCGGCTGGAGAGGTCGAAAGGTCTTCCTCAACCAGTCTCTCCTGATCCAGTCCGCCACCCATTAGGTGGGCAAATGCATTCGCCACCTAGACAACCTCACCCACCAACGCGTACACCCTTGCTAAGTCACCAAAAATAACCTATATAACGTGTCGTTGCCTTATGGCAGGGGAGTTATATATACAATAAATTGTTCCCGGGGCGTCGGTATCCATACCTGCCTCTAAAATTGAGTGTTGATATCAATTTTAACTAGCGATCTATTTATATTTTTGATAAAACAGTCGACTGAGTTCAAAATAGCATATTTATGACCAGTTCAGTGGCATTCCCGAATTGGGGATGCCATAGTCTCACTGGCTGTTGAGCAGTTGGGTCTCTTGGGAGGTATTCTCACAAAAAAATTGAAAATCCTAATATTTTTCTACTCATGATTTTCATGCTACGGATATATATGTCACACCACAACAGTGTTTTTGAAAAACAAAGTGTGAAATTAATCTTTTCGAAATGTTTTGATTTATTGAAATCCGATATTTCATTAAAAACCTTAGCTTTTCAGAGCCTATTCAATATTATTATCATACTTCTACAAAGCCACGGACCCCATAAAGCATACTGGCGTGGTACAAATTAAGTGTCTAAAATTCTAATTTAATCATAATTTTCTCGTTATTTCAGCTTAATGCCGTAGAGCTTAAATTTGACTGTCGGCCTGACGGGCTTTATAAAACAAATATCATATATCTGTAAAGGATGGCAAAAAAGAGTAAACTATATCGAAAAAAAAAACTTTTTCGTAAAGAAAACACCTCAAGGACAATCACGTCGGTACCTGCCCACTTATCTGATCGTTATATTATTTGTAGAATAGTTTTTTTTTATTTTTTAAATTAATGTTTAAAACAAATTTTAACACCACTTCAACGTCAATTTAGTTTGTAACCATTACTAAAGCATTTTTTTATGAATATATTTTACCATTCAATACAATATGCACATACTTGACTTTTATTTTTAAAATTGTTAAGTATATTATAAATATATAATTTTGGAGGCGAGTATGGGTGCTTTATTGGATAACCAAAACCCCTGCACAGGTCACCTTAAGTGACTTGCTACGTTTGGTGACATAGTAGAAGTGCTCGGGTTCACGGAATGAGGTTTTTCCAGGTCATGGCGGCGGATTAGTTTACACATCTTCAGCGTGGCGGAACGGATCGGAAGAGTCTGGTTGCAGGAGACCATTTAATCTCCACAGCTAGACTCTCTAGACCCATCGCCTTGCACCGCAGTGGGAGGGATGAATTCATGGGACATTCACTTTTGGACAAATTGACCCTTCCGATTCCTACCCACCTCTTACGTTTTTCCTTACCAGAATTTCCTCTCCTTCATTTACCTAAAAGACCCTCCACACAGCATCCCCAAAGATGACATAGGTCCTTTGGATTTTTTTCCCTCAGAGCCTTTTGTGTGGAGCTAATGTTTAAAAAAGACAACCCCGGTTTACTTGCCTTCCAAACCAACTAGACTTACTCGATCAAAAATTTTTTTTTATTGCAACAGCAATATAAGGACAGAGTCTTTTAGACAGTAGCTTTTACGTATATTGCATGCGGTAGGGAGTAATTTCTCAGAAATAGTAGATGAGCTAAATTGCACAGAATTTAGTAACAAGAAGACTATAATATCATTCATCATAAATACATAATCACGTATTAAGAAATAAATGTGAGTCAACTTTACAGATATTGAGTTTTGTTGCTCCCCAGCCCCTTTCTTGAACCAATGTTTTGAACAGCCTTGCTCCATCATCAAGACTCTTTTCAGATGCAAAAACCCAACAAGTCTTATCATTCCAAAAGCCAAACAAAATGATACCTATACCTACTATCGGAAAATGAAAAAAAAAAACACTATTTGTCCATATTTTTTTTTAATTTTGACTAAGTTATCTTCTCCGTGGTTTTTTCATCGTTGACTTAATGAAATAATAAACCTTATTAAGTTAACGAAAATAATATTTTATTTACGGTCAAAGTTTTGTTTTGGTGTAGGCGAGGGAATTGCTCCGTCCATTGACTCTCAAAGCATCAGATGGACCCAACTTTAATCAAAGTTACAATATAAAAGATATTTTAATTTGATGTGCCGGGCTTATTTTTATGTATTACTATAATATCATTAACAATATTTGTGCAATCTCAATGACATGTAAAACAGCATCACCACACAGGAGGCCCTCAGGAAAACAATTTTCCTCAGGGTCAATGTCATCTTTTTGAAGAGATGAAGGAGTGAACACGGGTCTTGAAGAGACCTACGTTGTAAAAGAGAGGACAGCATAGAGATCAGCAAATTGATAGTTGCTCGGAGTATTGAATTACCGGTAAAATAAGGGTGGCATTTTCACCTGATGCCTTTGTTTTAAATGTCACCATCTGTTTGTTCAGATAATAAATAAAAACACGAGAAATGTCTCGTGGTTTTTTAATTGGTCTACAACCAAAAGATACTAAGAACAGGTTTTTTAATTTTTTTAAAATAATTCTTCAAATATTTTAGGTCAATTTTTACATTCTGTGTAAGTTCTCTATCTATCTATCTATCTTTTAAAAAAAAAAGACAAACATTCCCTATTCAAGTTCTGTTTATATATAATTATGAGCCAGTAGCTTCTTAAAACGGAAATAATCACAGAATTTGAGTAGAACTACAGAGCGTGAAAATTGACTTAAAATATTAAATTTGATGAATTGTTAATTTTTTTTTAAATGACTTATCTAAGCCAGTGGCACATTTGTTTCAATTTAAATTTGCAGGGAAGGCACTTCTAGCGAAATGTTCTTTATTATATAAGATAAATGTACTAGATAGTGATTGGTAATGTTCTTTATCATTTTGCATTGCAATGTATTTATTTTGTTTTACCTAAGCGAACATCAAGTCGTATACAGATCTAGTTCATTTTTTTTGATCTGGTTCGTGCTTATAAAAATTATGCTATTTTATATTCAATTTTCCCGAAATATTTATAAGAATTTATTTCAACAAATATTACAGGATTTTTTTTCTCACTAAATATGTATACATTTTAAATAGCAAATTTAAAAATGCCATAAATTAGTTTAAACCAAGAGTTTGCAAAATGTAGTATATCTTGCTCTCTGGTTATAATAATAATAATATATCTAAAAGCTTCCAAGTTTGTGACATAGAGCGCATTGCTAAGAGCTGTCCCGAAAGTCCGCTAGGTGGCAGGTAGTTTAGTTCGGAGTTTGAGCACCAGAGGGACCAAGGGCCCGGGCGCGGTCTTTAGGAGTTCATTCGCATCAGATTCCATTTAGCCAGTTTCCAGATAGGTGTTATACACGCGAAGTATCAAATAAATCCCCAGATTAACACAAAATAACTTTATTCTTCTCAAATCTGCTTCCAAGGCGAGTTAGAGAACTATTGTTTAAACACTACACGAAATACCTTTAAAGCTTACAAATTCAAAATGTTTCACATAATATTTTGTATTTATTTGTGATCATACAGACTTCAAGCTGCCAGCAAAGGCTAGTAAAAAACGAAGATGAGCTCTCTTTCCAATCGAAAATTCACTCAAAGTGTGAAAATAACCTTATGTTTCTGTATCAATGTTCAACAAAAATAACTGCCCGGGTTGATGATCCTCAAGGGGCTGAAATAAAGGCTGAATTATATTTCAGGCCGGAAACGGTACGAAGTTACTTATTATTCTAGGTACATAATAAAATATAATAATATTTGACTTTATGAACGCTGTTTGGTCAAAGGAATTTCTGTATTAGCTTACAAATGCTGCAGGTTAATTATTTTCAACTTCACCAAAGTAGATACTTTTTCAATGCAAAACTAAATAATGTTTAGCCAAATACTTGGCAAGATTAAAATCGCGCAAATAAAGATTGAATTATTCAGACGATGAAAATTCGCCACCCGTAAGAAATTTTCTAAATATTTAGTCATTGGTTTACATAAAATGGTAATTCATAATACCTCCGTCGTATTTTTGTTGATTTTTTTTAATGGTTTCTTTGGTTGCCTATTTATTTAATGGATTTATTTTACTGCTGAAAAACAGCTGCTTTCCAGAAGAAATCCTGAATCGTAGCTGAGCAGTGACCTTTTCATCAATAGACTCATTGATAAAAGAAAAAAATCTACAATACTGTTAAAAATCTATCGATGAATAAACGTTTTTATTATTATTATTATTATTTATTATATACATAATTTGGTTCTTACGACTTTTAATGCAGCGAATCAACGGTCACTTACCTAGAACAAAAAGAAAAACATATAATTAGTTAAGTACAAAAATATTGATTGCAAATTATTTATTAAAATACCTTTGTATAATATATATCAGTACAATTAGCTTTTACAATAAATTTCTAAAAATTCTAAAATTAATAAAAATGCTATACCGATTTATTTTTAAATTTATTTTATTTATTTATTTACACCATTTTAGACTATTTCACTATTACGTTAGTATAATTCAACAAATTAACTTATATTTGTGTTATTTTTCAGCAGTCTTAATGCATTAATAATGTCATATTGAGAATTTAGAAAAAACTAGTTTATTTCTGACAAATTATTTTTTATTGACTTTTGCCGCATGAATTTAATAATAACAAATATTATAATCAATAATTATCAGCCTGAAACACTCATCTACATTGAAAAAATCTTCCGAGAAAAGATACTGGCCGCCAACGGGAATTGAACCCGTGACCATCTGATTGCCGGTCAGCAGCTCTGACCACTGAGCTATGGCGGCTTATCAAATACCCGCCAAATAATTCAATATACACTAGTGGACTTAAGTATGGACACTTTTCGAAATTTCTTGTATCTTGTCGTTTGCCTTATAAAAAAACAACTTATTTTGTTACAGAACCCGTCAAATTTTTTTTCATGTTCATTATGTTATAGTTGATTAATAAACATACCTGACGATATGCCATATGGTGATTCAAAATTCTTATCACTCTTTATGAGAAATGGGAGCAAACGCCTTTAAAACCACCAATTTTTGAGAATAATGTTTTTGAGTTTTGGCAACCTTACAATGTCTCGGGTTCTGTCTAAACCAACCACGAAGTACAGATGATCGTTGTGTGCTCCAATCAGGACACTTTAAGATGCAACACGATTAAGTTTTACACCCGTGATTAGTCAGTCATCCAAAGAAAAGTGATATTTTTTTTTTTAAATAAATATTATAAAATTGGCTCCTAAGGTGCCAAAACGTGCTGATTGGTCGCCCAAAGAGAAGCAGAGCTATTGCACTTCTTAAAGAAGGCTACTTATACGAAGAAATTGCAAAAATATTGGGTGGAGGAGCTACCAAGTCTGTTGTAAGAAAGGTTTGCCAACGCTGCAACGAGACTAAAACTACAAAAACAGTCCGAAAATCGTCCAAAAGTCAAAGGTTACGACACAAAATGAAAGGAGCATGTGTTGCCTTACCTTGCAGAAACATTGTCAAACATCCAAAGATATTAACAAGGTCGTTAAAGCTGCTGGACTCAATATTACTGATATAACATTTAGGATGAAATTTAGCAAGAATAATAAAAGTCTAACCATAACATGAAACAGAGGCATAAACGGCTAAAATGGGCTGTAAGACATAAGGAATGGACCTCAGAAGACTGGGCAAAAGCGATACGGAGTGATGAGACCAAAATTTTTACTTTTTAGAATGATAGAATCAGATTTGTTTGTTGCTATCACGTTGAAGATGCGATACCAGAATGCACTACTGCGACAATGAAACTTCTTTTGAGTGTAATGCTGTGGGCTTGCATGATAAGGGATAGTTTTGGACGTCTGGGAGTGGTAGAAGGCACGATTAAGGCTAACAGGCATCAATATGTGATTCTGGATCCAAAATTATTGCCCAGCACAATGATTTGTTTGAGGGTAACCGTGGTAAATGCAATTTCCAGCAGCATAAACCCCTATGCCAAATAGCAAAACGAGCATGAAATGGTTACAGAACCACCATATTGTTATTCTATCTTGGCCAGGGAACCATCTGGACTTGAATCCTATTGAAAATCTCTGGTCTAGATTGAAAATACTGGTTTCTCGTCCCAAACACCCCAAAAAATGAAAAATAATTGAAGCGATTATTTAAGCATGGTTCCATGTCATCAAACCTGAAAATTAGTGACGTTTGGTGGACTCCATGCCTAGAAGAAATGAGGAAGTTATTAAACTTGAAGGATTTCCAACGAAATGCTAACGACAAATGTTAATTTGAAATATTATGCAACATCTTCGTAATTAATAAATATTTTGTGTTTTTCCATGTCGTTGTTTTATTCAGCATTTTTGTCATTTTTCTAAAAAAACATTTAAATCTATTCAAAATATAACAGTATAATATTATGTTGTTGAATTTATTGGCTAAAAAAAGTATAGTTTAACATTAACGTGATTAAAAAAAGATCGAATGAACATCAAATACAAGAAATTTAAAAAAAGTGTCGATACTTAAGTCCACTAGTGTATACTAGTGTTTCATTCGACAATTACTTATTATTACATTTTTCCAACTGAAAACAACCAACTTTATTTTTGTGAGAGAGGTATTTTTAATACTAAATCTCCCGCTAGGTGGCGTCGAGACTAATTATGTCTGCATTTTTAGCTGAAATACTTTAACTTGTCAAATATTAATTATTATTTTTAATTGATAAACTAACGTTTAAACAAGATTTTTATGCATAGCACAAAGGGTAGATAACAAATATTATAATCAATAATTATCAGCCTGAAACACTCATCTACATTGAAAAAATCTTCCGAGAAAAGATACTGGCCGCCAACGGGAATTGAACCCGTGACCATCTGATTGCCGGTCAGCAGCTCTGACCACTGAGCTATGGCGGCTTATCAAATACCCGCCAAATAATTCAATATATACTAGTGTTTCATTCGACAATTACTTATTATTACATTTTTCCAACTGAAAACAACCAACTTTATTTTTGTGAGAGAGGTATTTTTAATACTAAATCTCCCGCTAGGTGGCGTCGAGACTATCCCGTTCCGCCAACGGCCGGAACGGGATACTACTGGCCGGAACGGGGTTGGCGGCCAGTATCTTTTCTCGGAAGATTTTTTCAATGTAGATGAGTGTTTCAGGCTGATAATTATTGGTTATAATATTTGTTATCTACCCTTTGTGCTATGCATAAAAATCTTGTTTAAACGTTAGTTTATCAATTAAAAATAATAATTAATTTAATAATACTTCCATGAAATTATGACATAAATGCCTTATGCATGTAAAAATAAACACCGATTCTTGAAATCAACGTATAAATTTCGCAACAATAAAACCCAAGATGTCAGATTTTTTTGATTATCTCGGGGAACAATCATATTTTTAAATAATATTTTTTAAAGAATGGATTAGAAAAAGTGGAATGCCGACTTGAAAACTAATTTCTCTTCGCCTACACACTTCTGCGTCATACTATTCCCCACAAACCTCGGGACAGTGGGACGTGATATCATTAAACATATATATTTTTACATTTAATTGAAACAAATTTTTCATAACTGAACTTGTTATTTGACTTCGCATTTCTCTGTTCGGTGACCGTTACGATCGATTAATTGGCAAGAGAGCCAAAATCTTTCGCTTCATTTTGTATCAGCAGGAGATACGTTACTTCTACTGTAAGAATTTTAAAATCACTGATGCGCGCTCAAACCCACCCCACCACATTTGCTATTAGACGGTGAAGGTTCCATCCATCATCGACGCTGAGACCTCCACAAAAAAGCCTTGTTGCAAAAAATGTGATTTTATTCCATGAAATACAGCCTTCTTTAAAATAAAATTAATTTATTTTTCCTGTATCACGAAGTGAACAAAAATAACTGACCTTTACAAAGGCCATTATTTATGTCAAAAGGTAATTTGAAAAATAGATAACAACCAGCTTTTATAAAGGTATTATAATATTGAAAGGTTGTTTTTTATATTGAATTCATGGTATTGTTATTTTATATTATTATTTCTGTTCCATTCAAGATACGAAAATACTTCAAGCCCATTTTTCAGAATATTTGAATTCTTCATTGTGTTTCTCGTATTGTTTTACTGATAAATAATAATATTTCGATGAAACGACTACATAAATTTTTATTTGGTACACTGGACATGAAAAATTTAGATTTCCAAGTTGCAAATAAATACATCATTTGTGTATGAGACCAACTTACTGATCTATACAATACTGTATATTTTGTAATTAACAACTCGGAAATCTTTTTGGTAATGAGAAAATATTTATTTTCAGTGAGCTTTTATAACAAAATATTCGCACATCTGTTCTAAGTTTTAACGTAAGCATGTTATTGTTTTATCACTGCACCTGCAAAGGGTAATTATTTATTTTTTTTGTGTTTTTTCCAGCAGGTGTTCGATTTTAATCAGTTGCTAAGTGCTTTGAAGGAACACGTGTAGCTCCTATTTGCTTAAACACCAGCTGCCCTCTTTTGTAAATAACATCTGGCAGGTGTCCACTGACAAGAATCATCTTGTACAATTTGGAATCATAGAGAAAAGTATAACTGAAGAAGTTTATTTTTTACAATAGCTCCACACCTACAGTAAAATCCACGCCTATGGACAATAATCCCCCCAAAGCCTATGTCATCTTTGGGAATATTGTGTGGAAAGGAAGGAGAGGAAGTTATTGAAAGTAAAAAGGTATAAGCGATACGTGGGAATTTGGGAGTTTGGGTGTCCAGGAGTGATGGACAAATAAACCTTTCCCTGCTTTGCAAGGTGATAAAGAGCCCTGTTGGAGAATTCAAAAGGTTTCCTTCAACCAGTCTCTCCCGATCGGCCTGCCGCGTAGTCTGGACGGACGCATCCGCCACCAAGACCCGGACAAACCTCATCCCGTGGACCAGGCAGAGATGTTGGTTATCTAATAAGTAGTTCCCGGGGCGGCGGTACCCATACCCGCCTCCTAAATTGTGGGCGTGTTTTTTAGTCCAAATTTAGATAAAGATAAAGAAAAGAAAGAAACAATAATCATATTTCCAACTTTTAAGGCATTGGAAAAAAGACAATGCACTGCAATAAATATTTATTGTTCATGAAAATGGGTATAATTTTTTTTTAATAATATTTCAGAAAAAAAGGAATAGAAAATAATGGGATGGATTAAGCTCAACGAGATCTCAATACAACTTTATGATAATTATTTTTATTTTATATTTTTCACTTAATGGGTTAGTCATGACGGAATTAACGATGGGTGCTAAAAATACTCGACCAAGAAAATTCCCACAAAAAACAAGTAAATATTTCATAACGCCAAAAATGAATGTGCTGGAATTGTAACTCTTACAAACTTTTTTTTTAACCAATTGATAACATCTGTAGTCTATTTTAATTTTTTTTTAAGTAACAGAAAAAATTAACACATCAGGTCTCAGGCATATTCTGTCAAAATGTCAGAAAATTTCCGATTTGCAATAAAATCCAAATAAATGGAATATTTCATCCGAAAACTAAAAACCGTTTTTGAAAGATAATCAATATGCTTTCAAACGTTATTATTAGAAACAAACATAATATAATTTCTGTAATATATATTTTTTTAATTCAAACATAAAAATAACAAAAAAAAAAAAGATAGGTACAAATATATTTTATTGGGCAATGTATTATAAACGTTATTATCACCACACGTTTTTGTCGTTTCATAAAAAATTCTTGAAATCTTATACATTTTTTCCAAATTGCTATCAGAAACTTTGCATTCATAAAGGTGCACTTTTTTTTTCTACGGTTATATTTTAGATTTGAATATAGAGCGTGGAGTTTTCCCTTTCGAACACCGTTTAAATCATTTCTTCACACTGACAATAAGGGAGATACAACGATTTATATGAAATCTGTGTATGTGAGTTGGTACAAATTTGGTCTCCCATGATCAAACGGGTTAATCAGTTTACAGAAATTGATAAACGACCTTCCAAATGACTTATTTAACCTTTGAAATGACTTATTTAAATCAACTTAAATGGCCATCCCTTTCAAAACCGATTAATTCGGCTTTATCGTTGAATTTATTAAAATTCTAATTAATTCTGCCTCAGAATTACATTAATTTTGACTTCAGCGGTTATCGGAAGAGGAATGGGATGCCCCAATCAAGCCTTTCATTCTAAATACGCATGTTTTTCCTTGTTTTCCAATCGACTAATTTATTCAAGAGCACGATTCAAAAACACCGCACGTTTGGATTATTTGATTTAACGAAAATGAAAAGTTTTATCCTGCTTTTGGTGATTTGTATTCCAGGCTTGTAGTGCTTGCGGAACAGATTTTTTAAAATAACGAAAATAGAACTTCATACATTAAAAGTTTTTTGAACAAAAAAGTCAACAAACTAACCGCTCAAACTCGATTACTTTTGCAATCGAGATGGCCCCAAGGGCACAATAGCTACTTGGATCTGTAAAATAAAAGTTTCTTTGACAAAAATAGAGTATACAGATGCCGTTGCGCAGCATGCAATTGAGTAACATCTAATACAGAAAGTAATATCTTAAAAACCAAGAAATTCTCTAACAAACCTTATTTTTGAAGAATTTATGGCTGGTTTTATAACCACCCGCTGGTTACACTTGATACCATTTTTAACATTCGTTAAAAATGGTATCAAGTGTAACGGAATATTAGTTTTAAAAAGTATCAAGCGTAACGACTGAATGACAAATTGAACTGGCCTTTAAAATATTAAGTTCAAACTTTTGAACATAGCTGTTACTTTGTGGTTATCCATTATATATAAATTAAACAATATTTTTTTGCTTCTTCAAACTTCGCAAAATTACTTTGTGGCATCATTAATTATATAATGAATAACAGATCACTTTGTATAAACCACTATATTATAAACAATATCTACATGTTTCGATAACAATGTTATCTTCATCAGGATATGTTAATATAGTGGTGTATACAAAGTGATCTGTTATTCATTATATAAATATTTTTTTGGTTCAAACCACTATTTTTTTAAAATACGTCTACCGGTTTCGTGCCGAACCGTTCCTTCCTTATATTAGGTCTTTAATCTTTGTCTCTACCAATCCCTAGTAACGTCGCCACCCCCACCTCAACACTAGTTATATATTATGTTCACTCATTGTTTTGTAATGTTAATTTAATATATTTTGCCCTGAGAAAGGAACGGTTGTGCCGAATCCGGTCGGCGTATATAAGAAAATATGGCGATTCAAACAAATAATTATTAATTTGCATTTTCTTGTCTAGAAAACTATAATATTTCTAACGGTAAAAGAAAAAGAAAATTATGGTTTTTTTAAATTGAAAGTAGTACAAAACATATTTGTAATGTTTTATGAGCGCTATATTAAATCGGATCTAAAACTATATACGTTTGTACTTTGTTAATTATTATCCATTTTACAAGACAATATAACGATCCAAGGTATGAACGTCTCATCCTACTATTTTGGAATCTATATACTGTGAGTATATTAATAAATTTTATCTATGAACTTAATATTTGTACTTACTATATTACTATAATACTTACTAGATACAGCGTATACGAATATTGTCCACCCAAACCACGTTGGAATAAATGTTATTATTAGTTTTATTGCTTAGGAAAATTTCAGAAAAGCAATTCATCTCCTTCTCACTACAAAATAGTCAACATTCGTAAACTTGGTAAGCTCCTGGGTTTTGAACCCAGAGGTGGCACATTCGAAACCCGAAGTGAGCATCAGTGCGTAAGTAAAATTTCAGAAAAATAATTCATCTCCTTCTCACTACGAAATAGTCAACGTCCATAACCTTGGTAAGCTCCTTATTTCTGAACCCCAAAGTGGCGGATTCGAACACCGAAGTAAGCAAATCGAAATAATCACTAAAAATTTGTTAAGTATTCCGAATATCTAGGTTAACCCAACCTTCGTCTTCTCATTCTTATCACCCTCCCCGACATTTCTTAGCCTCACAGCATTGAATAGGGTAGTAAGACTTATACTGTTTTCTCAATTACCAACCCCTGTTAAAGACTTAATCGTGAAAGGAAAGAATAAATCCTTTATTACCGAAGATCTTTGTTCCATTTCTTTCCATCTTAATTCTTTCAATTCTCTGGTATCGACCTTATTTCAATTCACGTAAATATAATGAAAAATATATCTTGTTTTATTTCGTAATATTACTTGAAGTTAATAGGTTGTTACGATACGCCCTTGAAGCGAGTAGTTTCGAGAACGCAGCGAGCCCGCAGTTCGGCCGCCGCCTCTCCCCGCCCCGTATCCTGTTTCCCTTTGCCTCGCCCCCGTGCCCTGCCAATCGGCATTCCCGCTGCGCTCGCCAGAAGAAATCTGAGCGCCTTTGAGAACGCACGCTCGCGGCTCCCTTGTAGCCGGCGGACCCAATTCAATGGGGCCGCGATGTATTATTGAAATACTTTTGAGTAGAATCAGTCT
This sequence comes from Limnephilus lunatus, assembly GCA_917563855.2. Taxonomy (NCBI): domain Eukaryota; kingdom Metazoa; phylum Arthropoda; class Insecta; order Trichoptera; family Limnephilidae; genus Limnephilus; species Limnephilus lunatus. Next base: position 30,659,985 of record OU830596.1, read on the forward strand.
TTTGCCACTATAGTTCGGTCTATTTAGACTACGAAAGTGCCTGATGAAGCTGCCACATGAGACGAGGTTCCTGCCAACCTACATGTAAGCTGTATCTTGATTTCCTCCTTAAATGTTGTCCGTAATTCAGTGAAATGTAGGGCCCCCGCGGAAATCACGACTCGGAGAGTTTCGTTTTGAGAGAGAGTCAGAGAGAGTTAAACACTTTAGCTAGGTTTGTGTAATTTGCTTTTCTTGTAATTGAATTGTACTGTAGAAACCTATGTATGTGTTTGAGTTTACAATACATGTCTAAATGATTTAACATTGTTATTATTCTGCTACGGCGGGAGGATTGTTGACCAGTGAGGATCCCGTGGGTCACCGGAGGATGGAGAGAAGTTCCCTAGCCTTGAGCTGCTCACCCCCTGAATAGAGAGTACCATAGTCCCGCTGAGAGCTAGTCAGGGACGTGTTTGGGCCCTGGTGTTGGTTTAGAAGCCGACATCGAGGCACCCTAACAACTGACGCATCAACGTGGAGCCTGGAATTTTTTTTCTATCCCGGTCACTTTGCGGGACCCTTGTTTGTCGAAATCCTCCCCCTAACAACTGTCGCCCGATCGTTGGGGTTGGAATTTTTTTTCTCTATCCCGGTCGCTTTGCGGGACCTTCCTTTGTCGAAATCCTTCCCGCATAACAACTATTTTGTAAACATTAATTATGCCTTGTTATTCTACAGTGAATCCTGTGAAAAAACCACAGAAACCAATATGTAAATTAGATCCATAACGGATCTGACTGGAATTATAAATTGCATCGCAAGTTGAAACAACGGCCATTTTGATTACCCGAAACGCCGCGAATCTGATTGCGCACGCGTCACCAAGCGGCGGGCGCGTAGCAACAGTTATTCGCGCCCAAATCCAACGGCCTTTGTTTCACGCGATATTCCGGATTGTGCGCGCAAATGCCTTGCTCCCGCCGATATCCTAACCGACTGTTGCTAGGCTGCGTTTTAAATCCAAACCGTTTTTTATGACTGAACCGGGATACCAACGGAAATCATTGATTCTGGAACCCCAGTTATTTTGCGAATTCCTTAATGAAAATTTCGGACTTACGTATTTTTATTATTTCTGCACAATATACCAATTGGCCCACTTGTGTCTGTCAAATTAGTACAATTTAATGTTTCTCCAAATGGACAAAATAATGACTTTCTTTCCCCATTGTACATTATAGGTACTGTTTTTTTTCAGCATAAGTGAAAGTGAATTGTGTTTTTCCCTTACATAAGTGAAAAGTGGAATAATAATAAAGCCAATGACTGATTCCATGAATAAATAAAACAATTTTAATATGGTTGGATGCAATAAACCCCATATTCAGTCATTTTCATCCGGAAGTTTGTCCTTTATTTGCCAGAAATGTGCCTTTTGTGAACTTTAGTGCCTTTCTCAGTGCAAAGTGTTTTGTGAAAATAAAAAAAAAACCTGTTTTCTAAAGGTCAGTCCTGGCAAAATTTTTCTAAAATAAATAAATACTTGTGAATTTCACAGTTTTCTCAAAAGTGGTCAGTTAAATACAAAAACCTTTACTACTAAGGTCTTTCCACGCAAATTTTTTTCTCGTCTGCCTCTCCTTGACAAGAATTCTGGTGTCATGTATACAAAACACATTTGGAAGTGCCAACAGTGATCACCAAGTGAAAAGTGCCTCTCAAAAATTAATTTTTGCGCTTTCTAAAGGAAACCCCTGGCCAATTTTTTTTCTTCTCCTCACCACCCAGGAAACTCACAATGGAGGACAAGCAAGCTATTACACCATCCAACTTGGGTACCATTCCCAATGTGCATAGTTTATCCAAAGCCCACTTACAAGCTGCTTTAAGGGATAGAGGACTCTCCCTGGTTCATAGCAAGGCATATGCACTGCCGTTCAACAAAAAGTCAACTTTGGAACGCGCACAGAAAGCGACGTTGGAAACAAGGATGATTTCATCAATAAATGTCCAACTGACAACCGTAGCCGCTGCAACAATCAAAATAACAATGTATGCCGGTTCCAATAAATACTTCGGCCGCGTGCTCGGCCATGGGCGGGACACGCGGGCGGGCAAACTCATAGCTGGGCGCCGCCCGCAAGCTAAGCGTATTAAGAGGCAAGGCCCCGAAAAAACTATGAGGAAACGGAGCGACACCAACGTTTCTTTTAGCAGAATCAAATACTGCAAAATACAACAAACCTCGTCTCAACAAGGATTTGTTCAAGATGTTTTTAATCTCACATGCGGGCCTCAAGTTTGTGCCACGGTTTTGTTTGAGATTATCAACTCCTTTTTACCCATTAATGTTACTGTTCGTCCATACATTATGGCCATTGTGAGAATACCTCACTATTAGGTGCAACAATGCAAATTGTCACCTTTCTTTTCTCCTTTTTGTAATTTTGTGTTGTATATAAAATGATCCAGTATGCATCACATTTTTTTTGTAAGCTTACAGAGTCTTACTACGTCAGGCGTGTATTGTGTCAATCACATGCCCATCGTTTCGTAAATGAAACAAATTGTAAATTATTTTGTAAATTAATGCGTACTCTCCTTGAAGTTACTTTCAAATGTTGTTTTTGCACTGTTTTTTCTTTCCCTCACGGCAATTTTTTTCTTTTATTTTTTTTTCACCTGTTCTAAAACTGATCACTTTGGAACGGAGACACTTTTCGAGTTTCAATGTTTGGGAAGTCGCGAGCCCATTTATTGTCTCAACACATACACTATGCAATGTTCATGCCATGTCATACCCTGCCTTGTCATGTAATTTTGTAATTTTTCTCCTATTCTTTTGTTGCATTTTTGTCGTGTGGAAAGGAACTTTCTCACCTGTTTATTTTGTTCATGTAAAGTAGTTGACAATTGCCCATCGGCGTGTCGTTCTAGAAGTCGGGTTTTGTAAATTCCAAAGTGTTAAATTCCGACTCAGAACCAGTTAACTATTTTTACAATTTTTCCTTTTATCTTGTTCATCATGAGTTGTAAAACCTTCCGAGGTATCTCTAGCATGAAAATCAAACAGTGGTTACTTACATAGTCGCCCCTCGTGTAAATAAGTTTTTTTCAATTTTTTCCTCTTAAATTAAAAATTGATGGCGTCCTACCCAAATTCATGCTCTTGTACCAAAATTGGATATCGACACGTCCATTTTGGAACTTGTATTTATAAAACCAATGATTGGTCTTTATAACCCTGTATATAAATAAATTTGGCTCGTTTCAACTAAAGTACGTAAAACCGAATCATCCGGTCTTTGGTTGTTATAACAAAGCCACCTTTTTGTTATTTTGTTTTTTGCTTGTACGTTACGTATGTCTTATATGACACGTTTCAACCCTACGAGACAGGTTAAATAAAACCTTATGGTTATCCTGATTTTGGAATTCACAACTTTTAGGTGTTCATTTAACCAAGTATTTGCAACCCAAATTGCACATAACCTGGTATGTTTGTAACTGCACAAAGGGTATGTAAAACCGTAATTGGTCCCTTTTCTTTGGTCTTCCTCACTGCAGGTTGCCACAACAGACAGTATGTAAAACCATTATAGGTCTGTCTTTGTTTTAAATACTTGGTGTAAGTAGAATTATACTCTGCCATCACCCTTGTATTTTGTAACACATGAAGTAGCATCAAATTGTCTATCTTCTCTGTCGTACGCTCTTGGGCTACGGAGTTAGTTAATCTAACGAATCTTTATAAAATGTGTTAAAATCAAGCATCATTAACGTTTATTGTGTTGTATTTAAACGTAACCCTGTTACATTATAGGAGAGATCCTTAGAACATCCACCGTCATAGGAGGGATCCTTAAAATACCTGCCACGATACGAGAAGTTCGTCATAATCACTTTTGCTCATAGCTAAATGTTATTGAGTTGGTCGTGTGACATATTTGTCATGAGTACCACCCTTTCTGTACAATCTATTTTGGTCGTGTGTCATTCATTTGTCATGAGTACCGCTTTTGTATTTTGGTCGTGTGTCATTCATTTGTCATGAGTACCGCTTTTGTATTTTGGTCGTGTGTCATTAATTTGTCATGAGTACCGCTTTTGTATTTTGGTCGTGTGTCATTAATTTGTCATGAGTACCACTTGTGTGTATAATTGTGTACAACCTTTGTACACGAGACGTGGAGACGTAATAACAATACTTACCGTGATTCGTGCGAACGACATAATATCGGCCTTGCCATCTTCTTTAAGAGGCATTGTATAAACTCTTGACTTCTGTCTATAATTGAGTTTTATCTTGTATGTACTTACATGTTTTTGTACACTATACGTGGAGACGTTAAAAACACTTACCATGAGTCGTGCGAACGAAATAATATCAAACCTTTTGTGTGCGATCTACGAAATGTAGTCCACAACCCTTTGTTGTCATTCAACGCCAATGCCCGTGGACCTCCTGTTTTTTTTACTTCTTTGCAAAAAGGAAAGAAGCCCAGGAGTATCTACTATCCCAAAAGGACTAGTTTGTAGCTTCACTGCTAACTATGGGGCATAGTGCTGTGGGAGTTAATCGATTGAGCACAAAACCACCCAACTCGTTGTCTGGGGAACGGATAAGAAAACCCCCAGGTTTGTGAAATTGGAGCAAGGGTCTGTCTTTTCTCACAATCACGCAGGAGTTTTTAAAATGACCCCTAATCTTTTGCCCAATACACGCAAAAGATTAGTCTCTTTGTTAATGTGTATTCAAATTTCTCCTCATCCTTTTAACAATTGTAAAGAGTCAGGAAATCTGCTGGTTGATCATGTTTCATTCTCACATGGAGTTTGAAGTGGAAATTAGTCCAGTCTCTAGCAAGCTTCGTCACTCAACTCCTTTCCTTTTCCTTTCCTTTCTCCTCACCATCATGTTCTCAGGTATATGTTATGAAGAGGAAAATCTGTTGTTAACCATAATTCGCCCTCACTGGGAGTGCGAATTGGTAAATTAACCAATTATCAGCAGGCTTTCTCCCTCACTCTCTGCATATGTCTCACCTTTTGTTCTTTTCTCAATTTCACGAAACACATTCATGAATGTTGGATATGTACGATATGCACTTGGCGTACCGTCTGTCTCCTTTTGACAACCTTTATTCATGAATTGGTTTCTCTGCTTTTACCGTGACTCATTCACGACTTCTTTGTCTTGTTCGTTGAAATTCTACAAAAATGTTACCACCTTTATGTTAACATAGGCCATGGAAGGCCGGTTGTTTTTTAACCAAGACATATTGTCACTCGGCAAACGCCAAGTCATCCTGGTAAAGGAAAATGTTCATGTAATCACAATTTAGTTAGAAAACTCTCTCTTCGTCACTCTCTGGGTCGGTGGTTAAAACTTCGTTTATTTCATTATCTGGACACATTTTGTTTCTCTCCAAACCTTTTCTTCATTGGTCCCTAGGCAGGTAAACTTCAAGAATTTTGCTCTAATAATAATTTCTCCCGGATTAAAAAGAAGCCCAGGCGGATGTCATCACCAACAGCCAAGCTGAGCTCCACTTCCTGACAGCACGCGCTGTGGTTACTAGGTCCCTCCTGCTGCCATTTTTCTACGCATTTGTTCCTGAAAGCACAGACCATACCGCTCATATGTATGTTGTTTTGTCGTGCCACAGCAAGTTGAGTTGTCCCACTATACATTATGACACTCTGAACCACCTTTTGGGCACGCTAGCTCCTAGGTTTGTTCTTACTCTTGCTATCAATGCCAACCATGTCGTCTCTTGCGCTGTCATGCAGTGACGCATATATCGTCATGTGTAAACCATCATTACCTTGACTTCCAGTATTCGCTGAATGCGTACCAATACAAGTTATGTTGAGCTACATTATGCTTCAATAACCATTATATACGATCCGTGTTTACCTTAATAACACTTTAGGATTCGTACTGGCATGTCTGCAGACACTGGATTCTTCTCTTCAATGACCTCTGTAACCATAGTCGCGGCACAGCAACCACAGTCTCCACTTCATGAAATTCGACGTCTTCGACAAAACCAAGTGTTTTCTAAGGCCCAAGTGTACTTTTGAGTGTTATCTCAAAGGGGTCTGATTACAGTGATAATGTAATCCTTAGAATCTGTGAAACCACGTCCTCCTCTTCGAAATTCTCCGAAACCAAACAAATCCACGCTTCGCAAACTTAGCTCCCAGACCAATGAAACTTTAGAATCACACAGGCATTTTTGTTCTTGTTTTTTTGTTCTTCGATTGTACAAATATGAATTGTTATTTTTCAATTGCATAACCATGTATTGTTATTTTTCAATTGCATAACCATGTATTGTTATTTTTCAATTGCATAACCATGTATTGTTATTTTGTTCAATTGCATAACCATGTATTGTCATCTTTCAATTGCATAATCTTGTATGTTGTTTCACACCATGTACTTTCACCAAAACTGTTCTTTTCCAAACATTGTATGTACCCCTCACCCATTCCCTACAAACATTGTGACCTAAACTATAACATAAATTGCATGTTCTAGCTAGGCATCTCTCAAGCAACGAATCTCTCAAAAACCCCAATGGAAGTTTAAGAGGATTTTTTTCCTACAGCTCCATTGCCACGTCGCTTTTTTTCCAAGCGCGGGGGGAAGTGTTACGATACGCCCTTGAAGCGAGTAGTTTCGAGAACGCAGCGAGCCCGCAGTTCGGCCGCCGCCTCTCCCCGCCCCGTATCCTGTTTCCCTTTGCCTCGCCCCCGTGCCCTGCCAATCGGCATTCCCGCTGCGCTCGCCAGAAGAAATCTGAGCGCCTTTGAGAACGCACGCTCGCGGCTCCCTTGTAGCCGGCGGACCCAATTCAATGGGGCCGCGATGTATTATTGAAATACTTTTGAGTAGAATCAGTCTTTTGCCACTATAGTTCGGTCTATTTAGACTACGAAAGTGCCTGATGAAGCTGCCACATGAGACGAGGTTCCTGCCAACCTACATGTAAGCTGTATCTTGATTTCCTCCTTAAATGTTGTCCGTAATTCAGTGAAATGTAGGGCCCCCGCGGAAATCACGACTCGGAGAGTTTCGTTTTGAGAGAGAGTCAGAGAGAGTTAAACACTTTAGCTAGGTTTGTGTAATTTGCTTTTCTTGTAATTGAATTGTACTGTAGAAACCTATGTATGTGTTTGAGTTTACAATACATGTCTAAATGATTTAACATTGTTATTATTCTGCTACGGCGGGAGGATTGTTGACCAGTGAGGATCCCGTGGGTCACCGGAGGATGGAGAGAAGTTCCCTAGCCTTGAGCTGCCCACCCCCTGAATAGAGAGTACCATAGTCCCGCTGAGAGCTAGTCAGGGACGTGTTTGGGCCCTGGTGTTGGTTTAGAAGCCGACATCGAGGCACCCTAACAAGGTATTTACGATACTATTTAATATTGGTAATAAATTATTGCCGACTTCTAAATATATTCACTTACTTTTAGGTCTTCGTGTTATACTATTATTATGTAATTATTTTTTTGCATTGAGCAATAATGTACATTGAGTGTTCGATATGATGATAAAGTATTAAGTTTTCATGAAGTTTATTAACAATAACATAGAGGTGAGAAGTAAGTAATTATAATTAGGTAGATAAAAAATATTATAATCAATAATTATCAGCCTGAAACACTCATCTACATTGAAAAAATCTTCCGAGAAAAGATACTGGCCTCCAACGGGAATTGAACCCGTGACCATCTGGTTGCCGGTCAGCAGCTCTCTTGCAATGTACTATAAGTTTAATTTTAATCTGTAATTATAATTACATGGAAGCACTATTGTAAAGAAAGGAAAACAATAAATCATTATTATTATTATTATTATTTGGAATCCACATAACTGCAAATGTAAAAACATTGTAGAATCGGTTAAAAAATGCTAAGACCGTTATCTTTCAAATGTGAATTACATAAATCATAAGACGTGCGATTTGAATACTTCAAAACTAATACCCTTAAAATTACACAAAATAATTCATAGCCATCTTCAAACTACATTATGTCTTAGCAATATTGAAATAAATGTTCCCAATAAAACGCCATCATATGTTTCACCTAAATACATTTAAAAATCATATCACTATTTTAGCCCTCTGACCTAAATGTGTTGACTAAGATGAAGTGTGCTGAAGTAGATATTTTCGTCGATCATCTTTCTATATGGATTCAGAAAACATGTTCCGCGATTGCTTGTATCACTAATTAGGTCATTTGTGTCTCTTTGTATTTTTATTTGTTTATTAATGACATACACAGTACATTGTAATACAAGTTATAAGACGTTAAAGTTTTACATGGTTATGTACCTATTACGTATGTCATAGAATGTCATTTGGTAATTACGCCTGACATATGTAAAAACGGGTTTTAAAACTTAATTAGTTAATGAACAACTAATAATAATAGAAATAAAGAAAAGGGAGGGAGAGGGGGGGAGATAGAAAGACATTTTAAAAGAAGGATTATATGCTCACTAAATTGTAAATAACTGATTAAGGTTTAGTGAAAGGTTAAGTATAAGTAGTTTTAAAATTTATTATTATAATATGTTTTTTTTTTTTTGATTTAATAATTCAATTTATAAAATGTTTTTAAATCACGCCAAGTAATTTAATAAATTAGTTTTGTATGTTAGCAAGGAATTGCGGAAAATATCTAAATGTAGTAATTTTTCGTAGTGGGTATAAGTTTTGATTGCGCGAGTAATTGATGAGTTACTTGCTGTTAGCTTCATTATGAGAAAGGTAAGTGTGCCTGGTACGCCTCATTGGGACATTTAAACTAATTATGGATAGCAATTCAGGAATATCTATTTTATTATTTAGCAGGTTATATAGAAACAACAAATCTGACAATGTGCGTCTTTTTTCTAAAGTTGACATATTATTTGTAGTTTTGTTGTATTTCTTGAATAAATGTTTCCTAAATTTAATCTGTATACTTTCTACTAAATCCATGTATACCTTATATCAAGGATTCCATATGGTTGACACATATTCCATTTGTCAATTGAGTGAACTTTGTATTTTGATAATTTTATGCTTCTAATTGTTTTGTTATTTTATGTCCATTTAGAAACAATTTCAAGATTTACAAATGAATAATTTGTCGGATGAGATTTATGTAATTGTTAACCCTTTTGTGTTTTAACTGATTTTTTTTATAACTAGATTGTTCTCGTATGAGTGAGAACATATATGTAAATACCCAGCGTAAATAATATATAATTGTCTTATTCTTCGGCAAATTTCCTATAATAATTATTTATGTAGATTTTTACCCTTTATAAGTCGGATGTAAACTTCTAGAGAAATTCAAGAGCTTTCGACAAGTCGATATCAGTCAAATTTGTTCTTCCTGTTTGAATCTGGCCGATTTACATGCTAAGCGAATTTGTGTAACAAATTTCAATAATTTTGCGTAATATCTAAAAGGCAGTAGTTACCTTTCTAATAATAAAACCAAACGAGATGTTTCCTCTCCTCTCTCTAAGTAAACAGATCGGCGCACACTATATTTTTACTACTGTTGACGATAGAATTTTAGACGTTATTGGCCATAAAAGTTCATGTTACAAAACTATTTAGCTGGGTTTAAAACACTTGGATACGAAAGTACGTGCCACGTGGTTTATGGTCACGTCCTTTATACATCGCTCGATGAAAACCTATTTAAACCTCTATACACCTGTGTTACAAAACAGGCCTCACAATTAGGTTAAAAGTAGATTGGTATCAAAGCGTTATCTTAACATTTTTTTTTTACAGTGAATACTGCACAAGAATCTCAACTGCTCCCAGTGAGACTATGGCATCCCCAATTGGGGTATGTTGTGAGCCACTGGACTACGGAGGTCGTCATTTACATCAAACGTACCTCCAAATCATCTAATAAATTTTATCGAATAACGTAAAATGTTTTTTTTCGTTTGTTTTTTGAAATGAAACTTCTTTACAACCGTTGTGATTTAAAACTCGGATAAAACGGAAATGGTACTAAAGAGACAAACACATACATCTATAGGATTTAGCCTGCGAGAAAATGAGACAGATTGAAACTTTACTTACAGTACGCGTTAAGTTTCGCTCATTGGCTGCTTTGATTACGATGTCACTTTTCAAGGCTCTTATTGGTTGAGATTGTTTCGGTTAATTTTCACTACGGCGCGGCGTGTAAGCTGCACTCGATTTTTAAAAATCTTTTATCAGTTAATCAGTTATCAGTCGTTTCCCAAATGAGCTACAGAAATCTTGATTTATAATTTTATTTTTTTTAAAGGAAGACAAACGTTCCCAGGTTACGAATAACCGAACGATATTTGAAATTCTCCTACTACCATCACAGTAAGCGGAAAATTTTGACTTAGCCGGCTGAGGAATCGAACACGTGATACCTCAGTGGGTCCCAACGCGATGCCAATTTAGCCACTGACCGATCTATTGTCGAGTCGGAAAATCGAGATGTAATTAATGTGATGATTTGCTGCATATTTTTCAATGGTTCAATAGGAAAAAAATTAAATTGATTTAATTTAATCAAAGTTATTAGTTAACTACTAATAATCAGTACAATAAAAGTATAAAACTGTTTTTTCAATTTGGCGCCCAACGTATGGCATTATTAATTTTTACCTTTATATTCGAAAACACATCAATTTCATTGAGGAAACCTCAGCACCCACTGATCCATGGCATTTAAAATGACCAAAGTTGGTTTTTAACTCAAGCGTCCATAATTTATCGATACTCTTTCTTCATCGCTGCGTCCAGTTCCACAACGTTAAGTGTATGGGAAGGCTACATAGTACTCCACATGCTCCCAGCAATCCTGCTGACCCCATTATGCCGAACAGTTTACTTTATATCCCTGATATATCGCCCAATAAAACTTATGCTGCCGGTCGCCAGGGGGCAGTCATAAAACATCCGCCATCACGTACATTTCCGTTTCTTCCGACCGTACGTAACTTCCGGTTTAGGTTATCCTGGAAAATGCATTAATCAATGGTTCCGTCCACAGGACCGCGACACGCTGATCCACGAGAACTAGCAAGCACGTTGATAAATACTCGAACATTAATGGGAAGGCCCATACGTTTAATTTTGCCCTTTGCTAGTTCGGAGCGTTCGTGTGGACGAAACCATTGAATTGGACTTGCTCAAGTTTCCACAACAGGTAGAACAATATCTTGGCACGGTGACAACAATGAACAAGCCGTTTGAAAACTTTGGATCTTGAACTTCTTTACTGTTTAATTGTTCGTTAAACTTTGATAGAAGAAATTACTTTGAATTGAAAACTTTTGAGAATTCGCTTGACAAATCTATTTCTCTTTTGTGTCTGAAAGTTGGAGGTGTAATTTCCATTAATTTCTTAACACATGTTTAAGAAGATTAAATAAGCCAAAATGTGTACATTCTTAGTATCCCTTATAAAACCAGGAATATACTTAGGTAATAGGCTTACAAATCGCTTGGTAAATGAAGTCTAGAAAAGGTCGGTTTTTGTAAAATTTTATGAATAATTTCATAAGAAAAAAGAGTCATGTGTGTGTAAATTTAACGATTTTTCATATTTTTTAATGAATAACAAAAATAAATTAACGGTTAACATAACAAATGCCGTTCAATGGATTGCTCTCACTATAAGCCCTTTCTATATAAAATAAGTCTCCATATTAAAATTCGGAGGTATGATTTTTTATGGAGGCGGGAAATTTCTACATCGGACGCACATAAATCCCAGACGCTGGATGCATACTGCGCTTGACATGACAGATTAAACATTATTGAACCGCTTTATTGTACTATGTCTCCTTGGTGTGTCCCTGATATTTTAATCCGACAATTCTTCCTCAATGATTCCTCTTTCTAAAACCATCTTTGGACAAAGACACTTTAAATACATAGCTTGTAAACTACACGATACGATTAGACAAACTGTATCAATGACCAAATTCAAACAAGATATAAAGAAATGGATTATAAGTATTATATGTCACACTACTGCAAACATCTGTAAAATAAATTAAAAATAGACAGAAATATCAATTTAAATACGTCCTTACCCATATAAAATTAATTAAAATAATAAAATCCTGTATAATATAACTCCATAAATAGATTTGACAGGATTTACTACTTTTATTCATCTCTTTCTTCATTTATAAGATAACTCCCTTTATGGGATTTACCCACACTTTCAATCATCTTAATGATTTAATTGTATTCAAATTAATGTGAATTTAGCCTTAAATAATCTTATGATATTCTTAAATATGATATTCATTTATGTTCCTCTACGCCTGTCTCAACACATGTATACCCTAGTGAGGCCGGCATCGAATAATATAATGTAAACATACCTTATATATATTAATAAATAAATAAATTTACGCGGCATGACCACCTTAATTTAATATTTATTTAAGTTACAAGTTACAACGCATAAAACTTAAAAACAAGGTTTGTTTTTGGATTTTAGATTCATGGTTTTCCATATGGCGGTAATCGATAGCTGTATGGATGAAGCACATATCTTAACTAACCCAGTTGTGGATAATTAGCCTAGAACCTCTTCAGCAAAGTACAGGCAACCGAGAATGTAATTAAACGATGCATTTCAGGGTGAAATTGAACAAAAATAGCTCGGCTAAAAAACGAGAATTTCCACGGAACATTACCGGCTTGGATTTCAAAGCTCGTACGTCTCACGTCTCACACGCTCTATGGAATTCCTTTGTTCCGTTTCCAAGATGGATGCACAGATAATACATGTATTTTAGTGATGCATTCAAGAGTGAACTTTGTAAGGAATCTTATATATGAATAATGACTTACTTCACATAATTCATGTTATTCGATAACTTGCAAACTTACTATTACTTATGTAAGTAATATTTTTTTTATTTATTTATTTTATTTTATTTAGTAAAAGATTATACATTTATATACATTATTTAAGAAATTTTTTGACTGCCCAACTAGGAGGATTCCCGTTTTAGGACAGTCAAATTAGGATGCGTATTAACATACGGAACATGGTCTGTAAATAATATAAAAGAACAAAACAAAAATAAAAGATTAAAACAAAGTGACTGTTCTTTGTTTAGCAAAGCTTAAAAAAAATATATGTTAATAAATTAATATTATTTTTTAGTAGGTAGTTACTTAATTACAGAGGATTAAAACATATAGATATAGAACAAACGTGTAAGCATTGCATATCATAGTCCTACACAGATGGGTTGTATAAAATAAAATAAAAAAGAGAAGAGAAAGAATTAAAAATAAAAATAAATAATAATAATAATAATAAAAGGTAATACTAGAGAGAGAAATATAATTTCTCATTTATTATTTATGAATGATTTAAAATTATATTCGAATTCTGAACCAAATTTAGAGAAAATGATTAAAGTAGTTAAAAAATTTTCAGATGATATTAAAATGACTTTTGGTTTAGATAAATGTAGAACGATCCATATAGAGAAAGGTAAAATTGTAGATGGAGACGAGGGTATATTTAGAAATTTCAAAATTGAAAGTATGAAAGGGGGTGAGGTTTATAAATATTTAGGATATCCGCAATCAAATAGATTAGATCATACTAGTATTAAAAATGATATAAGGATTAAATTTAAAACTAGGATCAGAAAAATTTTGAAATGCAATCTATCTGCTAAAAAATTTAGTAAAGGCGATAAATACTTGGGCAATACCTCTATTAACTTACTCATTTGGCATAATTATATGGTCTAATACAGATTTAGATAGCTTAGAACGATTGATTAGAACTACATTAACAAAATTTCATTGCCACAATCCAAATTCAGCTGTAGAACGAATTAATTTACCCAGAAATTTAGGAGGTAGAGGTATAGTCAAAATAACATCTTTAAAACATAATCAGGTTGAAATGCTAAGAAATTTTTTCCATAGGAAAGCTGATAGTTCAGAAATGCACAAAATTATTTGCAAGGCAGATAGAAATATTTCACCATTAAATTTATACGACGAGAATGCCAGCATTCTTATAAATACCAACCAGGAATTATTAGATTCCTGGTCAAATAAAATTCTTCACGCAAAACACTTCAATTATCTCAACCAAACATATGTTGACAAATTTTCGTCAAACAAATGGTTGAGTATTGGAGAGTTGAGCGCAGAAATAGAAGGCTTTATGCTTGCCATACAAGATAGAGTCATTAATACTAAAAATTATAGGAAGCATATCATCAAAGATGCAAATCAAATTGATGATTTATGTAGAAAATGTTTGGCTTTTCCGGAAACTATAGAACATATTATATCGGGATGTTCTGTATTAGCGCCGTCCGAGTATACATTTAGGCACAATCAAGTTTTAAAAATAATTCACCAAAGTTTGGTAACTAAACATAACTTGATTGACTGCCGTAATGTACCATGTTATGAATATGAACCAAATTCATTTTTAGAAAATGAATTTTATAAAATTTATTATGATAAAACTATTCTGACAGACAGAACAATTAGTCATAACAGACCCGGTATAGTTTTACATGACAAAATTAAGAAAATAACTTATATCATTGATGTCGCTATTCCAAATTCTTGTAATATTCAGAAAACTGTTTCTGAAAAAATAAGAAAATATACAGATTTAGGAAATGAAATTAAAAGAATTTGGCATTCTCAGACTATAAAAATATTACCATTTGTTATTTCGGCTACTGGCATTATACCTAGCTCTCTCGTTCAAAATTTAGGCGTATTAGATTTGTCAAAAAATTTGTACATAAAAATGCAAAAGTCGGTCATTTTAAAAACATGTAGGATTACGAAAGATTTTTTAAATATTTATATTGAGGGATCAGTAGGATTTATCGGACCAGTTAGGATTTCATCAGAGCCGAACCCTCTGATATGAAAATATCTGGAGTCGGTGAAATATTTTCCCATTATGTTTCTGGTGGATTGACGTATTGTTCTTGTATTGTTTTATTCTTATATAGTGCACTTACATTGCGTTCATTTACTAGATATTCATTTGTGGAAAAGTGTGTGGAAGGGTTTAGTCTTTCATTTGGGAAAGATTCAACCCGGACATAAAATCTGGAGCACCGTAAAATATATAATGGTAATAACCAATCGATACAGAAAAGATAACCGTGCTTTGCTTATCATAGTTATTTAATAACATTGGGTTTGAATGGTGTCAGCATAATTTTTAAAAATTGGTAAAACGTTATTCACTTTATTATATTTCTAATATTACCAGCTGGGTACTCGGCATGCGTTGATATGCTATTTATTTATGCGTTGATATAATATTTTTTTCTCCCTGTGTGTCCTTTCCCACTAGTCCCGTTCCCCTTCCGCCTCCTCTTCCTCTCCCATCAAACCCCCTCCGTTCCCCTCCTCCCTCCCGCATTCCATAAATTTATTCCTGGTACAGTCAGTTTTCAAACAGCTCGCGTGCAACCTATTGCAAATTTCATAATGCCAGAGCTCACCAGTAGTTTTATACAAACCTTGAACTGACAATAATGAACACAAAAAAATCCAATTTGGTGCAGTCGTTCGGAAGTTATACGCGTGCATACGTTTCGACGACTCATTTTTATTTATATGAAATAGATAGATGTGTGTACATGGAATTATGAAGGGTGGCTTAACACCAGGGTGATACTGAGATTATGTATCTTCCTCTCTCAAAAGTGCCGCAAATACACTAAAAATAACTTATTTTATTATTTTCTTAAATAATATAACACAAATTAATCAAATAAAATTTATTTGCGAACGCCGGAATTTTAACCCCTGACCTTTTTTTTTTTTTTACTTAAAGATTGTTAGTCGAGAACTCACCCCTCGGCCACCATTCAGATTTGAAACGTTGCTTGTGGCTTCAGCCATGTATAGTTACCAGATCTTAACAGCCAGGTATCTTGCCACCTTCCCATCTCCTTCCGCTCCCCATTATCTTCTGCCTCACAAAATACCCCAATTGGGGATGCCAATGATGCCACAATCTCACTGGGAGCAGTTGGGACTATTGTGCGGAATTCAGAATAAAAAAAATTACATTCAGGTACAGCGGCAAAACGCCGATTCTAAACGCTCGCATTGAAAACCGTAAAAAATATCTAAACGATCCGGCTTGGCTATGACGTCATAGATATCCACTAGAATCGACATTGCGAACGAGATTGGCGTCATGTTGTGTTCCATAATACCTTGGTGCCAATCAAGCCGTCAAATACAATTAAAAATAAATTAACCACTTGAGTTATCGCGTTAATAATTAAAATGTGCGTTCAGCTCCCTGGATTTCTGATTTTCCGATATGGAAAATCCCGCCCTCATTAAAAAATCATACCTCCGAAGATTGATACAAAAACAAATAAACTGTTAACTATCGTTTAAAGTTCTCGAATACCTATATTTCTAAATTTGTATTGAGTATGTAGGTTTATAATATACTCGTATATTTTGGTTTACACATTTTTCAAAAATCATTATTCACAAGAAATTTATTTGATTATTAACAAAAATGTATCTGATTTTTAACCAAAATCTTTACTTATTTCTGGATATTTGTGAGCATACTTTTACAGTTCAATATTAATATTATTACTATATTTATTTATAAAATTTTACCAAATAACCATTTTAGTGACCAAAACCATAAAAAAAAGTTGTTCGTTTTTACACTAGACGTATAAGTTTTCTCTCGTAATTCATCATACTAAAAATAATCATAGAATAAGAAAAATTGTACTTTTTCTTTGTTATGAATTAACTGAATAAAAAAATAAAAACTACACGTGTACAATCTGTGCACATACACATAACACTTAGATGGATTGACAATACACATGCCGTTCTGAAAAAGTACATTTTTGACAGTTGCGACTTTAAATACACTTTAACGATTTATTTTTATTCCAGAACTAGAAATAATTTTAAATAAGGAACATACTGATGTACATGAAACATATAATACTTAAAACTTATACAACAAACACTTGATGCATACTTAAGATATTCGGATATCGTAACAAAAAAAGATGCACTAAGCAAAAATCAATTCTTTACAGTCCAGTTTCTTAAACAGATGGGTGACATTTCGTGAATAACGGTGAAAGCATATATTTGCTTGATACTGATGAAAAGAGCGGATCGTAAGGACTCATGAAAAATTCCAATAAATGTTTAAAAATATCTCTTCAAATAGGTCATATTTTGACCAGCAAACGCTCGAGGGCCAAAATGTGGCCAAAATTGCTGAAGTGATTACTGTTATTATGCGATTGGCATCATTTATTAACTCTAATAAAATACAATTTTTTGATACGTTTTGTCTTTGTTTATTTAAAAATCGAACTCGATTCTTTCGCCTGCCAATATATGTAGCTATCTACCTCCACAAAAATCGAAAAACCTCCTCCAGTTAACAGTATAGATTTTCCTTTAAAGTTTTGAATGAATCAACGGGGTGCTAATTTAGCCCCACCTTTTGCACATGAGCAAGTTAAATAACGCTGTATGTTTGCAGACTTGGCGTTGGTATCGACTCGGGATACGCCAATAAGGGCGTGGGGTAAAAAAGCACTTATGCCGTTGTTTGCTGTCAACCTGTTTGATCGGGGAACGAACTTACTTACTCACACACCACGTTTTAGTTGAGGCGTGTTTTATTTGGTCGAATTAAACCCAGGCTGGATTTACGTTGAATGTGGAAAAGGACGTTTCGGGTTAGAGCTTTTTATTAAATACTAGTGCAAAAAAATGTGAAAGAGACTGAATTCTCGACGAATAAGTCCCAATTTTGAAAATGGCTATTAAAATCATTTTCTGTCCAAAATATTACACTATAGGTGGGAAATACGCATAACATAACATAAAAATTGTTAAAAAAAATCAGTTCCAATTCTTAAAATGATACTTAATGATTCCTGTCCATCTCTCATACCTTTTAGTTCCCAGTATATCCTCTCCTTCCTTTCCTTAAGTACCCTTAAAACCCTTCACACAGTATCTCCTGAAATGACGTAGGCTCTGGGGGATATTATTTTCTTTAAGGCCTCCTTCCTGTTTGTCTCAGTAACGTATATTCATTATGTAATAATTATAAATAATTCATTAAATAATTGGTTAATTTGTAGAGCGCCGTTTTAGTGAAACATCACCTCAGGAGCACCCATCGCGCTATTTCTCAACAAGAGTTAGCGGATTATTATGAAGCGGCACGAACCTCTCTCTTGGAATGCAATTCCAGCTTGCATTCACATTCATACATTCTTTCATTCGTACTTTTCTATTATTCCTTGACGTGACCCGACTTGAGCTTTATTAAATTGATTGTGTGAGACGTCTCTGACTACTTCTTTCACCCACGTTGGCGTCGTATCCCATTATACTTAGGGTAATTCAAACCATCACAAGATAGTGGTCTGAGATATGCTGACCTTTAAAAGAGACAATAAAGCAATGGACATCCTAGACAATATTATTATTCTCTCAAATTCTAAGCATTCCCTTGCAAAGGTATTTATTTAATAAGTAGGTACTAACGTTATTTGGGCTTATGAAATTAAATTAGGTCTTGAAGAAAGCTCTTATTTTTATTTATTTATATATATAAATTATATACAATAAGAGGAAGATGGGCAATATATTATGCACTATCGAAAATAAAAAAAATCAAATTCATTTGTGGTCACATAGTGCTAACAACAACTGTAACCCAGGTAAATGATTAGGGTGTATGTGGTGTATGCGTTTTGTCTCACTTACACTCACCTGACATTGTAGATCTACATCACATTTGAATGTCTAAATCACAGTTTTGTATGGAAATATAGGTCTCGATTAGGCAAATATTTCGATCACCCACAAAAAACACGCCCACAAACACTCCATGTATGTCATTCTTTATTCTCTGATATAGATACTTTGAAAAAATGTTATATGATAAATAATAAAGAATTACGAAAGTGGTAAAAAAATACCTTTCAGAGCGCTTTTTGCCACAATATGGCACCATTTAAAATACCTCAGATTGCTTTGCTGCCAGTTTTAGGCAAATTTTCCCTAGATGCATTAAATATTTTTTTCAATTTTTCCATATTAAAATTCGGAGGTATGATTTTTTTTTTTGTCAGCGGAAAATATTGAAAATGATCACCAAAAAATCACGAGCAATCGAAGAAAGTAAAAAAAATCGCGCTGTGGCTCGAGTGGTTAAATCTATCACTTTTTAGTAATTTTCCATAATCTTAATACATAATAAATATGGATATAAATATCAAGAAATGAAGTCTTCCATAAAGACACAAAAACGATTTCGTCAGTGTACGTTCATTGTAGTTTGAATACGGAGTTTGAAATAATTATAAACTAGCTTTTACCCACGGCTTCGCTCGCATATTCGCGTGGGAAATTACTGGCATAATTGTTATTATTCTTGCTATTTTGTCTAATAGAAAACAATTATTGTTTAATAGAATATTTTAAAATTTGAGAATGACATTTCGCAAATAAAAATTCTATTTTCGAAAATATTTAAATCATAGAAATAGAAATTTATTAGTATTTTATTCATATTTGAATTCAGAGTAACATAAAAAAATAAGAAAATGACAGTCCACTTCAAACGCTATGCTTTATAGCAACGTTATGCTTTTTGTTCGGAAAATAAACATTTTTAGAGATATGTAGATATTAACTACGACGCCAAAAAAGTTCTCTTTTTAATCACAACAAAGCACTATTTTTAAGCCTAAAATTAAAAAAAAAACATTGTTTCCAAGGTAACAATTTGTTTGACGTTTGCAATAACTCGATTTTGTTAGGGACAGAAAACGTATGATACATAATTTCATAACGCCACAGCTCATTCATTACGCCAGAGCTTACCAATATATAAAGCCGTTGTTACTCGCAAATAATGTAGCTTTTGATTAGTGAAAGAATTTTTTAATTCCATTCGATATTTATTGCGTGAAAGAGTAAGGACCATCCAACCAACCATCCAACCAACCAACCAACCATCCAACCAACCAACCAACCATCCATACAAACTTTCGCATTTATAATATTAGTAAGATGTTAATTATTTTAAATGTAACATATCGGTATCCGTATGTAGTATCCGAAAATAGAAACATTCTAAAATACATATTTTATATAATATTTTCAGTACATACCGATTACAATGAATTTATGCCACCGTTTTTAATAGTGGGTGGTGTAACGATCAGAATAGTTGCCTTCCAAGCAGGCGATTGCGGATCGATTCTCTGCCGTAATTTTTTTTTAATTTAAAAAATGCATATTTTTTATTTTAATTTGAAAAATCAACAACAAAAAGTAACGTAAGAGCTATTCGTGACAGCTTTTCATGACCATTTGAAATAAATAACGTACGCTCAGATCTTTCATTATTTTCTACTAGCTGACACTCTACGGTGATCACAACGAATAGAATGTCAAATGTCAGTCCACCTCTCCTTGGGCTGCAAACACTCTGACATTTTCCCTGCATAATGCATACACATAATCAGTTCTTGCACCCTCTCGATTATTACGACTCGTGAAAATGCTGACCTCGAGTATTTGATCGCTTTCCTGCACGATCTTTAAATGTCAGATGGAGGAGATACCAAAGGGCTGGAGGAGGTTACGTAGTACTTGACTTCAGATGCCTTTCACATACGTTTCATCAGTGGAATATTTTAACGTGAGGTCTAAAATTTTATTCGATGATTAAACGAGTTTACAATTTACGTTTTAAGGGGTCTGATATGAAATTTTACGTGAAAACGGGCGTAATACATATTTTATTGTAATGTGCTTGTAATATTTATACATTTATTTATTAATTAACGCCCTTTTTCGCGGCTTTTACATATGAAAACTAACTAACTAACCATCACTCCGTTTCCCCGCAGGGGTAGGCAGAGAGGAAGTACCGCCACACAACTCGATCTTGGCACACACTCTTTGCCTCGTTCACATTCATACATCGTCTCATACATGCTCTTCTATTATTCCGACTCTTCACATGGCCCGACTCAAGTATCTGATTCACTTAGTCGTGCCATGTCTTCCTCGGGCGTACCCGACTTCTTCTACCATTCACATTTGCGTCAAATATTCTCCTTACACTCCTTTCCTCGTTCATTCACTCTACATGCCCAAACCATCGGAGAGTCCCTTACTTGATCTTACACATCACGCTTACATCAGCCTTGCATTCTTTGCAGATCTCCACGTTTCTCTCACGATCGTACATGGTTTTACCACACTTTCGCCTCAGGGATCTCATTTCTACAGCATTCAGTCTACTTTCATCCTTCCTCTGCCAGTTCCATGCCTCACTGCCATACATCAATGTAGGTACCAGCACTCCATTATGGACGGCTAGTTTCGCTTCTTTGGACAGTTTTTTGTTGGTGCCAACGGCGTTCAGTCCTCCATTAATAGAGTTACCTGCATTCACCCTCCTTTCAATATCTCTATCAGCCTTCCCATCTCTCGTAAACATACTTCCCAGATAAACAAACTCATCCACCTGCCCCAAGTATTCATCATTGACAACTATGTTGCACATTGTTTTCGTACTCTCTCTTTCAAATATCATGACTTTTGACTTACTTGTATTCATCATTAACTCATTCTTCATACATACTTAGTTCATCCTAGACACAAGAGACTGTAGATCTTCCATACTGTTAGATATTAGCACCGCATCATCAGCAATACAATAGGAAACATTCTTCCAGATTACTCAATTTCGCGCTCAATCCCATCTCTTTCAATTCTTGCCTACAATTATCCATGTATAGATTGAATAACATTTTACATATGGATAGTAAGAAATATACAGTATTTATTCTACATTATTGAACAGCCTCAGCAACAATATTTTATATTTGTTTAAAGATAAATTGAAGATGTCCACTGAATTGGTATAATTGTTTCCCTCCATTAGTATTCTAGGCAAAGAGGAATATATATGTTTGTTTGTGACTTCCAGTATTACTGCAGCTTATCAATTCAAGTTTCTGTATTTTAACTGACTCCTCGTGCATTTTTAATTTTTTTTAGACGTTGTCTTAATATTTTTTATACTTATTTATGTTTTTATTATGTACTCGTATTTTATTAAATTGCAATATTTTCTATTGTAAGACATTTATTTCTTCTATTGTAAGACATTTTATACTTGTAATATGTTTTAGTCCACACTATTTTCCTGTCGACAAGCTACACGCACTAGCTTTCCAGGTGTAATTTAAACAAGAAAAAAACCTATTTTCTGTATTTAAAAAAAGCAATACCGGACTATCAACTAAAAAAATTAGAATTTTATACAGAAATACCATGTCAGTGAAAACTCTTCTGTCTGACAATTTTAGCATATTCATATAATTTAAAATAGTGTTGTAGTTCAAAATATTTGCTGAAATACCCATTTTAAAATTTAGAAAACATCAGTTAGGTATAATAAAATATATATTTTAATAATCTGTCTACCGGTTTCGGCAAAGCCCAGTTTATTTTTAAGATTGTAGTTGAGTTCACACTTTGAAGAGTTGAAATGTTGATAGGAGGGGTAGCAATTTTAGATCAGGCATGGAAAAGAGAACACTTATAGGAAGAAAGAGACAATAAAAAATATGTGATCTAATATAAACTGGTAGTTGACTGAAATATTTGAATAAACGAAGAGATTATTAGTATTATTTACCAGTTTTTACTCGCGGATTCGCTCGCGAAAGAAGTACAAAGAAATTTCCCACGGGAATGAAATGTTTTTCTGGTATGAAAATCTGAAAGTTACCAATATCACTTCACAGTCTTTCAAACCCTATTGCAAAACATCACGTCAATCCGTCTCTCCATTGCGATGTAAAAGAAGGATTATAAGCAAATATATAAACAAACACACTTTCGGATTTATAATATTGGCTAGGATTATTTCGACGGCTCCGAAAAACCATGTTGGTTTTGCTAAAAATTGAAATTCGTTATTTTTATTTATTTTCTCGATTTAAAAGTTTTATTTTCGGAATTTTGAATGAAATGAAATCAAATGCAAAATATTAAAACAAATTTATTTAGTAGATATTATTAAATAATACAGCGGTTACATTGTGGCTTGTCATAAAATTTATGACAAGCCACAATGTTACGGCTGTTTATGAACATGAAGAACAAATCAGTTTTTTTTATATTTTATCAATTTATTAATGTATTTTTTTATATTTCCTACTAATGGGCTTTTACATTCTATTTTTTAAGTTGAGTATCATAATTATTTTTAATACTTCAAAACTAAAACAAAAAAGAAAATATAATACAATGAAAAAACTGAAACAACAAAAGCATATTATAAAATAAAATAATAAAAATTTGGTGAAAACGATAAGTCTCATATAAATAGATTTTCAATAAAAACAAAAATTGCAGAAATTATGCACGTCTATTTGTGTCTAGATATATAAAAAAAATTGGGAAAAACAATGTTTACGGTCTATATATAATATATCTCCCAGATCAGAATATTTATTTTCGAGACCGTGAAGTCTCGGGATCGGGGAATTTTGGTAAGACAGTGTCTTGGTGTTGTTAAAGTATAAGGCTAGAAAATGATAGCATGATCTTTTAGGAATAAGAATGTTGATTAATTGAAGCAATTCAGGACAGTCTATTTTGTAATAACATCGTAATTATTTTATTAATTTGTTTTATTTGTATTCAAGTTTCATTGGGGAAGAGAAATATCAACTAACCGTAATAAATTATTTCAGAGAAATATATGCGTACAAACTTTGTAAATTTTCTTATATAGAAAATAATTATTACATAGCTGAGTGAAAAGAACTCTTAAAACGCCATTTGGGTTTCCCTGATAATCTTGCACAAAGGAACACCTTTGAAGTGGAAGTTGTCCAAAAATGTCATACCAGTATTTGTTTATCAAAAGGCAGAAAATAACCCTATGGAGATGTTTCAGATATTTTTCAACAATCAGGTTTGGGATATGATTTGGGAATGACATCTGAATTGGTTCAAATCCCGAAAGGGTATATCCATTGTTAACTGAAAGATTTCGAAGGTAGAAAACAGATATAATTTAAATGTTCAATTTTTAATAAGAACAACTTTTTCTCTCAACTTTCGAAGGTTATTCCCATCTCTTTTCTTCAATGATAATATTCTACAATGTATAATACAAGGTTACAATAAGCATATGTGAGGAGTGGATAGGGCTGCCCAAAACATAGAACTACCTCGAGTCTCTATTAGAGGCCAGAAGTGTTATTTTCCAATCCTGGCTCATTGTGTTGGTTGTCAATAGTGCTTGGCTACTACAAACATTACAATTCGGTATATTAAACCAACTCCGAAGAATTTCTTGGTTACCAGAAAGCATAGAAGTTTTGCCGTACCGGCGATATGTAATATTGACTTAATATGTCGTAAGAAATTATGGCTATATATTATCATATTCTGATCATAACACCCAATGTCGAAATTGTTACGATATTTGACAAAGTGTGAAATATGTGATTTTACCCTTCACGTGACGTGCTTCAGAGCTTTTCAACCAGTTTCATAGACTCATGTTTACAATAATTTTTATTTTTTTTAATATATGAGATATGTACTAACATGAGAACAACATCATGAAAATTCGCGCAGAACATCTCTTAGTGAATAATCACGTTCCACTTAAAAACAACCAGCCTAAACCATTACATATAGAACGAAAGGGTCTTAGATTTAATTTGCTTGAACAATTAGAAATCAATAAACGAACGAATGACCCCAACATAACGCCAATTTAAAAAGTAAGGAAAATTATTTATTCCCCACTACTTAGTATGTTTACCAAACCTAAAAAATATAATGCACTTGAATGAGTAATAGCAATAACGTCATTCTAAAACAATTAAGAAAACCCTTACACTAAGTGCAAGGGAAACCAAAGGGAATGATTCCGAATCCCATATAATACTCTCTCAATTAGTGTCCAGCAAATTGGGTTAACCGGTAATAAATCAATTAGATAACTTTAAAAATTGACATTTCAAATCATATAAATAGGTCGTCTCAATGTGGATTAACCACTATAATAACACTATCAAATTAATTTGAATTAAATTATTAAAAATTACATGAGAACAACCCTCAAAATAAAGATTTTTTTATTTTTTTCAAAATAAAATATTTTTACTCTACCTCCATCATGTATCTGTTCTTGTCCCCGCGCCGTGACAATATTGGACCACCTCCCCCCTGCGATTGAATTAAATCAATACTTTATTTAAAATAATTTCATGTTACTTTGGATTTTTTTTTTATGATGTAACCAAAAAAGGTTTTCAGGGCTAAATGAGTTAACGTTTTTGTATTTTATTATTTTATATATTTCATGTTATTTTATTTTACATATTCGTATTATTTTTGTTGTTGGATTTAACAAAGTAAATATACAGAATAATAATAAGTTATGTAACAGTCATTAACCATTTTAATTACCCAGTTAGCCAATAAACAATCTTGGGACTAACTGGAGAGGTAACCTATGTACTAATATATTATTAGAAATAATAATGGTACAACATACAGCTTGCAAATATTAGGCATGGTTAAAAAAAAGTATCCAACTTAGGTTTTTTTTTTTTTAATAATAAGTAAAAATAATAACAACAGAATACATCTGAAAATTGACGGTAAAATCATTGTTGATTTTCGGTAAAAATGTAACTTAACTTTTTTTAAATTTTTTTTTTCTTATTTCTTTTTAAATCAGATAAATCGTAATGAATATAGCTTTGCACCTAATAATTCATAATGGTATTGTGCAGCTATCATGTTGCATCCAGAAACATATATTTCCAAATTTTCTAGGTTTAACAAAAGTTTCTACAAAATCTTTTAAAACAGCGTTTTTTTCAAAAAGTTTTAAAACCGGTTGAACTTTAAATTTTTCAAAAAGTTCACTGGAACACTTTTAGAATTATATTATTTTCATCATTAACGATTCTCTTAATTAATCTAGGAAGTTAAAAAACCTTTTCTAATTCTTTTTCACCGTTTCATGATGAGTCCAAAATATATTTATCCATTGTTTCAATTAGTTTCTATGTAACGATTGGCATTTTGAAAAAGCTTGGGTACTAAAACACTATTAAAAATGGTGTCAAAACAAAATTACTATTTTTCATCCGTGAATTTATGGTATTTTGGAGATATAAATTATTAAATTCTCCCACGCACTAAAAATAATTTTCCATTAAAATATGCTGACTAAAATGTGGAAACCAATTTCCGATAAATTTTCATCCTCTATCCATTAAACATCGCTTAAGGTTTTCAACATTTTGGTTGTGGATTAAAAAAGCACACAACTATCAAGTTTATAAGAAAAAGTACAAAGGATATTTATGTCAACCTAGCTGATACCCGGCATGCGTTGCTATGCCATTATTTAATAAATAAGTTGTTTCTCCCTGTGTGTCCTTTTCCTTCCGCCGCCTCTTCCTCTCCCGCATCCCCTTCCCCTCTCACGTTCCCATTCCGCCTCCTCCACCTTCCCTCTCCCCACTCCACTCCCCCCTTCCATCGTATCACGAACCCCATCCCGAGTTCCTCTCCCCCCCTTCCTTCCCGCATTCCATACATTCAGTCCTAGTACATTCAGTTTTCAAACAGCTCGCGTACTACCTATTGCAATTTTTTTATTTAAATTTCATAATGCCAGAGCTCACCAGTATTTTTATGCAAGCCTTGTCCTGACAATATCAAACACAAAAAAAAAAAGTCCAATTTGGTGCGGTCGTTCGGAAGTTATGCGCGTACATATGTACATTTCGGCAGTTCATTTTTATTTATATCGAAGATAGATAGAAGAAAATAGAAGAAGAAGATAGAAGATAATACCGTATATAAGCGAATATTCACTTTCTTTCGATTTGTAAAAGTAACATCGATAACATTTTTGTAGCGAAAAGATGTCGCTTTTAAGGTTCGGTTGCATTAGAATTCGTGTCCATTTCGTTTACTTTCTGCTTCTCGTTCATTTCCTTTATTCTTCTCATTTTCACAAGGTTGTTAACCTCACACGAAGGTTCTAGTCAGCGTTGAATTGAGAATATTATGATTATCCCCGAGTGAACGTAGTGCGCTCGGGAAGAATTTTAGGGATTATTTGTTGACCGTATATAAATTTCTGAAAGTCGGGAATTATTTTTTTTTAAAAGACAGTTATTATAACTGAAATTGTCTGCATTTTTTTATAATGTTGATAAAAGTTTATTATATTTAAAGACTTAATAACGACATTAAAATTAGTTTTTCGGTACCTGTCTCGAAATTGGATGAAGTTTGTATGTCATATTAATAATATTATCAAGAAGGCCCTAAAGAGTCTTGGCTTTGTTTTGAGAGCTGTAAAAGATTTCAATAATATAGGCACATTTATCATATTATATAAAACCCTTGTCAGATGCCAACTTGAGTATAAATCTACGTTATGGTCTCCTTTTTTCAACATTCATTCAGACAACATTGAAAAGATCCAACGTATGTTTCTGATGTGATGCTATTCGAAACGTTGGCTAAGGTAGGAGGTAGCGCAACACGGCATAACACCCCAAAAATAAATAACATAATCATAACAAATCAAAAATAAATAACATAATCGTATATCAGAAGAAATCAGAAGCATTAATGATAAAACCCGAATACTGCTCTCTATCAAGAGACATTTTAAAAATATTCTTAAGAAAAAAACTACTGCCACTTAATTAAATTTACAAAAAAACTTAAGATGTAAAATTATCATTACGTACCATGTAAAACATATTATTAAAAATTTTAAAAAATTAAAAAAAATACCATGAAAATTACTACGTTTCTAATGCTTATAAACCATAAATTGCATATTACTATACAAAACATTGATTAATTATCTCCTGGATAAAATGTCTCTATTTAAACTTTCAGAAAGAAGAATAAGCGCAGATTTCATACTAAGTATTACATAAAATACTGTATTAAAAAAATAGAGTGTCCTGAATTACTTTATCAATATCAATGTTCCCAAAAAAACCGTGCCAACATTTATTACCCTTATCTAAAGCTTATCTTATCAAAATTCCCCGATTCCGAGACCTAACAGTCTCGGAAATAAATATTCTGAACTTGATATATTTCGTCTTAAAACTAATCAGTAAAACTGTTGTATATTCTTTCACTCTTATTCTTCTATACACAAATAAATATACCTATGTACCTATTAGTGGCGATCCGTGAGTTTTCATTGAGCTAGAGTTCTATTCTCTTATTGATGTTGTAGTAGCTGAAAATAATTGATTTTTTCAAAAATCAGAGACTCTTGTATGTGGAGCTAATATAAAAAAAGGAGTGAATAGGAAGGGGAACAAGACGAGGAAAGGGGATTGGAAGGTAAAAAAGTAAATCATTTTTATTTGATTAATTTGTTTTATTTCATAATATTTATTTAAATTAACACATGTACAGTATATTTGCGACACGTCCCAGAGTGGAAGATACTCTTTGGTACCATATTTATACTATACTAGCTGTTATACTAGGCCCTGCGGGCGGCTTTTGGTTGGGCTTCACCCAGTTAGTGTTGGTGACCATTTTATAGATCCAATACGAACTGATTCCAAAAATAGCCCTTTTCTCGGATCCACTGTAGCTAGTCACCGGGACAAAGTAACAGACACAAAGCAATAACGTCATATGTAATATGTAACCACTTAATACAGCATGTATTACCGTCAATCTTTTAATATCCGGAGAGATACCACATATTCACAAATTCGAAGCAGTAAGGGAAAGAAGTCCCCGTCCAACCTGCTGATAGAAGTAGCGACATCTTGTGTCGAATTCTTGAATTCGAAATTGAATTATAACAGAAGCTTTGTGTGAAATTCCATGTACACGGATGTTATTTGTGGCGCGGCGCGTATAGCTCGGCGTCCGACACGCACTCGTAGCTGGGTTCTGAAATTCAACCACGCAGACGCAACGGTATTAATACTGTTCGAATTTACATAAAATACACTTTTATCGTAATTTTAATGCCTGGAAACTGCATCAACTGGTTCCAATTCATCAAAATGAATCCAATCCTAAACGATAGAAATGAACGAAAAAACTACTTACAACTCAAAACATTCACATGTACATAAGCGATTTCTAAAGACCTTAACATCCCGTATCTCTGCAACTCTCAATGAAATCACCTGCCGAATCGATTTAAGGCATTATTTACAGTAGAGGGATGCAAATTCCCCATCCTAGCACAGTATTTCCCCCGGGTGTCGTCAGGTAAACACGGCGTGGGAACGAACACATCAAGTCGCGTTACAAACACGTCATTCAACTGCCTATAAATACAAATAACGGTGTGGGTTACATTGCCGTGTATGAAGCCAGGAGGGTGTATTGTTTCATTTTAGGGTGGCGAGATATTTATTTAAGGGATAAAAATTGTTGGAATGAATTTTCGTTTGGCATTGTTTCGTAATCTCTCTTAGGATTACATCTGTGTTTAACATTCCCATTCTGACATATTCTTAAGTGAATATTGTGGATTAAGTATTGTGTTCCTTTTTCTGGACTTATAATTAAAATAAACGTTTTTAAAAATAAATAACTTTAATGAATTCAATTGAAGCGCACATTAATTTTTGACACAATGTTGTCTTATCTTATAATATAAAAAACAAAGTCGTGTTAGTTACACCATTTATAACTCGAGAACGGCTGCACCGATTCTTATGATCTTTGATTTGCCGGATTTGTCTCCACCCCGAATAGCAGAATAGCTATTGAAACGTCGGAAAAATTCACGAAAAAATAAATTATGAAGAAAATTCTTTTTCTCACTCATTTTGTACGGAACGAATTCTCATCTTTTGAAAGAGCTGCAGGAATATTGTAATAAGTATTATTGAGTAGTAAGTGAATTTAAAAAATTCAAAAATGTCAAATATCAATGCGCTGATTGTTTTGATTTTTTTACACACTAAATTTCAACAGTCTAAAATGGGACAAACGGTGAACGTATGTCTGCACCCCTCCAAAGGATAAATACAATAATTATAATAAATCTCCCTCACACGCATAAAGAAAATAAAATCAAATTCCCGTAAGTGGAAAAGCGAAAATCACAAAAATTATAAATCCGTACACAACGCCATTTCTGATAATGACAAAAACAAAACACTAACAGTTATAAAAAACTGAATTTAATTCAGCTAATAAATTTATACAATGGTTATTGATTCCGAAGCGGTACGAAGTTCTCCGGGTCAGCTAGTTAGGAAAAAAGCATTCAAATATATATATTATTGTTATTTCTCACTAGCGAGGTCCTAATGAGTTATAAAACTCATTTCAGGATGTGAGGAATTTAAAATTCATAAGTAACTAACTAACTAACTAACTAACCATCACGCCGTTTCCCCGCAGGGGTAGGCAGAGAGGACGGACCGCCACACAACTCGATCTTGGCACACACTCTTTGCCTCGTTCACATTCATACATCGTCTCATACATGCTCTTCTATTATTCCGACTCTTCACATGGCCCGACTCAAGTATCTGATTCACTTGGTCGTGCCATGTCTTCCTCGGGCGTCCCCGACTTCTTCTACCATTCACATTTGCATCATATATTCTCCTTACACTCCTTTCCTCGTTCATTCGCTCTACATGCCCAAACCATCGGAGAGTCCCTTTCTTAATCTTACACATCACGCTTACGTCAGCCTTGCATTCTTTGCGGATATCCACGTTTCTCTCACGATCGTACATGGTTTTACCACACATTCGCCTCAGGGATCTCATTTCTACAGCATTCAGTCTGCTTTCATCCTTCCTCTGCCAGTTCCATGCCTCACTGCCATACATCAGGGTAGCTACCAGCACTCCATTATGGACGGCTAGTTTCGCGTCTTTGGACAGTTTTTTATTACCGCCAACGGCATTCAGTCCTCCATTAATGGAGTTACCGGCATTCACCCTTCTTTCAATATCTCTATCAGCCTTCCCATCTTTCGTAAACATACTACCCAGATACACAAACTCATCCACCTGCTCCAAGTATTCATCATTCACAACTATATTGCATACTGTTTTCGTACTCTCTCTTTCAAACACCATGACTTTAGACTTACTTACATTCATCATTAACTCATTCTTCATACATACTTCGTTCATCCTAGACACGAGAGACTGTAGATCTTCCATACTGCTAGAAATTAGCACCGCATCATCAGCATACAAAAGGCAACATACTTCCAGATTACTCAATTTTGCGCCCAATCCCATCTCTTTCAATTCTTGCATACAATTATCCATGTATAGATTGAATAACCACGGTGACATTACGCAGCCTTGTTTAACACCTTTTGTGATGTCAAACCACTCCGTAAAATCGCCGTTCACCCTAACACATGCAACGCTTCCCTTATATAGCGACGCAATTGCCTGAATGAGCTTCGTATTCACTCCGTACTTGGACAACACCTTCCATAGCTTTTTTCATAAGTAGTGTGAGGTAATAGGTACAATCCTATATTTGAAATGAATATTATAAGTTTCACGTACAGTATAAAGCTTAAAAATAAATTAATAAACACGTTACGTAGAACAAACAACAAAAGAAAACAAATGAAGAAAAAATGAAGAATATACAAATATTGATGATTACAAATAAAGGGAAAAGAAAATGTGAGAAAAAAGAAACAAGACAGAACAAAACATGACAAGAAGAAGACGAATTTTCAATTTTAAATATACTTAAGAAATATTCTTTAAGGTATATCTTTGAAATTTTTGTTTTTAAACTTATTTTATGCAACTCCAATTCAATCGCGACTTTAACTATTACTTGTAGAAAAACCTTGAAGACGCGAATAAATAAAAATAATATAACCTTCATCGAGAAAATAAAGTGTACTACAGTAAGTTATTGCTTATTTTAAATTATTCTTAAACTTTTATTCAGAGTCTCTACCAATCAAGGACTACTATAATTGGTGACCCCGACGTGATATAAAAACAATCATAGTAAAGCTACTCATTTCGAAATATTTGAGGTTGCAAAAGCCCTATCTTGGTAATAGTTGGCCGTATTGACATAGCGCTGCAAGTAATGGGAAAACGGTGGTTGGTTGTTTTGGCGCGAAACAGCTGGGATGTTTTTCCGCTACAATGGGGATATTGGGGCGGAAAATCATGCCAATCGGGGAATAAAGTTCTGGAGCGACATAATACGGGATAACCCGACTTGAAAATCAGAAAAGCGAATGGAAAAATATATGATGGAAATGTTACGATATTAAATGTTGAAGGAACTTTTATTAGTATTAATGGGTTTATTTATTATATTATTTTAAATTCCTACGTTCTTGAATCCCTTATGAAACTTTGTACTTATTCTCTCTTTTGTGGGGTTGGACTTACCTCCCATTAAAAAAAAACAATCACTGTTTTTATTATTAGACTGAAATAATTAATCTTTAACGGTTCCTAAACCAATGAGTGTTATCATGTTGTTAATGTAAAAATATGTTTTTCGTCGAGGAAAATTATTATTAAAATTTTCGAAAGTATCATATATGTTTTACAGTAACCACATACAGGAGGCTTATAGAAAAATAATTTCTCTGAGGGTCTATATCAATGAGGGTCTTTTAAAGGAAAGAGAGAGGAAATTCTGGGACGGAAAATGTACGAAGTTTTGGGAAGGAATTTAAATGAATACTATGTCCAAAAGTGACGGACATATGAATCCGTTTCTGCCACTACGGTATAAGATGATGGGACGAGAGAGACCAGCTGGACAGATCACCTGATGAACCCAGGCAATCCCGCTAAGATACCGAACACAGCGAACCACTTGGGGTGGTCTATATGTCAGAGGTGTTGGTTATCCGATAAAAACGATTTCCGGGAGGGCGGTACTCAAACCGCCTCCAACATTAATATATTTCTACATATCCATCTTATAAATGAAAAAAAACTCACCTAAATGAAAAAGAACTTCTCATGGGCGAGTTTATATTTTCGAAATGTTTTAACAAAATGTAAAACAATACTAATTAGTACCAACACAAAGATAATGTAAGATATTTCTTGAAATATTGTAGTATTTTGAAAAGACACATTATTTATTGTTGATATCAATAGATGCCGTCAGGCTTAGAGCTTCTATCAAGTTCCAACAGATGTTGCCGAAGGCAGGAATGCCTCTGGTGATGGTCAAAGCTCGCCAGCCAGCTCAGATCCAATTCATAGACAGTTCAGGTCAGTCGCCTAACCCAGTAGTATAATATATTGTAAATACGTAAATGCAATAATAAACCAGATTGTAACAAGAACCTTTTTTTCTTGAAGAGCCCCAACACAATATTTATTGTATGCTTGTGGATAAGGTATATACAAAAATTATTGACATAATATATTATATCTTCAAAAAAGAAGGTTGACTGAAAATCAGGAAATTATGAAAAATATCCCAGGATTATGAAATATAATTATTTTTGCAACTTTGCGAGGAAAAATTAAACTTGCTGTCTACTTATTCTACAAGTTAATATTTCTGCAAATAGTTGTAATAAAGCAATTTATAATAAAAAAATATCTTGGGTCCGCAAGGATTTGAACCCGTAGCCTCGAAGGTTCGTAAGCTCGCAGCCATGGAGGCCGTCAGTTGAACTAAAAATTGAATCTAAAATAATATGCAAAAAGAGGTTAAAATTCTTATTTAAAATAAATATTCTTGGAGTTCTGTAGCACGAAATAGGCCACAAAGTAGTTATAATAAGAAGGCATACGGGATTGTAATACGGGAAATACGGGGCGGGGTAATCCCCTATCGGAACCAGGCACTAGGCGGGACGTGACTCGGCCCTGAGAAAACCAAGCCAAGATTTGCAGCGTGAATAATAATTCACACTCAAAAGCAATTTGTTATTTACTTTGCTGCAGTTCTTGGCGAAGAATTTTTGTATAATGTGGTTTTGTTTGATTATACATATATAGTTTTAATTTAAACAATAAAACAGATAATAGGTGCGTATTCTAATTTATGGAGTCATAATACATTATAGTAATTATTAACAATAATAATCATTCCACTCGAGCGATAACTACCCAAGGTGATTTTTATGAATTATAACAACGTAAAACCAAATTATTGGGAAAACGGTGAAATCTAGGTGGATAAACTGAATTTAAATGGCAATAATCAGTTCATTTGTCTATTAATATTTGGATCAAATGGCCTAAAGCAAAAACCGAATACCAGAAAGTCTGCATCGCTGTTGTTGTTTTAAACACAATTAATTATACAATATTTTTTTATTTTTTATTTATTTCAAGAATTTTGTTTTGACAATACAAATGATTAAATGTGCAAGGTTATACAATAATTCATTTTATATTACTACTACTCCATAAATTGAGCTCAAGAGCTCGTGTTTATGGGAGGAGTATTAACATGCAAAAAAATTAATATTGTTTTAGTGAGATGTTTAAACAATGATCAAAGAACTTATGAAAATAAATACAAATATTACTTGACAAAGGTACATAATTTAGAAAAAATAGTTTTAGAAGGACAATAACAGTATATATATATATATATATATATATATATATATATATATATATATATATATATATATATATATATATATATATATATACATATACTTTTAATATTAGATATTACAGTTCAAGTAAGGGTAAATTAAATTAAATTAAGGGTACAATATATCATTATCCAATTTCAGGGACTTAATTTGCTTTTTAAATTGTTCATATTTCAATGTTCCCGTTATATTAATATTATGTAATATTAATAAAACACATATATTTTATATTACGCATAAGTATAATCTTAAACTCCAGTTTTAATAACCGTTAGAATGTAAATAAAATTAAGGTGGTCTATAATAAATTTATGTGTGTTACTGTATGGCGAGCCACAAAATAAATTTTTACAAATACACAAATACTATTATTTAATAAATTGCTCACTTCAATCCACTATCGCGAATATGTCTGTTGTAGAATGTTATTGAACGTGACAATATTTATAGACACATCTGCAAAAACAGTCTCGCGTATTTTAAAAAGATAATTAAAAAGATAAATCTGCTTACGTTTCACAGAGAAATTAAAGTTGTGTTATTAGAAATGACAATTTTTTAATTTTCTATCAAAATTATAAAATATTTGTTTTTCTCGATTTGATCTCTACCTACTGATTGATAAACCATAAAATATGCACTGTAAACATTTATAACTGTATAGTTAACACTTGCGCATTACTAAAAGTTAATTTTATGAACAAAATCATGTTATTTTTCTGTAGATATTATAAAACAATATGTAAACAATTGTATATTAATAGAGATGACTGAACACAGCTGATAAAGTTATATAACGTTCCGAATATCAAATCGTAAGACGAGACTTTCAGAGTTGTTCTTCGAATTCGTCGAAAAAAACTATTTCATTTATTCTCCAAGTTCAAAGACTAAATAAGATATTGGAAATGAGTTCCTTTGATATTTTCATTTATTCCATATTATTATTAAAATATAAATTATAAATCTATAAGATTTCATATCAGTAATATAATATATTTGTAATATTTACCTAACTTATTTATGATTTTTACTGTTCTTTTAACGTTGTTTCTCTCTATTTATAATAATTAGTATTATAATTTTGTTTTTTGTAGAGCATTGTGACCGTTGAGTTTTTTTTATCAAGTTTTGGCATCAGCCGATGCCTTTATTAATTAGATCAAGGATAACCTGTCATATTGTCTGCCTGTCATACGAAACTTCTATTCTTTGTGCAAGTGCAAGAAGTTCAAATATTGATGAAGTAATATTATTGATGTTGTCATAAAAATGTCATGAACATATGCTAACTAATTCAAAATTATATTTTACTACACTTTAAGAAATTCTCACTTGATAACCCATTTTTATTGCTTTATATTTATCTAATTCAGTCAGCTGAGACAAGTTTTACAAATTGTCTGTATTAAATTCATTAAAAATTAAAATACCAAAATCAACAAATAAAAGGTTTTATGTAAGTTTCTTTGGTGTACTGTTTATTATTTCCTCTAATAAACGAGACACTATAAAATTACGTACTACTAGTTATCCATACTAATGAGATCTGTTAGGAGACATTGAAACTGCATACATATTTACACATGTACACTACAGGTTAGCAGAGCTGCTAATGTATTTTACTTCGATGTATATGTATATACATAGCTTACATCTTTGATTGAATCTAAGGTTGCACAAAACTTGACAATGATTATTTGGTCGCTAAGGTTGTGGTATAATGTTTAAAAAATATGGAAAAGGTTTGAGTTAGGTATTGGTTAAACTTGAATCATCCAAATACCAACTGGAAAATTTTCGCTGGTCTATTGACTACAATGACAACATCAACAAAATACGACGTGGAAGATAATATTAGACAGATTTTAGCAAAATCCTGTATTTGCACGGTTTGTGTCCGTGTTTTATAGAAGAGAGAATAAAGGTTCCCACAAGCTGTTAAGAATATGTACTTACTTCAAACATAAACAAGGGACTCCATTAGTACCAGATACTTTCAACGTTTTTATAGTACAAGACCACGAAATACTCGTAACTTTGGGCATCTAAGAAAATACTTTGTGTTTATGGCCCTCCATACTAGTGACCGAATTCTTGCTCAAATATTAAAAAATCTTAGAATCAATCGAAAACAATTAATAGTCGCAATCCTGCAACTTTAAAAATACAGTTTTATATCGATTTCCACATTTTATGTTCAAATTCAAATTAGCTAAATATCTTGAAGAGGATAGGTTGGTACCTACATACCTGCTATTTAGCCGTGTTTCACGACCAAAACCGAATAGCCAGGTACTTACTTCCTAACCTTCCTCCCCCACAATATATCGCACAATAGTCCCAACTGCTCCCAACCGTCCGTAGCCAGTAAAGCCGAAGGTAGTATGTAGGTAGGGAAAAGAAATGGTTAAGAGGAAGGCTAATCAAATCTGGTCCCCAAGCATTGCTTATCTAAGCCATTTCGAGCAACGTTTCACTTCTGAAGGGTGGTCCTATACCCAGATATAGGCACAATATATTATTTTTCAATGAATAAATTTTGTGAAAAAACACAATTTAATAAAATGAAATTTATCTGCCCATACCGGAATTTCAACCTGCGACTGCTGCATTGCTAGTCAAGACTCTTAGCCCTCGATCACGGAGGTCGTCACAATAAAAAAAAATATCTGCTAGATACTTATAGTGACTATACGGACCTTACCGTATGCGTCAAAATTAAAATCATTTTGTATTATTTATCCATGTAGTGTCCTGAAATTTCGCGGTATGATCGTAAAACACAACTCAGTGTAGTATTTATACATTCAAGTACTCAACAAAGCCTTGGGCCCTGGCATTTTCAAATAATACCATTATGCAAGCAAGCGCTCACCCGCCTGACGTTTTTTACAATGGCAAGAATTTCGCGGGACAGACAATTTTGAGTAAGTTTTGCTGTAAATCTTCAGAATTTGCGCTTAGCAGTTTTCCCAGAGAGGTTTTATGTAGTTCTAGAGACTTACATAGATAATGTGGCTAGAACTGTTGGAAGAAGTGGACTAGTTTTATTGATGTTTGACACAAAATAAATTATTTTTATCACACGAACGTTAAAGATTTAATGGTGGTTTAACACTATACTTTACGAAAACTTTTCTCAGACTATCGTTACGGGGAACTATAATCGTCTTAAACAAAAAAAAAGGTACCCTTGTTTTGTACTAGGAAAAAATTACATGGGGAAACTTTTGGAGACGCTGTGTGGAGGGTTTTTTTAGTGAAAGAATTGAGAGAAAGTTTTGGGAAAGATAAAAGGTATGAGGATTAGGCAGTCTATGTGTCCAGGAGTGACGAGCGTATGAATCCATCCCTCCAATTATGTACGGTGCAAAGCGAAGCGATGGGGCGAGTGAGTGCGACTGGAGAGGTCTAGGTTAGGTCTCCCTCAACCAATCTCTTCCAATACGGCCCGCCACGCAGTAGGTGCCAAGTCACCAAATATAGCGAACTACTTGGGGTGACCTACGGTAAAGTGTTGGTTATCTAATAAAAGGTTCCCTGGGCAACGGTACTCATTCCCGCCTCCAAGTGAAATAGATTATCTAAATGATTTAAAAATCGTATAACGCTTTAAGTTCGTACGGTGTACGTTTATTTTTAGTTATACTTATTTTAAATGTACCTCCACTTAAAAAAAAAACGATTGTCCAACCGATTTCACTTATACGATTTAGGAATTTCAGTTATATAAACGATTTGGGATGTCTAACCGATTTCAGTTATACGATTTAGGAATTTCAGTTATATAAACGATTTGGGATGTCTAACCGATTTCGGTTATACGATTTAGGAATTTCAGTTATACAAACGATTTGGGATGTCTAACCGATTTCGGTTATACGATTTAGGGATTTCAGTTACCTAAACGATTTCGTATGTCTAACTGATTTCGAGACCGTTCAGATGGTTTGTATTTCTTTAAAAAAATGAAGTGTTTTATTATTTTTAACTTTTTTGCGCGAAAATATCTTCAACGTTAAAAACATTATAACGCAATATATCGCATCACCTGCCATTCACCCTGAATGTTTGTAGATGTTGATATTCAAAATTGTTTTATACCGCTCCGTCGTACAATAAACGCGGATTTACGTAATGAAGAATAAAATCTGCTCCCATTTTATTTCACACAAAACTTCACCTATTATGAGAGTTCAGATTCCGATTCTTCACATGTTTTTCTCGCGCCCCCCTCTCCCCACTTCCTAAAATCTGCTGCCAAATAAATAAACGAGCAGATGGGTAGATGGTAGATGGGTAGGCCGGGATGAAACGAGCGCCGGGTAAAATGTCGCTTTGCAAAACGAAATGTACAAACATTTAAAGCATGCTTTTTCACTTTCCCACAATACCGAGTTCGCATAAATATCTACGACACATTTTTGTGAATGGAGTTTTCCATTTTATTTATCCTGTTTTGCTTTTCTTTTACTTTACGTGACGCTCAAACTCGAGTAATTTGGGTTCTCCAGCGGAATAAAAATAATTTATTAGTGATAATATATTACAAAATTATTACATAACATTTATAATTTTTTACTCCCGATGAGTTTAATAAAACTCATTTCATAATGCTTTCATCAGTAATATATTACATTACCAAATATGATTTACAAAAAAATTAGCACTGCTTACTGTTCACGCATTATTATATCGGATTGGTTAGGTATTGCATTCGCAAACTTGGTGGGTAGCATTTGTCAAAAATTCTGATTTTATCCCACCTACCTACTATTCCCATCCCAAAATGTCACCATTAAAAAGACAATTGTTGCAAGAAGAAGCGGTTACAGTATTTGAAGCTCAGTACAAAATTATATCTCAGACGTATTATAACTCTTGCAAAATTTATATTGCCATTTTACGAAGCAACTAGTGAAGTGCACACCAATAACCTGGAGATCAGTGAGGCCCCATCTGCAACTAGTGAGTCCTATTTTCCTTTTCCGTTCTGGGCTTTCTTACTGTCCAAAAGCCCAGAATTGAACCATCGACTGACTATCCATCAGGTTTTGCGAGTGTATGCTATTTAATTCGTCCCGTACAACTTAGCGGCCACGTAGTTTTCGGGACTGGTCCTTTGAGGGTTGCGTTAGGGCTTTGCTCTGCAGCACAACCGCCAATTTAAAGTGGAGTCGCAGTTTCGCGACACTACTTATAATAAGTTTTCTTTAAAAATTTGTAAATGACATATAATCACATCATCTTTCCTTTATCCTATTCGGGTCGGGGACACTCTGCATATACAAAACTCATCAATACTACGTCTCTGTTATGTGCTGCTTGTTTGGCCTCCGTCCACGGCAGTCCCATCCTCTCCGCACACACTTTCTGGAGTTCTCTGGGGTGACCCACTAGACGGTCTACCTTCTGAAATCGCACTCAGTATTTTCCTCGGGATTCAGTCATCAGACATTCTAAATACATGCCCAAGCCACCTCAGTTTGGATTTTTCTGTGAAAATTAGCAGTGGTTCGATGTTTAGATTGTCTCGGATCTTAGTTATCAAAACGTGTTTCTAATCATCATGTTATTAACGATTCTAATGTCCATACTATTATAATTATGTTTTCCACAAGTTTCAGATTAATAAAATATAATTATTTCTTCACAGAGCATCAATTTTGATAAGAAACCTGTCAAAGACGCCGTTCAATTAGTTAAATTAGCCAAGAAACCGAACTTTCGGTAATTAAATTCACAGTTAATCTCTCTTAATCACCTACAAGTATCGATCTTTTGTCTGGTGCTAATAAAACATGTATTACTGATGATTTAAGGGATTTACACCTCAAGACTGAAAACTAAACCGATAGGAAACGAAATAAAACATGGTTTCCTCTCATATTGCCTCAGAACAGGAAACCCTAGTGAGGAGGGCTGTGAAAAAAAAAGTACTTTATGCCCGTGCCAGACATGTGTTCAAAGAAGTGGTCAAATAAGTGTTCACATGTGTGGCACGGGCATTTGACACTGTGTTCACTTATTTGAGCACTTAAGTGCGCTTTGCCGTTCCGTGTCGGTTTCTTTAGCGCACATCAAAGGGATCAAAGTCCAAATGTTTGTATGCCTGCTGCACTGCGCGAAGCCCAGTAGCGCGAGCGTCGCCGTGGAGAGAAGACATTCTCCAAAAATTACTGACGTAACCCACTGATCTAGGATCATTCATCAACAACGGTTTTTAAATAAAAACGACTACAGGGAAAACATTATCATAAAATTATTCTATATTCAATTTGGGAGGCGGGAATGGGTACCGCCGCCCCGGGAACCTTTATTGGATTACCAACACCTCTGCCATAGGTCACCCCAAGTGGTTCGCTACGTTTGGTGATTTATCAGGGGTGCCCGGCTTCATGGGGTGAGGTTTGTCTAGGTCTTGGAGGCGGATGACCAGGATACACTAAACCCCAGATTCCTACCCACCCCTTAAACCCCTTTATTTCCCAGAACTCTCCTCTCCTTCCTTTCCTTTAAAAACCCGCCACACAGCATCCCCAAATATGACATAGGCCCTGAGGGAAATTATTTTCCTCAGGGTCTCCTGTGTGGAGCTCATGTAAAAAAAAATATATATATATATATATATATATATATGTATAAATACGGTGACTTATAATTTCCCTGATTTATTTTTGTAAATGTTGTGCTAGCTGTTAAAATAAAATTCACTTATACCTTATTCTATTACGATGCATTTCACACATCCATTCACGTCTTCGTTTTGGCTGTTTTTGTTTATTTATTTGCATGTGTAATAAATAATTACACGCACATAAATAATATAAGCAAACTTTGTCGACCAAATCGTCGTCCATGTTATGTGAGGTCTACTTGAAAACTGTGAGCTCAAAGAAGTGATCAAATCTTTGAACACATATCTGGCAGAGACACACATAAGTGACCAAATGTGTGAGCAAAGTTTTCAAAGAAGTGAACACTTCTTTGAACTCGTGTCTGGCGCCAGCGTTATAATAACTAAAAAAAATAATGTACCTTATAATACCTTAATATAATATAATTTACAAATACATTATGTACAAATTTTGCTATAAATACTAATAAAAAAATAAAATAAAATATATTAATGTCATTGCATATGTAACTTACATATCGGCCCCTTAGGGTCAAAAAAACGTATCTCATTTTTCTCTACTTTACAGGAGAGCAAAAAAACATAGTTCTCAATTAATCAATGTTGTCTACTTTTAAACAAATTAAACATATTAATAATTTCTTCTCACTTTCTTAAAGTTTGGTATTTTGTGCTTCTTAAACATGTTTTAAATTCAAATAAGTAATTCATTTTCATATGTTTTTTTAAATTTTAGTTCAGCTATATCTCAGTTACGTTTCTTTGGTCCTAACCAAAGTAAAAATTGCTATCACTGAACTCAAGTTACGAAAAACTTGCATAGGTGTTTGACTTTTTTTACATCCGAAAATTAATTTAGATGATGAATATAAATTAGGATAGTGGTGGAACAGCAATAAAAATATTTCAAGTCTAGAAATATTAATTGAAAAACTTATTTAAAACAGA
This sequence comes from Limnephilus lunatus, assembly GCA_917563855.2. NCBI lineage: Eukaryota > Metazoa > Arthropoda > Insecta > Trichoptera > Limnephilidae > Limnephilus > Limnephilus lunatus. The sequence goes on from OU830596.1 coordinate 30,702,303, forward strand.
AAAAAATTGAAAATATTTAGGTAGGTAACTATTTACCAACCGATACTAATGTCAAAAGAAAACTTAATATGCTGCATAATATGCTAACTTGCTAAAAAAACTGGAATTTTGTACCTACATTATGAATACCAATGTAAGTACCTGCTTTCTTATAAATATGTAACCAAAAATAAAAAAAAAACTCTCAAGTTATTAAGCAAATAATATAAATGTAGATACGTTTTTAGATTTTCACGGCCAAAAGTATTTTCGTTATTTGTTTTTGGGGTGTTATGCCGTGTTGCGCTACCTCCTTCTTTAGCCAACGTTTCGGACAGCGTTGCAGTGTCCATCATCAGGGCAGATTCGTCAGATGTGTGATCTACCGACAGATATGTGATCTGCCGACACATCTGTCGGATCTGCCCTAATGATGGACACTGCAACGTAGTCCGAAACGTTGGCTAAAGAAGGAGGTAGCGCAACACGGCATAACATCTCAAAAACAAATAACGAAAATATAAATGTATTATAAATTAATTAAATTAGTTAAATAATATTCATCAAAAAATTGTTCAATAATGCCTTCCTCAACTTGATTATCAGTAATAATAATTCCTACTTTGATAGAGTTGTAAAATGTGTGATATTGGGAGGGTATAATACCTTTATCACACAAATCTTGCAAGTATAGCAACTTTTCAGTAACAATTTTCATTGGGCATTGTAAGCTCTTTGTAATTGTGGAAGTCCAACTCATTACCGTGTTTTAGGAACTTGTCTAATTGTTTTGAGGTTACGAAATTCTTGTTCATCTTTGTTATATTTGAAATAAATATGGTCAGAATATAAATTTGATTTTTAACTAGTTCCTCCATGCCATTTGTATCTGTCGCTATGTTTTTAATTAATTGTTTCCTCAAGTTGATTTAACTGAAGAAATACTCTTATCCCATCTTGATGACAGCATATTTGAATTTTTTGGAAGCTAATCTAATATCTGTGTACCACGATGAAGGGTCATTATGCCATATTTAATTTCCAGCTTCATTGCTCCGAACATTAAAAATAGTTAAATTATAAACTGCCAGGCGTCGGCGTCGTTTATAAAAAACGTGTTCTAAAAAAAACTTGATGAAATTAACAGTGGATTCTGAAACAACGGTTTTAGATTGGGTTTTAAAATTCTGTAAAGAAATTTTGCGTTTGTATATGGCGGTCATACTCTTCCGAAAGAGATATTTTTTCTTCCGTATTAGCATTTTCGTATTTAACACACGAGTTGTAGATATCTTTGCGTGGTTGATGGAACTATAGGTTACAGGCATTAAATTTGTATCGGTACAACCACATTATTTCAGGTACATACAATTTATCCTTACACAAGCCAACATACATGTGCAGCATGTGCACATTACGTATGTGTATTGTAAAATCGGCCGCTAAATATTTAAATGCATGCGATTTCCCAAAATATTACTAATTATATTTCTAACAAAGGTTTCAGTAATATCCAATGTAGCCAAGAAAAATCCTTGGCATACTTGGATTTTCGAATCGCCCTTATAGAAGAAGAACTGTCTTGATATTTGGCGTCGTAACTCTAGACGTAGCAGTTGTAGGAACATCAATTTCATTTTTGGGGATGTTGTGTGGTTAGTCTTTTTAGAAGAAGGAAGGAGAAGAAATTCTGAGAAGGAAAAAGGTATGAGGGGTGGGTTGGAGATTGGGGGGCAGTGTGTCCAGGAGTGACGGACGAATGAATCTATCATTTCCACTGCGATGCAAGGGAATGTTCCGAGAGAGGTCGAAAGATCTCCCTCAGTCTCTTCCGACCCGGCCTGCCACGCTGTTGATGGCAGACACATCCGCCGCCGAGATCCGGACAAACTTGACCCCATAAACCCGGGTACTTCTGCTAAGTTACCAAACGTAGCGAACCACTTGGGGTGATCTATGGTAGAGGTGTCGCTTATCCAATAAATGGTTCCCGGGGCGGCGGTACATTTAACACCCGCCTCCCAAATAAAATATTTGTAGCATTTGAAGAATCTTCCTTATTATTCAACATTGCCGTTTCCATTATTCGCTGAATCCGTGTTTTGTGTGTTTTCCTTTCCGTATTCGATTTATATTGAGTCAAAAAACAGGTAAAATAACCAAACTAATATTTAAACCACTCGTTTAAATAAAAACGGCCGCAAACACAAATGCCAAATCGTATGTGAATGACGCGTAAGTGACATGTCAGTAAAACAGTTGCATAATCTATGCGGGTGAATCGAACGTAACTAAAGATGCGTTTCTTTGACTCGCATGCAAATATCTTTTTATTCAAGTTTAAAAAACGCAAGTAAAGATACACTCTACTGACCTTAACAACAAATGATTTTCTGCAGATACGTATGGATGTATATTTTTATCCGTTGAACCTACAGATACGTGTCTTTGTCACTTAACGTAACGTGTTATTTTGTGACTAGTACCATCCGTAACTCAAAATCGATAAAAATTGAGATACGTTTCTTTGACTCTAAGGGGCCGATATGTAGGTAATGTTGTATTACTTCAATAAAGCAGGTACATTTAAAAAAAATACCTAATGATGTTATTATCAAGTTCTGCAAGTATTTTAATTTTTATTTCCGTTGCAGCTGTTTTGGTCCACTAAAAAACAAAAAGCCTAAATCATTACATATAGAACGAAAGGGTCTAAGATTAAATGTGCTTGAACAATTAGAAATCAATGAACGAATGACCCCAATGTAATGCTAATTAATGAAGTAAGGAAAATTATTTACTCCCCACTCCTTAGTATGTTTACAAAACCTAAATAATGTACATTAACATCATTATTAAACAATTAAGAAAATCTTAACATTTAGTGCGGGGAAAACAGATTCCGAAATACCTCCATAATAGAGGATATCTACTATCTTTATTAGTTTCTCATCAAATTTGTTTAACCGGTAAAAAATCAATGTAGACACCATCAAAAATTCACATTTAGAATTGATAACTTGAAGCCGATACAATTTATCGGGTAACAACTATCTTAACTCATTGTGATTTACTTTCTTAACTACGTTTATCATGCTTTTATTGACATTTATCTAAATAGAGGAGGATCTAGTAAAGGCCACGTTTCTAATAAGCTTACAATATTGATTGTTAATCAGACGGACTGTCCTCCTTTGCACAGAATTAAGTAGGTTTATTTAGTATTCAAATTCAATTGTTAGTAGTTCCTGAGAATTATATAGGGCTAGCGGCTGGTCACTGTTGAATAATCTGCTCGCCTATACAAGACGCTCAGTTTCTTGGAAGCCAGATTAACTAAGGCTTCTATGGGCCCCCGATATTTGAGCCGGTCTGATATACTTACTTACTCCAAGCATTTCAATTGAGTTTTTATTGGGGAGGGTGCTTCCATCAAATTGCATTTTGAAATGTTGAAACTGACCAGGTTTTTTATAATTCTCTCTCTCTCTGGTTTCAATCCTGGGATTGGTTTGCAGCAATTTCCTCTAATCTTCTCTTCCATTCTTCCCTGTCTTTAAATTCTGCATATGATGAGCAGCGCACGTCCACCAGCAGCTCCTCCAGGTGTTTATAATTAAACTGTAAGTAGTCATTTGTAAAAGAGGGGTGATATTGTCGATTGGGAGAATAGAAATGGAAAATACTAGATCGAAAGAAAAGAATTAACATTGAATATGTGTTTTTTGTTGTTAGTTTTTGGGGTGTTATGCCGTGTTGCGCTACTTCCTTCTATAGCCGACGTTTCAGACAGCGTTACAGTGTCCATCATCAGGGCAGATCCGGTAGATCCTATGATGTGTAATTGTTATTGTAGTTTAACTGGAGTATTAGAAAATTTGACATCTCGATTGAATATGTGGTTTAACTGGAGTATTAGAAAATTTGACATCTCGATTATTTCATGAGATTTGTGGTCGCTGTAGTTCGTGCAAAAAGTTTGTAAAGTCCATACTGTAGATTGCAAGTCTCCTGTCGAAATAATAGTGGCTCCAGGAAATCTTTTTCGGATTGTTTCAACTTCGAGGTAGTGGTCTTTATATAAATGGGCGTCAGAAGATGGAAAAATGGAGATGCAGCCAACTATGCTTTTTCCTTTTCCACAATTTGAATTTCTTCTGTTCTACAATTATTATAAGCGGAAAAGGTTGATTATTGTTGATGAAGGACTTTTCTACATAGCAGAAGATTGAACCCACAACACGAAGTGCGACGTCTGGGAGCAGGTGTATTGCAAGAAATTTTAATTGTAAGTACTTTTTTATTTTTAACCCGGACAAAACGTATGAATATTACCTAGTCCTTGATGTTAAAAAATATTATAAATATTGTTCTTTACATCATTACGTGTATTTTTCATATCAGCGAGGGCAGTAACTTCGTTTCGTAGTAGCAATTTAATACGTTTTATTATTTATTTATATATGCATGATACGCGTGAGAGACAAAATTTAAACTTTACAGCACCCGTTTAGGTAATCAAATTTCCATTTTGCGGTGAATAAATAAAAATTTTCAAGCTTTCATTGACATTTTGTAAATGGCAGCCGAGCAATGTTTCAAAAATGAGTACACAGATCATCGAGGATGTAAATATATTTGTTGAAAGCTACGCTATTAAATAATTCTCGATTATTCTCATCACATCAATGAAAAAAAAAAATTGCCCATTTCATTACCAGGTATAGCCAACCGTACCACAGTATTTACCGCTTCTTTTATTCAGATTTCTCATTTATAAAATACCTATATATTATGCAGAAAGCAAAAATAGGATAAAAAAATATAACAAACATGAAACTTATTTACACTTTAATTTATTTGACCTTAACCGGTCATGAAAGCAATATTTAATTAGGTCGTTAATAATTTATTTTACTTTTAAAGGATTTCTCAAATAATATCAAAGTAAGCCTCAAACCCGAGGTAATTAAGCCTACTGGGAATAACTAAAATAATTAAAAATTCGTCAATCAAAGACGACTTAAATCAAAGACAAATATAAGAAAACCCATATTGCATAAAATCCTAATAGACCACCCCTTTCCTCCCTCCTTCATATATTATGTATATACGCCGTGAATTAACAATAAATTGTAGCATTCTGAAGATGGATTTAACAAGCTGAAACCGTTTACGGTCAAATAAATTAACGTAGAAATAAGTTTCATATTTCTATTATTATATTATTACAATGGAATTCTACCGTGAATTATCAGTTTAAAAAAATAGAAATATGATTAAATAAGGATGTTTATGGAACATTTTGAGACTGTTGCGCGAAGAAACATGAATCATTGAATTCGCTATTTCACGAAATGATCTTTTCTAAAACCCGACATCCCTTACCATATTCTTGTCATGCATAGGTTCCAAAAACTTTAGGTTTCAGAAAATTGTTTATGCAAAACTGTCCAAAAATACCAAAAAAAATTACAGCGAGGCTTACGTTGTCGTTCATAATTCACCAAGTTTAACAAAATTTGGCCGAAACGTGGGATTTGGTCCGTTGCTACCCGCTTAAAATTTCAGTACACCCAGGTACGAAATAACGCAGGTTAATGAAATACGGCTCTCGGATTAGCCCGGGGTAGTTTGGAGACCCAAAACCATTAAATTCACAACAAGTTTGGGGGCGGGGGGTGACATTTGCAGAAGTGAAATGAGTTGTTGCTTCTGTTAACACTTTTGCAGAGCCAAATGTGGATTTATTTAAGATTCATTATGGTTATTGTTTCGGTTAGTAATTTTGCTTGAATTTGTATTATCAACAACTTAATGTAAGTCGAGATTATTGAGTGTATCCTTGAATAACTAGAATTGAGCTGAATTTAACAAAATATGTAAATTTTACAGTAATCTTAAAGAAGAATAAATGAGTGGTCCTTAGAAAACCAAATGTAGCATCAAAAAATACTGTAACAATGGTAGGACGACGGGCTTAAATTTTATTTTCTTTAGCTTTTTTTTATGTGATGACCTCACAGATTGCTCCCACACAGGTTGCTCCCGTCTGGAGCCAGTGAGAAAATGGAATCCCCAATTGTTAGGTTGAAGGTAGTGGGGAGGGAAAGGAGATGGGGAAGAGGAAGGTATGAAACAACCTGGCAATTTTTTTTTTCTTTATTCATTTCTTTAAATGGTTACATTATTTGTGGATTTTTCGGCCACCATGCTAGGATTATGCCCGTGTTATTGTGGTTTTTAAACATTTCAAGTAACTGAGAGTATCTTCCACTCTGGAAGATGCTGTAAATAAACTTTGTATTATTTGAAATTATTAAATTGTGAAACAACATAAATTAGCAATCTTCAGATTGCTAGTCTGGAGCCTTTTACCTCGACTATGAAGGCCGTCAAATAAGATACGGCCCTATTAATATTTCACATTCTTAAATCGGTATACCTACAATTTGGTAGAAACATTATTAAAATTAACAATTTTTTTTTTAATTCAATGAACTCAAATTTACTTTAAATTTAAATATCTATTTAAAATTGCATTTGTTATGCAAGGAATAATCATTCAGACAAGCGATTTAGTAGGTCCCTACCAATAACATAATATTTGAACAGAAATGATCATTGACTTTTTCAAAAACTGAAAATTTAATATTCAGTGATTTTTCTCGATTCTGCGCGATGGAATTAAATAAATACAATACATAGAACGTGCGCTAACTGTCACGAGACTTGAATTCGACGTGGCTGTATAATAAATTGAATTATATTGAGCTTTGTTCGAATAAAACGGGATCGAGCATCACCCGAGCGCACAACGCTAAAATAATTAACCTTCTTTCATATAACACGTAACTGTGACTGAGTCAAGGGTTAATTTTCACAATTTTTAATTTTTCAGGAGAGGAAAAAAACAGAGTGTGCAATTCACACGCGATAGAAGTGAAACTAGAAAGTCACTAGATGTCGCTTTCTTTTCTTTTACCTGTTTTTTTTAAAGTGGTTTAAAGATTGGATATTGACTTCACAAAAATACAAACCTTTATTTTTTTAAATTTCGTAGGATTCGAACATCCGTTCGTTGGATGCCTATCTCTCTGGCCGCTGAGACTCATTGAGCACCTTGTCCGCCGCGCTATCGGATTTTCGCGCCAAAGTGCAAATTTACCGCATTATATTAGGTCCTTACATATGAAATTGGCGTTTTGTATGGAAGGAACTTTGTATGGGAGCTTTTGGGAGTTTTGTGTGGGAAGCTTTTTCACCTTCCCAATTTGTTTGAAGTGGATTAAAACAGTTTTATCACTAACACCGCAGCCTGCAGCTAACTCGGACGTGGTTTGCGATGGATACGCTTCCACAATAGCCTTCAATTCTTCATTATCAAATTTGGTCTCCGGCCGTTCACCATACACATCATTAAGCATTCGAGCCGTTTCCACCACGGTGGAACTCGTACTCGTAAATAACGCGATATTTCAAGTTTTCCATTTTGTAAACTAAGTGACGCAAAGAAAAAAAAACAATTAAGGAAAAACAAATGAATTATAATTTTCGAAACACAAATACATAGTAAATAGCTGTATAAATTTGAGTTTGTAATTTCTAACCAAAGAGAAGTTATTTGAGATCAAAGTTGCCAGTACGGCAAAACGCCAATTTCATATGTAAGGACCCAATATTAGAACCGAGGACCCGCCAAATAATACATTTCAGTGACGCATTTCCGTTTTATCCGAATTTCAAATCACTAACGGGGCTAAAGAAGTTTCACTTCAAAAAATGATAAATGATCAATCTGTATTGGTTCAAACTCGCTTATTATTATCGTATTATTTCATATCATTTACTAGATTGCCAGATTTGTCCTAGAGAAAAATCTGATTTTTAATTTTTGAACATGTAAAACGGATTCAACTCCTCAGGCTAATTATTTGTTCATATTTGGGAACAACGCATACAAGTCTCGTAGAAATCGTTGTCTCCCTTACGGTCATGGTGAGAAACATGATCTAAATGATGTTAGAAATAGATAACTGCACATTTTATGCTCTAATAAAAAAGAGGGCAACAAGTTAAGAATCGCCAATGCAATCAAGTCACAAATAAGTGCCAAGATTACACCTTGAAAGCATACAATTCGGGAGACGGGTATGGATCCCGCTGCCCCTGGAACCGTTTATTGGATAATCAACACTTCTGTTATACGACACCCCAAGTAGTTCTCTACGTTTGGTGACATAGCAGGGGTGCCCGAATTCAAGGGGTGAGGTTTGTCTGTCTTGGCGGCGGATGTTTTCCCACCTATTGCGTGACGGGCCGGATCGGGAGAGACTTGTTGAAGTAGTCATTTTTATCTCTCCAGTCGGACTCTTTCATCCCATGGCGGGATGGATTTATTCGTTCGCCACTACTAAACATGTACCTTTTTCGTTCTCAGAGCTTCCTCTCCTTCCTTTCTTTAAAAAGGCCCTTAAAACAACATCACCAAAGATGACAGGCCCTGTTGGTTTTATCTTCCATAGGGCGTCTTGTGTAGAAATAATGTAAAATAAAAAATCTATGGCAAAGCAATAATTGCTGAATGAGCCAACGCTGATTGAAAAATGCCTCTAATTTCTCTTTTCTAAACTTCCATCTCACACAAACCGAATACTTTTATTTAATCATGATTTATCTTTTTAATTAATCAAGTTGATGCCATTTAATTTTAATCGTCACCTTCCTAAAAGAATTAATGAAGTCATAAAATTTCAATTAACCTCAATAATAATGGCCATTAGATGAACGTGTTAAAATGGAACAAGGTTAATTCACATCACTCCGTCGGTAATTCGGGTCCCTTCTTTACAGACGTAGAGGGGCTGCATTTAGTATGAGCCATCCAGGCAATTAAACATTCTGTATATTTCGACTCGCGTAACTACCCTCGCCACAAAAGCTAAGAAAAACCTTTTAGATAATATTTAGAAAAATTATTTTTTCACAAATGTATTCTGATTTTGAACATGAACCATTTAAAATAATTTTCTATTAAAATTGTTTATTGATAGTACCTACTTATCGCTGTGATGAGTTCTTGACCAATCAGTTCAAATTTTGAAAATGACACTTAAATTCAAAATATATTTGGATTCAATTAATCATATTAACAACGACGCACAGACAGACAGTTCCACAATCTGCATCTCAAATTCATTCATTCGTAAAAATTACAACAGTTTATGGAAGGTATGGATTCATACGTCCGTCACTCCTAGATATACTGCCCTTAGATTCCTATCCAACCTTCATACCTTGTTCTTTCCAACTTCCTCTTCTTCCTTTCTTAAAAATACCCTCCTCACAGAATTCCCAGAGATGATACAGGGACTGAGCGGAGTTATTTTTGTCAGGCCTCCAGTGTAGAATTGTTTTTGTGTTAATTCGTACAACTCCATATCTTTTAAAAAAATTTAATTTAATAATGTTATTATCAAGTTTAGTAAGTATTTTAGTATTCATTTTTGTTACAGATATTTCGGCTTACAAGGCCTTTATCAAACTGTCATTTTCAAAATATTTTCAAACGTAATAATAATCCAAAATATTTTCAGTTTGAAAATGGACGTGTAAGTCGAAACAAATGTAACAAAAATAAATACTAAAATATGTGCAGAACTTAAAGAAGAAGAAACCAGAAGTAAAACGATATAAATTAATTATTATATACAGTATAGAGATCGTGTAAAAGAAATATCTGCTGATTTATTATGAAATTGTTGATATTGAATGTTGTTATGATGAATGTTGATACTCGTATGTTAAATTCCAGTGTGAAAATTCTAACCCTAAAGTTTTCGCGAAATCCTTATAAAACTCAACTGCTACTGCACACGAACCAACAGTTAATCACCTCTGTTTTTTTTCCTTCCGCCGGAGATTTCATTTCACGCCCGTGATTTTATTTACGGTGAAAATATGTGCGCCCACAGTACCAGTGGTACTACATCAAACCTGCACACCTTTTTTGTTCTACATGGTTATACAATAACGAAATGCAACTATTTCAGAATGCGAGAAATACAAAAGAGGTGGTTCTTCTGTCGTGTTTATGTTAATATAAATTACTGAAAAAGTTATTCTTCTTCAGAAAATCAAATGTGATAATAACACCCGGTTTTTAAGTAAAAATTAATATGAAATTGTACACGATTTGCACTTTACGCAGCTATAAATGTTTCAGCACTCAAAAATGACCCTTAATATCAAATTGTTAATAAAGTTTATATGGTGGAGTAATTACATTATTTTTTTTAATTTACTAGATTCTTATATTTCTTGAAGAGATGAATCATTTAAATTTACTGAATTTAAAGTTAATGTTCTTTATTAATAGAACGGCGTTATTTGCGCCTTGCAATTTTTACCTCATGTGGGTATTTTAAAATATTACCTGGCTGTTATAGACTTAGAGGTCTTGTATTTCATCGGTAGGGAAAAATTGTTATCTAAAAACCCTACTAAAATTGCATGTTTTGCTAAGCTCCAACATCAGCAAGCAAGCATCGGCACCGGCAGGCGGCCATGTATGCATACGTGTGTGTTCGTGTTATGTTGGGAGTGGGAAGGAGTCGGTCATGTCCTTATTATTTGGAGCTCTTCCGCATATGCCTTCGGGAATGAGGAAACCATGAAAAACCTCATCCGGAAAAAGTCGGCCGACAGTCAACATGAGACTTGGCGGCCTTCAGTGATTTCAGTATATGAAATCCTGCTTTATATGGTGAGGGGTGTGTGTGTCTGTTTTAAGTATACTATATGGGACATTTAAGATAAACTTACATAAACATACATATTATACAATAGCAATTCCATCAAAAATCATTTATATATACCATCCAGCAAAACTCAACCTTCTAAGAACCAGACTTTAAATAAGAAGGTAGTTATAAAGACCCATAGTACAAAATTATGTACAAATTGATTTATTGCTGTCAGACCCAAAGACATAAAATTTCATAAATTTGAAGCAAGGTCTTTTAGGGTTTTGAAGGTATTTTAACCGTAATACTAGGTGTCTAAGGGATATTTTTGGTTAACTTACATCGACTTATCTTTTGTACAAAATATTGTACATAATTTTGTACGCGGGGTCTTAGGAGGTTTTTTTTTACATGAGCTCCACACAGGAGGCCCAGAGGAAAATAATTTCCCTCAGGGCCTATCTCATCTTTGGAGATGCTGTGTGGAGGGTATTTTTAGGGAGAGGAAGGAGAGGAGAGTTCTGGGAAGGAAGAGGGTTTAAGGGGTGGGCAGGAATTTGGGTTCAGTGTTTCCTGGTCAACCGCCTCCAAGACCTAGACAAACCTCACCGATGAACCCGGGTACCTCTGCTAAATCACCAAACGTAGCGAACCACTTGGGGTGACTTATGGCAGAGGTGTTGGTTATCCAATAAAGTTTCCCGGGGCGGCGGTACCCATTCTCGCCTCCCAAATTGTACTATTGATTAAACTAGGGTAAAGTTGATAGGCAGGTAAAGCATTTTATTGTGATTTATTTTTGGGTTATTACTGCAGTGCTACATTCTTATTTAGCCAATGTTTCGGACATCTTTAAATATGTGTAATACACATTAACCCTTATAGTAGATACTGTAATACAGCCCTAAACATTGGCTAAAGATAGTTGCACAAAACAATACATATAATAACCCAAAATATATCACGATAATAACTTTGGCCGTGAAAATAAGGATCCGTAAATCAATAAAGCGTTACTTGGTAACTATAGTCAATAGATGTCACAACGGTCTCCAAAGACATTTTAATTTGAAATACCTGTAAATTCAGAACAAATTTATAATATAGTCTTTATAAAACATCCTTCAAATGATTAAAATAACAGCTGAGCTTTCTAAACAATGAATTTAGAGAATTTTCAAGAAGAACAATGGTAGGAAATGGAATATTTCTGTGAGGAATTTACTGAGAAAACTCTACGAATCCAAGCAACTGGTGGAAAATGTATGACTTCATTAGTTTAGAATGACATAATAGGAAATACATTAATTCATAAGAGTGTTTTGGTTAAGAAACATTTTAAAGTTTTCTTACCGAAACTTCCTGGAGTGGAAACGAATAAAAATATTTTTTTACAGCAACACTTTAAAACCCCCCGCATGCCTGGTAGGGTCTGACAGACCCAGGGAATATTAAAGTAGCTGTAACTATTTTAAAATTTGCACGCGAAAGTCACGCGTTTCAGTAGCTTAGAAGAGAAGGTAGGTTACCATATTACTTGAAGAAAAGGTAGGTCAACACACTTTATATTTTCTCGGAACATTTTTTCAATGTAAATGAGTATTTCAGGCTGATAATGATTGCTTATAATAATTGTTACCCTTTGTGCTATGCTTAAAAATCTTGTCTTAACCCTTCTAATCACAGGAGACCCAAGTTGTCCCAAAACATCATATGCCGTTATAATAACAAGAGACCCAGATTGTCCCAGAGCAACCGTGCATTATTAAAAGTTATATATCTCTCTTCCTGTCATGCGAATATTTGTGATTTATTTTATGTTAGAGTGCCAAAAAAATAATGCTTCTCATTGTATTAGGATTATATTAGCTATGTTGTTGAGATATTTTACAAACCCGATCATATGTGACGGTTTTATTTCGAGCCAATTTTTGACGTAACAAACATTTAATTTTAAAATAAAATTGTATGAAAGTGATAAAAAGTGAGGTGACAGTTTTATTACAAATTTTGTTAAAAAAAGGAATCTGTATTTAAAATTTTAAGTTTATTCTATTTTAAGTACTTTAATTCTAATATTCGCAGGTATGCATTTTTTTAGCTAATTTACATTTTCAATATCAAAATTTTAATATTTAGAAAAAAAAAGTTGATTTCTAATAAACACATCGGAAAGATTATTTTATCTAGATTTTAGAACAATTTTTGTTTTTGCAAAAGGGTTAAAAAAGAACCCATAAATAGGAAAATTTAAGATGCATGGCAAGAACCAGGAATTTTGCGCGCAAACCTTTAAAGTAACGGAAAACTTCTTTTTCCGTTGAACTAACGGAAAAAGAAGTGCAATCGAGTTTAAAATCACTAGATATTAACAAGGGTGTGGGTCACGATGGAATACCGGCGTTTTTTCTTAGATCTACTGCATCGTCATTGTGTGTGCCGCTCACCATAATATTTAATAAATGCCTGAGTGACGGGGTTTTCCCTGATAGGTGGAAGTTGGCCTATATTATACCGGTCCACAAGGGTGACTCACGTCACAGAGTGGAAAACTATAGACCAATTTCCATTCTCTCGGCGATCCCTAAACTTTTGGAAAGACTTGTCCATGATAATATATATCCCCAGCTTGCCGCCAAAATTACAGAGCAACAACACGGGTTTGTAAAAGGCAAATCTACCATGAGTAATTTACTCATTTATGCAAATTTTTTATTCAATAGCATGGATCGAGGCCACCAGGTAGATGCAATATATTGCGACTTCAAAAAAGCTTTTGACAAGGTTGACCATCTTATTCTTATTCAAAAAATTATATACAACGGAATTAGGGGTAACTTATTACGTTGGTTTGTCTCGTATTTAACAAAAAGACAGCAAGCTGTATCATTACGAGGACATACTTCTAAGTGGGAACCAGTTACTTCTGGCGTGCCACAGGGGTCAATCCTGGGTCCGCTATTATTTATACTTTTTATTAACACCGTTACTAAATGTTTCATGCATTGTTTATTTCTTTTGTACGCTGATGACATAAAAATATTTGCCATTGTGAGAAATTTAAACGATTGTCTGCTGATCCAAATCGATTTAGTAAGGTTCGAAGCATTTTGCAATGAAAACAAAATTTACCTAAGTTACAACAAATGTAAACAAATAAGCTTTACTAAAAATCACAACGCTATCATACACAATTATTGTATTGGTAACTATTTACTCGAGCGCGTTTACTGTATAAGAGATCTAGGCGTACTTTTTGATTCCAAACTACATTTCGATGCGCACATTGAGAATATTGTGAATAAAGCTTACTGCATGCTAGGATTTGTCATCAGAAACAGCCGCGAATTTCGAAAACCTGAAACCTATCTTCTTCTTTACTACACGCTGGTCCGTTCTCAACTTGAATACTGCTCCTCCATATGGACTCCACTTTACGGTATCTATAAAGACAATATTGAAAGTATTCAAAAGAAATTTTTGCAATGCCTCAATTACAGAATGAGCGCACCTAAACGGGGGTACATAAATATGCTCTCAAATTATAACGTCTCTACTCTATCTAACCGGCGAACATACCTTGACCTCATGACTCTATATAAAATCTGCAACAACGTTATTGACTGTCCTGACCTACTGAAACTAATAAACTTCAAAATACCACCCAGAGTAACAAGGCTTAACGACTTATTCCACATTAGCCGGACGCGTACAAATGCTGGTGTCAGGGATCCAATCAGAAGAATGTGCGAATTGTTTAATCGAAATCAAAACCTCAAGGATTCCGACTTATTTTTCGACATACGCAGTACTTTTAGTAGAAAATTGAAGGCTGTTTTCCTACAAAGTATAATAACTTAGACATTACTTGGCTTATAATTTTAACTAATTGTCTTTTTTTTAATTTCTGTATAATATTATTTTTTATCAATATATATGTTTTTGAACTTACTATCAAAATTTTTCCATAGATAATTTGTAAACTTTTATAGGGTTATTGCGCACTTTTTTCATCTCTCTATTTGTAAAATAATTTTCTCATATTTACATACTTCTTAGGTAAAAATATTTGTATATTTTTTTTATTTTATCTGCTGTTAATGTTAATTCGTGAGAAATAGTTTGGGTGCAGGTGAGTTCTCTAGTTATTGTTTTGTATATTATTGTTAATTGACATCTGTATCTGTATTTTCTCCTAAATAAAAAAAAAAAAAATAAAAAAATTAAAAAAAAGCATTTCACCAAAAAATGTAGACATAATTTGTCTCGACGCCAACTAGCGAGCGATTTAGCATTAACAATGCCTCTCTCACAAAAAAAAAGTTGGTTGTTCTCAGGTGGAAAAATGTAATAAGCAGTAATTGTTGAGTAATTGTAATAAGCACTAGTATATACAAATTGAATTATTTGGCGGGTATTAGATAAGCCACCATAGCTCAGTGGTAGAGCTCCTGACTGGCAACCAGAGGGACAAGATTATATGATGAGGGACAATTTTATCAATTAAAAATAATAATAAAAATATTTATTTTGATATGTATGCAAAAAATGTATGAAAAAATGTTGAATCTGATAAGATGTAAATTATAACTTTTAAAATGTATATGTAACTAAATTTTAAGCACCTGTGCAGTTATGTGAAGGTGATTGTGAAAAAAAATTCTCCTTGTGCAGTGTCCTCTTTATACACAGTAAGGTAAATTACCAATTAACGCTAGATGAATTCTGGAATACAGAATTCAAAAAACCTGTAAACCACAACTAACCTACTAGGCATAGAGAAGCACAAATGTTTACTGTCAATAAATCTCAAAATGTATACGGAGAAAGAACAAAAAGTCATAAAATTCCGGAAATACTTAATGCATTACCTGAAAATATCAAAAATGAGACATCTTACTCAAAAATCAAAACAAAAGTTAAATCTTTCTACCTCCGAAGAACATGAAATCAGATAATATAGTTCCTTTCTATTTTTTTTCTCACCGTATGTTTGTACTGTGTAAAATGTTTTTACTACATTGCAATTCATAAACATTATAATAATTAGTTTGTCGTAATAATTAGTATTTTAATATTAAGTATTATATTTATAATTTACTATTTAAAACTGAAAAGTATACTGTATTTAAATAATTAGAAAAAAATGAGAGATTTCTTACAATCAAACTGATTGATCAGTTTCGTAAGATTTGTAAAATAAAATATTGTAAAATTAAAACTGAATAAACATATTTAAAAAAAACAAGCCAATTCAATTGGCTTAGCAGGACTTGTTTGTTGACATGTATTTCTTTTTTCAATAAATATAAAAATAAAAAAGGTTATTTTCTTGTTTCATTTTTTTTAATAATTATTTTTGCTATTATAAATGTCTCTACGATTAACCGCAGAGGATATTGAACCACTTTTCATTGGAGAAAACCATGATGATGAATAAAATATTAAGTTTGATTTATGTACTTACATTCCGATACCATTTTTTTTAAGTTATCAGGATGATTGTCAACCACCCACAAGATATAAAGCACAGGCCGTACAACGTACAAAATTTCCGAATAAAATATCGCAACACAAAGTACGTACGTCACTCTTGCGGAAGGTACTCGTATTTGTTAAGAGCACTCAATTTTCTTCCGCCAAAATGTGATATTTACCGAGCCAAAAATTTAATTGAAGCTTAATCGTAAACATTTTTTTTAGATATTGAAAAATGATCCCTTTGAAACACGCCGCACTTTGTTTAAAATTATTTTACATTTTAAGTTTTACGCGATTATAATAAAGCATTATACATTTATTAGATACAAAATAGATCCGTGTATTTTGGCTCATAGTGAATAAAATGGTAAATATCTGAAATGTTTTATATTCATTTATTTGAATATAAATTAAAAAAGAAGTAAAATTAATGTATGAAAAATAAAACAAAATTATTAAGTATCGCCGGGTCCCATGGGGTCCATCAAGCATAGCTAGTTGTACAATTTCACAAGGCATGTGGAGGGTTAGGAAATTAAAAGGAACGACTGTTGCTATGTAACAAAGATGTTGTTTGTTTCGTGGTAATAATGTTTTCAACGGCATTATGAATACACAAACCAGAAAATGGCATTGCACGACAATTTATGTATGATTACACCATGTCTAGAACAGCTTCAACGAACACTCCCAGCTTTATACAGCAATTTCAAAAGCTTAGAGTAATAGGTAAGTCGTCCTCGAGCTTAAAGTTGCAGCATTAAGGCAGCGCATGTTGGTTGTCTCAGGCTGTATCGAATGGCTGCGATAAAAGCCTTGCGGTGACAGGCGACTAGCAGAAGTCACAGTGACAGATGGCCCGCCATTTGTGTATGTTAGCAGGGGAGCTAACTTCAGCACGAAGATAGGAGATAGCGTGCGTAGAATGGAAACAATTACAGAGCAGGAATAAAATAAAGTGGAAATATTTTTTAATATTTTCAACTTTTGATTTTCTTTTCCATTCTTTAATGCCGAAACTTTATTTTCCAACGGTTTTAGAAGATGTTTTTTTTTGTAAAATTGTTTTAATTTTATAATTTTTTTGTTTATCAAGTTTATTATGTAGAACTCATATTTATGTTTTAATATATTCAATAATATTACAGTGACTGTGACAGCTGTTTCGCCCTCTGAAAGCATTATCAAACTGTGGCCATACCACTTACAGACGATGTATTTATATAATTTCTGTATAGGTACTAATGATGAAATCTTTTTTTATTGTTTTTATTTTTATTACGCATGCCCTTTTTAATTCACGAGTAAAATGACTGAAAATATGAATGGTTATTATCCTTTTAAAGTTTCCCCAATAACTGCGTTGTTTAAATTTGACTGAAGGTCGTTATTCCTCTATTTTTTTAGTTTGGGTGCTGATAATATAAATACATACTGATGATATAAATACATCGTCTGTAAGTGATATGACCATAGTTTGATAATGCTTTCAGAAGGCGAAACAGCTGTCATGCGCAATAATAATTACGTAGCAGAACTTTTTTTATAGTAAACTGTTTTTATATATAAAATAATAATATTATCAATTTTTTTTTTATAAAATCTTAAATCAAGCGATTTTAATGATATCTCTAACTGACCATCATGCCTTTATTTTTTCGATAGTTGTTATTGGGGTGTTATGCCGTGTTGCGCTATCTTCTTCTTTAGCCAACGTTTTGGACAGCGTTACCGTGTCTATCATCAGGGTAAATGTGTGCAGGGCACATCTGATGATGGACAATGTAATGCTATCCGGAATGTTGGATAAAGAAGGAGGTAGCGCAACATGGCATAATATCCCAAAAATAACTAACGAAAATATTTTTGACCGAGAAAATCTAAAATCATATCTGACCATCATGCCGTTTCTATGAACAGAGTATGGACCGCCACACAAATTTATCTTGATGCACAATCCTTGCTTCATTCACATGCATGCATTATTTTACACACATCCATGAACCATCATCAGTTTTCCATTATTTCACAAACAACATTTACCTCTTATAGTGATTGCATTAGGAGGAAATCAATTATTTTCAAGTCATGTATTCGCATAATTTACCCAATAAAGTCACACAAAAACGCATTGCTAATGCTTTTTACTTAATTTTTTTCAGTTTTTTTTACACGTAAATCTAAAATGAAAGAAAAATTGAGAGCGTTTGTGTTGAGTCTTAATACAGCTCTGTTCAACATCCAACGCAAAAATAGAGCAATAACTTTAACTTGTATCATCAAATAAACAATGCTGAACAAGGAGCTTTCTCCAGATGGCTTGTATATAATTGGATTCTTTGAAACTAGGCTAAATTGCATCCTAGTAAATAAGGTCAGTTTTGCAGATTCCACTGTCTTCGCGCGGTGATCTACTATCAGTCACTTTTATGTGAGAACGTTAATTAAGATTTTAAATGAAGGAATCCGAGTTATTATATTTATCAGAATAATTTATTATATCCACCTTATTCTTTTATCGATTTGCACTCATTAAGGCTTGTATATAGCAGGCTATTCCGTACACCTGAAGGCTTTATTTTTTTCTCAGTCTGTCAGGCAGTGCCCAACATTTGGATGAAGTTGGCATTTGTCCCATTAGAATAGGTCGTTACCACTCGTTCTTGAGTTCAATAATAGATCGACTGTGGAACAATTTGCCGGCCTCTGTGTTTCCTCCCTCCTACAAAATAGGTATTTTCAAGACCCAAGTTCACTCTAACCTTTCCACAAAAAGACCCTTCTACGGCATATACCCTTTTTATTGTGTGATATTTATTATCCTATATTTTTACTCACCATATATGTCCGATAATGATTTATAATTGTAAAATACAGCAATTTTTTCTTCACTGTAACAATTCGGGTGATTTAATCTGTTGATTATTGAAACAAAAGTTGAGAAATATCTGTCCAAATCAGGTAAAGTTACAAAAAAATGCTATGATAGGATTATTCGATCTGCATTATTGGTGCTATCTATTACGACATGGATTGTATTTTCCTATATACATTAATCAGAGGTAGATAAAATCAATGAAATTAATACTGGACGCGGGGTAGAAATCTCAAAGTGGGAAGCCAAACACAAGACGATTGTAGCTTCAATTACACGGCAAATAGTCGTAAAGGCGAAGAAATAACACTTTATTTGTAAGCACACGCAAATTACTTATTATTATCAATTATTATAATTATTACAATTAATTTTATAATAATAAGTCATTGAATTCTTTACCCTTCCCTGTCCATTGTGTAACCGAGTGAGAGTATCTTGTTATCTCAGTCACACCCATAGGTCACACCCGTGATGTGAAAGCAGTATTCGGCGAAGAAATTAATAAGCCGCCCTACCATATATCTATGACATTCACACACGTACATTCTTTGATTGTCTATCTTTATCACACAGGAATAAAATTATACTTAAAACCGCTGAAAAACAAAAGAGTGTTGCTTGCTTTCCACATTATATAATGAGTATGTGAGACTATGGCGAGTCTATTTATATAACGTCATTGGATAAATTATGAAATTTGAATTTTGAAAATCCGCATATAAATTAAATACATTTTGTACGAATATGCCAACACCAAAACATCAACCGCGAGGTTACAGGTCTGCTACGAAGATCGTTGAAGTATTTAAAGTTCATTTAATTTATTGACTCAGGCTTAATCATATTATTATCAATTCGATTTCCCGAAAATGATTAAGTAAATAAATATTTTAAACACATTATTGAAGATTGTGCATTTGTGCAATGTGCACGATACTATCAAATTAGCAAAGCTTTTGAAGGAATCGCAACCCACTCACTAAGAGTAAATGCCGACCAATAAGTCCTAGCTATTTCACACGCAAACTAACTAACGAACTATCTCAACGAGTTGCTTCGGTCAAGGTTACATCGTGTGCATTGCTCCATTCGCCTTTCCACTTTACAGGAAGCGAGATTCGTTAGTCAAATTATTAATTGGTGTTATTTAATTAAGCATTGAATGTAGTTTCTCGAGTCATGAAAATAGGAGAGGCGGAGAACAAACATTTGGGTTTGGATATTATTTCTGATTGCGTAATAATTAAATCATTTATCAGAGGAATGTTTGTGTCATTATGGAGAATGGAAACCCTGATCCACTTCGGCGCATTTAACGCAAGTCGAATGGCTTTGTTTTTGCAGGATTTGTAGTTGGTTTACGTGAGCTGCATATCCCCAAATTGGTGCAGCGTATGTGAATCCCGGCCTAATGGTCGTCTTGTAAAGTAGTAATTTGTTGTCTAATGATAATCTGTTCGTACTTTTTCTGCCTAGCGTTGGGCAGAGTGCGACAATGGATAATGCATGCATTAAACAAAGTTTCGGGCTATTGTAGTCTTTGGTTATATTTGAGTAAATGCTCCAACCGCGGGGCTGATATTAATGTATTATCTGCTTATAAAAGAATTGATTGGAATGCATTTGAATAAAGGATTTGTTATTCAAACAGATTAACTTGTATTAACATCCAAATTTATAAAAGTGATGTTATCAGAAAGATTTGGAAACACGGAGGTTAGTATGTAAGAAGTACAATAAGATACTCGAGGCAGAATAGCGTTTCATTTCGAAACCGCTCTCTCGTTCAGAAGCGCGGTCCAACGCGCATGCGTTTCAGTTTCAGGCAACTAAATTAATATCGCCAGCATTTAAAATCAAATTACGAGTAGTTTCTTTTCTCTTTTGGTTAGAGCCTATAATTGTGATTTTAGAGCGACAACTGAGGAGCTAGTGGGACTATGGCTACTCCAAATGAGGTATTAGACCAGGAGACGACATAGGTAAACCCTACGTCATCGAGTACACGGATGAAACTACTTTGTAGTGATAATGGACACTTAGAAAACCTTAAAAAAGCTGGTTTGCCGGTGCGCCTCTTGGCAGGAGCCGCGCTGCCATGGAAATAGTCAGCGTTTTTTTTGAAAATTACGTCATCGAGTACACGAACGGGAATGGTGTCATATGATAAAGGTCGATTAGAAAATGAGAAAAAAGCAGGGCTGCCAACCGGCAGCCTGGCAAGTTCGCAGGCAGTCGGCGTCAAAGTGGGGTAAAAAATAGTAATTTTTACGTCATCGAGTACACGAATGAAACTAATGAATAACTATAGTCCAGATCATTCCGTTTAAGAATTTCTTGGTCTGCCGACCAGCAGCCTGGCAAATTTTTGTGTACGATTTTTTAAAGTTTTTTTTTTTTTTTTTTTTTCGTTTATCTTTATTATTATTTTTATTTCATTATATTTTTAAAAACTTTGAATGCCATATTTTAAAAATATGAACGATAATGATAAAAAAAATAATTTGAGAGTTCCGAGTGTACCCATCCGTCAGGTGAGCCGTTCGACGCCAAACCACTTACGAAACCTGCCGCGGTGCCCCTCACCGCTGTCGCGTGTCAATATTATTGTACAAATTTATAATATTAATAGTCCTTTTAATACTTCATAGAAGTTGGAAGTTCGAAAAACCAATGCACCATCGCTGTAAGAGCTGCGTTCGTCCGTAAAACGACGGAAATTTCTGAAACCCCGTTCGTTTCATATCGGTTTCGCTTGCCCTGCTGCACCGATTACATCGAATAAAAGATCGAAACTAATGAAAAACTGTAGTCTAGATTATCTCATTCATGACTTCTTTGGTCTGCCACCAGGAGCCAGGCAGTTTTTTGTTTTTTTTTTTAAATTCTTAAATAATTTTTTTCAATATCTTTATTATTATTTTTATTTCAATATGGTTTTAAAAACTAAGAATGCTTGATATTAAATAAAATAAGTGGTTATGATAAAAAAATAAATTTTGAGTGTTCCGAGTGTAATCGATGCAGCAGGGCAAACGAAACCGATGTGAAACGCACTGGGTTTTGAAATTTTCGTCGTTTTTCAGACGAACACAGCTCTTACGACGACGGTGTGATGGTTGTTCAAACTTCCAACCACTGTGTTCCATTAGGTTATTTTAAAAAGACTATTATTATTAAAAAATTTGTATAATAATATGGGCATGCGATGGCGGTGAAAAACTCCGCGGCCAGTTTCCAGTAAGTTGTTTCGCGTCGAAAGGCTCTCCCGTCCGATGGGTACACTCGGAACACTCAAAATGTATTTTTTTATCATAACCACTTTAAAAAAAAAATCTGGCGTTCTAAGTGTTTAAAACCATATTAAAATAAAAATAATAATAAAGATATTGAAAATAATAACAAAAAAATAAAATAAAATAAAAATCGTACATAAAAAACTACCAGGCTGCTGTCTAGCAGACCAAAGAAGTCATGAAGGAGATGATCTAAACTACAGTTTTTTGTTAGTTTTGATCTTATACTCGTGTAATCGATGTAGCAGGCCAAGCGAAACCTATATAAAACGGACGGGGCCCGGAAATTTCCGTCGTTTTCCGGACGAACGCAGCACTTACGGTGACGGTGCAATGGTTATTTAAACTTCCAACCATTATGGACTATTAGGTTATCTTAAAAAGACTATAATTATTATAAATTTGTATAATGAT
Source organism: Limnephilus lunatus (assembly GCA_917563855.2). Lineage (NCBI taxonomy): Eukaryota > Metazoa > Arthropoda > Insecta > Trichoptera > Limnephilidae > Limnephilus > Limnephilus lunatus. Next base: position 30,725,096 of record OU830596.1, read on the forward strand.
ATGGGCATGCGATGGCAGCGAAGGGCTCCGCGGCCAGTTTCCAGTAAGCTGTTTCGCGACGAAAGGCTCTCCCGTCCGATGGGTACACTTGGAAGACTCAATTTTTTTTTATCATTACCACTTATTTTATTTAAATTCTGGCGTTCTTAGTTTTTAAAACCATATTGAAATAAAAATAATAATAAAGATATTGAAAATATATTTTTTTAATTAAAAAATTAATTAGAACTTAAAAAAATCGTACACAAAAAACTGCCAGGCTGCTAGTCGGCAGACCATTGAAGTCATAAATGGAATGATCTATACTACAGTTTTTGGTTAGTTTTGATCTTGCATTCGACGTAATCGATGCAGCAGGGCAAGCGAAACCGATATGAAACGGACGAGGCTCGGAAATTTCCGTCGTTTTCCGGACGAACGCAGCTCTTACGGCGACGGTGCGGTAGTTTTTCGAACTTCCAACCACTATGGACTATTAGGCTATCTTAAAAAAATTATTATTTTTATAAATTTGTATAATAATATGGGCATGCGATGGCGGCGAAGGGCTCCGCGGCCAGTTTCCAGTAAGTTGTTTCGCGTCGAAAGGCTCTCCCGTCCGATGAGTACACTCGGAATACCGAAAATTTATTTTTTTATCATTACCACTTATTTTATTTAAAATTTGGCTTTCTAAGTTTTTAAAACCATATTGAAATAAAAATAATAATAAAGATATTGGAAAAATTTATTTAAGAATTAAAAAAAAAATTATAACTTTAAAAAATCGTACACAAAAAACTGCCTGGCTCCTGGTGGCAGACCAAAGAAGTCATGAATGAGATAATCTAGACTACAGTTTTTCATTAGTTTCGATCTTGTTTTCGATGTAATCGGTGCAGCAGGGCAAGCGAAACCGATATGAAACGAACAGGGTTTCAGAAATTTCCGTCGTTTTACGGACGAACGCAGCTCTTACAGCGATGGTGCGTTTGTTTTTCGAACTTCCAACTACTATGGACTATTAGGCAATTTTAAAAGGACTATTAATATTATAAATTTGTACAATAATATTGACACGCGACAGCGGTGAGGGACACCGCGGCAGGTTTCGTAAGTGGTTTGGCGTCGAACGGCTCACCTGACGGATGGGTACACTTAGAACTCTCAAATTATTTTTTTTTATCATTATCGTTCATATTTTTAAAATATGGCATTCAAAGTTTTTAAAAATATAATGAAATAAAAATAATAATAAAGATAAACGAAAAATTAAAAAAAAAAAAAAAAAAAACTTTAAAAAATCGTACACAAAAATTTGCCAGGCTGCTGGTCGGCAGACCAAGAAATTCTTAAACGGAATGATCTGGACTATAGTTATTTATTAGTTTCATTCGTGTACTCGATGACGTAAAAATTACTAATTTTTACCCCACTTTGACGCCGGCTGCCTTCGAACTTGCCAGGCTGCCGGTTGGCAGCCCTGCTTTTTTCTCATTTTCTAATCGACCTTTATCATATGACACCATTCCCGTTCGTGTACTCGATGACGTAATTTTTTCGAAAAAAAACGCTGACTATTTCCATGGTAGCGCGGCTCCTGCCAAGAGGCGCACCGGCAGACCAGCTTTTTTAAGGTCCATTATCACTAAAAAGTAGTTTCATCCGTGTACTCGATGACGTAGGGTTTACCTACCTCGTCTCCTAGTCTATATGTTATGAGACTAAAAAAGTAAGGAGGGTAAAGACAAGAGCAATATTAAGATTGGGAAGTACAAGAACCTGGCTATTTAGATCTGGTCACTAAATAATGCTGAATCCATTGGATTCGTGTCATTTTTCATGTTAAATTTTGTAATTATAAGAAAAAAAAATTAGTTCCTATTTTTTGAAAGTTTTTTCCATAACAAAAATGTTTTCCTACTTGGAAAAATGTGATTGGATCTAAGGTATTGATAAAAATGGAGTAAGAGCGGACTAGGTTGTTATCAAATTTATATGGAGAACCACGGAAGGGTGGCAATTAAAATGGAGGAAGGGTTATGATAGGTATTTATATGTCTTCTACGGCTCTTAGGCCCCAAAGTGGTGCATTCGGTATTGAGCTGACGGCTTATTTTTTTATTTAGGAACAAAAGGCGTCACAGGATTCATATGTAATCCAGGCCTTCAGTGAGTCAGGAAAGCTCCTACATGGGCAGGGGCACTGGTCCTTGTCCAGGTTTTTTATTTCAAGGACACGTTCATCACATAACCCCTTTCTGTAGAGTGCCAATCCGACGCCAAATTACTTAAATAACAGGTTCACTGCATTTATAACAATCCGGCCGTTCTAAGAAAGGCCCGTTCCCGTAATAATTCAAGTGGCCGCGGAGAGAGATTTTACGTGATTTGTGCCACGCTGAACATTGCCATTTTTGATCGCGGCAGATAACTCTCCAACTTGGATTTGGTTGGTTTCTGCGAAATTCAGATTAAAATTAGGATTTATTAAATAAAACGACATTGTCGTCTGCGAATCGAGATAGTGTAGTGGAAGTTACTCCTGATATTGCTTTTACTCAAGACAACGCCATGTTGGCTTTAAAACGGGGTTGGTCGGAAAAAATGTTAACAATAATTATCATTAAGTTATAAAAAAATTTGAATTAAAGTTCCGTAACAATTATTTTTCTTAAAAATATATTTCCCTGTGTAAGGTTATCTTCTAAATTAGACCCAAATAGTCAGATACTTCTCAACTTCCTCTTCTTCATTTGGTTTCCCTCCCAACTATCTTCAGTATCACAACATACCACAATTGGATATGCACAGTCTTGCTAGCTCCAAACGTTGGGAGCAGTTGGGACTGTTGAGTGGTATTCACATATTTAAAAGAAAAGATTGTGTGTGCAAATTATAAATGAGATTCAGGGAAAGTTTTTACATATTATATTCAGGAGTTTTTAATAAAACCGGAATAAATATTAGATAGGAAATACATAGTTCTTCAACCAGAAAAAATCTGTCTACCCAACCAACCACAACAGTAAGAGAGTCAAGATTATAACAAGTTTGACTCTTGCGTCGTGCCACAAAAACAACATTTTATTTGTCAATTCTGTTTGAAAACGATTTTAAATTAAAAATTTCTTTGAAAAACCGAAACACTTTGATCCCCTTTCATACCAAATGCGAAACAAGTGGTTTCTTTTGAAACAACCTTCTCTACGGTATTCTTTTAAATTTCCAAATATAAATTTAATATCACTATTTTAGTTGGTCGAGCGATCGACTTGATAAATAAAAAAATAAAAAAAACCATTAGTCCAGTAACTTTATACATCACAGTATGCGTTAAATCCGGTAGTTCTGATTTTTTGCAGGTTTGTTTATAATGTTGGCCTAATGAATAATCCAAGTTTTTGACCTCGACCGCCGAACGCAACTTAGTCAAAAATCGAAAAACCGCGAAAAAATAGTTATTTTTTCAAATTTTGGCGATTATAACCCTAAAGGACTAGTTTTTAAAAAAACGTTTTTATGACGTTTTTAAAGTAAACTAAATTTGCTAAAAAATGATACTATAACTGTTTCTGTAGACCCAATTGTTTTTGAGATTAAGCCTTTCAAAATTTGTGACCTCGAGCGCAAACCGCAAAAAAAACTTTTTTTTTCAAATTTTGGCGATTATAACCCTAAAGGACTAGTTAAAGAAAAAACTTTTCAAATATGTTTTTAAAGTAGACTAAATTTTCTACAATATGATACTAAAACTGTCTCTGTAGACTCAATAGTATCTGAGATTAAGCCTTTCAAAATTTATCATTTTTTTCGAACATCACAATTTTTTGCAATTCTGTCTTTCTGAATGAATTTTGACCCTGATTATTCTATCGAAGCCCTGTACTTTTATGATGGGATGATGATGAATAAGCTAAGCTACGAATAATGAAGTAAAAAAGATAAAAAAACAAAGTATTTTCTTTTTATTTATTTTAAAAAAATAAGTACAACACAAATTAATAAGTTTATTTGTTAGGAAATTGAGTAATATTCAAAATCAAAAAATTAAATTAATTGAGCCCTCTTGGAAGGTCCCGGTTGAGGTTCGTCCGTATCTGGAGCGACGTATTGGGATGGCATATCCCCATCAGGAGATGGTGATGAATCGTCGACGTCTTGTGCCCACAAGTCATCCTCCATTTCGACATCCGATAGATCGTCGCCTTCTGGGATATGTATTACTTCAACATCGGGTATATTATCACAAGAGGCCCCGCTACAGTGCCTGCAGACTGATGAGCATTTTAATCCTGCCTTCCTGCAGCTGCACGCGTTCCCACAACCCTTCGTGCAGCCGCAAGAAATCATCCGCAAAAGGTGTTGTGGGGCTGCATCTCTAGTCATCATTTTGGGGTTGAGGCCTTGTGGCGTGGATATCCACCCCCAGAAGAGAGGGTTCAATGTGACTCCCAACCACGCCTAAACCTGTAAGAAGATTGTAAATGAGAATAGAAAATGATGCCTTTAGTGGTTGTGACTCGACATCCTGCTACTTTGGCTTAGGGAAGATACAAATGATGCCCATAGTCGAAAAAAATCCGGACGTTGAAAAGCAAGCAGCGATTTTTCTCGACACCAACTCTACACCTGACGATATAGCAACAGCAGGACAACGAGTCATAATTGCTCTATACGGAGGCAACCCCAACACCCATAACCTTGACGAGCTGCGGTATCAACTATTCGCCAGGGCTGCGACGAAAACCAGCTTCAATCTAGCCAGGTTACCACCTACACAAGACTGTGCTCGATTTCACTCCTTGCGGACATACCATCAGGTAAAAATTTGTCCTTGCATCAGTTACATGTCATTCATCATTTGCTATTCTCATTTACAATCTTCTTACAGGTTCAGGCGTGGTTGGGAGTCACACTGAACTCTCTCTCCTGGGGGTGGATATCCACGCCACAAGGCCTCAACCCCAAAATGATGATTAGAGATGCAGCCCCACAACACCTCTTGCGGATGATTTCTTGAGGCTGCACGAAGGGTTGTGGGAACGCGTGTAGCTGCAGGAAGGCAGCATTAAAATGCTCATCAGTCTGCAGGCACTGGAGCGGGGCCTCTTGTGACAATATACCCGATGTTGAAGTAATACATATCCCAGAAGGCGACGATCTATCCGATGTCGAAATGGTGGATGACTTGTGGGCACAAGACGTCGACGATTCATCACCATCTCCTGATGGGGATATGCCATCCCAATACGTCGCTCCAGATACGGGCGAACCTCAACCGGGACCTTCCAAGAGGGCTCAATTAATTTAATTTTTTGATTTTGAATATTACTCAGTTTCTTAACAAATAAACTTATGAATTTTTGTTGTACTTATTTTTTTAAAATAAATAAAAAGAAAATACTTTGTTTTTTTTTTATCTTTTTTACTTCATTATTCGTAGCTTAGCTTATTCATCTTCATCCCATCATAAAAGTACAGGGCTTCGATAGAATAATCAGGGTCAAAATTCATTCAGAAAGACAGAATTGCAAAAAATTGTGATGTTCGAAAAAAATGATAAATTTTGAAAGGCGTAATCTCAGATACTATTGAGTCTACAGAGACAGTTTTAGTATGATATTGTAGAAAATTTAGTCTACTTTAAAAACCTATTTCAAAATTTTTTTCTTAAACTCGTCTTTTAGGGTTATAATCGCCAAAATTTGAAAAAAAAAAGTTTTTTTCGCGGTTTGCGCTCGAGGTCACAAACTTTGAAAGGCTTAATCTCAAAAACAATTGTTCTACAGAAACAGTTATAGTGTCATTTTTTAGCAAATTTCGTTAACTTAAAAAACGTTTTTTTAAAAACTAGTCCTTTAGGGTTATAATCGCCAAAATTTGAAAAAATAACTATTTTTTCGCGGTTTTTTCGATTTTTGACTAAGTTGCGTTCGGCTGTCGAGGTCAAAAACTTGGATTATTCATTAGGCCAACATTATAAACAAACCTGCAAAAAATCAGAACTACCGGATTTAACGCATACTACCCCATTCATTCAGGCGACAAAGTTACTGGACTACATGAGCTCATGATATTATTTTACGATAATGGAATTTTGATCCCAATCAAAAATTTGAAAATTTGACCCTTCCATGCCTTCCTCGACCGTCGCCAACACCTTCTTTTATTTAACTGCACGTTATTATAAAATTATATTATCCGCCTAACCTTTCTCTGCAGTTCCACATGCTCAAATTAAGTTTCCCTTCCAATCTAGAACATTACGCTCATGTCAGCTATTACAAGTATATTCTTCTCGAATCTTCATATTCTAGAATAAGTCTTAAATGGATACACCAAACATGTACCTCAAGGAGCTCATTTATAACTTAAAAGCGTCTTTGCCAATTCTAGGTTTAAATTACTGGCATTCAAATACCTTCTTACTTTATCTGCCTATCGGTATTTCGATAGAACAATATTTATTTTTTGATTTTATGGAATCTTTCATAATCCTCTAATTAACTAAGGCTTATAACAATACCCTTATTTCATGTTTCTAACTAGTATTGCGGCTTATTTGGCCTTTATCACCATCTGTTCGTTGACTGAATTTGTGTTACATTAATGTCATCATGAGAAAAATTCATTACTGGATAAAAAAACCTCATGATCCACCAAGATTAGACATCTATTTACCTTCACACTGGCAATACCAAACCAACGCAGAAAAAGCCTGCTCAGGGATCGCAGTCCTTAACCCAACACATTCGTTTCTAGCTGCCCCTCTGGTCAACACCTTCCACTCAGCGTCATAGTTTTAATGTCCCTTAACAGGTGTCGTTGATACAGGTAGTTATCTGTACTTTTAAGTGTCTTTAAGAGAGGTCAGTAAGTTGCACTATATGAAAGAGCTAACTATCGAGTCTAATTCGCGAACGGTTACATATACAGCTGATTATATGTGATCTACAATTGGGTACCTTCAATGACCATTTCCCCTGCTCCAGATTAACACAGAGCATCATTTAGAACGGACGTTAAGTCCAGTTAGATTTTCATTGTAAATAAGACAATAATAAATAATAGACATTTAATCTAGACGAACCGAAGATTAATTGGAACTCCCTATCATTAGAGTTGGATTGTTCATCAGAGAAAACAACAGTACCCACTGATAATGATGTAAGGGCGCTCAATAAATCAATCTGTGGTATTTCAGATATTTTTAATACCTCCATTTACAATGCACTCCTACATATACACTCCCCCGTCATTATAATATTATAATACATTAAGCTCGATTATTCTCAGTAAACTCAGCGAAATATAATGGTTTGATTTTCAAATATTTGTCTGAAATTAATCAGGCGGAGGAACAATACAAGCACATTTCATTGTTACCACCACATTTTTGGTTATCAGCACATGAAACCACAGGTAACAGAAGCAATACAAAACGAGACGATTATCGTCAGATATGTACCTAATATAATATGAATATTATTCTCTGTTGAAGCAAGATCCGCGGAAAATATTCAACGAATTACTTCGAAGAAAAATTAATTTAGTGTTAACAATAGTTAGTATTTAAGAAATATATCTTTGAGAACGAAGATACTACTAATAAATCTAAACGAAAATATGAAAAAGAACAAGACAAAGAAATATAAAAAAGGTCGCAACTATGACTCGAACCCAGGATCTCTTATCTTACCGGAACAAACGCCTCAATCAACTCGGCTATTGGGACTTATTTTTAAGTGATTTTTCAAATTCAGAATCATCAATATTTTAACCATCAACTAATTTTAATAATTTAACTACTAAAAAAAATAATAGACAAATAAAAATCACCCTAGACGTCAAGAATGAGTATTACAGAATTCTATCATTTAATTTTAATTTTAATTTATTTATTTCATCCAAAAAATATATGAACACATAATATAATATCATATTACAGTCGGTATTGGTTACATTTTAAGTACATTTTCCCTTTTTATTTTCTTCCTTTTCTTTTACACAGAAGTAATAATAACATAATTTTAATGACAATAACATGACAATAACATTGTAGTTTAAATTTTCAGAAAATATTATTCTGTGCACCAACAGGAGGGGTTGCTAGAAAAACGGAACCATCACACAACTCTGATGTGAAAAATCACACTTTTTATGACACCTCACAAAAACGCCCTGTCTATACGGTTTAAAGGCAGATAATAATTTATGTCGCCACACGGTTGGGCCAGTGTTGTGAGGCGGGTTATGGGAAGAAATTGATTAAAAAAATTGCAGGAAGGGATTTATTAATGCGGGTCTAAAAAGACCCAGATTACAAGAAGTAGGAAAAACAGATGGCAGTAGCTCTTTATTTACATGCATGATAAACTGGAACCTAACCTTTAACACACGTATTTAATTCATTTGATCATGCCATGTCTTCATGTGTTCTTCTACCGCGTATTTGCAGGACACTAAGAAACTATAAAGAAAGCTAATTATCGTACCATAAATTATTTTGGCTGGATGTATTAATTCCTCGTGACCTTCCTAACCATGCTAGTTACCATCTTATAATGATTTATAACGTCAGATCCCCAATCTTGTCCTTTCATTTATAGCCCATAACCCCTTTTACTACTAATAAAGTAGCATTTACGACTCTATCATAGCCAGTGACTCTTCCACTAAATCCGCCCCCTGAAGATGGGAGGATACAACTTTTTTTAGTACTGAGATTTGTAAGAAATATTTTTTTCAATATCTTTAACATATCGCCTTTAAATGCCCAATAAAATTGAATACCAAATGCGTTTGATTCCACACCAAAATTGTTTCTTAGTTTGTGATTTTCTTAGAATTTTTAATTTTTATAATAGAAGGCGATATAACGGTTTTCACAATTGAAAGGTCGCGGTCATGGTTTGAATCTAGGTCAATAACAGAAGGTTGTTTCTGTAGCTTGGTATTAAAATATCTACTGCCAACAGTGCACAGAAGGGCGGAGTGAATTTTTTAATTTTATTTTATTTTATTTATTTTATTTTATAAATTCATATGTGACAGTGTTAAGAATATGTATGTCATTGACTAATAAAATAACGACAAATTGAAATTAAGAACCATAATACAAAAATTCACCACAATACCTATACCTGATATAAACAATTCTGATCAAGTGCATCTTCTTACATAAATCTACAAAAAGTGATTAGTGAATTTTTTCGAGGGTTTACATTTAAATTTTAATGGTTATCAATAATACTTTTCAGGAAGTGATATTATTGATATTCGAACTGCTAAAAGTAAGAGAGGAAATGTGGCGAACTAAAAAAAGAAGGAGTAATAAATAAATCAAAGAAATATTAATTTTTAGTTAAACATGTGGTATTCGATCGAGTGTTATTTTTAATGAATGCTGTGAATTTATAAAGGTTAGTGTTAAACACATCAATATTTGGGCGTAATCTATTGAATGTGCTACAGCTTCTTCATATAAATACATTTTCAAGATAATTTGTAATGCTTTTATGGATATGAAATGTGTCCGGAGATCGAGTAACTCTTAATGGATAACTAAAATTAATATTTAGTAGTAGTATGGGCTATCAATGAAGTTATGAATAATCTTATATAGCATTAAAATGTCTCTGATATCGCGGCGTTGATCAAGAGATTTAAGGTTTATGGGGACATAGTTTTGATCATTTCGCACGTTATAAGAGACATGTTTCATAAATTTATTCTGAACTCTGTCTAGATTTGCTTTGTATGTAGAACAATGAGGGTTCCACACTGTAGAAGCATACTCCAGGTGGCCTCTGACGTAGGATACGTAGAGTCTTAAATTTTTGTGGATTTTTGAAAACTAAACTTACTCTAAGTATAAATCCAAACATTTTCAAAGGCTTCGACGTGATATGCTCGACGTGAGATTGAAAAAGAAGCTTACTATCCAATAGAACTCTAAGTATAGAGTTTTTCTTATAAAAATTAAATATTCATTTAGAATTTTATAAAAGTCAATTGTCCCATATAAATAAATTCGGATATATCTCTCTGAGAGGCTATCCAGGTTATTATTATTATTAATATTGTTAACTTATTCTAATATGATAAATTTTATTTTATATAAAAAAAAATCTTATAAAAATTGAATATATTATTTATTTTGAATTGTTTTTTTTTATTTACTTTAATTTGAATTTGAATTATTTGATTTAATTTCAGTTTCATTTGGATTTTTGCATAATATTATACTAGAGCTAATGCTAAAAAAACCTGCATTCCAAGATAAATGCTGAACGTATAGCTGAACAGTGACCCCTTTTTAAATATATCCTAGGTAATAAATGTGCTCTTGCCCGGAATAATGTTGTATCCAACAAAACAATCCATGTTGAGTTATTGATGGAATAATGTTACAATGTATTAAGGCATATTAATATGCATTTTTTAAGGTAGGGATTAGAGTGATGAAAATTTTTTTAGGCCTGTGGCAGCATTTTAAATTTTGGTTTGTGGAAGAACGTTGTTTAATGCTGTTTATCGAAATCACAGAGCATGGTTTAATTCACGGGATTAAATGGAGAAAACGAACGTCTTATGGCTTCAACTAGAAAGACTTCAAAGTTGAAGAATGCAGGAAAGTAGTGTTTGTCCAGAAAAAATATTATCAAGGCTCCTTTTAAGACGTTGAAAGAGTTCTGTGGAATAATGTTGTAAGTTGATCTCAAGACAATATCTCGAACGTGAATGGTTTAATTTATTCGTTTAATTTTTTTTTGTTTTTTAATCTCAAATACATTAATGACATATGTAAATTTATGTTACAGGAGAATGTTGCTTTCCGTAATGAACGAAGAAAAAAAAAGATTTTGTGGAATAACGTTGTGTATGAAATTTTCATGTACAATATTTTTCCATTATTCAGTATAAATTCTAGTAATAAATTCTAATTCAATTGCCTTTTTCATGACTTTTCATTTAAAACTCTTAAGAATTGTGTGAATTGTATTTTAAATATTAAATGTTATGAAACATATCTGGTTTCTTTTTTCCATTTTTCTTGGAACAAGAATACTGTTGGATACAACAGTTTTCCGGGCAAGGGCTCAGGCATGTAAAAATCCGTTGTCAAATAAATGTTTATTATTATTATACTTACGTAACATTTTCCGGTCTAGAGTAATCTAATCAATCCTTGCCAAGAACAACAACAACTTGTCCCATAAACCAGTCGTTTCAAATTTGATTAAGGTTTATCCATTCAACATCTGTTTACTCTCCACCAATAAAACATTGTGAGTATGTTATACAATTACTGTGCGTACACATGAATATCGAAGCAGAAACTATTTGAGTATATTGTGAGTCTGTAGAACGTGGAGAAGAAACCGTGCAGGTGAGTCAGTATAGAAGGTATCGGTCAATTAAATTTGGTTACTAATCAAGGTTTCAACATTAAGTTTCTTTATTTTTTATAAATCCTATAAATAATTTTACTATTCAATTTATATTAAAAATATTTATAAACAGTGTGATAATGCCTGCAAAAGGCAAAATAGATGTCACTCTTAATAATAATTATAAAGCTAAACTTGTTTACAAATAAAAAAAATGCATAATTTGGACAATATTTTTAATAATATACAGTATATACACACTAATGGAAAAAGAAAAGAAACATGGCTTTCTGCAAATTAACTAGATAACAATAAAAAAGGTTTTCTGTATATTTAATTTTTGTATAAAGATTTTATGCCTACACTGAATTAATTGTCATCTAAAATTCCCAATAAAAATGGAAATAATATAATCGGTGAGGGTTGGTACCCCGATAGTTGAACCCGTTGTCAGTTGATCCCTCGGACACTGTCCAGGGGGCAACTGTCGGTGGGCTAACTGTGGGGGGAGCTCTACCTTTTGCGGGATTAATTGTCACGGAATCAATACAATATTAAGTACATAAAAAATAATAGTATTGATTACTAATTATTATTTTTTAATTGATAAACTAACGTTTTTTGTAAAACAAGATTTTTATGCACAGCACAAAGGGTAACAATTATTATAAGCAAATTATCAGCCTGAAACACTAAAAAATATAGTTGGTTGTTTTCAGGTGGAAAAATGTAATAAGCAGTAATTGTTGAATGAAACACTAGTATATATTGAACCATTTGGTGGGTATTAGATAAGCCGACATAGCTCAGTGGTAGAGCACCTGACCGGCAATCAGAAGGACACGGGTTCAAATCCCGTTGGCGGCATGTATCTTTTCTTGGAAGATTTTTTCAATGTAGATGAGTGTTTCAGGCTGATAATTATTGCTAATAATAATTGTAGTGATTACTAAGTTATTGTTTTATTTTAAATTAGAATTTTGTGTTTACCGATCTATACCATTTTGCAACCCACAACCCTTAGGTCTGCAGCCAAGATCTTAGCGTTCTGCCACAAAGGTCATCAAATAATATATTATAATTTAATACTATTTGATACGACGTTGTTTGCAATGCCATAGGCCAATCTCCTTCATTTAATATAATCGCTTTTCTCTGACGAAAAATTAATTTAAATATCTCTTCGTCATATCAAGATTAATGGTTGTTTTGATTTACTACCTTAAGCGAGGCTTAATCATGAAAGTTAATAAAACATTCGGTATCATTTAGTACTAGGCACCCGAAATGACAAGAGGAATTATTTTGAATCACTGTAAAGGCTGTAAAATGCAAACTATTTGTTATTACTACCGCCTTACGAAACCTTCACAGGGAAAATTATGTAATTTGAACACTTTAGTAAGATGTATCGTGTTTTATTTTTGAGGTATTATACCCGTTGTTAACTTTAAAGCCCTTGTAATTGGGACTACTATACCGTACTGTCTACCACGCTTCATAGGAGAGCTTGTGTTGGTTGATGGTTCGTCGTAATCTCCATAACTAGGGAAACTAGTCTGGGCCCAGTTTTAGTGAATCTCATTGTTACTGAGAAACGTTTTTAGATTTTCAAGGCCAAAAGCATTTTAATTTGTTTTTAGGGTGTTATGCCGTGTTGCGCTACCTCCTTCTTTAGCCGACGTTTCGGACAGCGTTGCAGTGTCCATCATCAGGGCGGATCCGGCAGATCCGACAGATGTGTTATTGGCAGATCATTGTTACTAGCTGAGACTGTTAATCTAGGAGGGAATTCGGCTTATTATTCAAAATTTCATTACAATAAAACACTTAGTAAGTAAACACACAAGTTTAATCTAGAATGGTTTTTAAAAGTTAAATTAGAATAGTAATATTGAATTAAATTAAGACAATATTGGCGAAACTCAATCGAAAACTGGAAACAGAAAAATCAGAAAAAGATATTGGCACCTGTGGGACTCGAAGCCAAGACCTCTCGCTTTCCGGGCAAATGCGCTATTTGTCTTCATTTAATTAAAAATTAAAATTTGAGGTTTTACTCATAAAGTTTAAATAAAAATAAAATAATATACTAGACTTGCAGAAAAGTCAATAGATGACGCAAATGTTAAATAAATGGATAAATATTGATCCAGACACTATTTAATTCGGGTTTGAATTTTGCAATCATACATAAAGATAGCATCTAATAATATATGCGTTAAGAAAATAAATATAATACAGTTAAAAAATGACCGAACTTCGTATCGAAAGCTTGGCGCAGTGGTTAGCGCATTTGCCCGGAAAGCGAGGGGTCCTGGGTTTGAGTCTCAGAGGTGCCAATATCTTTTTCTGATTTTTCTGTTACCAGATTTTCGATTGACTTTCGATTATATTGTCTTAGTTGACAGACAATCTATGAATAATGAATCTGGATTGAACGGACAATCTATAAAGTTAAAGGGCTCAGAAACTAGTGTAAATTAGGTTGATATACGATCTTACGTGGACCGTAGTCAAAGGTATCTTGAAGAAAAAGGTCCCTTATGGAGCTCGCTTACTTATGGTATTATTATTTAAAAAAAACCATAGCAAGTTAGAGAATTATTAAAGAATGGTGACCATCGCTTTGATCTTGAAAATAAAAAAAAATTGTGTATCAACTTGAAAATAATATTTTGAAATCATTAGAAGTTGTTGAACAAACTCGAGTAGTATATATTTATTAAATAATGAATCATTGATTGTTCTATCAGTCTAATGAAATAACACGCAGTTTAAAGGCATTTATCAAATTATATAATATTATTATTTGCTTGTCCCGGGAAATCATTTCGAAGAATATCACAAATTAATTAATCGAAAAATGATTGACGACGAAATTGAATGAGGTTTTGTTGTTGTGGTTGGTTTAGATTTTGAATAATATTAGCAGTGGTAATAATAAAAACATTTTATTAAATTTTCTCTCAAAATGAGAGGTTAGGTTTGATTATTTGGTTATCGTTGTAGTGGTAGTGTAATGTTGACTGGATTCAGAGCAAAATTTAAAAAAATGTCTTTCTTCGAACGGGAGTTGTTCGGTATTCGACTTTTTTTTGACGTTGTGATGAAATGCGTTCTATAATAGGATATTTGACCGTAACCACCGCAGTAAGTTGTGATGTACGATCAGAATACATCAGATCTATCTGATATATGTAATCATGCAGTACTGAATGAAGGGCAATTATTCAATACTCACCGGTTTACACGTGGTTTGAAGTTTTGATATGCATGGTTTTGAGGAACAAAATTTGATATAATTTAGAAGAAATTATATTATTGAAAAGCAGTTGAATTGAAAACCATGTATGCCAAAATTGGGTTTTTAATAAGTATGCATAGTTGACGAAAGCGCAATAAACGAAGTTACGGAAGAAACCCAAAGTCATATGAATGTCATCGAGGATCATCATGAAAAAATCTGCGAATGAACAGATATAATACTTGGGTAGACGTGATAATACGAACAAAAACAAATAGCAAGATAATATTTTTATTTTCAACATAGTCACTGTTAAGTCGACTACATTTCTCCCAATCACCGAATTTTTTCGAATCCAGGATTCGACAGACGCCTTCACCTCATAGTCAGGTGTAATGGTTTTCCTTGTCTCTTTTGAGTAGAAGACTAAAATAAAAATTTCAAAGGTGCAAGATCGGGGGAGTAAGGAGGGTGTGGAATCGGTTCAAACTTCAGGCTTCGCAGAGCCTTCGCAGCAACGATGTTTGTTCACGTCTGTGAGACGGCGTGGTATCCATCTTGCACAATCTGGCAAGATGGTATCCATCTTGCCAGATTTTACTTGATTCCCAGTTGTTCAATAATGAAGCCGACAAGCTACTTGCATTAGCTTAGCGGGTAAGAAATTCCAATTGTATGCAATTTTTTATGCAATAATAAAAAAAATACAAAAAAAAGCCGATATGTTTCGGGATATTCCAATACGGTTTGTGATATGCTTATTCGCCGGTCATTTTGAATCAAATCGTCGATGAGTTCTGCCAAATGCTCGATTTGAGTCCTGTGAAGAGTCAAACTAACACATTGTTATGAATATGTATGTGTAGATTTTTGTGACGTTCTATCCTAAACTCTTGCAATGATAAAGCGAGATGATTAGATTTTTTAAATCATGTATGTGTACATTTTAAGAGAGAATCATTTTGGAAATTTAGAGTAACTTTAAAAAAATTGTGATCGTTCGCAAAAAAAAAATACTTTAACGTTTCAGCTGTTTTAATCTCTAAAAATTTATTTGGCACCATTTACTTTCTCCCTGTACCACAGCAACCCCTTGACGTACATCCGGCGGGCCCTTTTGGAGTATGTACCCTAAAAGCCGCAGCCTTAATTCAGCACAAAGAGCCTTAATTCCACACACAGATCCTTAATTCTGCATCATTATACACACTTTGCGCTACACTGGATACTGTCCGAAAGCAAATAAACCCCTGATTATTTGATGTTTGCTCTGGAATACGTGTTCTTTTCTCAAAAATATGCTCGCACACACATTAAAATGTTGATTTTTTGGATCATTTACAAACATTAGTTTGGAAAAAGCCTAAAATGTTTTCTAACGGTGGGTTAAAAACGATAATTTTTTAGAAGAACTCTCTTTTTTATAAATTTTGAAGATTATTCCCATCAATGTAATATATCATTGACGACGAAGAAGATAACACTAATAATCAAAACGAAAATATGAAAGAGAACAAGACACAGAAAAATTGAAAAAGATAATGGTCGCAACTAAATTAGTCGAAGTTAATATCGTTAATTCAAAAACTGAAAATATGAAATTGACAATTATGACGGTTTAATGGAAGGCGGCAATGGCTGAATTGGTAAAAGCATACGTAGGTTCTGGGTTCGAGTCCTAGTTGCGACCATTATCTTTTTTTTCTGTGTCTTGTTCTCTTTCAAATTTTCGTTTAGATTATTAGTGTTATCCTCTTCTTCAATGATAATCTTTTAATATGTTTGATTATTTCATGGACTAAGAGTGAGTGAAATGCAATAAGAAAATATATATAATATTTACTATAATTGTTAGCATCGGCACAATAATGAAATCGTTTATACAATTTCTGATGAACAATTAAATATTGTTTAATTAATAACAAATCACTTTGTTTAAACCACTTTTTTAATTAACAATATCGACATGTTTCAATAACAATGTTATCTTCTTCAGGATATGTTAATAAAAGATATGTTAATCATATTAACATATCCTGAAGAAGACAACATTGTTATTGAAACATGTCGATATTGTTAATTAAAAAAGTGGTTGAAACAAAGTGATTTGTTATTAATTAAATAATCAATAATGCCACAAAGTTATTTTGCAAAGTTTGAAGAAGTAATTAAATATTGTTTTAGCTCCTCTAATCAAACACCACATGTCTCAAGTCAGCACTAGCGGATCATTTCACACGTGCCTGTAATTAATATACGGCATAAGAAAGATAGTCATATCTCATCACTTTACAATAATATTATCACAGTCAGCCGCTCAAACAATCGGAACTCAAACACGTCTTGATGAATTATTCTAACCTGTAAACTGTTCACATCTCTATTATTACTTCATTTAATTAAACATAACATATAATGTTATAGACTCTTCGAAAATATTTGTACATTAATTGGATGGTTTATGGCGATATTTGATGACAAAAGGGATATATTAGTGTACTTTTGCCCGAAGATTCTTTTAATGCGTTCTAAATGGGATTTTTTTTGATAAATGCATTACGTGATATTACCGAATCAGCTCGATTTAACGACTCTATTAACTGTTTTTTATTATTTTTACAATATTTTTTTTATTATTTGTATTCTTCTTTCTTTTTTACCTAAAATTTACTGTGTGAATACATATAATTATACGGGACGCGTGGGATTGCACTATTCTCACCGCATTCTGCAATGAAACATTTTTATTATTATTATAGTAGGTAAAAGCGATTTTACTGAGATTCGGAAAATTATGGTTTGATTTGCATCTAAAACGTGGGGTATGTTTCTGGTAGTAACTATGTAGGTACCTAATATTGAACACAAACATTTTAAAACTTGGTCCCGTAGGTTTATTTAAATACGCAACTCGCAAAGTGAGTTCATACGGCATCAAAGACTTGCTTGAAGTGGCGTTATTCACCTTCCTCTTCCCTATTTTATTTTAGCTTCAGAACATATTCATTGTTTAAAAGCAATATGTTTGAAAACTGATTACCATTGCCCTCTGTAGAGTAAAAACTCCAAGGCATTAGGTTCGGATAAAACCTACTGTCATTTATGATTTATTTACTACTAGCTGGGTTACCCGGCTTCGCTCAGGACAACATTCGAGAGTGTTCTGGAATGTTGCACAATGATGTTCCCGATTCCCTATTCCTGATCATTCCACGACAACTCCGCCACTCCTTCCAGAACTTTCTACAGCTCTATGGAACCTTCTAGAACTTTCCGGAAGACTGTTCTAGAAATTTCAAGAGGGCGAAGCTTTCAGCCCTTGTATCTTCAAAATCACGCCCTTTAGGTAAAAACGGATACCCTTATTCCCTAGGGGGGATAGCGATCTACCACACCGGGTATGATGATATATTGATCGAACCGGGACTCGTTTCTGAGTTTTTGCGAGCTGCACGTTTTTTTGGACTTTCTTTTATAATATATGCCATATTCAAATAAATAAAATGTTACTCCTTACATGTCCTTTCCCGTGCGTTTCCCTCCAGCGTTCCACTTCCACCTTCCCCGCCACCGCTCTCCCGCTCCCCTGTCCAGCCAACCCCCTGGCACTTCATTTCTTGACTCCTCTCCCACCCGGCCCGTAGCCGAAACTTTTTTCTAATACTAACAATTTTAAACTCGTGATATCTTTCTAATTAAATATCCGAATTGAAAAATTCAAAAAGTTAAATAAAGGTATTGAAGCTGTCTTGAATATGAAGTAATTTATTTTGATAAGGATTAAAACCAAGATACAAATAAAGAGCCTTTTCAAGCGGCGACATTTTAATTAAATTTTTAAAATAAAATAATACTTATAGTGGCATAACCATAATAGTTAGACAGATGCTGAAGTGACTTTTTTTGTAAATAATGATATTTTCTATAAAGTCGTAGTACATTATTTTATTCTATCATCAATAGTTTTCGCAGCGCACGCGATTTAAAGAATATTTTAGGTAATTTTTTTACACCCTGGGTTACATTATTGAAGTTTTAGTAAGGATGCCTATTTTTTAAATATAATATAGCCTATGTCACCCAGGGATAGTGTAGATTCCCAACAGCGAAAGAATTTTTCAAATCGGTTCAGTAGTTTCGGAGCCTATTCGATGCAAACAAACAAACAAACAAACAAATCTTACCTCTTTATATAGTGTAGTAGATAGTAGATATGGATCTCTCTCTCGGTCGGTAATGAAGAGTGTTATTGTGAGCTTTATGTAAATATGTTGACATTTGAATAAATGTGGTGTTAGTTTTTTTAAATCCGTTAATAATAAATACAAAAGGATTCCTTGAATCCTCCTTCTTTCTAATCCGCAAACGACTTGAAACTCGGCCGGTATTCAGTTAGGTAGACTAAAAAGTGCAAAATCATCACGTGTTATTGTAAAATAAACTTGGAATACTTGTCTAAACAATGTTTATTTTTTGCTGAATGTGACCTGAAAACCCAACACCTAACAAATTCGCTGATTCAATAGTCCCATTGTCTCCAAAAAGTTGGGAGCAGTTGGGACAATTATTGTGCTATTAAAAACAGAGATGATCGAATGCCCCACACCCTGTTCTGGCACTCTTTTCTTGTTACATTCATCCTTATGTATCATTCATGCTAACATATATTCATGCATTTAATAATATATCGACACTTTACCGCGTTTTCTTCGAATGCTCCTGACTTAATTCTCCATCCACTTGAGCGCTATTTATTCGCCTGTCCCAGAAACTCTTCTTCCCTTTTTGAAACTTTTTCAATAATAGCATTCGTACTTCGGTCGTGCAAGGTTTTACTATTCGAACGACCTCAGTTTTACTATATTCGGTCTACTTTTGTCTTTCTTGGGTCAGTTCCGTATATTTAGAATGTGTCTATACTACGAATATAATTCTGATAAATGAACAAACATAATTTTCAAATAAAATTTTAATAAATTAACAAACACATATAATTCGCTAGCCACTCTTAGATATCTTCTAAATTAATTTAAAATTCTTAATTGGGCTATGAAGTAAATCCATGAGTCATCTTCGGTTTATTGTAGGGCATAATTACGACCATTTCAAATTTTAAATACATGAATCATCAAGGGTTTATTTTATGGCATAATTATTGACCAGAATAACGACCTTCAGTCAAATTTAAACAATGCAGTAATTGGGAACTTAACTATTAATATTTTCAGTAATTTTACTTGGAAATTAATGAGAGCGCATGTAATAAAAATAAAAGCATTTAATTTTTTCATCATAAGCACCTGTCTAGAAATAATATAAATACACCGTCTGTAAGTGGTACAATCACAGTTTGATAATGCCTTCAGAGGGCGAAACAGCTATCACCCGAAATAAATTACAAAGCAGAGCTTGTTTATAATGAACTGTTGTTATAGATTAAATAATAAAATTATTGAATATATAAAAGAAGTAAAAATTAAAATGGAGTTCTACAAAATAAACTTGATAACAATAAATAAGATATTTTCCTTCATAAAATATTATTCTGCCAAATCGCTCTTTTCAATTTTTAAGGGTACATGTAAATGAATTGTTTTATGTGTTGAGCTTTTTATAATGCATCCTGTTAACTTTACCCTAGGCAAAATGCAGTATCATCTGCATACAAAAACAAACAACAAAAAAAACACTTTTTAAATCTAATTTCGCAATATTGCCGAAATAAATTTTTGGATAATATTGAACCTAGTATGTATCCCTGCAGAACTCCATAGTTTATTGAGGAAGGTGGTTGCTATTTTGCTGATTGTTTGTTAATACTAACGAATTGTGTTGCTAAGATATGATTTGAATAGTTGAAGAGCAGGATGGCTTACTGTATCAAAGTCTTTTTGAAGGTCAACTCTATAAATACTGATTAAGTCATTTTTTGCCGCAAGTGTGTTCGATTTTTTTTTTCTAAGGCCATTTTGTTGTTTTTTTATACATATAAGAATAAATTTTATATTAGTAAGATTTTAAAATAAGGCATCTTCCTCCAGAATATTGCAACCAAAGCAGCTCAGCCGAACTGCACTCGTACCAGTTACGTAAGTTTCAAAGCCATTCCCATGATGTGAAGCGTATTCCTCCAGCACGTCTTCCATCAATCTTCCCCGGGATTTCAGTCGGTTAACCTTATGTAGGTACTTAGACCTGAGTGACTTTGTACGAGGAATGAAATTATATATAATGCTGCCTACTCCTCGTGGTGTGACCCAGACATTGGAATTTGGTTGGATAAGTTGGAATTACAAACCTTTTCACCAGGTAAAAACTTGTACTGAAAAGGGAGTGAGTCCTACCCGCTGTAGAATTGAGTTCGTCCTAAAAATCAATTTACTGAGACTAAAAAAATCTTGACAAGAAACAGATTTTTCATACATTTTTTTTTATTAGTTTCTAATAAATTTAATAATCATTTTGATAATTCCCGTCAGGGAAATTATTTGTCCTACGTTTTGTATTTGTACGTCATCTTTGGGGATGTTGTGTGGAGAGTCTCTTTTAAAAGAGTAAGAAAAGGGAAAAGTATGAGAAGTGGGTAGGAATCTGAGGGTCAGTTTGTCTAAGAGAGACGGACGTATGAATCCATCCCTCCCACTGCGGTGCAACTCAATGTTCCAAGAGATTTTTGCTGGACAATGGGGTATTTCCACTTTTTTTTTATTTCTTAAATAAATTAGGCAAAATATTGTATTTTCTACAGTGAAAGTTGCCCATTTTTTAATTACCGCTAAAAAGATATTTTGGGGCGGGGCTATCGTGTGACGTCATGAGCGTAGACGCTAACTGACAGTGTTTATTTATTCTGGCCAAGCTGAGCGACTCTTGTGACGTCACAACCTCATTTGCCAACTACGGGCCGTTTTGATTTTGTCAGTTTTAGATCGTTTTTACGAAAACATTTTTAGTAGGATGATTAAAAACGGAAAAATGATCTTTAAATATTCCGTACATTTTCAACAGAATCCCTCGTTTGTGGAAATACCCCATTCAAAACATCTCCTTCAACCATTCTCTCCCGATTCAGTCTCCCACGCAGTTGATGGGCGGATGAATCCGCTGCCGAAGTCCTGAACTTCACCCCTATGAACCCAGCCACCCCTGCTAAGTCAGAAAACGTATCGAACCACTTGGAGCAGGCGAGTTGGTTATCCATTAAACGGTTCCCTTACTTAGGGCGGCAGTACCCTTACTTACTTCCCAAATTTTAATACCATAAAAGAGTCTCAACTGTCGGGATCAAGTGGAACTATGGCGTACCCAATTAGGGTAAGTTGTGATGTTGATTGAAGTGGAAATGGTAAGGAGATGTGAAAGAGGAAGGTTATGAAGTATATTGTTATTCATATCTGGTTATTAAACAACATGGCTGTTGCCATCTCAAATTTCTGCGAATTTGATATGCCTTTCAAATCCTGGGCGTATAATTATTTACCATTTAACTGCCCCTTGAGATTTGTGATCCATTTTCAACCCCTTGTCCGCTTTTATTAGGGAATTCTAAGGGCAGTCAGCCGAAAGCCAACGGGAAGATTGTACAAGAAATGGCTCACTGGAAATGTTATTTCGAGAAGGGTTCGCTCGGTGTGTAATGGGAGGCGTTTGACAGTCAATTTCTTAATCAATTTTCGAATGAATTATTGATAAGAATTCATTTTTCAACAGGCGAGATTGATTACATAATCATATTCATTCAAAAATGCATTCCGGTTTGGAACTTAGGACAAAAGTTTTCAAGAGCATCATGTACTGTTCTGTAATTTTAATAAACACACTAAAAGATTCTGCAACACACCATGGATGGAATTATTCATGGGAATAATAGTTTTTGATGTTTATCTGGTTTTATTAAATACTTCATGTATTACAATATTGACTTCGTTAGTCGACCTAACTAGGAACTGGTTAAATTGAATCTCATGAGAGGGTTCCAGTACACACTCCCCCTGAGCTGCTCGACCCTCTGTTGCTCACCACAGGTACTAAGCTACCTGCCATCTAGCGGAATCTAAGAACAACTCTTAGCACTGCCATCTATGTCTAAAAGCCGGAAACTTTTAGATGCAATACAATAAACATCACGTTTTTTGATAACGCTATGATAAAGGCGTGTTTCGTTTTATTTATTTATTAATTTCTATTCTAGTACACATTGTTTACATCATAAATGCCAGTAGTTATTCAAAAACTGTTAATAATCAGTAACTGTATATACGAGTAAGTGGAATAACAGTTAGTGATGCAACAGAACTCTGCTTCCGCTTCCGCTTCTGCAGAAGTTCCGCAAGTTTTTCACTTCCGTTTCCGTTTCTGGTTCCGCAAACTTTATAACAGAACTCTTAACGAAGAATACAGCGATGAGCGCGGGGGTGGGGGTCGCATGGACGACTGGACAGGGGGCGGTATACAAACGTGTCGGAACGAGTTCGTTTGTTAATATATTATTAAAATAAAATTGTGCTTTTTCTTCATAGTACTAACACTTTCGCTTCCGCTAAGATTTAATTTTGACATCTGTTTCCGTTTCTGCTTCCGTTAAGACACTTCCGTTGCATCACTAACAGCAGTAGTCTTTTGTGAACACCTTGCGAGGAGAACTTACTTTAGGTGTTGTTCTCATGTTTTAGATAAAGTGTTCTTATGCCGTCATAAGTAAAAACACAACACCATTCTTAAGATTCTCAAGGAGGATACTGTGTGTTCACTCACGGCAGCAGCAATAGCAGCATTATATGTCAGATTAGTAGTTAAGTAACTACTCGTAATTTGATTTTAAGTACTGGCCATTTTATTTTATTTGCCACACTGTAATGCATGCGCGTTTGACCGCGCTTCTGAATGACAGAGCGGTTTTGAAACCTACTTCTTGATACTTCTCAAACGCCACCTTCAAAGCTAAAATGCATAAGTAAATTGTCTGCCATAGTGAAACTAAAATACTTACTTTTAATAATATACTAGGTACTCGTTCTGTGAACTTGATTACTCTGACTTGACAGTTGTCGTGACAGTCGCAACACTAAAATGCACTCCGGCGGATTAAGGATTGATCTGATATGGAAAAAGCAAGCAAATTTACAGAGAAATAAAATACAAAGTGATTTAGTCAAAACAGAACTTTGTTACACTCTGTTAAAAAAAATCTCGCACTTTCTGATCGATTTCAGTAAAATGATGATTTCTATCATTGAGGTGAATAAAAAATATGTGTTCAACACAGATACCGAATTCCAGGAATTGTAAGAACAAAACGGAAGGTACTACTTGATTAAAATCGTATTTTTTTCTAGATAAGAAATCCAGAAAAAGCCCAATAAAAGCCATAACCGGCTTTTCTTTCCAATCTCTCACTTTACAAACATATATTATCTCCTTATACCCGAATGGTTAGGTTAGGTAATCATGAAACACTTGTCTTGCCATTTATTTAATGTCTAAGGTTAAATACATTAAGGACAATAAATGTTGGCTGAAGGAACTAACGGAAAATGAACTTACTAGTACACTTAAAGCATCGTCGTAGAAGTTTCTGGAAAACCTTATCCAAACCATGAAGTTAAACCATAGAAGTCGCTGAAAACTTATCCAAAGCATAGTCCCCCTCAGCACAGGATCTCCTAGTGAGGAGGACTACGAATAAAACTTCTATTTTATATATTTACCTAACATGTTTCATATAAAAAATGAAAAAATAATAAATATATAGTTACTAAAATATAATTTTATAAAAATCTCTTACTCGTAAGTACATAAGATGTTACAAACAACTAAATACCATCAGTGTAATATATCATTGAAGAAGAAGATAACACTAATAATCTATACTAAAATATGAAAAAGAATAAGACATAGAAAAATAGGAAAAAAAATGGTTGCAATAATGATGGGAATAACATTCAAAAGTTATAAAAAAAGAGTTGTTCTTGTAAAAAAATTTGAATATTCATTTAAACTTTTATAAAAAGGTCAATATACTCGTATGTTCCATATAAATAAAATCGGATATTATTATCCGAGGCGCTATCTAGGTTACACACCATTTCTTTGAACGATTGTTTCCAATGAAAAAGGTAGTCTGGAAAAAAGTGTTTTAGTAGTAATGGAAAGATTTGTTGAAAATAATATTGTCAATTCTAAATTTTGAAAATATGAAATTGACAATTATGACGGTTTCTTAGAAGGTGGCAATGGTTTAACTGGTAAAATGCACGTCCTGGTTAGGATTCTGGGTTTGTGTCCCAGTTGCAACCATTATCTTTTTCTATTTTTCTGTGTCTTGTTTTCTTTCATGTTTTCATTTAGATTTAATTAGTGCTATCTTCTTCTTCAATAACTAAATACCCCTTAAATCGATTTACTTAGGCTTTCCGACTTCTAAACAACTTCAACTTCAAATATTTCATTGCTTTTGCTAAGCAAATACATAATCTCAATAACTTTTTAGTTTTCCATCAACGTTACAAGTTTAGTTCAGATTGAGGAAGGGCGCGGTTTGGTTCTGAGTAGAACAGGCCCCGGAATTGCACGGTGAAACGATCGATATCCCTAAAACTTTAATCCCGACCAACGCAGGGAGGCTTTAGGGGAAAATTATATACAGGAGACACGGAACTGGGTCAATGTCAGCATAGGGGTGAAAGCGCGACGCTGTGTAAGACATCAATATCACTTTTTAGATGTTTTTCTTTGAGGAAGGGCGTTCCACGTGACTCCAAACATCGTCAACGTGATAAAAACACGTGTAGAAACTCTATAGGAAAATACCATATACTTTCTTTAAAAGAACCTAACATGTTATGTCACAACCCTATACTGTTTTACTTTAACACTAACCCCACATAGGAGGTACTCCTATGTCATCTTTGGGCATTCTCTGTAGAGGGTATTTTTAAGGAAAGAAAATAGAGAAAGTTCTTGAAAGGAAAAAGGTATGAGGGGTAATCAAGGGGTGAGTATGGTCTAGGTGTGACTGACGTATGAATCCATTCCTCCTGCTACAATGCAAGGCGATGGGTTGGTAGTGACCAGCTGGAGAGGCCAAAGGGTCTTCTTAAACCGGTCTCTCCGGATTTGGCCCGCCACACAGCTAATGGGCAGGCGCATCTTCCGCCAAGACCTGAACAACTCATGATAATTCACAAAACGAGAACCAATTGGGGTGATCTATGACCGGAGTGGTAGTTATCTAATAAATAGTTTTGTTTTGAAGAGTTAAAAATAAATAATAAAATAATTTAGTTAATGAAATAATAGCTCCCGCCAAATCGCCCTTATAAACAATGTTTCTAATTAATGTCGACTTCTCTTACCTTTCTTTCCCTCCCCCAAAAACATTCCTCCCACAACCCACCTCAATTAAATCTAATCGTTTTGTATTTGCATAGAATCATAAAGTTTTAACTTTGCTAGTGAATGAAACGGATGTGTCGAAACCGGTAGCAGAAAATTTAAAATGTAAAGTTACAAATGTACATTGAAAATTAAAATTCTTCAAAACAAAATGTCTAGAAATTGTTACATACATAGTTAATGCCGAAGAAATACAAAAAAAAAACTGTTCCCATACGGCGGTACCCAAACCCACCTCCCGAATTGGAAAATTTTGCAAGTTAGCCGGAAACGGGTGGAAGAAAAATATTCAGAAGGACGTCCTTTTTAAATATTTTTTTTATTGTATATTTTTTTTTTTATTAAAGTTTTTATTGTTCCACACAGAACTAACAGTTGTAAATAAAAACATTTGAACGTGGCTGAATGGTTAGTTCGGTTGCTCCAAATCACTTGGTTCAAAACGTGGCCCGTAAAAAGTTTTTCGCAAAACCAATTTAAAGTTTTACAAGAAATTTGCGCTCAGAGAAAAAGCTTCGGGCGAGGTACGACTATAAGGAATAAAAAAGTTGCTAATAATGGGTTTTTATTATGTTAAGTGACTAGATCTGAAGTGCCATGTACTTCCCTACAATCCTCTTCTCTTTCACTTCTCTTCCCTACCCTTGACTCTATGCAGAATCGGACGGTTCGTTATAGATTGAAATCTTTGGTGCACTGGCGTCAAATGAGAATACTTTCATTTTTCTAACGGTATTTCAATGGAAGATACTCCGAAGAACTAGCATCATTGATCTTCGGCACCGGTGCGTACTCGGGAAACACACACAAGCGCCCAACTTTTTTTTTATATATTTTTTTTAATTAACTCCACACATAAGGCCCTGAGGAAAATAATTTCCCTATGTCATCTTTGAAGATGCTGTGTGGAGGGTTTTTTTGAGAAAAGGAAGGAGTGAACATGGGTCTTGAAGACAAACCGTGTACAAACTTTTGTACGCGTTTGACATTTGCCAAATAATAACGGATCGTTTCTACCACTTGAGTTCTTGAGATCAACTGCTCAGCTGTGGAACGATTTGCCGGCCTCTGTGTTTCCTCCTTCCTAAAACATGGGACACTTCAAGATCCATGACTCCTTCATTTCCTCAAAAAGACCCTCCACATAGCATCCCCGAAGATGGCACAGTCCCTGGGGGAAAATATTTTTGTCAGGATCTCTTGTATCGAGTTAATGTAAAAAAAAATCAGTGTGCAAAAATCAGACCAATTATATTATCTCATTCTCTCGCAGGCTAAATTCGATAGAAGTGTATTCATCTCTTTTTAGTGTCGCTATTTTTCGTTTCATTGAATTTCAAATCACAACTGTGCTAAAGAAGTTTTCACTTTAAAAATAATAATAAATAAATGGGGTTGCCATAGTTACACCAACTCCCTTCTTATTCGATTATTTTATGGGGTAACGTAAGACGAAAAACGCCTTGACAATTTTTATTTCCTTCTGTTTGAGGGGCTTTTTACAATTTTTAGATTCTGAGAGGTTTCTATTCAAAGCATTGACATTTAGAAGTGGCATTCCACATCGAGCATTTGAAGGCAAATTTCCCTAGTAATAAATATGCCAAGAACTCACCTTCTTTGGGGGGAGATAACTGACAGGTGACTTCACCGCACACGTGTAAGAACCTTTAACCCAATACGCAGAGTTACGTCACGAATGAACTAAAATAAGGAGAATGTCAATACTGTAGGTACTAGGAACATTGGGCGGTGGAGGGCGGTTACTGATGTCGATAGATATTGTGCGGTTGAAATGAAACAGGCAGATATTGTTTTGGTTTGCCGAGGTATATGAAACAAATAATACGGATATTGAGGTGCTAAGATTTTGATTTACTTTAATAATTAAATCGTATAAAATGTATCCACTAATTGTTGTTTAAATAATATATTTTTTGTATTTTCAAGATTTTTTCAAGAACTATTCAGGACCATATCTTTTGCATTTTGTCAATCCACTATCACATATGGTATACTGGCTTGGGGAATTAATAACGAATATAGCAATAGACCCAATAGAGAAAATTCAAAAGACAACAATTAAACTCATCCTCCAAGTACCTCTCTTGTCTATCTACGCAAACTCGAAAGAAATTTATGAAATATTTGATCTCATGATAATAAGAGAACTATATACCAAACCATACTTACTACACACACTTTTTCGAACAAAATTCCAACATATTGTGTTTTTACTTATGTCGACAGAATAGAACTTAGTCCTAAACATGAGAACACCTCGTTAAATGTTCTCCTAGTGAGGTGTTAACAAAACACTACTACTAACCTATTTACGACCCTCTACACAGCATCTCAGATGACATAGGCACTGAGGGAAATTATTTTCCTCAGGACCTCCTGTGTGAAGCCATTGTCAAAAAAAACATAGGGTTACTGATTGTTATCATTTTTTATTACTGAAACTTATTATCTGTATAAACTACCGTAATAATCTGTAAAATGTATGTTCGAGACTAGAAATACAATAAATCAATAAAATAGTCTGCTCCGATTGGGATATCCCCAGTGATGCAGGCAGAATAAAAAATATATCTGAATGAATAAAACATATAATGTAAAACTTTACTTATATATATATTGATAAATCGTAATTGAGGTGGCTTCGGCATGTACTAAGAATGTCTGATGACCGAATTCCGAGGAAGATACTGAGTGCGATTCCAGAGGGTAGACATCCAGTGGGCCGCCCCAGACACAGTTGAGCGAGGCAACTCCAGAAACGGTGTGAGGAGAGGATGGGTCTACCATGGACAGAGGCCGAACAATCAGCACAAGATAGGGACTTATGGACAGTGGCGGATTTGCAGTCTTGGCCACCCTAGGCCCCAGGCCATGTAGTAAATACCAGCCGACCCTTTCTCAGTAGGTACCCGTCGTATAGACTAGTGGTCCGTTTTAATCTACACCCAGAATATAAGAAACTGCAGCTATTCATGTCCTCAAAAGGAACATTTAAAAGTCCACAAGCCGTCTCACAGTTGAGAAAAACCTTTTGTATGTTCCAATTGCAATTACTTATGTTCTAGAAAGGAGACTTTGAAAACGCACAAGCTTACTCAAGTGGAGAAAAACCATTTTCATGTTCCGGCTGCAAAAATATTTATGTTCTCAAAAGGAACATTTAAAAGTCCACAAGCCGTCTCACAGTGAAGAAATAACTTTATTATGTTGCGACTGCGACTATTCGTGTTTTCGAAAGTTACAATTTAAAATCCACATGCTGACTCACTATGGAGAAAAACTTACAGCGTGATGACGTTCACGAAACTCCCAAGCACGAGCGCGAGACCCTTGCGGCGAGCAATGACGTTCTCGTACGTAGAATATTTAGGTACTAAAGGAGTTATTTCTTGTTATCATCAGTGACTTTTTTGTCACGATTGGCCGCCCCTAATAATTGGCCGCCCTAGGCCCGGGCCTACATGGGCCTTAGGGCAAATCCGCCACTGCTTATGGAGGAGCCTTGTCGATGAAATGGGTCCCCGACCCGAATAGGACAAGGGGAAGAAGATGCTAGATGCTAGATATATATTGGTATCTTATAAATAAATAAATAATTCGTAATAATAATTATGACCCATTTACTAAAGGGTAATTTTCCAGTGAAATAAAACCACAGGGGAACTTCTCAAAGCAAGGAACTTATTTAAAGAATCAGACTATTCAAATGCCTTAAATATTCAAGTCACGGAATTCGTATTATTGTGACAAATAGTATTTCACGTAACTCTGGGAAAGTCAGATTAAAATAACAATTTATTTTAAAGGTATCGACACCTTGGCGCAGTGGTTAGCGAGTTTTTTTTTATATGAATACCGCACAAGAGTCCCAACTGCTCCCGTCTGAAGCCAGTGAGACTATCGCATCCCCAATTGGGGTATGTTGTGAGGCTGAGGGTAGTGGGGAGGGGAAGGAGATAGGGAAGGGAAGTACCTGGCTATTCAGATCTGGTCACCAAACACGGCTAGTGCCATTTCAAGCAACGTTTCAATTCTGAATGATGGTTTTACACCAGGGCGATACAGGGAGTATCTTCCACTCTGGAACGTGCCGCAAATATAATACATACATATATTAATTAAATTAATAAATTGTGAAATAACACAAATTAATCAAATAAAATTTATTTGCCACGCCGGGATTCGATTCCGCGACCTTCGGTGTGCGAGTCAAGCGCCTTACCGCTGCGCTACGCCAGCCGTCCGTTTGCCCGGAAAGCGAGAGGTCCTGGGTTCGTGTCCCAGAGGTGCCAATATCTTTTTCTGATTTTTTTGTTTCGCTTATATTGCCTTCATTTAATTAAATAAATTATTATTTTTATTTCTCTATTTATGTATCTGCTTCTATTTTGTATTTTGTACCTATAATATTTTTTTAACTCTATTACATCATTGTTTAGGGATATTAAATTTGTATTTTATGACAAATGAGCTTACATACAGTGTTTACACGTATATATTTACTTCGTCACTTCGTTACGACCTTGTATAAATAATTGCACTGCGAGAGCTATTTCTAACAAAGAATGCGGACAATAATGTTAGCAAATCATATCATCGATAAGATTCAAATATTTTAACAATGATATTATCTAAGCTTTTATAGTCTAAACCCGTGCCATTAATGTCTTAAACATCTTATTTTACCGTGCTGTGATCTTGAAATAAAATACTACGGTATCTTACAAATGAGCAATTTGTACTATTCTTGCAAAGAGCAAACTTTTAAATTAGTACCAAAGTCTTACAAAAGTCTAATTCCCTGCGTAATAGCCATATATTTAGCCAGATACGGTTACGGACAAAGAAATGGAAAATTTCAGATACCCACGCGAAATCCACTGAATCCTATCTACAAATATATGTGGTATTTTTTTATCCAACCCTAAGGGATGCTGACAGATATATAAATTTATTCAGATTATGTTAACAAAGCAAACCTCTGATTTCAGACGTCACTTTAGATTACCAAAATGGGGTTTCTGTTCTTTACATTGATTAAAGAATACAGAACAACTATAAAATAATGACTGCGCATTTGGCGAAGACTTGTTTAGGCTATATTATAATAAACTCGCAGTTAAAAACCCGATCTGCAGGTTTTTGCTGTCACAAACTATAGTAAACAGACTGGAGAGATTAACGAATATTCAAATCCAAGAGTACTTACGCCTGCCAGCCGACGTTACTCATGCCAGCTGTTAACTTATGTGGCACCATGTATTGGCATTATTAGCTACTTGCTTTAATTCGGTTCTATCCAGATAGTAGCTTAAGTCCCAAACTTCACGTTCACAGATGGTTTCAAATTTCAACAGTACAGTCGCTAAGGTATTAATAACGTCCGATTCATTTAAATAATTATTTGACAAAGCATTTGGTGGAAACTATTAGACATACTTTAAACTGTATAAATAAATGATTTAAAAAAATTGACCTGAACTTTCGGATTTGTTGATGACCCATTTGGTGTAAAATAATGCCTGCCGCACTTGATAAACTAAGAAGGTACTTTACCATCCTCTTGTTAGCACTATTCATAGGAAAATGTATGTATGTTTTCAATTTACGATTTATTTATTTACACAAGTATATCCTAGTGAGATAGGGATCCAAATAAAACCAATGGAAAATATATTTTGTTATAGTTAAATAATAATAAATAAAAAAACAGAGTTTACTATTCATCTCTCGAACCTGTGAATGAATAGTGGCCATGTATCGGAAAAGTTGGCCGAGTTTACACTTTACAGTTTTATAATTTTTGAGATCGAAGCAACATGTCAACCCAAATTTGTTTTATCGCTGAGCCTTGTAGGATATTAATAAGTGTTTGCTTTGGTAATAAAAATCTGCCGAAGATGTCTAAAAGAAAAAAAATCGAGTAACTGTTTGATTTAAAAATATGAAAAATGATGTATATGTGGTATTATTTATGTTTAAGTTTATTAATTGATTTATTCTTTAAACATGGAAAAATATTTTAACCCCTCAGGCAAAATTGTTTTTTTTGGGTAAAACTATAAGTTTCATAGAAATTGTTGGATCTCTTGGTTGGTGAAAAATATGATCTAGAATCTAGACAGTTTAAGGAGAAAACACCAAGCATTGTATTCTCTTTTAAAAGTTGACGAAAAAATAATTAAAATGTACACCTTTATGAAACCAAATTTTCTGACCACAATTTGATTTTTTTTTATTTTTTATTATTTACTAGCAGACCCGGCCACACGTTGCTGTGGCTAACGAAACACAACGCCATTACCCAAACTTTATAAAATCCACACCACCCGCATGCCAGCTGTCCGCCGTCTGAATTGAATATTTGAATTTCTCGGCATTTCTCTACTATAATAAACTTGTTTTACAAATATAAACCTTTCTCTTGAATCACTCTATCTATTGGTTAAAACCGCATGAAAATCCGTTGCGTAGTTTAAAATATCTAAGCGCACAAAAACTTTGAGTGACTTCATTTTATACTATGTAATGATTTTTACAAGAAATTAAATAGAAAAAAGACGCTAACGATTACGCTTTTAGAAAAAATATGTCTTATAAAATATGTCTGTTTTTTAATTTTTTTCGTTATTAGTAATTTGTAAAAACGCACGGTCCATTTAAAAAAATATTTAATATTTGAATTCAAAATGTTTATATTTCAAAATGTATAAGTTTATTTCGAACTATCAAATTTGGTTATGCTTCCAAATTTGATAGTTCGAAATACACACCTCTCAAAAAAGTTTACAGTTTTCCGATTCGTTTAGAAATTTTCCATTTATTTGGAATATTTTTCCCTTTACAAAATATGCTCTAGGGTTGAAAATAGGCTTGAAAATATTCTGCAAACTTTATTTAACGAAATGTCTTTTTGAATTAAGCAGAAAAATTTAGCTTTTTCGTTTACTTTATAAAAATCAGCTCCGTTTAGCTTTTGTTTCTTTACTCTGGCCAAGATTAAAATTTAAACTGCTTGCCCAATCAGCTACTTACAGTCTGTGGAGTGGAATTATCCTCCATAAAATTAATTGATTCTCACCTCCGCCTCTGTAGGGGAGGTGAAAGTTTAGCTTTATTTTACAAAGTCTGTGTGCTTAATTTTAAGTTCAAAGTTTCTACAATCATTATGTTCGTGTGACGGGTAGTGTAATCATAATGCCGACTTCACTACGACACGTGAAGTAACACGCAATATGTAATTTTTTTTATTTTCTCGTTAAATAATTACTGGAAGTTAATTAATCTTTCAAATTGAAAGGCAGTTGTGGGTACCGCCTCCTCAGGAACCATTTATTCGGTAACCAACACCTCTGCCATAGGTCAATCAAAGTTAGCCGAAGTGCTCGGATTCATGAGGTGATTTTTTTTCAGGTTTTGGTAATGGATGCGTCCGCCCAAAAGATGAATAATTATGAAAATAATGCATCTATTTTCATAAGATATAGAAACGTGTTAGAGAGGGTTAAACAGAGAATAATGTTACTGTCAACAGTTGTCAAATTACTGCCTTTATGTGGAGTTAAATATGTCAATATTGAAGCTTTTGTTCTACAGCTGACTCGTCATTACGAAGCACGTCCTGGTAAAATTACATTAATTTGAGCTTTTTGGCAGTAAGGAACTGTTATTCACTTTTTAACCAAAATATCTTCATGGAGGTAATTTAACATTCAGATATTTTATGAAAACTAATTTTTATAACCCAAAATAAAAATATTTGAGTAATTAACATTTACACAGTATCTGATGTGTTTTTTTTACATCTCAGCAATAACTGATTATTTAACCCAAGCGTCATAGATTTGACAATTTTTTCAATGAGAAGAGTCTTTTGAGATACGTGTACTGTGAAAACACGAGCAGAGTTGGGTAATCAAATCAAAGTTTGTTTATAATAGTGTTATATTGAGACCCTGCGTTTAGGGTAAAAAAAACATTAGGGCGCGGTAGCTACATTATCAACGCCACAGGTTACATAACGTTCCAATAAGTGCTTAAATTTACGTGTTTTTTTCTTTCGATAAATATTTGAATACATAATGCTTTTCGAGTCATATTATAATTTTCTTTTTTGGAACGTATCTAATAAAAAAATGTATTTATTATGTTGGCAACATTGAACGTTGATAGATCTGCGCATGCGCGGATACGCCAAGTTTTTTTTACGCGCGGTGAAATTAGGATTTTGACACATGATATTTTAGGCGCGATACAAAATTAAAGATAGATCATCAATGACGAGGAAGGGGTATAAGGAAGGGAGGAGGAGTAAGATTGGGAGAAATTTATTCGAATTAGGGATTACCATGTCATTAGTAGAGAAATATCGGTTCGGGAAAATGTTTAAAAGAGGGTGTTTAAAAAAATCCTTCGAAAAATATACTAATATTAAAACCCTCTTCTATTATTTAATCTAAATTTAACTTTTAACTTAGTGTACATTTACTTCCGTGCGATGGTGTGAACATCGTTCACGAAACATGTATATATATAAATAAAGTTAAGTTAACTTAGTTATTTGTCTTTTTAATAAAATATATTATTTATACATCCGTAAATGATATACACATAATATTATTATATATCCTTATATGTATATGAAGTATATTGGTTTCAAAGGAAATAACTCATATATAACCCCAAAATAAATGAAAATTTCTTCATCAAACACAGCAAATTTATTTTTTGGCACCATTTTCATTTAAATTAAGAGAATTTTTTTTTAACCACTACTTTTATTGTTTATGAAACCTCCATAAAAAATAAAATTATTGCTACATTTTTTTCTCAAGGAATTTCCAACAAGATCTAATTAGGAGTTTCGGAAGGTTGTAAGGCTGTTTTCCAAGTCAAGCAACTGGAAACAGACCTTCAGACAGAACAGATAGCGGTTGACCTGGGGAGGCTCGACGGCCAACACCGGGATCAAAAGGTTACGGATCGTCGGGAGTGAAATGACGTCATTAAGGAGGCTAAAGCTCGGCAAAGCCTTATGACCACAGGAATTGAAGCACGTAACGATACAAAGTGCAAAGGTCTCAATTCAAAGAGTTTGCTTTAGAGGGAAAATATTATTGTAATGAATGTATTCAATATTAATTTGACCTCCTTTCATTCATTCCATTTTTCACAGCATTCAAAGAATAAAAAAATGGAAGTGTGCAAAAATAATTATATTAATTATTATGTGAAATTTTGTAAAGTTAATATCATAGAAAAGGTTGAAAATTGCATTTTTATAAACGAGTAATAAAGTCAGATATTTCGAAAGTTAAGAGATAAAAAGATAGATTAAAAAGCTCGGTAACGTATGTCGCCATCTTGGGTGTGTGGCCAATATGTCTACCTTTGTAGAAAGCATGCTGTGATAAATAAAATCTATAAAATCTAAAAGCTAAAATCTTTATTCTTCAACTGCCTTTCTTTTAAAAAATTTAATAATAGAAGGTATGCGATTTTTTTATGCATTCTAAACAAATATTGGGCTCAGTATAAACCTTTAAAATTACATCTAAAATATGTTTATATTGTATTATATTACTATCGTTGGTTATTTGTGATAAGTAAATGCGTTAATTGTGCAAATGTACAACTGTGTCTCAAACATATAAAAAAAAACTACAATCGTGGAATGGCAAACAACACGTTATATATTATTTACTTTGTATATAAGTATGTATTTGTTCGAATGTAAACAAATGTTTCTGATAGCAATTGTATCCGTAACAGATATTATATTTTAATACAACAATATTTTCTTTGATGTTTTGCCAAATATTTTTAGTGAGCGGTTAACGAATGATGTTAAAAAAATGATCTTCTGATACGAAGTAGACTGAACATAATGAGAACAAAATATTTTATTGAAGAAGACAATAATACTAACAAACCTAAATGAAACAGAAGAAGACACACAAAAATAAAATAAAACGATAAAAATAAAAGGTACTGGATCTTGAACTAAGGACCTCTTTCCTTACCGGGACATAGAGCCTTATGGTACTTGGGCCATTGGGATCGATACTTTTTAAAGTCATTTTTGTCAATTTCATATTTGAAATTCTTATTCTTTTTAAATTTAACTTTATTTATGTTAGTATTAAGTTCTGCAAGTAATTTTGTTTTTTTATTATCGTGCCAGCTGTTTCGGATTACATATGGTTGAGATGACTTTTATATATGATCCTAAATTTCAATTTTGAATATGCCTAAGTTGATTTATTATCGGTAAATTGGTTTAACCGGTTAAAATAAAACAATTAATAGTGTCTTTTTCTGTTTCACATATCGTTTAAATTTATCAGTAAAATTTTCTTCTTCAATGATATAACCTTCAAAATTTATGAAAAGATATACCAATAAAATTACATAATTGCATTTTTTTTCGATATGCAAAAAAACAATATCTCCATTTTGAAATGCGAGTCCTATCTTCGCACTGGAAAGAATGTGAAAAAGATTCTGAAATCAGACAATTCATAGTTCTCACAGCTGGTTCAAATTACGAAATCTACTCAATAGGGTAGAGGCTCACCAAAGAACCAGTCGGAAAATAGGAAAATTCCTCACAATTAAACCCATTAACCCGTGCAGTTGTCGTATGTAGAAGGCAACAATTTTTGTAGAAAATGTGACTTCAATTACGAAACAACGATTGATCTATCGTGGAGAGCTTTGGCCTTAAAATAAGAAGGTAGAACCTATTAAGTAAGCGTATTGTAGAACCATGTAGTCAAATACGTAATAAGAAACATGTTAGTTGACACTTTGTTACCACATCCTGAGTGCTTTCAGCAACTTTGCAGACCATCCTTATACGACTATAATAATTATAAAAATCAATAAAGGTACATGATATCAGAACATGGTGAGAAAAATCAAATTGTTTTTACTTACGTATTTTATTTGTTTTACTCCCACGTAAATAATAATCACTTAGCATACAAAACAATTAAACTGTTAACATTTATATTTTAACCTTGTATTATAATTTAAAATTTCAACTGTGAACGATTTAACAACAACAATGCACAAAACGATTTATAAACATCAACTTGAACACTAATTTTTCTACTTTTATTTATTTTAATGCACAACAATTCAATAAACACGACTAAACTCGGGATGAATATAAATTTATTAAAACTTTTACAACGTTTATAAATAACACTACTATTTTAATAGAATTTAACAACAACACTAGTTTATACTATATTTCTATAATGTAACCAGACTGCTTTAAATAATATGTTTTATATTTGTAAGGTGCACATGAAAATTATGTAAAAAATATTGCCTCTATTATATCATCATTTACATCTATAACTTGTAACTATTAAATATTTTTTTTGTATAAAGCGCGTGTGAAAGCTTTTTATGTGGGTTTATTTTTACAGCGATTCGTTAATATTCGATAACAATGTGTTAGATATTATTTATCTTTGTATAAGAACAAAAAATAATTTTAATTTGTAACATGCACACAAAAGGGTTAAATTTATAACTTTTACACCGAACAAATGTAAATATACTGCCACTACAACATCTATGTATACGACACTAGTGTCTAAAGTAAAGCACTCTTCGAAAAAGCCTTTTTTAGGCTTGCGCGTTTGTCAATATGTCGAACATATATTTTCGTGTCTTTGTTTTTGTTATTTTTTTGTGTTCTAACGGATAACAGAGTTCCGTTAGATGATAACGGAGCGCTAGTAACGGATCGCTACCGAAGTCGGCCGAGTCTCTACTGAGCGTCGAACGAGATTTCAGCCGTTATTCCGTTACTTGGTTCGTAGTAGGGGGTGTCACAGCGCAACGCAGAACCATTTTCACGATTTTTCACAAAGTTTCGGAAGGTTTTCAGTTATTTTCAGCATTTTGGGTTTAAATTTAAGGCTTTATTATTAAAACATTATTGTAAGGATTAATTTATTGAAGTTGAAACCTTATTGTAATACTTAATTATTGAAAGCAATTTTAAAAACACTCCCAATTAAATTGACAAGTGAAAACACGTAAATAAAACTACACACCAAAAAGAAAAGAAAGATGGTTTCGAAACATGTTCAAGGTTGTAAACATATTTAAAATGGTGACCCGACAATTCGTCCGGCGACAATTCGTCCGGCGACAATTGTTCCGGCGACAATTCGTCCGGCCTGATCCTTTAGAAGATTTAAAATGTATAAAATATCCTCATAATAAAAAAACTTTAAAAAAACTTAACATGTAATTAAGTTATTTAAAAATAAATCAAAACCACCTCTGTCTTGGTCGGATCTTAGTATGGTCGAACGATAAAGATTGATAGGATAACTTTCGGTAACTTCTCATCATTCCCTAGGACAACTGTAGTTGACGTCGAATATATTAAGAACACTTAGTCATTGTGAACTGTTACTTATTCGTCCCCAATCTGCAGTCATGCTAGGGAACGATTAGAAGTTACTGAAAGTTATCCAATCAATCCTTATTGATCGACTGTGCTAGAGGGTCTGGTAAAACCAGAGGATCTAGTTTCGAGTCCCAGTTGCGCGCATTATCTTTTAATTTTCGGTGGTTTATTTTGTTTTCAATTTTTTATTGAGAGTAGCTGTTAATATTATTTTCAATAAGTGATGGTTGTACGAATCCATCCCCCCCACTGCGGTACAAGGCGAGGTTCCGAGAGAGACTGCTGGAAAGATTTCCCTCAAGCATTCTCTCCCGATCCGGCCTGCAACGCAGTTGGTGGGCAGACAGCCGGACTATCTCGACCCATCATCTTGCACCGCAGAGGGAGGGATGGATTCATACATATGTCATTCCTGGACATTGAACCCCAGATTCCTCCCCACTCCCATACTCTATCCTTTCCTTCCTTTCCATAAAAAGACTCTCCAAACAGCATACCCCAAAGATGACATAGGCCCTGAGGATTTTTTTTTCTTATTGGCCCTCTGTGCGGACCTATGTAAAAAAAAGACGCAACCGCTGCTTAGACCTGGACAACCATCACCCGTGAAGGGAAGGGAAGAACGGTGGGAGGAGTAAAAAAACAAGGAAACATGATCGCCACAGGTGACTTATTATTATGTTTTCTAAATTTTTTGGTTGTTTATTTATAAGATTTATAAGGCGCAAAAATTAATGTCTGAACATTTCAACTTGGTAAACAAATAAATAATATTAAGCGATTAATGAATATTGTGAATAAAATTCTTCAAAACAAAATGAATTGTTTTATTTATCAAACTTGGTGTTATATTTTTAAAGTAAAGACTTGTTACATGTTTCATAGTATAAACGCGTGTCAGGTCTAAAAAAGATCAGTCTTCGGGTAGGTTTTATTATTTATTTACATAAGATGCTAAAATAGCTCTTTAATACATTTTGATAACAGAGGATTTTATTTCAATATAATATAACTAAATAAAGCTACCTACACAGTTGATCGTCAGCAATTCTCCCGTCACCCAATTATTTATTTGGATGAAATAAAAAGGTAAGGGATGTAAAAAAGGTGAGAAAAGGCTCTGAAATATCTGTATTTCAGGATCCAATCGTTAAGTAACTGTAGGAATGAATACATAGTTCCGTTAATGATTTCCGAGGGACAGGTATATGGTATCTGTTATATTAATAAATGTAATCTGTTAACTACACTATAATACAAAGTACACTATAATATCAAGTACACTATAACATCAAGTATACTATAATATCAAGTACACTGTAATATCAAGTACACTATAATATCAAATTCCGGAGTTCACAAGAAAGTTTTATTTGATTGAATTGTGTTATTTCACAATGCCATCATTTAAAATAATTTAAAGTATATTTGCGGCTCGCTTCAGAGTGGAAGATCACCATTCAGAATTGAAACGTGAAATATTTCAAATTTTGGTTATCATGCACATGGTTGATAAACTGGTCCCAGCGAGAGCTCGTGCTGACGTCACCGACGATCGTCCTCTTCCTTTTCACGAGTCTTGAAAACAAAAAAAACAGAAGACACTAAAACAATAACGTCACTTACGATCACTCACTGGGACTAGTATACCAGAAGTTCGGTTCCATGCCAACACAGAATCATGTCAACTCAACACCTCTTTAAAAAGTCATTAAAAACTATGAAAAAAAAATAATTTAAAAATAGCCCATAACCTAACCTAACGAAACCTAATTAACCAATATATTTTTTCATCACTTATGAACATTTTAAAGGAGGTGTTGAGTTGTTGTCCAGTAATCTAAGAGTTCATCTCTGCCAATCTGACCAAAAAATTTCAAAAATTTATCGCATTTTGTTTCCATTTTCATTATAATTACTTTTACGTCGTTGTATTGTGAAGCTGAAAATTCCGAAGTGTAACAAAAGAAAAAAACAAGGATTAAACCAGATTGTTTCTCAACACTAAGATTAATGGCCCAATAAACAGAATATCCGCCATAAATTTATCGTGAAATATAGCGAGCGCTGTATCTGCAACAAATTTAATTATTCGTACACGTACCTGTAATCAAACAGTGTGCTTGTTTTAAACCACTGGAGCGCTTTTTGCCACAATATGGCACTATTTAAAATACCTCGGATTGCTTTGCTGCCAATTTTGGCAAATTTTCCCTTATTTGTTAGTATTTAAGAAGAAGTTTATGGTTTTATTATATTGTTTTCATAAATTCTACGAATGTGTGATATCGACAAAAGATATATGAATTCATTGGCTATATAGAACTATAAACAGTTTGTGTGTCTCCAAATTACAAATTCGTTGGTATGATTTTTTTAATGTGGATAAAGGTAATAAAATTAAAAGAAAATTTCAACCTGGAATGTGAAAAAATATACTCATTCATTTAAGGATTGTATTAGGTCGAATAAAAATAAAAATAGACTTGAGTGCCATTGATCTAACTAAAACACAACATTCCTAAAGTACAGAGCTTTTCACTGAATAAGGTATATATCCTTGATCGGAAAATGGAGTAATCCGGCATTCTCAGTGAAAATCGAAATTTATCCGTTCGATTGCTAGTCAAGCGTTCTATCTAACTAGTTATTGACCACATCTTTAGAAATTTATTAAACTCTTTGTAA
The DNA here is from genome assembly GCA_917563855.2 of Limnephilus lunatus. Taxonomy (NCBI): domain Eukaryota; kingdom Metazoa; phylum Arthropoda; class Insecta; order Trichoptera; family Limnephilidae; genus Limnephilus; species Limnephilus lunatus. Next base: position 30,766,260 of record OU830596.1, read on the forward strand.
TAAACTGACTTGTTTCACCCATTCATTCCGTGTTTTATTGCAACGGAAACCAGCGGCAGACTTCCATATGTGTAGAGTGGCCAAATTCACCCTTTGAGACTCTTATTCTGTCGATGAACAGCTAGCCAACGGCGATGAAAGGATCCATAGAATATCTCACATGGCTTCAGAATCTGGTTGGCATTGTCTCCTCGATTTTGAATACAAAACGTCGCCTCAGTTCTTAATTGTCCAATCGACCATTTGAAAATTATGTAGGAGGAGAAAGTTTTCTTTCATTATTTCAATGAAAAATTATGATAGGTGTTTAAGATAAAGCTATTTCCGTAAACGTAAAGGTTTGATAAGTTTAAATAATTCTTAGCTAAGTAATGAACTATGATTTTTATGCTTTATTTTTAGTTTTAAAGTCGGGATTGAACAAAAACTAAAACGGTCGTTTGGACAATTAAGAACTGAGGCGACGAAAAGTGTCCTTTTGGACCGAATTTTCAATTAATTGAATTGATCAAATTTGTTATTGCTACATAACTTAAAATTCATCCTGCACAATCATTGTGATCTGCCTCATTGTGAATTTTACTTTCCCCGGGTAAGAAACCTAACATTATTGTGTAAGACATTGGTAAGACATTAAAAATATTATTGATTGTGCGTGATGAATCAAAACTTGGAATGGAAACATATAAGATCGCTTATTGTTGCAGAAGCTTTTTACAAGATTGGTGTCTCTTTATATACATGTAGATTTGCTGAATGCCACTTTTTGTTGATATTTTTCCGTGATTACATTTAACAATAAAAATAATTCTCAGGGATATTCCATCCCAGAGAGTTTTAAGGTTATTTATACACCCCAAGTTGATATTATGATTCTAAATGCGTTTTTTTTAATTTTCTGATTTTTCTAATTCAAATTTTCGTTTGATATTCGTTAATACTGTCTTCAATAGTTAAATAATATAATATTTTTGTGCTCACGTTTAATTTACAGAAAAGAACAATAGCGTAAACAAGTTTCTATTATTACTAGAAGCTAGTTTTGAATATTTTTAAAGTCACAATCGATATTTTGTAATCAAAATACTTACCACCTGCGATGAATGTTGACTTTTAAACAAGTGTATTGTAGAGAGAACTCACCTGGAACAAAAGAAAAACATAGATTAGTACCTATTTTATTCTGGTTTGTTTGGGACATACTTGTACCATTTATTTCATTTGCGTAATGTTTTCGGTGAATAAAGAAACAGTTTAACTACAAACTTTACACTTAAAAAATATAAGTATTCACTTTTTACAACAAAGAATGGTACTATCGTCTTATTAAATCATCTTCACTTTTCTCTGTCGTAGATCTGAGTAAAACAGATGCTTCCAGGTATTGTTCATCTGCCAAGAATGCGGTTTTCACCATTGATTCTCATTCCCGTCATAATTTGACAACTTCTCTCTATCCGGTGCATAATTTCAAATTAGGATTTATGAATCTCATTGCCTTTGAAAAAAAAATTCTCAATCTAATATGTGAAAATGAATGTTTCTTTGTTTTTCCATCATTATTTCCTACACATTTATCCAATTGTGATAAACCTTTGAAGAGTTGTTGTGCGCAAGCCCGCGAATGTTTTCTATATATAATATTGAGCTCTGGCTTTATGAAATTTGAATAAAAAATATAATAGGTGGCGCGTGAGTTGTTTGAAAAATGTGTGCATTTCATATAGTTTAGCGGAAGAGAGGGAAGGAGGGCGAAGGAGGGGAATAGGGGATGGGAACAAAATATATGATTGCGGGACGGAAAGTTGGAAGGGGAGCGCGGGAGGAGAAGGGACTTATTATTTTTCCATAAGCCTCCAGTGTGGGGATAATGAAAAAAAATCCTCATGAGTTATCAGACCCCCTCTCTTTTTATCTTCATTAAACACGAAAATGCCATAATTTTCTTCAATCCACTCATATTACTCAATCAATCATATTACCATTAGGAAATCGCTGAAATATATATTCATTATTTTAATTTACGAATACCCATATCAACCATTCAAAGTTGTGCAACTGTGATACAAATATATTGATATGCATATTTGTGGGGGACTAGCACGTTGGCGTCAAATTGATATAGAGTTTTGGTGGTCAAAATTTAATCTTATTTGTTTATTGAGTATTGAGGACTGTATTGATGAGTATTAATTGTACCTCCCTTGGTAACAGCTTTGTAGAACGTTAGGCGTTCCACGCGCCAATCTGCAGGCGATTCCTGCAGAATGCCACTATCAAAAGAGGTAGAATTGTCTAGCTCAAACATGAGACCATGAGATCTTTACAAGGATCGTGGGGACTATCTGGTTTCTCCTCCAGTTTGCGGACCAAGAAAATGAGTAAAAACTAGATTTTCATCGTAAGTAAAATAAGTGTATTTATGGAGGATGGAATGTACAGTGAACATACAGAGAACAAATAGTACTCACCCCCGGACCGACAGGTTTAAACCTAGCTATCTAATTACGAACACGAAGACCTGGAGAATTTTCCATCGCTCTTCCTGGGTGCGATGCCGAGGATCCGTGGAGCTCCAGCTCCAGCTCCGAATCCAAGTCCCCGTCCCGGCGGAGCGAGGATGCCTTTGACCTGGTGGATGCAGCCAGGTTTTCAACTTCAAGCGCATCTGGGTAATAATTCATCACTGGAATGCAACCAGGAGTTCTCAAGGCATATGTACAGCCGATGAGTAATCTCAAGCCCGATTATAATGTGAGATCATCCATAATTTGTTCAACTACCGCACGCGGTAAACTTCCTCTAACCCACCTACATAGGTGGATCGGGACAAAAACCAACCAAATTTAGGTTAAAAAGGGAAATAATAGTCCCTCGGTCACTATTATTGACACATTTCACTGTCCGCGAACCGGATTGAATTTAATACTGCGGATTTATAATTGAATTTAAGGATTTTAAACCGACCATGTCAAATGTAAGACGTACTTGCCCTTCGTCCCACATTTAAGAAGTGGGGAAACGGAACTTTCTCCCACCCACCTTGTCCAAAATGTTGCCAGCGTATAAAAATAAATCCCTATAAACGACTTCTGAATTTAAGAATAATCCAACCAGTGACTAAATAAAAGATGTTATGAATTCTTTTCATAACAAAATAAACGTAATTCTGGATTTAAATTGGAATGTTGTGTGATTCGTATAATAACTTTTGGGTAATACTTCGTTTTGAAAAGTATGTATTAAGGTTAAACATCACGGACGTTATAATCTACGCATTCACAGATGGCGCCAATCAAATTATTTTAGGTTTTTAATGCTTTTGGCACGTTACGATTTAAAATATTAAGGTAAATTAATTATTTGCGCCCGTACATATTTAATAAGAAAATAAATAAATAGTGTTGTTCATAAACAAACCTAAATCTTTCAAGAAAGGCTGAAAAATTCAATTTTGTATCAGTGACTCAATCCAATATTGTATTTTTCAGCCTTTCTTGAAAGACTTGGGGTTTTTTATGGACAAAACTATTTATTTATATTCTAATTAAATATGTACGAGCGCGAAAAATTAAATTACCTTAATATTATAAAGCGTAACGTTCAAAAAGCATTAAAAACCTAAAATAATTTGATTGGCGCCATCTGTGAATGCGTAGATTATAACGTGCGTGATGTTTAACCTTAATAGACTTGGTTGAATTTCAGAACCCGGCTTAGAGTGCATGTCTGCCCCCACGCCATACGCGCCGCACCTCAAATAACATCTGTGAATGTGGAATTTAAAATAAAGCTAACGTTGTAATTCGGTTTAAAATTCAAGAATTCGTCACAAGATGTCGCCACTTCTGTCAGCAGGCCAGATGGGGACGTGGCCCCCCTAGATATAACTGCTACGAATTTGTGAATATGAAGTATCTCTCCGGATATAGTAAGATTGACGGTAATACATAGTTGAATCAAATGGCTGTTTATTACATATGACGTCATTGCCTGTCTCGGTTACTTTGTCCCGGCCATAAGTTACACTGGATGACAGGGGCTCCAAGGAACGGAATATTTTTGGAACCAAGTTATATATATTGTGCTTTTAACTGCTAGTTATATATAATTTGTGTCGCAAAAGGTTTGCATTTTGACAATCACACACTGTAAATTGCAAAAATAGCCCTTACATTTCAGTTCATATATATTCAATATCCATGTTCACACTGAGATATTATGTTCCAATGATTCGGACACATACTGAACAATATTGAATGTTAGTTTCTATGGATAAATTATTACGAAATTCTTAAAATGTTGCTGTAGATATGCGGATATATACATAATATCTAAAAATCTAAAATACCCGAAAAAATAACTTTTATGGAGCTTGTATTGGTAGAATATAAAAATTGTACGGAATAAAAATAAAAAGTTTGAGTTCGCTCCAAATAATACAATAGTTTTGCGACGCCGCCGCCTTTCCTTTACGATTTTCCTAGCTACGAGCTACGTTCAGGTTGGCGTAGAAACATTCAAGTTAGCTTACTGCAAAGTGAGGCTAAGATAACTGAGCTGAGCAAAGTAAAACTTTGCGTGCGCACCTATTCCTATAATACTTAAATATTAAATACCCACCCATCCCACCTGAACCCGACTGAAAGTTTGAACTATGAACTTATACTATACATACTATTGAATGTACATAATATTTAAGAACTACCTACTAGTCTCTTGTTCGAGTAAGTTTATAGTTTGGAAGAAAACTTGTCAAGATTTTGATGGTAAAATGTAATCTGCTAAGAGCTGTGCTTTAATTTATAACGTGAGCTAGCTTTGAACATTGCTATAACATTTCTATAATAAAATTCGAAATTAAAAAAATATTATAATTAATTATTACCAATTATAATTTTTTTTTCACAAAAAAAGAAAGAAAATCATTCCCGGGTAACGAATAACCCGGCAACATTTTAATATCTCCTACTACCACCACAGTAAGCTTAAAATATTGCATTAGTTGATTTAAAATATTGCACGAGGATTTAGCCAGCCGAGGAATAGAACGCGGGACGCCTGGGTGGGACCTAAACGCAATGCCAACTCAGCCACTGACCGGTCATAATAATAAATTGTAGGATTCATGAAACTCAGTGCCTTACAAAAGAAAAAAATTGTCTTTCATTTCCTATACCATTCATCCGATTGCGAAAAACTTTGGTAAGTTGTTGTGCGCAAACCCGCGAAGGTTTCCATATGTATAATGGTGAGCTCTGGTATAGTGAAATTTGAATTAAAAATTTCAATAGGTGGCACACGAATTGTTTAAAAAATGTCTGTATTTCGTATAGTTTATCGGCAGGGAGGAAAGGAAGGCGAAGGAAAGGAATCCGGACAGTGAAGATGGAAAGGGAACGCTGTAGGGACTTATTATTTGCTTCAAGGCCTCCTCTGTGCAGTTGATGTAAAAAAAACTCCTCATAAGTAATCATATCATTCGTGGATTTCCTGATACGATTATAATTCTATTTTCCAGGCCAACTTTTAGTCAATCATTCGATAAAAAATTTAGTTAAATTGACAATCAAAATGTATTGCTTCAAATACAATCGATTATGCGATTTGCCGATTACACCCATTGTTAATTTTTTATACCACAAAGTCGTCATTTTTCATATAATTTCTTACAAGTAGGTACATCAGTATTCTGTTTTTGACATATTGTTTTTTCTGTAACGTTATTTGAATTCCAAATTATTTACAAAGTCATCAATTTTCACACAAAAATATAACACCTTGCATTCCTAAACCTATCCCAAGCTGTAATTTTGGTGGTGATATTATGAATAAATGTATTACAGTCTGCTGATAGAAGAAAATAAAAATTAAAGTTATTTTTTATCCTGTGCGTTGCAGCTTTCGTTTTTTTTTTCTACCCTATTCGCACTAAAGGCTGTAATGGCCTATATCTTCCTACCTACCGAGTGGAAGCCTCCCTCTTTCTCTCCTTCTATTGCTTCTTCTCGCCCTTTATTTCCACCATTCATTCCTGGCCTCAATTCATCTACCCTTGCGAATGAATTTGTAAGGATTAGAGTCTTGTAATAAATCCAAGTGGGCACTCGATATGAACGCTTTTAGGCTTTCACCATTTTTCATTGTTTAACATGAAAATATTGTGTACTTTCTGTATAAATTTATATTTTATACAGCACCCTTTCTTTCTGATAGTGATGACGATGATTATCTCTCAATCACACTGATGTGGTCGGTAGCTTGGTGGTTAAAGCGCTGGGTTGATACATATGTTTGTAATACAATATAGACTACTAGCATATCGGTATGTTTTTCTTTCTTGATAAATTACGTCTCCTTGGAGTTAGGACCGTCCAAAAACCGTTAAAATTGACATTTATAAAAACTAGAAAATGTACTATCACTACAAAACTAGACAAGGAATCACAAAGGATTTCGTGTTTCAACAAAAAAAAAAGAGAAATAACATCTTGGAATGTAATATTGTAATGTATTTGATAAAACTAATAATAAGCAAACAAAACCAAAGATATTTTATGGAGCAATATAACTTGGTAAAATGCTTTCCCATTCGATCAATTCTATATCGATGTTAGTGGGTTTTTTCCTTCGCCTATATCGTAAAGCTAGTAAGAAAGAAGAAAAGACGAAAATAAAGGAGGTGAATGTGTGCCCTTATCATATTTCTTTTAAAGTCAAACATTATCGTGTTACAGATAGCTTGACAATATTTGAAAGGTTATTTTGAATACGTCTAGATATTGGTTGAAGATATTTTGTGCCGTAATAATAAAAGGGGTTGGCATATAAGATAAGGTGTGAAGTTAAGGGAGAGAAAAGAATATTTTTAAGAATGTTTTTTCCTCTGTAGCACTGAAACATTTTCTGTGAGTTTTATTAATTCATATTGTTGTGAAGATAATATTAAAACCATAAAAAAAACTATTGAATGTTAAGATAAGTGAACAAAATTGTAATGTACTTTAATGTGGAATGATTTTTAAGATGATATATTATGTGTAGTTGTAGACGGACTCCGTGGTCGATGGGTAAGGCTCTAAGGTTCAAATCCCAGCGTGCACTTTGATTAAATTGTGTAATTTTACAATTAATAAATCAAAAAATAATATATATTTTAGGACGTTCGAGATTGGAAGATACTCTAAATATAGCCCTGGTGTGTGACCACTATTTAAACGTTGCTTTTTTTACATTAGTTCCACACAGGAGGCCCTGAGAAAAGTAATTCTCTTCAGGGCTTAAGTCATTTTTGAGGATGGTGAGTGAAGGGTATTTCTAAGAAACGAAGTAAATGAAGTTCTGGGAAGGAAAAGGGTATTAAGAGTGGGTAAGAATCTGGCGGTAAGTGTCCAGGAGCGACGGAAATGCATACATCCCTCGAACTGCGATGCAAGGCGATGGGTCGAGAGAATCTGCCTGGAGAGGACAAAAGACCTTCCTCAACCTCTCTCGTTCCTGCCCACCACGCAGCAAGGGGGGGGGGGGCAGACGCATCGGCCGCTAAGATCTGGAAAAATCTTGAAATAGCTTTAGCCGTGTTTGGTGACCAGATCTTAATAGCCTGGAACTTTCCCTCCATCCTCTTTGCTTCCTCTCTTTACTACCTTCGGTCTCACATCATACCCCACTTGGGGATGCCATAGTCTCACAAAGATACTGATTATAGATTTTCACATCCAAAATTATTATCGCTATTTATTTTTGGGGTGCTATGCCGTGTTGCGATACCTCCTTCTTCTTTAGTCAACATTTTGGACAGTGAAGTGTCCATCATCAGGACAGATATGAAAGATGACGATTGACACTGCAAAGCTGTCTTAAACATTGGCTAAAGAAGAAGGAGGTAGCAAAACAAGCCAGAATACCCCAAAAATAACGATTATTGAAAATTTTGTTCAGTAGACGGCATACAAAACGATGAAAGTTTTTTTATTGACTTTGAAAAAAGTTTTCATTTTCTCTAATAACAAATTAATAACTGGAAAGGTCAAGTTATATAACCTTTATTCAGCATTTTAAGAAGTTTGGATCTGAATCTGTTTGAAATTCATAACAAAACATTTTAGCAAATTTATTATTTTTTGTAAATTTTTCGCCCAATTATTTTTACACTCCGGGGAAATGTAAAGAAAACGCAAATTAAAGTTATTGAACCATTTAAAAAACAAAATATTCTTCTTTTCACGCCACCAAAAATTATGAAATTCTTAGGCTGAATTTATTTTATTTATTTATTGAAAATTTAGAAATACATAAAAAACATAAGCTGCACATCTCACTAGGGCATTTCTGTAGCGAGATATGCAGTTTTACAATAATGTAATAAAAAGAAAAAAAGAAAAACAAAATAATAAACCTAAAGAAGAAGCACTGAGTACAGTTATTCAAATATTACTAAATAATTATAACAGCTGGGCAGTATGCTCATTGTTGGCAACAATATCATTATACTGTAAACTAAATATGTAAATACTAAATAAACAATGAATGCCGTAAATTTATCCATTCACAAGATACACTTAGTTATTTATTGAAAACCGTGAGATTTAATTAATTAAGATTGACCATATTATATTGTTTGGTAGGCGGGTATGGGTACCACCGCCCTGGAAACCATTTATTGGGTAACCAACACCCCTGTTATAGGTCACACCAAGTGGTTCAATATGTTTGGTGACTTGGAAAGGGTGGCCGCGTTCATGGGGTAAGGTTTGTCTAGGTCTTGGCGACACATGTGTCACACACTTACTGCGTTGCGGGCTGGATCGGGAGACCCAATGCCGAAGTGGGAGAGGTGGATAAAAATGATCATCACTCTTAGAAACAATGACCCCCAGATTCCTACCCATCCCTCTTACACATCTCCACAAGAAGAGTCGTTCATTTATTTATCTATCTATCATGTATTTATGTACCTATTTTATTTAAGCGAAACGGCAGCCTACAATAAGAATGGTTTATTGCTTATGGTATCTACTTAATTGTGAAACCACTTAGAGAATTCGTTATTATACAAAAACATTGTACCTAACTAAACTATGTATTAACGGTTAATTGGTTAATAATTAACCAATAACAATTCTTACATTTGTATAATTATATATTAATAATTCGACTACCATAATACGGGCATGAGCCTAGCGTGGTAGTCAAATCACCTGTAAAAACTGTATAAAAAGAAAAATGATGAATAAAGTAAAGAAAAAAAATCCCTTTTCTTTTCCAAAACTTCCTCTCCTTCCTTTCCCTAAAAATCCTCTCCACTCAGCATCCCCAAAGATGAAATTGTTTTCCTCGGGGTCTCCTGCATGGAGCTAATATTAATAAAAATTTTCACTTCCAAAATAACACTCCAAAAATCACTGTCCTATATGTGTTATGTCGACTGTTTATAATTATTTTTTTTAATTTTATATAGTGTGTACCGCTCACGAGTTTCAATTTGCTCCCAATGGTCTGGAGCAAGTGAGACTATGGTGTCCCTAAATTATCTGCGTATCTAGTAAGCTTTTGGATTCCCCATATATTCAAGACTAGCTTTTGCCCCGGCTCCGCTCGCATATTCGCCCCCCCCCCTCTCCATACCCGCTACATTCATTTTTCACGATGTCACCTATTAAAACGTAACAATCAAATACGCACTAGCTGTTGCCCAAGGTCAACATGAAGATTAGTAGATACCTATTTTATACATATTTTAATTTTTGCTATCAAAGGAATCTCCAGAGTAACCTAAACAAATAACAAAATGACGGCCCACGTCAAACAATTACTTAGCAACTAGTTTTGCTTTCGTTCGGATAATAAACATATGATAAATAATTTCATAACGCCACAGCTTATTCATAACGCCAAAACGTACAAATATATATAGCCTGTATTAATCGCAAATAATGTAGCTTTCGACTAGAGAAAGAATTTTTAAATTACATACAGTATTTATTGCGTGAAAGAGTTACAAACATCCATACAAACATTCGCATTGATAATATTAGTAAGATATTTTGTGGAAGCGCTGATGTTTCCACATTTCAAAGGTTTGCAAAAGAAAACACGATGACATACAATTTTCAGAGTTTAGATTCTTAATGGCAGTTTTTCGACAGGATGATCTGAAAGTGTCTATAACTCTTGAAGGTGACGCAAATATATTATTTTCAATTAATAATTTAAAAAACTGCACAAATTAATCACTTGAAATTTTCTAGCGCATGACGGGATTTGAATCCGCCACCTCCGGATGATCCTATAAAACGAGATAAAACTACTTTTAAGAGAGTTCCATTTGGTGAGACAAATGGTACTACATAGCTCTACTGGTTTTTCATATGTTTTTATGACAAATAAACCACTATGTGGTCCAAGCGTTCAAGGAAGTCTATCAAAAAAAATCTTCTCTATAACCGTCTTTACTTAAATACTGGAGAGCACCTTCATTCTGAACCTCGTTGATAGCTCTAACAAAAATAAATATGGCTACGCTAAACCCTCTTAGTGTGTATAATAAAATAAATTATTTATCATCCTTCTATGAAATAGTTTAACGGTAACGAACGGGTTGATCTAGGATTGCAAATATTGGCCTTAGTGATTTATAGCCTCCGTTAGTTTAATCAAATGGGCGCGATGACATATAATTTACTAGATTGTCCACCGCTGTTGATAAAATAGAGGATGTCTGAAGAAAATGTGATTTTCAAGCATTAAATATTTTTTTAGGCAGTTGACAATAGAACAGAAGAAAAAAACAGCCATACGAAATGGGATGTGTGAGATTGTACTAACCTCCACAGCTTCCGGAAAATATAAAAAAGTGTTGCCCAAATAATCTTGATCGATAAGCACATAATTTGGCACAGTTTTTGAGTCGTGATTTTCTGGGTTAACACAACCTTTTCTAGCTCAAAATGCAAGGAAAATCCATGGAACCATTTATAGGCTAACCAACACCCCTGCCATAGGTCACTCCAAATGGTTCGCTTCGTTTGGTGACTTAGGAGGGGTGCCCCATATCATGGGGTGAGGTTTGTCTAGGTCTTGGCGGCCAATGCGTTTGCTCACCTTCTGCCGTTGCGGTCCAGTTCGGGCGAGATTGGATAAGACAGATCTAATCTAGACCCCTCCAAGTGGACTCTCCAGACCCAACGCCTTGCACCGCAATGGGCGGGATGGATTCATACGCCCGTCACTTCTATACACATTGACCACCAGATTCCGATCCACCTTCATACTTTTCCTTCCCAAAACTTCCTCTCCTTCCTTTCCCTAAATCGACCCTTCACACAGTATCCCTAAAGATGACTTAGGGGAGGATTTTTTTTTGCCGTAATGTAAAAAAATGCCTTCCCATCACGAGCTTTTGAACTCTGACAAATGCATTTATCTATCGATAAAAAAGAAAAGGCTCAATGTACTATTAGTCTTAAATTTTTCATTTGAGCTGACCACGAGCGAAGTCGGGTAGTTACTAAATTTCATAAAAAATTAAGCGTAGAAAGGAGTTAAACGTTTCGGTATATATTTTGATAGGAAAATTCATTTCGAACAAAGCTCATCAATTTATAATGCTACAATTTTCTGCACGTTGTGTGCGTTGTGGGATTTAAGTTTTATGTGTTTAATCACGGGTGGGAGGGTTCAGGTCATATATTTGAAACATTGAATGTGTTATATTAGACCACGAAAGCTAAATTGCTTCGAACTCCCTGGGAGCCAAATCGGATTTCGGACATTTGCTAATTTGGATATGTGAAATGTTTTTTTTTTCAATCTTTTTCCTCGTGGTTTTGAAATGTATATTTAATTTTGACTTTTGTTAAGAAAATTTCTTTTGCAGGCAGTGAAGTAAAAGCAATGTGACTGATAAACAAAAATAAACTTGAAAAATAAGAGGACCGAAAGTAAATGTATTGATTAGAGTGTAATTTGTAACAAAACAATCAGGAACGTAATATGAGTCAACAATATTGATCATAAGAAGGCGTAATGGATCGGGATATCGAGTTGGATATAAGAACTTTGATGAATATTGAATCAAAAGGCAATAAGTATAAAAAGCATTATGCATTGATAATTATGACGAGGGTGATCACGAAGCAAAATAGATGAGAAGGCGTTGTTGAAAATACGAATCTTAAAATGTTGAAGCATTGTATGTGCCACTTTTAACTACATATCGTGACATTTTGGAACAATAACTCCAAAGAACAATCAGTCTATCGAAGTAACCAGTGAAATGATCAACCGATCTCTCAGTTCTTTAATATCGACTTTGCAAAAGAAGCCTCTGTGCAATGACCACCTCTATAGTGATCTTTTAGTGTGTTTAATTGGAATCTATTGAAGTAACCCATGCAATTATAACCTCCTGTGGTATCTTGGTGACTTTAACATCGATTCTTACGTAATGATTCTCTTAGTGCATTGATCAACCCAGTGTTTAATCGCCATAATATCGAATTTTACAAGAACGTGCTATGTGAAAATTAAGATAAGTTAATTTCCTTTCCAGTGTCCACTTTTCACCAAGCTATTCCCATAGTTACATATTTTACAATCCATAAATACTTTAATCTCTGTATCACAATGTAAATTATTAAAGGGCAAAGGAAAATGAAGTAAAAAAAAGTTCTATATGAAATATTTAAAAAAAAATATTTGAACAGCGTTCATCAACTTGAACAATATCATTACAACTACGAAAATCAAGTTGTTTCACAGAAATTCTAATAAAGCATTTTCATCAAATGGCTGTTCAGCGTCATTTAGTTTTTTTAGCGTTTGAAAGATCCCTGTCAAATGCCAATTCTTGGCGCGTTTCAGAATTCTATCAAAATTTAAAATCAATTTCACCATTTCTCCCACTGCAGGTTAACACAATGCATCCTTTAATTCCAGTTAAACATTCATTGTAAATAAGACGACAATAAACACTACTCGTAACCTGACGAACCGAAATACGAGTATTAATGGAACTCCCTAATATTAGCTTTGAGAGAAAAGACAAAACAACAGTATTATGAGCGTAGGCTGTAAAGCAATGCACACATGCTTGTACAGAGCGAAAAAAATGTCGTCTAGAAGCGCGCTAGGTGGAATATGGAAGTGAAATTCCTCCTATATACGTAAAAGCTAGTTTGAGGTCATTGAATTCATCCAGAGTATTTTGAGAAGCGGAAGTATGGAGACGTGTATACAGTTTTATTCTTACTAAAAAAATAATTCTATTAGATAATTCTTACTAAAAAAATAACTAAAAAGCAACGAATTTCACCTGAAAAATGATTTGATCGTTTGCAACAAAGGAAAGCATTTTCCATTCTCCGTTCATGTTATAGACATCCAGTAGTGGCAAGATAACCACTTCAATGTGAAATGTGAAGTGTTATCATCTTTTATCCGTGCATTTGCCATAAAGCAGCTTATCTGGGGGTTATATTTTACCTCCGATGGGTTCCCGGGACCAGCGGATAAGTCAGATAATACACTCTGCGGGTTTGGTATGCAGGTACTTCATATGGAGGTAGATAAAGAACTTTATTCATTTTTGGTGTGGAACAAAATATGGACGATATAATTGAAACTTTTGTAAGAAAGTTTACAACAATATTTTTTATCACCAAAAAATTTCACGTATATTTTCGTATTTTAAGCTAAGGTTTGTAAAGTGTTTCGGCGTCAAAACCAAAATCAAAATCTAAGTATCTATGATAGATTTTATAAAAGTAAACTTTATTAACTATGAACAAAATATGGTTATTAGTCACAATAAGTTTATCCTATTTGCAGTAGATAATTGAGGCATCAGTTTTTGTGATTTACGTTTAGTAGTTGACGAGATTTTTTCGAGTTGGGACTTAACTACTTTGAGATTTATGTCCGATTTATGTGTCGGAACCAGAAGAACCTAATAAATAATAAATGTGTTTTTTTAATGTTTTTAATAAACATGTAAATTTGATATCAAAACACGGAAAACATTAGAAAAATGTATGCATGTCACATTACAACCAGGTAATTTACAAACGTAATACTCTAAATAACAATAAAATCAACATTCCTCAAACACACACCATAAAATAAGGAAGTTCTCAAAACTATATTGCCTACACACTATAATATAACTAAATTATGATTCGCTCCCAATGTCACAAAAACATCCACCATAATGAAAATTTTGAAAGTAATGCTCTAAAAGAATATTTTTAGGCACATTTTAAAACGATGAAATGTAATTTTCTTGTCATGTTCTATTCTGTCTTGTTTCTTTTTTACTCCTTTTCTTTTCCCTGTTCTTGTAATCATCCATATTTGTATAACCTTGTTTGCTTCTTTATTTATCTTCTCTGGTTGTTTGTTCTACTTAACCTGTCTTTTTTATTTTTGTGCTGTACTGTATGTGAAACTTATATTTTTGATATCAAAATACATACAAATACTTTTACACAACAATAAAATAATACTTTTACAAGAATTTAGTCATAAATACGGAGGGTCATTAATGAGTTCAGGAATGAGTCTTTTTTAGACCTTTAGAGACTGTTACTCGGTCGTCCGAGAGTTGATGAGATTGCTGAAGTTTCGACTGTCCCATTTTGGTATTTTCAGGAATGCACAGTTCAGATACGTAGTATGACGGAATTGTTTAGATAATGGCTTTTAGTACCTCCCATTAATGTTTGAACCGGACCCTTTTAGAATACTTGAACCAGTAAATATTTCGAAGGCATTGTGAAATTTGCAAATATTTGGATACTCCGGTGATGGACCAAACAGCATTGAAGATAGATTGGACTTTATTAGTTTGGCATTTAGGGAGACTGTCACAATATTTTCAACTTAAGCCGGTAAATGATTACACAAGTAAATGACCATTATTTGTAGTACTTATATTGATTTACGTGGTTCTTTTATCTATTTTAGCGTATTAATAAGTTTTTAAATGCTTGTTTGGATTTTTTTTACATTAGTTCCACACAGGAGGCCCTGAGGAAAATAACCCATACCAGTCCCCCAGTTTGAATATTGGAAGAAAAAATCGATTAAATTATACCGCGTATTATGTATTCAGTTTACACGTTTTTATTAATTTAACTAAGCAAAAAGTCTTAATTAAGATCACCTTTACGTTAAAAGAAAATACTGATATGCATAAAAATGTAGATTTACGTAAAAATCACAAATTTGCAGCGTCCATTACTAAATAAAACTTCGTCTTGATATAAAACACTGCCAGATAGTCCTAATTCAATAAAAAACAACAAACATAAAGTCAAGAATTTAAAACCCTTCATGGTAAGGAAAGTTTTTGCCATTTAATGTTTCCCATTTTTAAGTTTTTTACCTCCTTAGACATCCTAAAGGAAAAATACCAGAGGGACAACTTCAAACTACTTTAAACTATCTGAAATAGATTGGGACACGTATGAGGATAGGTCGGAACTCCCTTGAAACCTGACAAGTTCGAATAGAACCTGCTAAGACCCTCATGGGAAATGATAAAAAAGTGCCCTAAAATACCAAATATTCAAAAATAAACGATCTTACCTACAAGTATACAATTTTTCAGATGTTTCAAATAATAATTTGCCAAATACTTTGCCCGAACGGTATGACATATCTGGAGTTTTTTGTTAAATTTATTCGCTTTTACGAATTCTCCGTAAAAATAAAGTTTGCCGAGGCGGTTATCATTGTCATTGTGATAAAATAATCTTTTTTTGGCAGTGCAATTAAAAAAAACAACCCAAGCTTTAAAATAGAAAATCTGGGATGAGGTGTCATAATTGATTCAGTTCTTCATACAAAGTTGATTTTTTATTCTTGAACCCGTCTTGATAATATAGGTACCTACTTTAAGTAAAGTAAAAAATTAAAACTAACTAACTAACCATCACGCCGTTTCCTCGCAGGGGTAGGCATAGAGAACGGACCTCAAAACGACTCGGTCTTGGCACACACTGGTTATCTCATTCACATTTATAAATTGCCTCATACATACTCTTCTATTATTCTAACTCTTGACATGGCCCGACTCAAGTATCTGAATCATTTGATCGTGCCATGTGTCGGGCATTCCCGACTTCTTCTACCATTCACCTTTGCATCATATATTCTCCTTAAACTCCTTTCTTCGTTCATTTGTTCTAAATGCCCAATTCATCCGAAGGTCCATTTCTTAATTTTGCTCATTACCTTTACATCAGTCTTGAATTCTTTGTGGATCTCCACCTTTCTCATAAGATCATTCATGGTTTTACCCCACACTCGCCTCTCAGGGATCTCATTTCTACAGCATTCAGTCTACTTTCATACTTTCTCTGCCGTTCCATGCCTAACTGCCATACTCCAGGGAAGTACCAGCACTCCACTCTAGACTGCTAGCTTCTCTTCTTTGGACAGTTTTTTTTGTCAGCACCAACCGCATGCAGTCCTCAATTAATGGAGTTACCAGCATTTACCCTTCCCATCTCTCGTAAACACACTTACCATAAAATTAATTACAAGACATAATGTTTTTGATTCGTTCTACTGATTATTATGATT
Organism: Limnephilus lunatus; assembly: GCA_917563855.2. Taxonomy (NCBI): domain Eukaryota; kingdom Metazoa; phylum Arthropoda; class Insecta; order Trichoptera; family Limnephilidae; genus Limnephilus; species Limnephilus lunatus. The sequence goes on from OU830596.1 coordinate 30,782,847, forward strand.
AAAAATCGATTGTTAGTCAACTTTATGGTACATATTTAGTCTTTACTAACTTACAAAGGGTAGATGTACTCGGTACAAGTCAATCTAAAGTGCTCTTAGACCGAGGTCCCAACCCCAAACGACCCAGAGAACTACTCAATATGGATAGAACATCATTGGAGAGGTCTAGTAGGACTATTAACAAGATACTGGAATACTGCTGTACACTCAAATACCTTGAAGGCCACATTGTGGAACCTGGAGACATCGCCAAACACCCAACGATGACCCCGATGAATTTCATTAAGCGAATGAGGAAAATTTCAAAGGAATATATATAATGGGATAAGTGTGCGGGCGTAGAAGTATGCAGATATGTGGGTGCGTACTTAAAAAATCGTTCATAAACGCATATTCATAATATTTAATGAAAGCGTAATCAAAATAATTGACAAGTTTTGAAACCTTTAGTTTATTTTCAGAATATGAACGCAATGATAAAATTAGTAAATATGAGAATATTTAGAGGTACTAAACATTGAACCACTGCCACTCTTCATAGAAAAATCGCCACTGATGTAGCTTGGGCATGTACTAAGAATATCTAATGACCGAATTCCGAGGAAAATGCTGAGTACGATTGGCGTCCAGTAGGCCGCCCCTGACACAGTTGGGCGAGGCAACTCCAGAAACTGTGTGAGGAGAGGATGGGACTGCCATGGATGGAGGCCGAACAATCAGCACAAGACAGGGCGAATTGATCCGAATAGGATAAGGGGAAGAAGATGATGATGATAATGATGAGAATAGACAAATAAGTACAAAAAATATTATAATGAGCGGTGATTTTTATATTCAATATTTTCTATTTTTATAAGAAAAACTTTCTTTTTATACTTTTTTAAAGGTTATTCCCATCAGTGAAATATATCATATTAGAATAAGTTAACAATAATAATCTAAACGAAAATATGAACGAGAACAAGACACAGAAAAAGACAATGTTCGCAACTGGGACTCGAACCAAGACCTCTCCGTCTAACCGGGACGAGTGCGTTAACCAATTTCGCTATTGCCACCTTCTGTCAAAACGTCATAATTGTCAATCTCATATTTTAAAATTTTAGAATTACATTATTATCAACTAATTATTTTTCTCCATATTACGGGCAACTACCATTTTTATTGGAAACAATCAATCTAAGAATTGGTTTGTGACCTGGATAGCGTCTCGGATAGATATATCCGAATTTATTTATATGGAACAATTGACTTTTATGAAAGTCTAAATGAATATTCAATTTTTATAAGAAAAACTTTCTTTAACGTCACTTTAAAACGTCATAATTATGATATATTTCACTGATAGGAATAACCTTCAAAAAAGTATAAAAATAAAGTTTTTCTTGTAAAAATTGAATATTCATTTAGACTTTCATAAAAGTTAATTGTTCCATATAAATAAATTCTGATATATCTATCCGAGACGCTATCCAGGTCACAAACCAATTCTTAGAATGATTGTTTCCAATAAAAAGAGTAGTTGCCCGTAATATGGAGAAAAATAATTAGATGATAATAATGTAATTCTAAAATTTGAAAATATGAGATTGACAATTATGACGTTTTAACAGAAGGTGGCAATAGCGAAATTGGTTAACGCACTCGTCCCGGTTAGACGGAGAGGTCTGGGTTCGAGTCCCAGTTGCGACCATTGTCTTTTTCTGTTTTTCTGTGTCTTGTTCTCTTTCATATTTTCGTTTAGATTATTAATGTTAACTTATTCTAATACAATATTTTCTCATTGTTATATTTTTTGTCTTCAGATAATTTGTCTATTCTTACTTTGTCAATTTTAGTTTTACATTTTTCCTGACAAAAACCATTGGATATGAAACAGGTCAAATATTTTGATCAAAATAGTGCTGCAAACAATCTTATTTATTTAATAAGACAGCCACGAAATTATATAAATTCGCATTTAATCTCCTGCTTTATTTTATTAATCAGAATAAGTAATCATATTAATAAATTCGAATTTTTTTTACATTTTTTGACGAGTTATTAAAAAAAATCCTTTATAAGAATTGTGTACGGTTATAAGACGTGATCATATGGTTTAAAATTAAAAGAACTGAGTTGGAATAATTCAACTTTCTGGCCTTTACCCAGCCATAGAGTGGGAAGTGTGTGTTGATGATTATAATATTTGATCTACCTATCTATACAGGATACTTATCCGCGTATATTGGAAATATGCAGGATATGGGAAGACTGTAGCTTTCACCATTTCCCAGTGGAAATCATATTAAAATTTCCATTTACCAATTTAGCTCACTGCCTTTTGGCGAGTGTTTTTTCACACGAGAGTGACCGGCCTTCTAAAACAATATGGGACTAAATTAATCTTATTTTTCTCTTTCGTAAGGAAAGACCAACATCCTCTGTAAGAATTACAGTGGGAAAATATTGCTTATTTAATCATGGAGAACTTGGCTATCAGAGGAAACGAACCAAGGACACAGCCTGGGTGGGAAGTAGGAATCCGACATATTTGTGAATTAGCGATTGGCAGTGTTTCAAGCGAAGAGAGAGATCGAGCGAAAGAAGTGTATAAGATATGCAAGAAAAGAGTAAGTGTTGGGGTGAAAGAACGAAAGAAACGCCTGGAAGAAGAAGAGGGAATCAAAATGACAAACCACTTCCAAGAAAACATAAAACTGTTTTGGAAGGAGGTCAAAAGGTCCCGGAGTGGTCCAGAGAACGGAAGCATGAAAGTGATAAAATCGAAAGATGGACAAATGTTGACGAATGAGAATGAAATCAAAGAGAGATGGATGAAATATTTCGAGGAAGTCTTCGAAAGTAACCCGAGTGGTTGTGATCCCAGCGGTGAATCGGTTATGAACGATGATGGAGTGAATGTTACCGAAATCAGTATGGATGAAATAAAAAGATCAATTAAATGCATGAAGAGTGGCAAGGCTGTGGGTTTCGACAATATTGCTGCCGAATACTTTAAAGGAGATAGTCGTATTATTCTAACATGGCTGTGCAGACTTTTTAACCAATGTTTAAAGGAGGGTTATACGCCATTAGATTGGAGAAGGGCTGTAATCATGCCATTATACAAAGGTAAAGGGTCACGTATGGAATGTGGGAATCATAGGGCTATTAGCCTTCTAAGTTCAGTGGGCAAGCTGTATGGTAGAATATTGATTGAAAGGGTAAGAATGGAAACAAAAATATGGGATGTGCAAGGTGCTTTTATGAGTGGAAGGGGGTGCATGGACCAGATTTTCTCATTGCGTATGCTCACTGAGAAGTTTCTTGCAAAAAACCTGAAACTCTTCTGTGCCTTTGTAGATCTACAAAAAGCGTACGACCGAGTTGACAGGAAAAAGCTATGGAAGGTGTTGTCCAAGTACGGAGTGAATACGAAGCTCATACAGGCAATTGCGTCGCTATATAAGGGAAGCGTTGCATGTGTTAGGGTGAGGCGATTTTACGGAGTGGTTTGACATCACAAAAGGTGTTAAACAAGGCTGCGTAATGTCGCCGTGGTTATTCAATCTATACATGGATAATTGTATGCAAGAATTGAAAGAGATGGGATTGGGCGCAAAATTGAGTAATCTGGAAGTATGTTGCCTTTTGTATGCTGATGATGCGGTGCTAATTTCTAGCAGTATGGAAGATCTACAGTCTCTCGTGTCTAGGATGAACGAAGTATGTATGAAGAATGAGTTAATGATGAATGTAAGTAAGTCTAAAGTCATGGTGTTTGAAAGAGAGAGTACGAAAACAGTATGCGATATAGTTGTGAATGATGAATACTTGGAGCAGGTGGATGAGTTTGTGTATCTGGGTAGTATGTTTAAGAAAGATGGGAAGGCTGATAGAGATATTGAAAGAAGGGTGAATGCCGGTAACTCCATTAATGGAGGACTGAATGCCGTTGGCGGTAATAAAAAACTGTCCAAAGACGAGAAACTAGCCGTCCATAATGGAGTGCTGGTACCTACCCTGATGTATGGCAGTGAGGCATGGAACTGGCAGAGGAAGGATGAAAGCAGACTGAATGCTGTAGAAATGAGATCCCTGAGGCGAATGTGTGGTAAAACCATGTACGATCGTGAGAGAAACGTGGATATCCGCAAAGAATGCAAGGCTGACGTAAGCGTGATGTGTAAGATTAAGAAAGGGACTCTCCGATGGTTTGGGCATGTAGAGCGAATGAACGAGGAAAGGAGTGTAAGGAGAATATATGATGCAAATGTGAATGGTAGAAGAAGTCGGGGACGCCCGAGGAAGACATGGCACGACCAAGTGAATCAGATACTTGAGTCGGGCCATGTGAAGAGTCGGAATAATAGAAGAGCATGTATGAGACGATGTATGAATGTGAACGAGGCAAAGAGTGTGTGCCAAGATCGAGTTGTGTGGCGGTCCGTCCTCTCTGCCTACCCCTGCGGGGAAACGGTGTGATGGTTAGTTAGTTAGTTAGTTTTAGTTATTTTTTTTACATTACCTCAACACCGGAGATCCTGAGGAAAGTAATCCCTCAGGGCCTTTGTCATTTTTGGGGATGCTGGATGGAGGGTATTATGAGGAAAAGTTTTGGGAAGGAAAAAGGGTTTGAGGGGTGGGTAAGAATCTGGAGGTCAATGTGTCTAGGAGTGACGGATCCATTAATTCGACTGCACTGGTGTAAGGCGAGAAGTTGAGAGTCTGGCTGGAGAGGTCTAGATTAGGTCTCCCAATCTGACCCGCCATGCAGTACGTGGGCAAACGCATCCGCCACCAAGACCTAGATAAACCTCACTCCCATGGACTCGGGTACCCCTGATCTGTCACAAAATGTAGCGAACCACTTGTGGTGACATGACTGGGTTTTTTTTTTTTTTTCTTTTTTACGCCTATTTAGGCTTTTACATAAGTATATATAACAATATTTACAAAATTCTACTCATAAATAGTGCAGGAAACGACTGTTTAAAACACTTGCACAAAAATAAATATTAAATAAAAATATTATTGAATTGATCCACACAGATCCAAATCCAAAATAGTTTATTTCTTTCAGCCAATAAAATACTGTTAATGTTTTGGTCAATTTAAATAGATTTATAAAAATATTCCCCTACTTGATGAAATAAACTTCAATAAGGTATGCTTGTATGTTAAAATTGATGTACTTAATATATCAAGAACATCGGAATATTTGTTTCCTAGCTGTTGAATCCGTCGCATAGGAGTGTAATATTGTGATATTGATGTGGAATTGCTACAATAATATGGTAGGTACTGTCTTGTTACTGACCTGCCTGGAGTATGAAAAGAGATTACAGATTATAAATCAGGGGTATCAAACATTGAATCAATGATTTTATACAAACAGGTTAAATCGGAAATGATTCTACGATCAGATAATTTTATTAAATTTAATGAACAAAGTACGTTATCGTAATTAAGGCATTCACTAGAAATGCCCATTTTAAAATTTACATATCTTAAAAATTAATTTTGGATTCTTTCAATCGCATGTGAATGAACCTCATAATTTGGTGACCAAACCGTGGAATTGTATTCTATATGACTGCTTACTAATGACATATATAATGTTTTTACCGTATTGACATTATTGAAATCACTAGACACCCTTAAAATAAATCCAAACATTTTCAAAGCTTTATTGGTTATAATTGGAATTGGAATTTGTATGAAAATGTACCATCAATTTTAACAGCCAGTAATCTGTTGATCAAGTAACTGCTAATCCACTCATATACTGAACCACCTATACCGAATTTATGCAGTTAATTCAGCAATAACTCATGATTAACTTTATCGAACGCCTTACTTAAATCGGTATAAATAGAGTCAACTTGACATTTACTAGACATATAATCAGATAACAAGTTAACGCTTCAAAACTAAAAGTTAAGTTTTAATACTTAATGAGTTTTGATAACTCATGGGAGTGCAACTTCATTGTATATTTTATTTAATAAAAAAATATAAAAAATGTTACCAAGGGCGGTGGTACCCATACCAGCCTCCCAAAATGTTACTTTTTAGTGATTTTTATTTTTAACTTTATTTTTAATACGCGACTTCTATGGACTTTTTCTAGGAAGAAATTTTTATTTTTTATTTTTAACTTTATGAGTAAAAACTCAAATTATATGTTAATAATTATATTTAATTAAATGAAGACAAAATTAGCGAAACTCAATCAAAATCTGGAGACAGAAAAATCTCAGTGGAAAACAGTCCTAGTGGAACCAATATCTTTTTCTGATTTTTCTGTCTCCAGATTTTGATTGAGTTTAGTTAATATTGTCTTCATTTATTTAAAAGTGATTTTATTGTTTAACCACTGAAGACAATATTAGCGACTCTCAAACGAAATAGAAAAATCAGAAAAACAAGAAATATAGATGTCACATCTAGGAATTGAACTAAGGATCTTAGCCTATAGCTCAGTGGTTAGAGTAGAGCCCCGGTAAGGCTTCATTAAATACAAAATGACCCAAATTAAGACTCAGGAAAAGATTATTGTGATTATAATATAATAAATGGTACAGGAGTATAGTAATTTAGATGTATTGATCCCATCTCACCACCCTCCCCTCTAAATTGTTTAATATGTGAAAGAATAAAATATGCCTAATTTAAATGTCAAATCTACTTGTTAATAATATCCCGCATTTTCATGCATATTATTATAATATTTAATACTGACGTATAAGCAAAAATATGTTTGAGTATATTGCAGGGCAGTTGTGCTGGCGGAATGACTCTTTGGCTTCCCCAAATATTTTAATTTGTTTGTTATAAGACGCAAAAAAGTAGGAAATGAAAAAATATGTGAAAAAGTACGATTGATAATTAAACGGGTCCTATTTAACGGCAAAATCTATTTTTGATTGATTTTATTATTTCCATTACGTAGTTCCAAGAAATCTTTCCGGAAATGAACAAATGAACCAAACACACCGGAAGCTTGGGCGCCCTCCATAAATATGCAGCCTTATTGGGCGGGGGTCAAAATATACCCTCGTAAAATGCCTCCAAAGGGAAAGCCTTGATAATACAACCCCATAAATTGGAGTACAGGGCGATCGGAAAGGAAAAACGTGTTTGATGTCCACCGTATTACTTTGTAAGAGCAGAGAGGAATGATCCTCTCGAGTTATTTAAAATGGTCGAGTCGTTTTGTGACGAGATATTATTTTTGTTATTATAAGCAATAATTATTAGCCTGAAACACTCATCAACATTGAAAAAATCTCCCGAGAAAAGATAAATGCCGCCGACGGGACTTGAACCCGCGTCCTTCTGATATCCGGTCAACTGCTCTACCAACTGAGCTACGTCGGCTTATCTCCCACCCGCCAAATAATTCAATATATCCTAGTGTTTCATTCAACAATTACTGCTTATTACATTTTTCACCTGAAAACAACCAACTTTATTTTTTGTGAGAAATGCATTATAAGTGCTAACTCTCCCACTAGAAGGCGTCGAGACAAATTATGTGTACATTTTTTCCCGAGAAAAGATAAATGCCGCCGACGGGTCTTTATCTTTTCTCGGGAGATTTTTTCAATGTTGATGAGTGTTTCAGGCTAATAATTATTGCTTATAATAATTGTTACCCTTTGTGCTATGCATAAAAATCTTGTCTTAAACATTAGTTTACCAATTAAAAACAATAATTAATATTTGACAAGTTAAAGTATTTCACCAAAAAATGTAGACATAATTTGTCTCGACGCCATCTAGTGGGAGAGTTAGCACTTATAATGCATTTCTCACAAAAAATAAAGTTGGTTGTTTTCAGGTGAAAAATGTAATAAGCAGTAATTGTTGAATGAAACACTAGGATATATTGAATTATTTGGCGGGTGGGAGATAAGCCGACGTAGCTCAGTTGGTAGAGCAGTTGACCGGATATCAGAAGGACGCGGGTTCAAGTCCCGTCGGCGGCATTTATCTTTTCTCGGGAGATTTTTTTTAATGTTGATGATTGTTTCAGGCTAATAATTATTGCTTATTATAATTGTTACCCTTTGTGCTATGCATAAAAATCTTGTCTTAAAAATTAGTTTACCAATTAAAAATAATTATTTTTGTTGTTAAATTTTGAAGGTATGTCAGTTATTTGAAGGATGCAAAATATTGCTTGTGCGAAGTTCAACGGCAACAGACGTAGCAAAGGAAAATGCCATGCTTCAAAGCTTCGTAATTTAAATGACTGGTACTAGTGATGCTCAGCTGAACTATTCCAGGCTGTAGTCTATAGAGAGAAGGCTGTTTTGACAATATCTAACCATCTGATGGTTTCCATAACAAACTCATAATATTAATGCTAAGCTACCTATATTTCTTTTTAAAAATTGTAAATTCAGAGCTTGATTGTTACGAACTCTTGAATGTAGTCAATTAAAGAGTACCTACTCGATTCACTTGGCATAAGTTCATATTTAAATGCCACCATTCACAAACAAATCATGTGGAAAACTTGCCAGTTCCTCACATACATAGTTTAGCTAATAAATATATAAATGATATCGAAATTTTCAATATAATGCAATGTATGTGTTTAAAACACACTTGAACAATTCTTCTACTTTAACGTATTATTTGTGATTCTTATTGTATTAATTTAATTTCTTCAAACGTATCCAATTCTTCAACTCTGAAATGTAAGAAATTATTTTTATTAGCCTATTGTTTATTAATTTTATTACCAACCATTATTTAAAAAAAAAAACATTATGTATCAAATGTAAAAGGCCCATGTGCGTAAAAAAGAGTAGTAAATAAAAAAATAAAAAAAACTACATAACCAAAAAAAAAAGAGTTGGGACATAATATTCCTTGTTACATTTAACAATTTTTGTAATAAGAAAAATAAATAAAATTGTGTTGAAACTCGGGCGAAGCGAAACTAGGTACTAACATATTATTAAGTTTTCATTTCAAAGGATAAAACTGTGCTGCACAAATTCTGATACAAAGTCTAAATGCTAACCATAACACCACAGGGGTCGTCTAAAATCCAATTTAAATAGTCTAGTCTGCTCATATGAACCTCCTACGGAAAGTCGTATCAAAAATCCTTATCATCGTAAAGATCATACCAGTTTTTACACTAAACGCACGCTTTTACGATGCGCTGTCGTTTGCGGAATTATGAAAAATTTTTGTTTACGTATGTGCCTACATATGCCTAGTCTCGCAGATAGTCCATAATCTCGTTGCGTAAGAGTTTCATCGTTCGTTATTTTTTTATATAATTACTAGCTGGTTCCCGGCATGCGTTGCTATGCCATTAAAAGAAATAAATTGTTTATCCCTAAATGTTTAGCGTTAATATATAAATAAAAAAAATGGATATTCTCATGCGTCCCTTTTCCCTCCTGCGTTCCCCTTCCAACTTTTTCCCCTTCCGTACGGCCCGTATCCCAGTGACGCACGCCTAGATCGCATAAGATGTTGCCTAGCTAGCCGAGCAGGGTGACCGGCGACCACGCATTTTTTTCTAATACTTACATTTTTAAACTCGTGATATATTTCGAATGGGATGTTCGAATTAAATAATTCAAAAAGTTATATAAAGGTATTGAAGCAGTCTTGAATATGAAGTAATTTATTGTGATAAGGATTAATACCAAAATACCAATAAAGAGCCATTTCAAGCGGCGACATTTTAATTAATTTTTTTTAAAATAAATAAACACTTATTGTGGCATAACTATAATAGTTAGACATATGCTGTCGCGACATTTTTTGTAAATAATGATGTGTTCTGCAAAGTTGTGGTACATTATTTTATTCTATCATCAATAATTTTCGCAGCGCACGCGATGCAAAGAATATTTTACGTAATTTTTTTACACCTTGGGTTACATTATGGGAGTTTTAGTAAGGATCCCTAATTTTTTTGAAAATATAATATAGCCTATGTCACCTGGGGATAGTGTTGCTTCCTACCAGTGAAATAATTTTTCAAATCGATTCAGTAGTTTCGGAGCCTATTTTATGCAAACAAACAAACAAACAAACAAATCTCATCTCTTTATATAGTGTCTTAGATGCAATATTTGATAAACTGTTGTCTAGTTTCGGTTTTATAAATGGACTAGCGCAGATCCGTGAAAAATCACTAAATAGTTTGAATTCCTGACACATCAGTTATAATTTTGAAAATGACAATTAAAATAAAATATTATATTATAGGTTTATCGCTTGTATGAATTACCCAGACAATAAGTTACAATTTATGAAATCTGGCTTTTTAAGGCACCAAACCACTGATTTTTATGAAATATGCATTTGTTAAAAATGCTCTCACCATTTTTTAAAAATAAATTCGTAAATTGACGGGGATACAGCATTTTATGTGAAACCATCTGAAACAGTTTGTATGATGAATTACCCTCCAGCAAACCTTTAAACGCGTTTCTCTCGAAACCACGTATTTCAACCAGGTTGACAACATATTAAAAAAACTATACACCCGATTTTATGAGAGTTGTTTAATAACCAGAGTTATGCAGGAAGCTCAGACAACCGAAATTGGTGTTATGATGATATTTTAACCTCTAATATTCAATGATGAAAACGACGTAGATAATGCCCTTGCCTATGGATGTAAAGTATCAGAAATTAAAAGTAGACCTGATATTGAAAGATTTTCTGTATGCAAATAAATCACCTTAACTCTAATTTCTGAATCCTGAGCTTATTAAAAGAACAGAAAGAGTATTTTAAAGCAATTATAAAATCCAGATCAAAGAGTCAAGTTGTGACAGTTACGTCGTTGGAAAAATAAATCAGCGGAGGCGTAGAGAGAAAGTCGAGGACGCCTATAAAAATTTAACCTTTAGAATATGATACAGGTATATTAGTGATATTGTCTCATGATTGTTCGTTTTAGCATAACATTGTACAATGTATTATAGCCATTTTGACTAAACCAACAGGCAAGATACTTAGCATTAACCCCACCTACGGCTTTCGTTGTGCGTTTTCAATAACAATACATTTGAAATAATAGTAAATTGTTGCAAAAGTAATAAGAAATCAATAATAAAGATATGATTATGACAGTCATTAAAATATCGATGAAAGGATTAGCAAAGTAAAAAAATATCAATTTGTTAACGTAGGTAATATTGAATTTTTTATTTCTCTAGTCTCCCTGTACCCATCTACCTATTTATTAATATCTCGGATTGTGTTATTCAGAAGGAATGAGTGAGAGGCGAGAGGGAATCATTGAGTATAATATTATTATGTACTGCGATATTCAATTTCGAGAGAACCGCCCTAAATTTTAATCAAGTCGCAATGATTTGGATTTATTTAATATTTTTTGTTATAGCCCTTTCGGAATGTATTATTTTGTATGCTATGTTGGCTCACTAGGGATATGATGGGATATTCATGTTAAATAAAATACTTCTAGTATCGCCTTATATTAAACTTTTAATGCTTGGAAGACGTAGTGGAGGAGGACTTACTTCTTGGCTTCGTTATGTACATGAGTGGTACGAGTGTCAGAACAGTAAAGATTGTTCTGATGATGACACCAGGTGAAAAAGTAACTTAAAAATAAAACTCACTGAGTAGAGTGAAGTATTATTGAATCCAAATTTGGTGCTCTAAATATAAAAAAATATATTAATAAATTGAATTCAATTCACGGAAACTTGATAGATATCACCAAAAAACCCATAGATGGTGTTGGTGGGTACCTCCTGTGAGAACAAATGTCAAATTAGTTAACAATTTTTTATTTTTTTATTTACGTGAACGTGAAACTAACATAAAGGGCTACAAATCTTACTAATATCATAAAAGCCAAAGTATGTATGGATGTATGTGTTATTGTTACTCTTTCACGCAAAAAATACTTAATGGATTTTAATAAAACTTTACAATCATATAGCTCATATATCAGAATAACATAACGGCTATATATAATGGTAAGCTCTGGCATTATAAAGTTTGTATAAATGAAAGTGTTAGTATTTCATATATTTTAGCGACAGCGAGGAAAGGCACTGGAGTTCGAGAGGCAAGATAAGAGGTTGGGGGCTTAGGGGAATGCGGGGAAGGAGGAAGAGAACGGCGACGCACGCGAAAGGACATGCAGGAAAAACCAATTTATTTCTTTGAATGGCATTGCAACGCATGCCGGGGACCAGCTAGTTTGAAATAAAAGTCGATATTTAATCTTAACGCGCTAACCTCCATGTACACTAGTGGACTTATGTTTGGACACTTTTTATAAATTTCTTGTATTTGATGTTCATTCGCTCTTTTTTAAATCACGTTGGTGTTTAACAGTAATTTTGTTAGCTAATTAATTCAACCACATATTATACTATTATATTTTGAATAGATTTAAAAGTTTTGTTTAGAAAAATAATAAAAATGCTTAATAAAACAACGTCATGGTAAAACACAAATTATTTATTAATTACAAAGATTTTGCATAATATTTCAAATTAACATTTTAATGTTACTATTTCGTTGGAAATCCTTTAAGTTTAATAACTTCCTCAATTCTTCTTCACATGGAGTCCACCAAACGTCACTAGTTTTCAGGTTTGATGACATGGAACCATGCTTGAATAATCACTTCAATTATTTCTCTTTTATTTCTGGGTTTGTGACGAGAAACCAGTATTTTCAATCTAGACCAGAGATTTTCAATAGGATTCGAGTCCAGGTGGTTCCCTGGCCAAGGTAGAACAACAATATGGTGGTTCTGTAACCATTTCATGTTCGTTTTGCTATGTGGCATGGGGGTCCATGCTGCTGGAAATTGCATTTACCACGGTTACACTCGAACAAATCATCGTGCTGGGCAATAATTTTGGCTCCAGAATCACATATTGATGTCTGTTAGCCTTAATTGTGCCTTCTACCACTTCCAGACATCCAAAACTGTCCCTTATCATGCAAGCCCGCACCATGACACTCAGAGGAAGTTTCATTGTCGCAGTAGTGCATTCTGGTATGAAATCTTCAACTTGATGGCAACGAACAAATCTGATTCCATCACTCTCAAAAGTGAAAATTTTGGTCTCATCACTCCATATCACCTTTGCCCAGTCTTCTGAAGTCCATTCCTTATGTGTTACAGCCCATTTCAGTTGTTTATACCTCTGTTTCATGTTATAGTTAGACTTTTATTATTCTTGCCTAATTTCTTCCTAAATGTTATATCTGTAATATCGAGTCCAGCAGCTTCAATGACCTTGTTAATATCTTTGGATGTTTGACGATGGTTCTGCAGGCTAAGGCAACATATGCTTCTTTCATTTTGTGGCATAACCTTTGGGTTTTGGACGATTTTCGGTCTGTTTTTGTAGTTTTAGTCTCCTTGCAGCGTTGGCAAACCTTTCTTAATCCAGACTTGGTAGCTCCTCCACCCAATATTTTTGCAATTTCTTTGTATGTGTAGCCTTCTACATAAAGTGCAACACCTCTGCTGCTCTTTGGGTGACAAATCGGCACGTTTTGGCACCTAAGGAGCCATTTTAATAATATTTATTAAAAAATAAATGTATAACTTTTCTTCAATGGATGACTGACTAACACGGGTGTAGAACTTATTCGTGTTACATCTTAAATTGTTCTGATTGGAGCCCACGACGATCCTCTGCACTTTGTGGTTGATTAAAATAGAACACAAGACATTGTAGAGTTGCTAAAACTCAAAAACGTTATTCTCAAACATTGGTTGTTTTAAAGGTGTTTGCTCCCATTTCTCATAAAGAGTGATAGGATAATTTTGAATCACCATATAACATATCGTATGGTATGTTTTTTAATCAACAATAGCACAAGGAACACAAAAAAAAAATTTAGAAGGGTTCTGTAATAAAATAAGTCATTTTTTTATAAGGCAAACGACAAGATACAAGAAATCTCTAAAAGTGTCCATACTTAAGTCCACTAGTGTAAGTTACAATATTTGTTTTTGTATTTATATTATTTGTATAAGGCAAGAGGTTTTACTGTCCAATTATTTTTCTTCTTTTTCTTTAATATTTCTTGAAAGTTATCATAAACGGTTTAGCGAAGTTCCCGGAACACTTATGAAGTTCTTTCTAACCAGGCTGAAAATATTTCCACACAGAGCTGAAATTCTTTTGCTTCTCCTCGATAACCAAAACTTATATAGAGCTAGCTACCTTCTCTACTTTAACAAAATAACTCACTACGAGTAGAAATATATAATTCCATGGAGGTTGTTTACAGCAAAAAAATGTTAAAAAATTCGTTTTTAATTACTGCAAGAAAAATATTTGCAAAACTAATCGGGATGGAAACAATCGTGAGATCCTTTATTTGTCTCAAACACTGCGATGGTTGGACATGAAAGAACGCCAGCAGCCAGGATCCCACAAAATGTTACCAAATGGATGCCACAGCACAAACAAGAGAAAGGTCTAGTTTGGTTGATATCACATTTGTCTAGGTTTGTTTCCTCACATTTGTGGGGGAGAGACTGGGCATGTGATAGACAAAGGCTGATGAAACAGCCTAGGAAAGAGAGGCCTAAAGGCACTGTGTTGAAGTATTTGGTCCCAAACATAGACAAGGAGAAGGAGACGAATTTGAAGATTTGGCAAATGCCAGAACTCGACGTTCACGAGTTTTATGAGAAATTTTGTCTAATATAATTTTAGTCAATAGTTTATATACAAATATCAAAAATGTTGAAAGATTATTGAATAAGATACATTTTTCTTCAATGCAGAATGTTTGACATGTTTGGATACAGCTAGCAGATAAACTTTTTTTATCCGTGAGTCGGGGCAGGCAAAAATAAAATAACTAACACGCTGTTTTCTTGCAGAGGCAGACAGAAAGGATGGGCCGCTAAACAATTCAGATTTGACACATACACCATGATTCATTCACATTCATTTATCCTTACATCCGTATGTCTCATACATGCCTGTTCTTTTGTTACTCTGACTCTTGAAATATTCCGACTTAACAAATCAATTTACTTCATCGTGCCATATCTTCTTCGGGCGTCTCTGAATTCTTCAATCATTAAAATTTTCTTCATACATTATTTAATTCGTTTCTTCCTCCATCTCCTCCACATGTCAAAACAATATTAACGTCCCTTTCTTAATCTTATTTGTAACGTTCACTTCATTCTGGCAATCTTTCTGAATCTTCGCAATTTTTAAACAGATCATTCAAAATTTTGCGCCCCGGGGATCTATCTCATTTCTGCAGCATTCAGTCTACTTTTATTGTATTTTTTACATTAGCTTCATATAGGATATCCTGAGAAAAATAATTCCCCTCAGGGCTTACGTTATCTTTGGGGATACTGTGTGAAGGGTTTTTCACTTCCGAACACGAGGGGTGATATTTTTCTTTCTTCCATATTTTAATGATTTAGGATATCAGTCCACTTTCTTAAATCCTCCTCCAAAAACATCGCTGTAAACTTTTTAATACATCTGCTCCTGCAAATGTCTAAAGTTTACAACACGAAACAGTCTATGTACTAGCTACGAGAATGCCTGGAACCAGGACGCTACTGTACGAGGAGCGGTTGGAAAGTTCTACTGTTATTTTCTTATTTATCACACAATATTTTAGTTTGTCAGGTGCCAGATGGACTAATGCCTTGATCACACGTACCAAGTAGATGGGCGAGAATGATGGACTCGCTTTCCCACTCGACACTCGGCAGGTACAAGCATTTACTCGGTGCTTACTCGCCGCTCGGCACACTCACGTCGCTCGCAGCACTTTATCAAATTATATTTTTGTGATCCATTGTCTTTCTAATCTGTAGCAATGAAACTGAACTAACTGACTGACTCAGTTCCAAGTTAAAAAAATACGTGTACACGCCTACTCGTCCGCCCGACTCTCTCGACCTAGTATCATTTTGCTGTCTTGCCAATACGTGTGATCAAGGTATTAGAAGACACTCCCAAGTAAGTTGTTGGTAGGAATGAAATAATACATTCCAATTAAAACATTTTTGCAATTCAAATTGCAATTTATAAGTCGAAATGGTGGAATCGTAGAAAGTCGTGGTGATCACCCCTCTAATCCTGACTTAGATATTTCTTAGATCCTCATTTATATTATGCACACTTTATTTTGCATGTTTGATGTAGGCAACACAAAAAACTAACACAAAAAACTTACACAAATAAATAAAGAAAGTATACACAAATAGTAATTAGTATGCACATACAAGTGTTTTTCAAAATGTTTCTTTTATCGCCTGATACTAATGAAATGCCCCTCTCAGTAGTTTCCTCACACATTCTAACGGACAAAGGAAAATTTTACAGCGAGAGTCGTTTGTTTTAACGTTCACTTGTTTTTTCTCTTTATTTTTCAAACAAAGAGCACGGTCGAGTATTTAACTTTTCCAACATAAACAAGTAAAGCCCAGTAGTTGATAGTTGCTTTTTCATCACAGAAATATTTATCTCTGAAGCGAATCTATCAACGAGAGTTGAAAGATCAACAGTACCTACCCATTTCAAAACATTCGTGGAAACTTTTTCTCATATCAAATAGAACGAAGTTCAATGTGACACGGTGTTATTATTATTAGTGAATCGATGAATAGTCAGTTGATGATTTTCATTAGCAGATGAAAATTGATAACAATTAGATAAAAATCATTACATTTTGGAATGAAAAGTGTTGGTTCTGGTGATTTAATGAGTTCTAGTAGATGATTTAAGGGTAAAAGCAAGGCAAATGATGGAAATATTGTAACCGATTGTTTACATCAGTACCATCCAAGCCCGAATGCGATTAAGTACAGCATGAGTAGCGGAGAGCATTGGCCTTATCACTAGCAGCATAGATCATCACGGACGGTCTGCGCATCACTTCAGTTCGGAATTATCAAGCCCACAAGAAGGAGCACACTTGCGCTGGGGGAAATAATCACCTCTCGGCGAATCCAGATTGTAATGTACCTCTTATTTAGCATTGATTAAGGTTACCGATCTAAGCCTCTAGATAAATATAATTAGTTTTTGTATTTAATCTCTAAAACGCAATGGCACCCATTTGGCGCTCATATTCAAATTCATTCCACATAACATCCTTTCACAAGTATTCATAAATGGCCGACAAAATGTCACTTCGTGAGATTCTGTACACGACCCAGAGTTTATTACATTTTAGAAGAGTCATATTTCAATCTACCATTAGGTTGATAGAATCTTGTATTAATTAGATTCAATAAACTAGACTTGTATTGCATTCCTTACTCTTTTATTTTGAATAAGATTGATATCATTTCATGCTTTGGTTTCAGATAATTTATACAAGCTTACACTTTTGATGAATAGATTATATAATAATCATGAATTAAATGACATTAAATATGAGATACATCATATTTATCACACATAACTAAAATTAATGATTACAATATAATACAACAATAAGGCAAATGGAAGACAAAGAAAGGCAAAAAAGGAAAGAATATAATAGGAGAATAGAGTCAAAAGGAGTGGTACAATGGAAAGAAAGACAAACGAATGCAAAATAATTTTAATAAAGTTAAAGATGGCAAATTAAACAAAGTAGTGGAAAGCGAAAAAAAAAAAGAAAGCAATTATAAACAAGGGAAAAACTAAAAAAATATGTAAAAGATAATAATCTCAGTCTGACTAAACGCATATTCTCAAAAAATTATAAAAAAATCTATAATATCCCCTATCTTTAAAACCGGCGACCCGCAAAATGTTTCAAACTATCGACCGATATCACTTATATCGAATATAGCAAAAAGATTGTGAAAAAACGGGTTGTTGATTTTCTAGATAACAATAAAATATTACATTCCAATCAATTCGGATTCTTAAAAACAAAAAGCACACACGATGCAATAGCAAATGTAACATCATTTATATACTCGGCACTTGATGAAGGAAATAAATGCGCAGGAATATTGTTAGACCTAAGAAAAGCATTCGATAGTAGGTATCTCACACGCAAAGCTTATCAAAAAACTGAAATTAAATAACATCAACGATAAAGCCGTCCAATAGATAAAAAGTTATTTGAACAATCGAGCACAATTTGTTAAAATAAATTACCAAACTAGCGATCAAGAAACTTCAAATTTTGGTATCCCACAGGGCACCATGCTGGGACCATGTTCATTCTGTATGTAAACCACATATTTATTCAACCATTACATGGCCAAATTATCTCTTAGGCCGATAATACAGTTCTTTTAATAAAAGAAAAAACATGGGAAAAAAATTATCTAAAAGCCACAGAAGACATAAATAATCTAAAAATATGGTTTGATAATAACATCCTGTCGTTAAATAGTGATAAAACATATGTCATTGGTTTCGAAATTGACACTAACATTATACCCCCAAATCTTCAAGTTTTCTTACATAATCATTCTCTCGCACAACACGATACTAATCACTGCTGACAAAAAATGTTCACTTCTGAATATAGCGGATAAAATTACATATCTTGGAATAATTATAGAAAAAAACCTAAAATGGAAAGATCATATCAGCCATACGATAAATGGAATTAGGAAATTAATTTATATATTCTAACGAATTAGAATATATTCAATATACTACGCATTGGTACAGTCTATTCTTCAGTGCAGTTTTCAGTTGGGGAGCAGCTTATAAAACTAGTCTGACCCCCATAGAAATGGTTCAAAAACTCATAATAAAAATTATATTAAAAAAACCTCCAGACTTCTCCACTGAACGCATTTTCAAGGATTTCAAAGTTCCAACATTTAAAAACTTATTTGTGAAAAATTCAATCGTACAAATTATAAACGAAAAGGATAAATACTCATTCATAACTGAATATCGCACAAGACTTTAGCATGTATTTGTATGCCCCAAACTAAACACTTACTTTGCCCAACACCATTATACACACCAAGGAAAATACTTCTTCAATAACCTACCAATAGAAATTGGAAGCATTAATAACAAAGTACAATATTGTTGAATTCTACCAAAAAGTATTTTAGAGAAATAATCAATGGGAAAACTACTGCTTCCCCTATTTCCACATGAATGTCACAATAAAAACTAAACCTGTTTTTCTTTTACTGAGTACATGGATGTTTGTGTTTTTTACTTAAAGGGTCTTGATTATGTGATTTCTGTATATTAACTATATACCTATGTGACACTCGTGACTGTTTTAACTGTACTATGTGAAATGTAAACTCTTCTTCCATCCACAAGCAAATGCCTATAATGGAAGATATGTAATATTATAATATGTTCCATTTTTTAAGATCAATAAAAAAAAGTTTGTTCATTTCTTTAAATTTTTAATTTTCCTAATGAATATCTCTGTTTGTTCACTTTATTTATCATTTATCTTAAATCAAAATTGGAAAACTGATTTCACTTCTCTGATAGATATGGAAACAAGACAACAATGTCTTTTAGCTGGTACATTTTTTTTTATTGCTTAAGTTAGTGAAGAAGGTTTTGTAACCGGAATATTCTCGGAAATAATGGCGAGATAAGGAATAATATAAAAGCCAATCCATCTTCTTAAGTTCTAAACAAGCAATCAATAACCAGAAAACAGTCATAAAGCATATTACAGATGGGTTTTCAATTATTCAGTTCGTTCAAGCTATAACAATACTTTTAAATATATATATACTTCATCATTTTAAAATTTTTGTATTGAAATCTTTCGATTTTTTTTATAAGTGTCTTAGAACCAAAATCTGATAGTATTAATACCTTAGTGTTTGTACGGTGGAAATTTAAAAAAAAACTGACTTCGAGTACATGTCTGACGCCGCGCCATACGGAAGTTTGTGACTAAGCTACTGTCGTGATATGTGAACAATCGGAGTGCGTATTCCGCGAAACATATTTTTGCATTACATTCGATTCGAGATAAACTATAAATGGTCACTTAAATTCGGCGAAGCCGAAGCAAAAACCGCCCGTAGTGCCCAGCAGCAAAAAACACAAAGGGGATTTTTAACTGCTCGTATGATACCTACTTGTTGAATGGCTCTTGGGTTGCTGCTTCCGAATAATTATATATTGTAAACCAAATATGTTTGAGGTTATAATAATATTATCCACCGCTGTACATTTATATCAACTGACATCACTTTTATTTTATCATGGGTAAAACGATACAAACATTAATTGATATCAATAAATCTTCTTAATTTATTATACTATTTACATTTTTTACGATTAAATGGTATCTGCAGACCATTTTATTTCAATAAAATTTGTTGTAAAAGGAGTAAATCAATTTCCCTGTAAATTTCAAACTCGATCCTTCCGATTGTCAACCAAGCATTCCTTCCATCCAGGCTATATTGAACATCTGACTTATAATAGAAGGAAACATTTTACAACTGATGGCAGCGAACTGAAAACCATTGTTGAAGTATACGATGACACGAGATTTTTTACAGTTTTTACTCTCCCATTGAAAACATTTGATAAATGACTTAGTTTAATACCATCTCGTGTGTCCCATATCGAAGCTTTATGCTGCGAAAATGGGCGCGAGCCGAGCCACGAATTTTCGGAACGAAAGGAAACAACGCAAGCGGTTACGCGCTATCAATTTTTTTATTGCTTCGTTCTATTCCATAATTCGTGGCTCGCTCACAGGTTCGGCTCGCATGTGAATACGCATCCTTGAAAGCTTCCATCAACATTGACATAAGCCTAAAAACTTCTTAATTCTTCCACACACCGCCCATCTCCTTCAGTTTGATGTTGTTTTCTTAGTACGAGATCAAGTTGGAAGCCATAGGCAGAATTATAAATTAGATTAGTTATGCAGAAGCCAGTCCAAACCAAACACATTCAGAGAAATAGGCTGTTTGTATTTGTTTTGAGGAAGATACTACATTACCATATTCACTGTAGTTTGTTATTGAATTGTGAAGTTATCATAGATCTATGATACGTTAAATTCTTAAGAGGATTCACCATCACCAGGGAGAAAGGTCATCACCAGGTCAAGGCATAATCAGGGCTTAAATAAAAATGAAGATAATGATGAAAAATATATGTTGAAAAAGGAGTAAATTTGGCTATCAAACTGGGCTAGCATTCTCAAGTACCCATCGATTGAATTTAGGTGCCACCTCCAGGCTGTAGCCTTAAAATACTTGATAAATCTCCTTGATTCTGTGCAAAGTAGGACGGTCCGTCTGATTGACAGTCAATTGTTAATACACCAATTGCGATTTTAATGCACAATGTAGGCATGCATCATGCGACCGGTCGGTGGTTGAGTGGGCATCGCGTTAGGGCCCCACCTGGGCGTCCCGTGTTCGATTCCTTGGTTGGTTAAGTCCTCCATCACAATAAAAGCAACATTTTTGGCTTTCTGTGGTGGTAGTAAGAGATTTTGAAACATTGATGGGTTATTCGTATCCCAGTAATGTTTGTCTTTCTTTTAAAAAAAAAAGCTAAGTGTAATACATAGGTATTTGAATGGAGTCTGCTCTGAGGAGTTAACAGCATTGATCACCGGGACACCGGTGCATGTGCGTCAAACTCGACGGACACAAGCGGAAAATCCGTCACAGTTGATTTTGGCTTCATGAGAACGTACCGTTTCGGGCATCTGTTTTTCCTCTTCAAGAACAAATCTCGCAATAACAAACCAAGTGGCAGCATAGATCCACTACCTTTAGATCAGTACAGAAAAGGGCGCTGTTGTGGGTGTCACATAAAAAAAGATGCCACTTTCTCTCGACATATTAAAGGACTGGCTGTTTTTAGCAGAAATTATCATAAAACAATTTGCAAAACAGAAATAAACCAGGCTGTAAAACAGTGATTAATTTAGCGTAAAAATGGTACTCACAATTTAATTAACAAACTACAGTTTGATAGAATAGAACCTCTCTACCACAAGATGAATAAAAAATAAGAAATTTTGCAAAACACGTTGTTTTTGTCTTTCTGTAATGATTTCTAATGTATGTTGACAGTTGAAGCTTACCAGTTACCAACCACACGCGTTAGAGTTCTACGTGAAACAAATTATAAAACTCGTTTTACATGTAAATTAGTATGGCATTCACGTAGGCACAGTTTCAGGCCTTTTCAGGGGTATTTGGTGCGGTTCGCGTAACTAGACCTAGACAATCACTATTAGAGTTTTTAGTTTGAAAATGAACCAATTGTGTGTAGAGTGGCGCGGCGTACTCTTATGGCACATCCAAATCTATGCCTATTTTAGATCCATGGGATACCCTTTAAATCGTCGGACAATAAGTTGAAATTCCTTCTTCATATACTAACCCTTGACTTGACGTGTCCGAAATTAATTAAAAATAACTGTATTTTAATTGTTGGAATAGTTGCCAGCAAATAAATTAAATTAATTTAATTTATTTGCTGGCAACCCGAGCGTTTATTAAAATAACATTATCATATTCAAACAAGTAAGTAACCCGCCGAACTAGACGATGTCTGTTCTGAGACGGGTACAAATATATGCATACATACACACATACATATTTGTATACCCATGTATACATATATGTATAGGTACCCATTCATGCACATAATCATAAAAACATAAGTGAATAAGTAAACATTGTAATATTTTATCATTGAAAACAATTATTAGCCTGAAACAATCATCTACTTTGAAAAAAATATAATAATTAATAACACAATTTTTTTTTATATTTCTGATTTCTTGGTACACACAGGGTTAAGGCCGGCGAGATATTTAATTCCGGATGGATAGTGGTCAAGGAATTTCAGGGATAAATTCGAAAAGGTCACCTCCATTCCCACAATCATTCTTCATAACATTATTGGAATAAATTGACGGAAAGAACGAAATTTAGCGCGTCTTGGAAGATAATCATTGTATTTTTAGTGACAATAGACCGTAATTGGAAGAAATTTTATAAAAACCATAAAGGAATACTGAAGACGCAATAACCAGACAAAACCGGAAATATGTCATTTTTAAATAAAATTTTAGACGTGCTAACTCTTTTCAGAAGAAAATATAAATTTAATGCGAAATACTGTTATTTTATCTAACAAAGCTATGTCTTAAATTTTGGGAATATAAGTTTATTATTATTACAATAAGGTTTTAACGTAGGTCGTTGGCAGATTTGTTAAATTTTCATTCAACATACATTTCAAATCATATAAGCATGCAGTAAAATAAATCAATAAGTTTATTTGCGAAAGCTTCCTTTAAGATTTTTTTTTAGTTGCGCTCTTGTTTTGTGACGAAAATACTTCAATTTGCCTATTTATTTACGATCTTATATATTAAAACAAATAAATCTTATTTTGCTTAGACATTATTGAAAAATTATAAATACTTATGACCAAAAAATAATGTTCGTAATAATATAGTTATTTATTAAAACGAATTTTGAATTAAATAAAATCGATATTAAGTTATTATCTTAAAATGCTGGTATGAAGAATAATTAATCTCTCTCATCGGAACCGCCCTCTACAGTTGCGAGGGTATGATCGCAAGATCATCGTTCGACGAAATTTAAATTCTCGGCCGCTGGTTATTGGCTCTTAAGAGAAAATCATTGTGATTACAAAAATGATGTAGTTTTAGCTATTTCTTAAAATTATATGTCTTCTAAAAATAAATCCTTCTAAAATAATTAATTAATTAATTGATCTAATAATAATCTAATCTAATAAAAATATCTTAATTGATCTCCCTGGCGGTGTTACTTTCTAAAACGACGTTAAATAAATAATCCAAATATTTTATTAAAAAATATTATTGTGACATAATAATATGAAATGAGATAAATACGGTGATGATAAATAATTTATTGATTAAATGATAATGACTATGACGTGTAAGTGAATGTTAGAAGATGTTGGGGATGACTGACGAAGATACGGCACGATCAAGTGAATCAAATATAACACCAATAAGTATAATACCAATATAGATTAGTAATTCATTATTTTTTTGATAAGCCAGGTCATTTTAAGACTCTTAACTCAAGAATTATGTAGAATAATCAAGAGTACGAGACGACATGAAATTGAATGAAGCAAAGGTGTGTGTGATAAAACAAAGTTTTTAGGCTGAAAGTCCATCTTCTCTGCCTACCTCTGTAAAAAAAAATGAGATGGTTAGTTAGATAGTGCAGTCTTTCTTTTTAAAATCGCAAACCACTACTAAATCTACAAATCCACTAACTATGGTACACAATCCATTGGTTACGAGGGGGGCAACTTATATAATTGCCTCCAAAATGACATTAAAAACGAAAATACGTAAGTTGGGTAAATTAAAAAAAATATATTAATATTTATTCTTAATTAAATAATGAAATAGAATAGCGCTGTATTAAAATATTTAGTTTATCTTAATGTGTGTAATTATTTCTAGTTTAAAACGACCTCCGTAGTCCAGTGGCTAAGACACTTGACTCACAATCCGGAGGTTGCGGGTTCGAACCCGGCGTGCGCAAATAAATTTTATTTGATTAATTTGTGTTATTTCACAATTAATTCATTTAAAATAATATATAGTATATTTGCGGCACGTTCCAGAGTGGAAGATACTATCAGTATCGCCCTGGTGTAAGACCACCATTCAGAATTGAAACGTTGCTTGAAAATGGCTTTAGCCGTGTTTGGTGACCAGATCTGAATAGCCAGGTACTTCCCAACCTTCCTCTTTCCCACCTCCTTCCCCTCCCCACTACCTTCAGCCTCACAACATACCCCAATTGGGGATGCCATAGTCTCACTGGCTCCAGACGGGAGCAGTAAAGATTCTTGTGCGGTATTCACTGTAAAAAAAAAAAAAATGAGTGAAAATGTAATTTTCTTTTAACTGGAATAAAAAAAATCCGCAAAGCAAATATCTTGACTCAAAGACTGAAAGATTTCACTAAAAAATGGTATTATAACAATTTTTTCTCCTGAGTTATAATTTATTATTTGCTATTTCCTGTCAACAGCGTCCCATTTTTGAATTGTAGATTGATAAAAAATAAAGGATGAAAGTAGATACTTCTTTGGTTTAGTTTTATATATACATAAGAAATATATTATTTTACACAGCTGTATATGGTAAATACATGTCGGCTTGAGCAATACGCCAGGATACAAATAATAAAGCAGACACCTCGTTGGTACAAAAATGATGGAAGATCTAAAAGGATTCCTTGATTTTCCATAAAAAAACAATCTATTGAACTACAACAGGTGTGCATGAGAAAAATATCACTTACAAAATATTTCCAAATAGTTTTTGATGCAATTACTCTAAAGGGAAATTAAAAAATAAATTCTTAAATAATTATAACTGCATATAAATATTAATGTAATATACTCATAAATATCAGAAATGGCTTACTTTTGTATCACAAAATTAGGACCAAATATCGCATAAGTAACACTATTATGCTTCCACTAAATTTTTAATGCAAACGTTACTCATATGTGACAAAGACAGACATCTAAACAATGCGTGCGTGTGAACGAAATAAACGATATGACCGGGCAGCGTTTGGTATTTAAAAGCTGCGTCAATACTATATTCTGTATCCCTGAGATAATAATTAGCGGATCTAGTCATCTCAGTCACACCATTCGCTTACTCGTTTACACTGAGTCGAATATGGAATACTGGATGAGACAATCTACTCAATCTACTGCAAGCAGGTTTTCATTCTTATACGTATATGACGGTACGTCCTCTATCTCACTTTCTCTAATGGCGCTGAAAATATTATTAAAGAAAATCGAAAAAATGTAATTTTTTATAAAAATATTTAATTTGTGAACCTTTACGAATGAAATGTTGTTCTTCGGCTTTTTCTAGGATATCTTTTGCTATGTGCAAACGTGCAAACATGATCTTGTCACATACGAGGGCATTTTGGCACTTTTTATGCAATTTAGTTAGAAGTAGCACAATACCTTATGCGACGCATGACATTTTAGTGTCAAAACTACAAAAGTAAAAGCAAGACAGTTAGTAGTTTCTTTTGATTGCCATTTTGAGAGCTCTAAAATGCTTCTTTACATATTGTTACGTAATTGCTTATCGGAAGATATTCATTCAGATTAGTGTTAATTCATTACTTTCATTAGAGTAGGAAAATCAACTTTGTATTCTTATGATGCTGTAAATAAAAAAAATATGTTTTTTATCAGAAGCCAGTTACTGGTACCTACGAATAATAATAATAATAACAGGATGTGGGTAGGTGAGTGCAATTCCACACATCCCATACAGTACAGATGTGTTTTAATGCTGAAAATCAGTAAAATCACTATAGATTACTGATAAATATTCAATGTTGTATTTTAAGTTAAATGAATACATTCCTAAAATAAAACAAATGATTTCAATGAAGAATTTTTACTGGACTCGTCTTTTACGAGTCAGGAAACAAATATTATTCAGTTTTACTGTTGGGCATTAGAACAAGTCTTAAAAAACCCTTAAAATTCAGCAGTTCTTTGCAGTTTTATGATCGCAGGGTAGAATACTTTTATTTCGGAACTGAAAGACGTAAGGCTTTAAAAAATGGAGTGCCTACGTGAAAATATGTTTGTTCGCGGAATCACTTGGACGCAGGAAAAGTATTTTGAGGGAATAAATAGAACAAAAATGTAGGTACATATAATTTACACAAGAAGAAGATATATTTATACCCACAGTATTGTTTTCTGTGCAGATATCTTCACAGAACAAAAAAACAATCCTAAATTCACATAAACAATGTGAATATCCTATATTACTTTTTCGTACGAATTTACAAGAACGATCAAATATTATTTTTATAAAAATTTATCACATTGTTGTGCATTTAAAATTTAAATATACAATATATGCATCTAATAGAGAAATATTTCAGGTCCGAAGAATAGTTTAAAAGCTCATTTGATAAAGTAAATTCCACGAGTTTGCAAATTCATACGTAAGTTTCATAGTATGAAATTATAACATTTTCTGCTGCTATTTTCTTGTAAGGTAAACTGCTTTAGCATACGAGTAAACTATAAATTGACGTGAAAACGACATAAAAAAAGTAAAAGCAATCAGGATTTAAACAAAGGGTTACTTTGGGGTCCTTACTACAAAAACAGGGGCGTTTTTTTAATCGATTATTTTAAAATAAATGTTGTGAATTTGGAAGTTGATGATGCAAACAAAATATGCAAACATGTAGCATTTTTGTATTTGTGTCTATTTCCATAAATTACTATACATAGATACTCGTATTTAAGCCATTGTATTTAAGAGTCACAGTTACATATTAAAACAGTTTTAAACATTTATCCAATTACATTTTTTTTTTATCGTTGCCGATTTCAGCTTATTAAGTCCATCTTCAGATTGGTACATTTATTTCGCTGGCTTTGTTGTTTATGAAAATCTACATTTTTATTTCGAGATTGATGAAATTTTGCGAAATTGACCTTCAAAACAAGAAAATCATTTCACGTAACATTTTATAATATTAAACAATATAGATGCTCGTTTCGCTTTTCTTTAAGACGCCTGTTTAATTTTTGGTCTCGGAAGCAGGATCTACCCAAACTCCCGTGAACTTTGGCCAATCTCATCAAATAATCAGCTTAATACTTAAGATTACTAATTATAAATATCACGGTACGCCCCTGCTACAGAACAATCTCATTTCGTCGGAAATTTAATTTCTAACTTTAATAACGCCATCAACAAAGTATTTAAGTCCCGGCCATTGTATCGACCTGAAAAATATCATCAGACCACGTAGCTGCGAGCTTACTCTACCAGCGAGTTACGAGATTCGCAAAGTTGTGTTTCTAGTTGACGCTCACTTTAACTAGTTACTTTGGAAAATTCTATCTATCTACCACATGTAGGTACACTGAAGATATATTATATTTTATAATAACTTCAAACAGGAGGTCCTGATTAAAATAATTTCCCTGAGGTCCTATGTCTTCTTTAGGAAGCTGTTTGAAGGGTTTCTTTGTGGCAAGGAAGGTGTAAATCTGGGTCTTCAAGAGACCCTTGTTGTAGTAATGAGGGAACACAGAGACCGGCAAATCGATCAACAGCCGAGCGGTAATATTTCAATTGTATACAAATGTTGGCCGCTAGTTTGGCTTGTTTCCCGATTGATGCCAAATCAATGACGTCAGTTCCTTGAAACATTTTCCATTGAATTACCGGTAGAATAAGGACAGCATTCCCACCCAACGCGTGTGCTCTAAAGATTGCAATCCATTTGTTTATATAGGTGAATCTATCAAAAGGATCGCCCATTTCTGCAAAGAGTCGAGGGTTTATTTTCAAGTAATTTCTGTACAGGATTATTGTTTGTACAATTTGTACAGGGTTAGCAGTTGTGTACTGTAAAATTATCTGCGGGTCCTGTACAGTACGTTCAGCATCAGAGAGGCTAACTTAACTCTGGCTTCGATGAAGTTCTCGTACCCGAGCTGGTCACTTAGAGTAACAACAAGCATAATATCAATCGAAAGATTTCTTCTATTGAAGGAGACTAGATTTTTATTCCGATCCCTTTTAAGAGCTCCTGAAGATACTGACCCCCAGAATTCTACCAAACCCTCATACTTTTTCCCTTCCAAGGACTTCATATCCTTCTTTTCCTCAAAAGATTCTCCATACGGCATCCCCAAAGATGATATAGGCCCCGAGCGGAATTATTTTCCTCATGTGTGGAACTAATATAAACATGGAATTAAATATATATTACATTGATAGGTATAACCTTCAAGTATTATTAAAAAAATATTTCAATAATTAGAATTAATGTAATCAATATATATTATAAAAGAAAGTCCAAAAAAACTTGCGGACCGCAAAAACTAAGAAACGAGTCCCGGAAGGATCAAGGGAGTTATATGGTGTGGTAGATCTCTATTCCCCCTAGGGAATAAGGGTACCCGTTTTTAGGGCTGGAAGTTTTGCCCTCTAGAAATTTAAAGATTTTAAAACAACAATGCTTCCGGAAAGTTTTAGAAGGTTCGATAAAACTCTAGAAAGCTGTCTCTCTAAGTAACTCTAGAAGGAGTGGCGGAGTTTGTCGGTGAGTCAAAAAGTTTCGAGAACGTTCTGGTTGGTTCGCTAATGCTCTTGAAAGAACATTCCAGAACACTCTAGAATGTTGTCCTGTGCGAAGCCGGGTATCCCAGCTAGTTATAAAATATTTAAGACAAAACTGCCAACATTAAACAGAGTGAAAATTTTAACCAGATTTTTTTACCAGACTTTTAACTATGTATGTAGTATCATTAAACGTAATATCTTGTATATTTCATAAGATAACTTTGTATTAGATACCTCATCTTGTTTGATAAGTTCTATCTTCAAAGGATTCAAAGCAGCAATAAAGCTAGTTTGCACTAACCCACAGACCCAGAGACGGAGATATCTATATTTATATCTCTAGAACTAGACCGCTCGGATAACGCTATCTAGCAATTCCCAGAGTGTATATTCTGAAGATTTACAGCCAAACTAGCTCAAAATTGCCACCATTCATATTCGCAGCGCCCACTGAAACTCTTACCATTGTTAAAAAGATTCAGCAGAGAGAGATAGCTTTTATAATTCATAATGGTAATACCTATTTTCATGTACATTGTATGAAACTAGACCATGCTAAGCGTCATCATTCTGGAACGTGTACATCTTTTAACCCATATTACATATTATTATACCTTTTAATTTTTGTTTTATCCAATTTAAAGCGAATTATAATTTTTACGAGTACTGAATTATTTAGAATACTTATATTTACAGAAATTATTTTTTTGTTGGATTTTAGAAGAAGCAAGAACATTTTTAAACTTTCTTTCAGCTGGAGCAATCTTCCCAATACGCCTCTCATTAATATGTTTGGTGTAAATATTTCGGTGCATTTATATCAATGGAAGATGCTCCGAGAAACTAGCGCCTTTAGCCCCCCCCCCCCCCTCTTGGACTGGTATGTAATTGGGAATCACGCTACGCACGAGCCCAACATAATTACACAGTTGATATTTGTCATATGAGAACGGTTCTTTTCTACGACTCGTAAAATATCGATATCTTCAAGACCATGTTCACTCATTCCTCTCCTCGAAAGACCTCCTGTGTGGAGTTATTTAAAACTCATTTTTTGTGTGAATACCGCACCAGAATCCCAACAGCCCCAAAAGGTCCAGGACAGAGGGTTTTTTTCGGTACCTACCCCCATTTGGGGTGTGTTTTGAGACTAAAGGCAATGGAATAGGAGCGAAGCGGAGAAAGAAGGTGAGAAAGTATCTGGCTATTCAGATCTGGTCACCAAACACCGCTTAAATCATTGTAAGCAACGTTTCGATTCTGAAAGGTGGTCTTTCACCAGGGCGATACTGAAAGTATTTACCACCCTGAAAATATGTTTATAATACATTATTTATTTTTATTTTTTTATAATATGTTTTACAAGGTAAATTACATGATAATTGATGATAATCTTAGGTTTTTTTTTTACTACTCTTCCATTGAAAGCATTTGCTTGTGTATGGAAGGGGAGTGTACATACATTTTGTTATTAGTTAGTACTTAAATATTTCATTGTACAAATATATGTTTGCCGTAGTATTTATTTTGTAAAAAGTGTGTGCATAAAAAAAGAAAGAATCTTATGGAAAACGAAGGATATTTGTAAGATTAATCAAGTGACAGTAGTTTTTTTCTTAAGAATATTTTTTAAATGTCTCTTGGCAGAGAGCAGTATACGGGTTTTATCATTAATGCTTCTGATTTCTTCCGGTAGACGATTGAAAAAAGTTCTTCCCTGGTAAGTGTAATAATGTTGTGCGAAAGATGTATTTAGTTTTGGGCATAGAAAAACATAGTGAATTCGAGTTCTGTTTTCATTTAAAAATTGATATTTATCTTTTTCTTTTAAAATTTGTATTAATGAATTTTTAATATACATATAAATCTTTAAATGTAGTTACTTGAAATTCTTTAAACAGGCGTTCTGTTGGGTAGTCAATTTCAATTGGAAAAAGGTTACATTACAATAATTTTCTTAATTTTAAAGGGCTCTAAATGATGATTTCTCACAGAATGTGGATGGTTGTGATCTTGGAAAATATTCATTGTAATCGTGTTTAATTCAGTATTTTTTACGTTAACTAAATAAAATTTGATATCGTCATAGTGTAAATTTGAATGCATCTTAGTTTTTGTAATTGTGATATTTTTTCCGGCGTTCAAGGCCATTATCAAATTGTGTTTAGGCCACATTGATACGCCTTACCTATCCCTACCCTATTTTTATCACTATGGTGTTTAAAGTGAATTTTAATGGTGGCGCGTTTTATCTTTTTAACTATTTTATTTTTTAATCTTTTAATTGTCCATGAGACTTTTACATTGATTTTTTTACAAAGGGGTTACAAACAATAATCCCGAAAAATAATTTCTTAAATTACAATAGTTTCCAATTGGATAAAAACATCTTAAGTGTTTTATAATCAAGTGAACACAATTTAGTCAATAGCTATTCACGTTCAATAGTACTCCATTATTATTAAGTCTTCGTTATTGATTTATTTTTCATGTTCTTCGTAAAACGGTTATACCCGAATATTATTATGGAGGCACTACAATTAAAAAGGCATGGGACAGTATTACTATTTTGTAACATGTGTCAAAAGACAGTTGCTGAACTGTCTCTAAGTGACATTAAACATGTCGATGGTCAATGCAGACTCATTAAGCAGTTGAGTTGTTCTGTTTATTGGCGCGTATTGATATCAGAAGTCCCCGTTTTCGGAGCAAAAAAAAGTTCATGAGATCTCCCACGAGTATACTGGGAGATATAAGTTAACCTCTTTCAACATAGGCGGATTGAGTATCGTTCCAGAGACTAACATTAAAAAAAGTTTACCTAAAATATTTTTCGGCTGGTTTATAAAGTATTGAAATCGAGCATTCCTGTTACGAACTAGGATGGTTACAGGAATGGATAGTAGGTATTTTCCCTTAAATACAGGTAACGCATAATTTTTTTTATACTTTTTCAATTTATGGGATATGGTGTTATTCAGAAGGGGACCAAATAATGGAGATATATTCCAGGATGCTTCATATATTCTCTATATTATGAGCTTTAGGATTTTCAAATATTAACATAAATAGTGTCATAAAATAAATTATTATTAAATAAGAAAAATAAGAAATAAATTATTCTGAAATATCTAACAAAATAGGTAAGGATGTAAGTAAATAAATATTTGGTACTTTTACCACGTGATATTTTTAATATACTGGTAACCTGGGATTAACAATAAAACTGTCAGAATAAATTTCTTCAAAACACAAAAGGTATTGGATACACAACGTCTCGGCAAAGATCCACACAATAAGTCTACATATTGAGTATTTACCATGAACCCACAACCGGGTGACCCGTTGGGTTACAAGACGGCTATAAATATCTTGTTTGCCGAGGGACAACAGAACACCACATTGTGGATTTATGAACAAAGGGGTGCAGCGCAATAAGGCTATAGAGGTATCTAGCCATACATAGCTACGGCTTGCAATTCACAATGGCTGTGAAAATGTGCCTACTCTTAAAAAACTAAAATGATAATAATTCAAAGCATAACAAAAACAACTTTGGGAGGCGGGTACTTTGGTAACCATTAATTGGAATGCCTACACCTCTGTCGTAGGTTATATAACAGGGGTTCCCAGGTTCATAAGTGAGGCTTCTATCTAGCTTGGTGCGGGATGCGTCTACCCACCGACTGCGTGGCAGGCCGGATTGGGAGACACTGGTTGAGAAACCTTTTGACCTCTCTAGCAGAACGATCTAGGAGGGTAGTTGGAGGGATAGATTGATACCTCCGCCATTCCTGGACACACTCACCCCCAGATTCCTACCTACTCCTCGTACAATTTTCGTTCCCAGAACTTCCTCTCCTTCCTTTCCTAAAAAGGTCCTTTACACAGCATCCGCAAAGACAACATAGGACCTGAGGGAAATTACTTTTCTCAGTGCTTCGTACATGTGTGACGCTAATTTTTAAAAAAAGTTAAAGGGAAACAAGTTAGAACCGTGAGATTTTTTGTTTAAAAAAAAAGGACAAACATTCCCGGGTTACGAATATCCGACAATATTTGAAAATCTCTTACTACCACCGCAGTAAGCCGAAAATATTGCTTAAGTCGTGATGGAGAAGCCAGACGAGGAATCGAACAAGAAACGCCTGGGTGGGACCCAAACGCAATGCCCACTCAAAAACTGACCTATCTAATGAGATAACACGGAAATGGGACGAGAAATGCAAAGCAAATTTTCAAGCAATTTATAACTGGCACAAACATTGCATAATTGATCACATAAAAATTCCATAAATATTTCATTAAATACAAATACCCCAGGAACTTGTATGATCGTTTGTTTAGCAGAAAAACAAAAATCAACAAAAATATGATAATAAAAAATCCATACACAAAACAAATGAACCTGAACTTAAAGAATAAAAACTGCATAAAAATTCACGCCATTGCTGCATAGAGAATGTTGCTGTCGAGGTATTTGGCCATAGAGAATAAGGTTTACAATGCCTTAAAAGAAGGCGGCATATTTGCTATTTTCAAGGTAGCACGAAGCAGGTAGAGTTTCTGTTTACGTTGTAGAGCATTTGGCACAAAAGACGGGTTATTTCACAGAATTTGTCGCATTTCCTATGTCGAAATAATAACTGAACTTGAATAGAATTTTCAGTGATCTTGAATTTTTACTGTGAAATTTTTGAATGCGAATTCTGTGAAACAAATCGTCTTCAGTCAATTATTTGATGCTTGTGTTGGAATGCAGAGTAAGGTTAAGAACTGACGGAGCGATTATCACCCGCGTCCGCCGCGGTTGCGGGCCCGCTGCCTTTGTAGAATGCAGATATTTATGTAAAAAATTAAAGCACATTTCACGACGCGTTTTACGCCCGCGTCGTGTGCGATTGTTTGCGGGTCCCGCTGCACCGGCGGTCATCTTGTACCGGCGGGCGCTGGTCGCGGTCCCGTAGCGGCGGCGGGTTGCAGCCGCGCGCTCTGCGATCGGTTGGCGGGCGACCGCAGTGGGCAGCGGGGAGGGGTGTAGAGAAATCCCGTCTCGCAACCGCCCCGTCTTGCGATAATCAACCGCCAAGATTGCGAGCGATAACCGCGACCGCGACGGCTGCGTAACCGCACAAAACTCCGATCTCGTGAGTTTTGAAAATAAAACTCCATTCTGCCACCGCAGCGGGCTCGGGTAAAAATCGCTCCGTGAGTCCTTAGCCTTATTATCCGAAAATTCAAAGTACCTATGTGGAAAATAACAACGCCTCAGACAATACCGGTTCGTATATAATTGTCCTATAAGAAATATAAAAGTAAATACAATTTTGGTCTTTAGTCTCTCTGACAGCCTCCTTGGTCGAGAGGTAAAGTTCTATCAATCCCGAGGTCGCGGGTTCGAATCCCGGCGTGCACAGGAAAGTTTTAATTGATTGATTTTGTTTTCACAATTTCATTATTTAAAATTAATATAAGCTATATTTTTGCGGCACGTTCCAGAGTGGAGATTCTCTCAGTATCGCCCTAGTGTAAGACTACAAGTTTTGGAATAGTGGTCTTAAAAAACGTGGCTTGAAATGGCTTTAGCCTCGTTTGGTGACTAGATCTGAATTGTCAGGTACTTCTCCACCTTCCTCTTCTCCATCTCCTTCCTCTCTCCTCTTACCTTCATTCTCACAACACACCCCAATTAGGGACGCCATAGTCTCACTGGCTCCAGACGGGGGCAGTTGGGAATATTGTGAGATATTCACATAAAAATGTGAATATTTGTGAAAAATTTAATATTTAAAAAATATAACTATTGCAGTTTTATTTTACTTGGCTATAAGCAGGCTACGAAATGAACGTCTAAGTTAAAATATTAATTATAAAATATATCTTTCGGAATTTATAAATAATAATAAATTAATAATAATAAATAATTTAAAATATATTTTTAAATTTTTATAGAAGTATTTCACACTTATTTTTCACTTTAGCTAATATTTGATTTAAGAAACCGGAATAACTCTCCGTATTCGGCCTTATTTATTAAGGTATATTTTTGAGAAAACACCTCACCAAGTAACCACATTTTTTCTCAAGTTTTGAGTTAGAAGCATAAAAGTTATCAAATTTAACAAACAAAATGTATTAAATTCATTGCATTAAGTAGGTCACAAGTCCCAACAATGGACTCCCTTTACTTCCGCGGGAATCTTTTCCTCAAACTGTATTTTGATCCCAGCGTAGTTGGTTAATCGTCGATATTTTTATTATCAAAGAAAACAAACAGTTTGGGAGGCGGGAATGGGTACCGCCACCCCGGGAACCTTTATTGGATAACCAACACTTCTGCCATAGGTCACCCCAAGTGGTTTGCTACGTTTGGTGATTTAGCAGGGGTGCCCAGGTTCATGGGGTGAGGTTTGTCTTGGAGGTGGATGACCAGGACACACTGAACCCCAGATTCCTACCCACCCCTTAAACCCTTTGCTTCCCAGAACTCTCCTCTACTTTCCTTCCCTTAAAAAAAACCTTCCACACAGTATCCCCAAAGATGACATAGGCCCTGAGGGAAATTATTTTCCTCAAGGCCTCCTGTGTGGAGCTCATGTAAATTTTTTTTTTTTTTTTAATTGTGGCTTCACATTATACAATAGAGTGGGCCGAAAAAACTCATTTTTTGATTTCGAAGTTGTAATGGCGCGGAAAAGTTGCGAATTAAATAGACAAAAAAAAAAAAAAAAAACTAACTAACTAACTAACTAACCATCACGCCGTTTCCCCGCAGGGGTAGGCAGAGAGGACGGACCGCCACACAACTCGATCTTGGCACACACTCTTTGCCTCGTTCACATTCATACATCGTCTCATACATGCTCTTCTATTATTCCGACTCTTCATATGGCCCGACTCAAGTATCTGATTCACTTGGTCGTGCCATGTCTTCCTCGGGCGTCCCCGACTTCTTCTACCATTCACATTTGCATCATATATTCTCCTTACACTCCTTTCCTCGTTCATTCGCTATACATGCCCAAACCATCGGAGAGTCCCTTTCTTAATCTTACACATCACGCTTACGTCAGCCTTGCATTCTTTGCGGATATCCACGTTTCTCTCACGATCGTACATGGTTTTACCACACATTCGCCTCAGGGATCTCATTTCTACAGCATTCAGTCTGCTTTCATCCTTCCTCTGCCAGTTCCATGCCTCATTGCCATACATCAGGGTAGGTACCAGCACTCCATTATGGACGGCTAGTTTTGCGTCTTTGGACAGTTTTTTATTACCGCCAACGGCATTCAGTCCTCCATTAATGGAGTTACCGGCGGAAGATGTCATCCAATTTTGATATATAAAAGAAAAAATATATATCAAAATCGGATGACATCTTCCGTTCGCGCATAGGCCCTAAAGTTTGACAAAATATGAAAAAACCTCATTTGTTCGATTATTTTTTAAATTTTTAATTTGATGTTTTCGTAATGTAATAGTTTATAAAGTCTTCAAAGAGGGCCCAAAAACATTGTGTTTTAATTTGTTTTAGATCAATTGATATCTTCCGGCCGCGCATAAGCCCCAAAATTTGCCAAAATATTGAAAATTTAAAATTTTTACGCATTTTTGGTATTTGATAAGCAAGCCTGACAACGTCACTCATTGGCCTATGACATGATGGATGATAACAGTAACAACGGGCATGGTACTTTTTGACTAGTTCTACAATTACATATATTTAAAAAGCTTAAATATTTAAGTTAAAGGATAGTTTTCAATAATAAACTTACTTTTATAAAAATGAAAAACAGAGTTCCGAATATATAGTTCATGTTAGTTAAACCTGTCCATTAGTACTGTTCTCTATTTTGAAGCCTAAGGTACTTTGAAGACTGACTAGCTTGTGAAGTTAGGCATGCATGATCTGGACAGCAGAGTGGTTCTTATAAATCCGTGTCGAGATTCAGCTCAACAAACTTTTCCTGGGGCTTCCGCGACGAGTTTTGCACAGCGTTCAACAGCCTGCGTGTGAACAAAGAATTGCTTGAAAATAATGTTTCAGTCAAGAATTGAGTCACTGTTGATGTCTGATTTGACCTCGTCGTCACTGATTTCTGCCAACAATGGGGGAGAAGATAATTCACAGTCCAATTCCGGATGGAAAATGTCTTCCGATTTTGATATTTTTTTTCCTTTTTTTTTGTCTATATAATTTGCAACTTTTCCGCGCTATTACAACTTTTGAAATCAAAAAATGCGTGTTTTGGCCTACTCTATTATACAAATGAAAAAATTCTTTACTTAAAACTACTTTGCTTGTATAAATTGTACAAATCAACCAGTTTCGGTGGATCAGGAAAATAAACGTATTAACTAAATGACGATGCAGAGAAAGATTATAAGGCAAACAAAATAGAAAAAAAAGCATGTATGAAAGGGAAATATTACCATATACAGGCTGGAAGAGCGATAGAAAAGAGTGGCGGTTATATCGGGATGAGAAGAACAATTAAAAAAATCGGATAAACGGTTAATTTTCTCACTGTTTGTTTAAAATTTTGGCTGTTACTTGTATTTTCTTTTAATATTTCAAAAGCTTCTTAATTATTAAGGCCTATTACTTGGACTCATACATTTCTATTAAACTTATGTTTATTATCAATTAAATGTTCCTAAAATTCTGAAAACGATACATCAATTGGGTCGCGTAGTGCGAGAAACATTGAAGCATTTTTACGAAACAATTTTGTATTGCAGTGCACGCCACTTAAGTGTAAAGTATTAACAGTGTAACTATTTTTGAACAGTTTTATTGTTTTTTAAAGTTACGTACAACGCAAAAATACAAAACTGGCATACACCTTAACTGGAATACAATAGTAAAGATCAAATCTGCCAAAGTTCCGACGAAGGCTGCGAAGTTTTATCGTGTCATTATTTTTATCGTTTTGTCATAAAAGGGAGATTTTTTATAGAATGTTGTAAAATTTACCTCTCATGGTGAATAGTGCTGAATAGTAGGTTCCTTATATCTCGAGTGCAAACCATTATGGATATATTATGTAAAATTCTCTCAGGTCTATTCTTTCAAAACTAATAGTAAGCTATGAACGTTTATTTACATACAAAAACTTATTTTTATTTCTATTTGAAATCCAGATTATCGGCAAACAATATTTTTTAAGGTCACTGGAGGAAGAAAATACAAATTTTCAGAATATTGTTGACAGCGTGGTTATTATTATACCCATTGATATGTTGTTTACGGAAGTCATAATTTGTACAAGAATACTGAGAATTTTGGAATCCGTAAGATGTAGATTTTTTTATTACACTTCTAACATTGATTTTTATGAAAAATTTTTGAACCAACGAAGCATATTATTTGATTGGAAAATTAAATAGAAATTCGATCAAAATCGCTTACCTACACCCAGATCTAGCTTTCGTGGAATTTTTTTTTATAATTAATAGAAGTTTATAGAAAAACGATCGAGAAAACATACCAGTCAAATCAGTTATACCTCAATCGATATGACTGATATGTAGGTTAGTTATTAGTTAGTTAGTTAGCCATTAGTAGGTTATTTTTTCGTTTATAACAAATGTTTGTCTTAGTAAATAGCTGTCGAATATCTAAAACTCTGATTTTGGCAAAGAGTTCATTTGAGGGATGGGTAGATTGAAATTTAAAAATAATTCTCAGAATTAGTTTTTGAACTATAATAATTGGTCTAATAATGGATTCAGCACAAACACCCCATCCCACTATACCGTTTGTTGCTATGGATTGGAAAAAGGCAAATATACAGTTCTTAGAGTCTGTAAATCTAAGATGTACCTACCTAAGGGAGCAGAATATATGGTAGAGATTGCAGATTTTTTTTAACTGTGCCACTGATATGATGTTGTCTATGATTATTCCACAATATTTAATATTATTTTAATATATTATATAATACATTTTTTCAAGTTATTTACCTGTGATAGGGTAGAATGAATAATTACGTAGATTAGTAATTACTTAACATACATTTTATATAAAGTGAGTTAATTTGATTAGGCAGGTAATTTTATCCTCCCACTCACTCTTTCAAGTAACCTTCTCATGTAATATTCATTATTCCGTCAGGCACCGTAATTTTCTCGTTCTCCTGACGCAGGTAGAAAAATACCGCATAATGTTCCGACTCGGGAACTTTTGCTTGGTTCACAAAATTATGATGAAAATTATGTATCACCTCAATTTATAGGTGATACGCATAAACTTATAATACGGGAAAACTTGTTAAAAACAGACAATGATGTTTGAATGTAAATAATGGAAAAAATACCAATTTTCTGAGTGACTACAGTTTTAAAAGTCACCTCAGTGTTGAATACTTAAAATAAGTCATTGTTTAACACTCTAGAACGGCTGATAGACTATATGGAACGGAGGGTAGTTCGTTTTATTAAAAATTCATCATTTATAGATGGAAGTATGATATATAGGAGTCCAATAGGATACTTACTGAAATCCTCGGCGTTGCCCGGGCTTTACTCCGAGTTTTCGAAATCAAAAAAAGACAATGACCAACCACAAAATTAAATTATAGATTTGTATAAAAATCTAATCCATGCCGCCAATAACCCGCTATAATAAATTTAAATAGATAAAATACAGCCTGTACGGAGATACTCCTTGCAAGTTAAGATTTTAATTTTGGAGGCGGGAACGGGTAGTCATTTATTGGATAACCAACACCTCTGCCATAAGTCACCCCAAGTGGTTAGCTACGTTTGGTGCCCGGGTACATGGGGTATGATGGCGAATGTGTTTGCCCACCTACTGCGTTACGGGTCGTATCAGGAGAGACTGGTTGAGGGGGACTTAACCTAGACCTCTCCATCCGGACTCTCTTGAGCCAACGCCTTACACCGCAGTGGTAGGGATGAATTTATACGTCCATCACTCCTGGAAACATTGACTCCCAGATTCCTAACAACACCTTTTTCCTTCCCAAAACTTCCTCTCCTTCCTCTCTTTAAAAAGGCTTTCCATTCAGTTTTCCCTATTTCCAATTTTTTTACTTCTTCAAACACAGCAAGCTTAATTTGTGGTACCATCTTAATTCAAAATTAATAAAATACGAAGTTTTTACTATATTTACGATTCTTCATAAT
Organism: Limnephilus lunatus; assembly: GCA_917563855.2. Taxonomy (NCBI): domain Eukaryota; kingdom Metazoa; phylum Arthropoda; class Insecta; order Trichoptera; family Limnephilidae; genus Limnephilus; species Limnephilus lunatus. The sequence goes on from OU830596.1 coordinate 30,823,122, forward strand.
AATTATAATCAACACTGGGTTTAATTAGAGATTGCTGGTCGCTTCTAGGATATATCAAAAAAAATATCAAAAGATAAATTAAACTATCTATCTACTGCGATTATCTAATCTATTAAACTTGAGTGATAGATGAAATTAATGTTTTCGATCTAGAATTTTTATTTAAAATCTTGCATAATACAACTGACAGCCCCGAATTCTTAGCGCTCATAAATTTTAATGTGCCGCCGGCGAGAAACACAAGGTCAGTACTATCATTTTACTGTGGTAATACCACGACCAGGGCACAATTCAATATACCACTACACAGAATTCAATACTTGGGCAATACGTATTCCCACATAGATGTATGGAACATGTCGCTGACACAATTTAAAAATGAAATTATGAAATTATTTATCCATGATACAAGTATTCACTAAATTTATTAAACTATCTCTTCCTATCTTATTAATGTAATTAAATGTAATGTCTTAGTAAATTCATTGAAATATTATAAACTATCTTAACCTGTAGTATAATTTAGTTACTTAAAAAAAATTAACTTTCTTATCTAAAATAATAATCAAAGCTAAAATATTAAAATCCAAATTGGACAGTTCCGAACTCCTGCAACTTGCAGAGGTACCGGAGGTGCCACCGAACAACGCGCAGCGGTTTGGAAACTAATACTTATTTTGTTTTTATAAGAAAAACTTTCTTTTTATATATATTTTTATAAAAGTATATAAAAATATAGATATAAAAATATATTTTTACTGATGGGAATAACCTTCAAAAAAGTATAAAAAGAAAGTTTTTCTTATAAAAATTGAATATTCATTTAGACTTTTATAAAAGTCAATAATTGTTCCATATAAATAAATTTGGATATATCTATCCGAGACGCTATTCAGGTTACAAACCAATTCTTAGAATGATTGTTTCCAAAAAAAAGGGTAGTTGCCCGTAATATGGAAAAAATAATTAGTTTATAATAATGTAATTCTAAAATTTGAAAATATGAGATTGACAAATATGACGGTTTGACAGAAGGTGGCATTAGCAAAATTGGTTAACGCGCTCGTCCCAGTTAGACAGAGAGGTCTGGGTTCGAGTCCCAGTTGTGACCATTGTTTTTTTTCTGTTTTTCTGTGTCTTGCTCTCTTTCATATTTTCGTTTAGATTATTATTGTTAACTTATTCTAATGTAATACTTATTATTTAGACGTTGCAATTTTGTAAACCTTTGAACACCTTACTTTTAAATTTTTGTTATTTGTATTTTTATATTATGTATGTATTTTTTTTATCGTAACTTATTGTTTTTATCACTGTACTTTAAATTTTTGTTGCTTATATTTTTATTTCATTTATGTACTTTTTATTTCTATCTTAATTTTATTTACATAGTTTCTTTCTCCTGTTAAAGATGTACTGCCTTTATTATTTATGTAAAAGCCCTCTGGGCGTAAAATAAAAAAAAAAAATAAAAAAAAATATCATCACATTTCCCTGTCTCCGTTCGTCAGTTCATTATGCCTAAGTACACACCTTGTAAGCGATTACCGTGATTACCCGCATTAATTACAAATATATTCATATTATGCAATAGTTTATTGTTGTGGATCAATCGGAAGTCCATCATTTGCAATGATAATCATGTACCCACAGCCTACAAGGAAGAAGCAATTAGAATATTGAATAAAGAAAACTTACAAATTTAAATAAAATTTCAGAGCTCAAAAACATTTTATAGTTTAGTACTAAAACTATGGCAGACCTGTGGAAAACTACGGGATAGTCATAGAAGCGCTATTGTGTACTATCTCATCGAAACGTGTTCCACTTTTATCACTTAGTATGGAGTAGTAGGAAGCGGCATCGGTACTTTCTGGTCGTTCGGCGTAAAAGCGATAGGAGCGTTGGAAGTCTAATTTGACTAATTGGAGCTAAACAAATGGAAGAATTGTTTTTGTTTCGTGTCTCATCCAAACAAGGTAAGTCTGAATTGCTTACAAAGTTTCAATTTTGAAAACTACTGTTAAAATAATTTTCGGTTAAAAATCAATATTATATTTAAGATATTTTATCACTTTTCCGGATCCTCCAAACAATCAAATCAAGATTTGAAAAGGAAGCTTAAATTCTAAACAAAAGTCTTTAAGTAAATTGAACTAGAGTTACAGACAAAGGCACAACGGAAATATTTTTTTTTTCTTTTGACAATTTTTATAACCGGATGTTTTCCCTTTATATATTCTAAAAGATTTTTTAAGTAACCATACGTCATTATTATTCGTTATCTTAGGGAAAGATAAAATTTTAACAGGAGAACAAATTAAAAATAAATTCATTTGTTACGTTTTAGTTTTATCTCCTTTTTTTGATTTACGTATTACATCCCCAACTTTTGGCATAATTTAAAAATACGACGTTTGATTTTAAGGCTTTTATTTTGTGCCACCAGATGCTGTTATTGATCTCTGTCATAAACCAAACGAATTCTGTGGGTATGGCGCGATACGAGCTTTTATTCCTAAGGTTTAATGTTACCCGTAGCTTTTTATTTGTTATCTTTTCATATATATATTTCAACGCGTGGGAATTCGAATAAATATTGACGTTCTCTTCGTGTTTGTTTTCGAAAGCTTTCAATGCTTATAATATCATTAATGCCCAAAATAATTGAATTTGGTTTCCAATTAAACAAACAATAATAAAATACCTTCTGCGTAAGCTGGCTACTTGTAAAAAGTTAATTAAATTTCTGCTATGTACCTAGAAAACGTACTTTTTTTAACGTCCTCTCAGTAATTGGTTGTTTTATGATAAACATAAAAAAATAATCAACAAAATATCTCGTGGCATCCAAATCACAATACCCTATATTTTTATTCTCTATTTTTTTTTATTAGTGACTATTTAATTACAGGTTTGATGAGAATTACAAGATATGGTAAGGTGTATAAATATTTCATCTGTTTGTTCTTAGTCCTCCTCACTAGGTGGTCCTGTGCTGAGGAGGACTGGTAGATTTCTTTGATTTTCCGTTATTTAGTATCTATGATGTTTTTAATAAATTCTCTAGTATGTCTGCATTAATTTCTTTCACCCATGTTTTGTTTATTTCTTAAACTTATTTATCTTTTCTATCTTTTTCAAACTTGGAGGAAGGATGTTGTAAAGTTTGGTTGCCAGATATATGTGGTTTCTTTGGTCAAAACTTGTCTTGAATTTTGGAACATCTCGTATATTCTTTTTTGAGGCTCTTGTGTCATGTATCCGAGTTTCGTTAGGAGATTTTCTGTTTTTAAAATGATGTTTAAGAATATTCTTGGCATATATTTGTTTTAAATTAAGATGGTCAAAACACTTAAAAATATCTTTTGAGGGGGTCCTGATGGGTAATTTTAGTATTGTTTTTATAATGCTCTTCTGAGCAATATCTAAGTGGTTAATATGATTTGCTTTAGCAGATCCCCATACTAGAATTCTGTACTCAAGACGGGAATGACGTAAAGCATAAAATACTTTTTAAATGTCTTTCCTAGGTAGTTTGTTTCTTAGGTTTTCGAAGAAATATACAAGTCTCGTAAGCTTTTTAGTGATTCCATTTATGTGTATATTGTGTATGTTCCATCTAAGGTTTTCGTCTATTTCCACTCCTAGATATTTAATACTTTTTGCTTTGTTATAATAGGGCAAAAGCCATATGACTTATTGTTTTGACACTCGTACAACTTGTGTATTCTTTACCCGGTTGACCTCTTGAGTTTATTGAAAAGGCTAGATAATTAGTTTTAATTACATTGAGCGTAAGAGAGTCCATCCGAAGCCAATTTTGAAGTACATTTAGTCCATGTTCAGCCTCTTTATAAGTGTCCATCCAGTCCTTTTCATGGAATAACATAACAGTATCATCGGCAAAATTAATTATGCTTCCATTGATGGGAAGTTTGGTAATTTCATTTATGTAGATTAGAAATAAGATTGGTCCCAAGACACTTCCTTGAGGGACGCCGCGCCGTAGTTTATTGGAAGAGGATTGCTTTTGGAGCTTGGATCCTAAATTTGTCAAAATTATCGTCTATTATTATAATTGGCAAACATCGCTTTCCAAAATGTTGCCAATGTGAAGAGATATTTTAAAACATTCATTGGAATTATTTCAAAAGTTCCCGCGTGCTGTATACTTCGATTTATCTCAAAGATAACTTAGTACTTTAACTTTTCAATAAGATATGTCATGCATTTCTCATTGAAAATATTTATTATACGTCATTGACATTAATTTCGAAAACCGCAATTATTGAAATATTTTTTCTTGCAAACCATTAATTATGTGTTACATATTAAAAAATGCATGTTCCAATTTAAATTAATATCTGTGTTTGTCAAAAAGGCTTCTAGACAACATAATGTAAAAGTCATAATATTAAATATACTCCAAACGCGTAATAGATTTTTAATGATTTTTTAATGGATTTAAAAAATATGGTTTAAACGGATAAATATAGATTCATTAAAAGGCTCTCTAAAACTTTAAGCAATTTATGTAACTGAACATTAAAATTTGGAGGTACGATTTTTTTTAATGATGCTGGATATTTCCAAATCAAATTAGAAATCTTAGACGCTAGACGCTTATTTCAATTATTAACGCAAACGCTCTAGTGGATAACTTGATTCTTGAATTGAATTTTAAAACTGTTAAAATTAACGACTATTAAATAGATAAATGTGCGGTTCTTTCTAATTTCCTTCCCTTCTATATGTCTTTCAGTCCCACAACGAACCGCATACTGAGGACATGTTCCACAGGATTCGAGAAGTTTAAACTATTGTGCGGTATCACATCAAATTAAAATATTAGTACATTTACTAATACTTGAAAACTCCACTAACTTTAACTCTCTTGGTGTTTATTTTACTAACCTTTGAAAAGAAAGGTTTTATTATAGTTTATCTCTTTATTTGACAAAGGAAAGGAGTAGCGTTCTCTCAGAATCGCAAAAAGAAGATTAATATCAACCATAAATGAAAAACTGGCTTCGGTAACATTTTCCCGAGCACTTTTCATAATGATTTATTGGAAAATACCTTGTTTGCCGCCGAAGATTCCCAAGAGATATTTATTTTTCAACAGATTTCCTGAAACAATAAACAATCAAAGAGTTTCCAACAACCAGCACAAAAACAACACTGTTTAAACGCATAAAATTATCCGAAACGATGTAATCAAACGTAATGTTTCGGTCTGGATCAAAACAAAAGGCACACATTTTTTTAAAAACTTGATGCAAGCCCAAAATTGTAATAAATTATTTTTTGAAGCAAACTGGAAGTAAATTATCATGTTTATCAGAGGCAGAAAGATACAAGTCCCATTTTGAAGAAAAATAGGATGCTCAAAAACGTATAAAGATGCAACTACCTTTTTTTTTTTTTTTTTTATTTCTTGGCGGAGACGGTTTACGATTAGTTCCCGTGAGCACTTAAGCCATAGGCCCATTGTGCTATCTCCCATTTTACCTCAATCCTTCAACAACAACCCAGTCCCTTTAATAAAGTTCACCAGAGCTGTTATTGGAAATGAAGCTATATCCTCTGGTTCGACAATGTGTCTTCCCAGGTCTCATTTCCCCTCTTCACTCGTCCTTGGTTCCCTGAAGGCCCCATGAGGGAAGAGGGCTTCATCTCTCCTCTCCACTCCTTAGTTCCCCGAAGGCTCCATGACAGAGAGTCCACCCACCCTTGGTTTCCTAAAGGCCACACAAGGGAAGAGTCCCCCCCACCTTGGTTCTCAGAGGGCCCCAGGAGGGAAGAGGACTTCATCTATCCTCTTAATTCCTCCTTGGTTCCACAAAGGCCCCAAAAGGGAAGAAGACTTCATCTCTCCTCTTCACTCCTCCTTGGTTCCACAAAGGCCCCAAAAGGGAAGAGTTCATAGAGATGGTCTCATTTCTCCTCCTCACTCCTATATGGTTCCCTAAAGGCTCCACATGGGAAGAGGACATCATCTCTCCACCTCACTCCTCCTTGGTTCCTCGAAGGTCCCACGCTGGAAGAGTGCCCTTCCCCTTGGTTCCCTGAAGGCCCCACAAGGGAAGAGTTCATGGAGGTGGCCTCAGCTCTCATCTCCACGGCTTCTTCTCTTAAAGTCCACGGAGGTGGCCTCAGCACTCCTAGGTTCTCAAAAGGCCCCTAGTTTTCGAATGGTCCAATTTTTTGTCCCACGAGTTACCAGGGCAATAGAAGGTCCACTCCAGCAGAGCCCCGAATGCTGGAGTAAGGTCTAAATACTCCGAGATGCGACCTTGTTTCTCGGAGGCACCGTTCGTGACACTGTTCCCCAGGACATTCAGCCTGAGCACGGTAGCTCACACCTTGGCTTGGGATGGCTATTGCAGGTGTTTTTCCACTCCCTGAGCGATGGGTTCGCCACACTCCCTACGCTACAGCAACCACCTTTGATGCAACAACTATCTTAGAAGCAGAAAGATGTACATGAACTTGCATCTTTTTGATAAAGTTATATTTTAAGTATTATGACTCAAATCCATTTGCATTCTTCTGCATCTAACAATAGGTACTACGCTTTCTATGGAAGTAAACAATTTTCAAACATTGATCCTTTCATAATACACACGACATGTCATAAGAAAATATTCCATTTAATTTTGAAGCAAAAGGACTCAAGTCCGCGTTTTTTTGTAGCCTTTTTTCAAATTCTTTTAAAGGCCTTACATATAAAATATTTCGTTTTATTTGCTCGTTTTAAAACAAAAATAATTGATTTAATATTAACTTTTTTGTCATCTATTAGCACAGATATTCGAAAAAATTATGAGACCACAGTTATTAAATATAGTTTTTTGGCTCTCCTGAACATTTAACTTTTTGTACTTGCATTCATATGCTTCCCGGGTACAGAATTATTATCCACATTTTTTTTATAATTCTACAAAATATTTCTTCTTAATCTTTCTTCAATCCCAGTGATTTTGATTACTTGATAATATCTTATTTGTTCGGGAATCATCAATAAAGCTCGAAGTTTCTTAATTATCATGGGATTTACAATGAATATTAATCTAAACCAAACGTCCGTTAGAATGGACGCTCTGAGTAATTCTGAAGCCAGTGAACACTGAAGGTGCCCAGCTATCGATCGTATATCATCGATCATTTCCGCAACCGTTCGGGTACCAGAAACAAACGGCGACAGTTGCCATTTTACTAACGTACTACACACCTCTACACGACTTATATGACATCTGTTGAAGGAAATTGAAACATCATACAATTATATTTTAATTTAAATTGTGTTAGTTGTTTTTTATTGTACATTGTACATCAAGAATTAAATAACTAATATTGTCCAACAACATCCCACATTGCAGGATTCAGAAGGGACACAAACTCCAATGAATAGTAATGAGCGAAGGACTGTTTGTTTGTTTCAACGTTACAGCATTTCACAATGCTAATCACAATCACCACTGTTTACCCACACTATGACGTCATTGTACCAAACTGTCCATTCTGACGGTTTCCACTTGTTCAAATAGACCTATTTGGGTGTGCGTTTATTATTTACTTCGACATTACAGGACGTTCAGAATTAGATGAAATAGATGATATAAGATAGAAATTACATCAATTCATTAAAATAGAAGCTCTGGACAAAGCGCAGATGAAACTTAACTATGTAAATTCTCCAAAGCTGCAAATCAGTATTATCTCCGCTCTAGCGCTGGGTCCGTCTGCGATTTCTGAATTCTGATTCTCTGTTCTGATTAATTAGGAATATGGAAAGAATAACCTTTATTATGTGGCATCTACTTAAGGAGTGAACCCGAGTCTTGAAGAAACCCATGTTGTAGGAGGAAGGAAACACAGAAACTGGCAAATCTCTCCATAGCCGAGCTATTAAACTGAAGAACGAGTCTTAGAAATGAACGGTTCTCATGTGACAGTTGTCAACTTTGAACAAATATTGGACGCGCGTTTGGCGTGTTTCCGGACTGTGCATATGTGTCGAAGGAGTCATGACGATAGAGTGACTTTGTGACTCAGTGACTCCGACTTCCCCAGAGCATCTTCCATTGAAATGCCGATAGAACAAGTACAGCATTCCCATCTGACGCCTAAGCTGTAAGATTGCAATCCGTTTATTAAGAAGAGAATCAATTGTAGTAATTTATCGTGTATTTTGAATTTTAAGTCCGTTGCCTTCAGCTATTAAAAATAACGATAAAAGTCGTATATTTATTGTGAGATGGCTATGTCACCATCAAAATAAAATACCAAAAAATAATCTGTGGAGTTTTTTATAATAAATTTTGTATAACTATTCACTTGAGGTTAGGTACCATAATTATGTATGTAATGAGTGCATTTAATCTTAATCACCCGGTAAAACATGCTACTGTTCTCCAAGACATCCCACATAATATAAATTTATGCGATATGGTTTCAATCCACGCTATCTCACCCCACCCAAGTTTCAAACCCCCCACATAACAACTACGTTGTTCGGGACAAGACAAATAATAATAGTTTGGAAGAAACATTCATTGCTCAGACCGACAACTAACGCAATTTATTACTGTCTCAGGCGGTGAAAATATTGTTGTTTTGGGAAAGCGGTATTTAGACTGTCATCAGTTTTGTACACCTTCATTTTAACTCGTTTGTTACTTCAATGACCTTGGCCTATACCAGGAGTAGTAATTATATAATTTACATGTAATAAATAATAAATTACCTTCTTCAAACTTTGCAGAATTACTTTGTGGCATTATTTTTTTATTTAATTAATAACAGATCACTTTGTATAAACCACTTTTTAATAAACAATATCGCCATGTTTCAATAACAATGTTATATTCTGATGAAGATAACATTGTTATTGAAACATGTCGATATTGTTTATTAAAAAGTGGTTTATACAAAGTGATCTGTTATTAATTAAATAATAAATTAACATTTATGTGCACTAGTTACATACTTGTGGCAATGTAGGCTGATTACATAGTATAAAATGAAGTCGCTCAAAATGCGCACAAACATTACTTTTATGGATTTTCATGCGGTTTTCACCAATAGATAGAGTGATTCTAGAGAAAGGTTTCAATGTAGAAAAGCCGAGAAATTCAAATATTCATCATTACACAGTATAAAATGAAGTAGCTCAAAATGTTTGTGGGCTTAGATCTTTTAAACTACGCAACGGATTTTCATGTGGTTTTCACCAATAGATAGAGTGATTCAAGAGAAAGGTTTATATATATAATACATGCTTATTATAGTAGAGAAAAGCCGAGAAATTCAAATATTCATTTCGGCAGCGGGCAGCCGGCAAGCGGGTGGTGTGGATTTTATAAAGGTTGGTTAGCCACAACAACGTGTGGCCGGGTCTGCTAGAAATTAGCACATTAAAAATAATTATTTATGCAATAAAACAAATTACTTTATTATGACCACGAAATTTTATTTAGTTTATTAAAACTGACCGTTTTCGCTAAACACAAGCATCATCGGGGTAAAAAATTTAATTTAGCGAAACCGGTCGGTATTAATGAATTAAAATAAATTTCGTGATTGTAAATAAAATTATTGTTTTTTTCATTTTATTGTGTCAAACCACAAAGTGACTGCTTTCTACAAAAAAAAATAAATTAAAATAAATTAATTATTCATGGTCCAGGTGTTACGTCCTTTCACATAAAAGATATACCTGGCTATACTTAAAACCGATAATTTTAACCATTTATTATACAAATAAAAAAATAGGATTTTTGTCGAGTAAATACAATGTATAATAAAAGCAGAGCATAAAAAGTAGTGTAAACAGTGCACAAATGTAAAAAAAAAAGTTCTCTCCACCTTAACCATCTTAACTACTGGAACATCCAAGTTAGATTATATTCTTGCTCACTCAAAAAATACTAAAATAAGAATTAAAAATTCAGGTACGTACTCACAATATTTATCATCTACGGATTTCCATTTATCCTGTCTTTTAAAATAATAAGATTACTTCATTATTTTCTAGAGTACCCATCAAACAGGAACAGTTCCGTTATTCATACCGTTGATGTAAAGAATTTCTCTTAGTCTTAGTCAGTACTGAAAAAGAAGACATCGAAAAGCAAACGAGCGAGTTGACACATGAAACACATTAAAACTCAGTGCTCGTACATCGCATAAAACACTTTCACGGTAGTTGCCTGCAACAGCTAAATATTGTGCCACTTTAACTCTATCGTTGTAAATAAACTTTTTTGACAGGCGAGTTCTTTTACGTCAGTGGTTTAATTCTGTTGCTGACAATGCCAGGGGTATTGTGACACTTTTTGTTCAGAAAACCTGCTGCTAAGTTGCTGACCATCATATTTTTAATGTGTCTATTCAGTTTTAGCCACAACAAAGCGCAGATATTCAAAAAAGCATTTTTAAAGCATCGGTTTGATTTGTTATCAAAGCGCATTAAATTGTGGGATATATTCGTTTTATTTAAGTACTAGCTGGGTTTCCCCGGCTTTGCTTAAGACAACATTCAAAAGTGTTCTGGAATGTTCCACGATGATGTTCCCTATTTCCGAATATTCCACGACATACAAAGCCACTTCTTCCAGAACTTTCTTGAACTCTATCGCACCTTCTAGAACTTTCCGAAGACTGTTCTAGAAATTTCAAGAGGGCGAAACTTCCAGCCCTTATGTAGAGGGGGGATAGAGATCTACCGCACCATATAACTACCTTGATCGCACCGGGGCTCGTTTCTGAGCTTTTGCGGGACGAACGTTTTTTTGGCCTTTCTTTTATAATATAAATATTGATTATCTACGATACGTTAATATTTAATAACTGTATGTAAAAAAGTAATTAGTAGCATTCTAAAAACACCTCACTGGGAGAATCTGGTAAGCCTGGTAAACCTGGAAAAACTGGGAGAACGTGTTCGTTTGTTTTGGATTAAATATTATTCTGTCGACATGAGTAAAAACATTGAATGTTGTATACATAAATTTAAGATTAGTAGCTGTTTAAGAGAGATAAATAAATATCTTGTGAAGGAGGTAGGTATATTATTCTATGAACCACACGCCCCTGGTATAAATAATATTGTGGTATTATTTTCTGTTTGTTTTTTTTCCGATATAAGTTCAAGTCATCAAAATCATGGTATTAGTTAGTAGAGCGTAATTTAATTAATAACCGTATGCAACTGATTAAAACTTAAGTAATTTTTTCTGAACACCTCCCTAGGAGAATCTTCGTTGAGGTGTTCGCATTATTTTTAAGTGATATCCTCCCGTCCGTAGAAACACAGTATCCTATTTTAGACTCGCAAAGTGGACACTGTGTCTCCGCCTTTGGTGGCAGTATTTTACACAAATTTAATAGCTGTATTGAGATAAAAATCACAATATTATACCTACCTATAGGTGATGACATGTAGTGAAAAGAATTCAAATAAATTGTTCCAAAAGTACAGTGTAGAAAAAAAAGTGAAGTATCAAAGTATTATATAGACACAATAAAGTGCAGTAAAAAGAAAAGAATTTTACATTAGTGAAAATAATGAGCTGTTAAATCGAAAAGAGAAGACGACAAAAAAAAGGTAAAATAATGATATTATGTAATAATCTTTTTTATGTTGATTAAATTGTTGTTTGGTTTGGAGTGAGTAGGTTTAGGAAAAACAAATTACATTCATATTTAACTGTTCATGGCGTTACAACACAAAGCTTTGACGTACATACCTTGTACCTTTTGTGATGCTTCCAAATACTTACAAGTTTCACAACAGGAATTACTCTGTTAGGTAGCTACCTACTTTTATTCGCCCTAATTGCTAATTATATACATCCCATAGCATTAAGTCTAATCTCCTTGAGTATTCGTGGGAGTAATCCCCATTTCAGTAATTCCAGTTTTACAACAACACCAGCTAAAACAGAAAAACAGAGTTCTTCTCCATTTGCGAGAATGAGATTACAGTAATTTGAATAATTTAACTGGCAAGTTAATTGAAACTACGTATTTACAGCTTGTACAAACACAAACACTTACATTTTTTGTAATATTTTGCCACACCTGAGAACCATTACAGCCACAGATCTTTTTTGGATAAAAGTTCCTGGGAACCTATTTTTACATAAGATCCGCACAGAAAGAACTGAGGAAAAATAAATTCCCTCAGGGTCTGTGTCATTTTTGGTTATGCTGTGGGGAGAGTCTTTTTAAGAAAGGAGGGAGAGGAAGATCTAGGAAGGAAAAATGTATGAGGGAGTCAATGACAAACATTTCACAATTTTCCATATTCATCTATCGGCGACCAATCACTTCAACAAACCTACAACAAGTGCATAACGATATATGCTCTCACCATACTTAAAGAAGCAAGAAGCACGAGGAATTCACCAGTTCCTATCCCTGTAATTTGAACAGTACTGATCTAATTAATAGACACAAAACGTCCATGAATAGAAGGACAGAAGTGGCGCGGCAGAGTGGCGACGGTATACAAATTAAATGCAACGAGGCGTGGCTTGGGCTCAGTATCTGTACTTAGGATATCTCCTACTTAGGAAATTCCCATTGAAAACATAAACTGTAATAACTTGAAAAAATAATTAAATTTACTAAAACTCCCAGTTCGAAGAATTATTTCCGACTTAATATTATTTATGCTCAAAATTGTGATTGGTTGTAAACTGTACAGACACATAGACAGCCCTGATATAACTTATCTCTAATTTCGTATACCTATCTACTGGGCTCGTTCCAAAATTCTGTTTTAAATGTAACAATACCAGGACTGAGCATTACAAACACTTGCTCTTACCTGGATTGCATAAAGTTAGTAATAGGTACGCTGATGTAGAGGATTTATTTAACTGCGCTGTCAGATTTAATAATAGTTTTGGTTTAAAAAATTAAGCTAAGTCTACTTTATGTTTTCAAGCGCTTCTTTTCTTTTTATACTTTCTATTGTCGTTGTACGATCTAATGTGACATTTTATTATTACTCTTTAAAATTATTTTTAATGGTTGTATTTAACTGCGACATGTGATTTTTTTTTGTGGTAAAGGGTCTTCCAATAGGAACTTCGGAACTTTGACAGTTGTTAGCAGCCATATTGGTGAAGCGACATCATCTGTCAAATTGGCTGTCATTTATTCAATCTGTTTTGTTAAATCACCATGAACGGATATAGCGTTCAACAACACGTGCAGTGATAAAATTGTTTAAAATTTAATTATTTGTTTAAAATTTATTTATTGATAAAATATCACGTGGAGGTGATGAGAACTGGCCACCGAGATCGTGCGATTTGACCCCATTAGACTTTTTTGGCATGACATCGGTCAAATTCAGCCCGATTTAAGAGCCAGAGTCATGGAAAATTAGACATTTCGGATGCGCGTCATCCAGGGAAGCCGCGGCGGACATTTGAATAGTGATATATTCCATTCATAATGGCATCGATAGGCCACACGACTGAAGTAAAACTTTACTAACTTATGTCTCGCTCTCAACTTCCGTTCGCCTCGCCCGATCACACTTTTCATAACGCTCTCTACTACTGTTACAAAAGCCACCAACTTACTTACTTACTTACCCCAAGTCGAGCGTTCGTAAAGGCCTGACCGTGCGTAAAGGCCCGACCGTTCGCCTCTCCCGATCACCGTTCGCTAGATCACCGTTCGCATCACACTTTTCGTAACGCATTCACCATCTTACTCCCGAAGTCAAGCGTGCGTAAAGTTTTACTTCAATGAAAAAATTCGATGATAATATCTCATACACACTTTATTTTATTTAAATTTAAAGATACGAAGCGCTTAAGGCTCAGTTCCCGGCCCCAAAAAGAAGAAGATAGAGAGATATGAAATTACGAATGTTAGAAGAGCGCGCTAACATTTACAGCGATAAAATTGATGCAAAAATCATGAAAATCTTTAATAAAACACGACTCGTTAAAAATAGAGCAAAAATCTCGCGATAATTTTCTTTAATTTTATTTAAAGAAACGCTGTGAATTTTTTCATACATATAACTTTTAAAATAACCGAAACAAACGTGTTTTTAATCATTTTTGGAGCATACTTTGCGATTTTTTTCTATCGAGGGAATTTCATATAATTTGCGTTTCGGCGCGATAAATGTCTAGATATTATCTTCAAGAATAACATATATTTTTTTAAGAGCTTAAAAACTTCAAATGTTTAAGGGAAGTTTGCAAGAAATCGGTTGAAATTCGGAGAACCGCCTCTTAATAAAAGACCATTTATATTTAAAACGTTGATAAATATTTAAATAAATCTCTGGAGCTGATTAAGTTTACACCAATTTTACTTTCTATTTTGTAGAATGGTATGAAATGGGAAAGATTTACGACGAAAATTTAATCTCGAAGCTTTACAAATAAAAATAAAATCTATTTACTAAATAAGAGTAGCTCAATGTTAGGTACGTTCCCCTTCAGTTTCCCTACAACCTACACCCCTCTCTTACCTATCCCTGCCAACAAAGCTGATATACTCTCTTCTTCTTTTATGTTTCATTATTAACTGTATTTCTGTATTAATTTTAGCGTACTTATACAGCCCTGAGGAAGATTCTGGCTGAACCAAACTGAGTTGGCTTTACGCATATAATCCTAACTAATATTATAAATGCGAAAGCGGATTTGTTGGTTCGTTTGTCCGTCTTTTACGTCGCAAGTTTTGCAGAGGGATAGTTGGAGGATTAATAAGTGCCGTAGGTTACTTTTCATCCATGAAAACATTTCATTCCGTGGGGAAGTTCTTCTTATGTGATTTCTCCCCAGCAAATCCCAAATGTAATCTCTAAATGTTGGTTTGTTACTTTGGTGTGTTTATTTATGCATGACAACGGTGAAATTACTGTACCATTATCATGATTATTTTTTCTATTTTTATTCCATATTACGCTTTGGATAGGGTTACAATTTCCATCATCAGGGCAGATGTGTAGATTGCGGTGAAGTTAGTGTTTGTAGAACTGTTATCGTATTGTGCGCGTTAATTCTCTAAAGACCGGTATTTCAGTATAATAATTAGTTAAATTAATGCGGTTTTAAGTTTTTCTTTTTGATGTAGCCGTGTACTACTGAATACCAAAAAATATGTAACTTAGCCCCGTGGCGTGTCGTCTTCGTTAATATTAACAAGAGTTAACATTAACAGAGGTTTTTGTAGGTTTTTATGCAATTTGCCTCCTTAATTAGGCGCGCTCGATTTTTTCAGGCTTCAGGCATAAATGAAAATTAATTAACCATAAAAATAATTCCTCGATTTCAATACAGTTATTATTTTAAGTGAATACCTCACAAGAGTCCCAACTGCTCCTGTCTGAAGCCAGTGAGACTATGCTATCCCCGAATTGGGATATGTTGTGAGGCTGAAGGTAGTGGAGAGGAGAAGGAGATGAGAGAGAAGAAGGTGGGGAAGTAGATGGCTATTCAGATCCGGTCACCAACCACGGCTAAATCCATTTCAAGCAACGTTTCAATTCTGAATGATGGTCTTACACTAGGCGATCCGGAAAGTATCTTTCACTCTGGAACGTGCCGCAAATATACTATGTATTATTTTTAAGTAATTATTTATGAAACAACACAAATTAATTAAATGAAATTCGGATTGCGAGTCAAAATCCTTACCCCTCGACCATGGAAGCCGACAAAAGTGCCGTCAAAGTCCTCGGCAATTTTATTGTCGATTTGTTATGATGGCCGAGTTTACACGCTCGAAAGTGTTATGTTATCCTTTCGGAATGGTGTGTTCTATCCATTTTTAGAATATTTTTAAAAAATAGTGTTGTGGACATTTTATGTTTTAACGACAGCGACACTAAACTGGTTTTAGTTTTACGACATTACACACCAGGAGAGTAAACATGACCGTGATTCATGAATATGCATGTTATTCCGTCTAAGCCCGCTAATTCTACTCCCGACAGTTGCTAAGCCTTCGCAAAACCTCTTTTTGCGTTTCTCGCCCACGCTGTAAAGTAAAGGTGACTGCAGTCCCAGTAAAGGTACGACTGAAGGCATCCATTATTTTTCATCCTTCCTCGGGGGTGCATGCAAATGCCACCCTTATTTACGGCGCCAGTGGGTCGCCTTACATTCCGAGAGGAGTGTTTCATATTAATGGATTCAATGAACGTTGAATAAATGGGTTGGGTGAACAAAATACAACCTTTATTCGTAGGTTACTTAATTGTGGGGGATGAAAAACAATCAAATACTAATTTCTCTCTTCTTATTATTAGTGTAATTTTTTTTTAAATTAGCCATATTGTTTGAAGAAAAACTCAAATAAGTGATAAAGTTAGTACGTAGGGTCTATGGACCAATTAATAATAATATTTCAAACCAACTATTCCAAAAATTGAATTATAATATCCCGTGATTTTCACTAGTCCTAACATAAATAAAGTACAATAAGATTGTGATGACAGTGGTAATCTTTATTTTACAATCCAAGACGTGAATAGTATTTTTACAACTTTGAAATAATGTAAATGCCTTTCAAGATCATTCCAAATTTCTGTGTAAAAAAATATGAGATCAAATATACCTAAGTTAATATTTTTATGGTATAAAATATAATTATTATATCGGACTCTAGTACGTGGATTGTGTCAACGTGTTGAAAGTTCAGTGTATTAATGGCGTTTGATTGCAATGGTGTTTTTAATATACATACGTATTACTAATTTTACTGACCATGGGCCTGTTTTAACACACCGTAAAGTGCGAGTGATAAAATCTTTAAAAAAATATTGAATGATGAATGAAGAATTGAAAATAATTTTGAATCTACATAAATTTTAATTACAGTAAATACACAAGAACATCATAATATTATTATACACTGAAAAGGTAGTAAAACTTGAACAAGGTTTTGAATGAGTTTTTTCGAGTGAATGATGTATGTAGGTACATTTTAAGTGAAAAGTCTAACAAAAATCGTTCAAACTTGGAGAGAAAAAATTAATAGTCTTTACATGCGTGTACCCAAAAGCAGAAGATTTGGTGCATATTTATAGCGTTTACTGATATTATTCCTTCTTTAAAAAAGCTGTTTTAATATCAGAAGGGAGATTTTCACGTTCGTTATTTATAGCAATTCATCAATCATGTATTATTATTCACTCAATAATTCAGTTCAAAAACGCATCAGTGAATATCATCACGTATGTTGCAGCAGTGGCGTTAATTACTGAAGCGATATGATAGATGTTAATTTTTTTGTTTGTTTATTTTCAATACATTCAATATAAGTTGAATTGACTGAATAAAAAAAAAAGTGATCTTACGTATGTTATATACAGAAAAATAAGTGTGTGCGGAATGGGAAAAGGCTTTGAAATGAGTAAAGTAATTAATTATTAACATTTGCTTTAATTTCTCATTTGAAATGTAGTTATTTCATCACCGAGCGCAGGTAGAAAGCTAATTTGAGTATTTGCACAGGACAATAACTTGAAATGGTCTAACCGCAGTATGGAAACAATAGAAGCAAGTAATGTATCTGAAAGCTTCCTTATTAGATAATAAATCGGTTTTACAAAAACAAACGGAGATGCTATTTGTATTTTCAATTAATGAAAAGTCAGCTAATCTTATGTGTTTGCTAAATTGACGAACTTCAATTCTAGGTCAGTATTTTTTAGTACTTTTTTGTTTAATTGTAACTCCACACAAGAAGCCCCGAGAAAATCATTTTACTTAGGGTTTATGTCGTTTTTGGGGATGTTGTGCGGATGACCTTTTTAAGGTAAGGAAGGAGAGGAGGTTCGTGGGAGGAGAAAGGTAAGAGGGGTGGATGGGAATCTAGGGGTCAGTGCTCGTTCATGGCTCAATAATGAAAGATAACTAACTAAATAACTAACCATCACGCCGTTACCCCACAGCGGTAGGCATAGAGCCAAAAACAACTCGGTCTAATATAATGTTTCAAATTTCTAAATAATGATTGAATCTAGGATATAATAATTATAATCGATCATCCACAAATGTTTATTCACAAAAAACAAAGTATTGAAAGTGAATAAAATCATATGGTAATATAATGTAATGAAAATGTAAGTACTGTAATCTAATGTAAATTAAGGTTATAAAATGAAAAAACTATGTAATGTAAAAGCTATGTAATGTAATGAAAAATATACATAATTCAATATTCTAGTTAAGTAAGTGAAAATGTTATTTTTTTTATTACTGGAATAAAAACTTGTGGAAAAAAAGAAAAAACCGGTTGATTGGTCAGAAATCTCCGAAAAATCAAAATTTCAGTTGAATGCAGTTATAAGCAAAAGTATTCCCTTTATCTGGTACAATATTCAGATTACTCATGAACACCACCAAATCAATTAAAATGCAGAAAAATTGTAGTAAATTAATAAAAATACTGATATTTTATTGGTTACTAGTAAGATGTTTAAAAATATCAAACGAATGTACTGGCCGTTATTTTATAGCATATTTAATGTGTAAAACACAGACTATTATAAATAATATTTGATCAATATTGCTTTCCTCATTATCTCAAAACTAAGTATTTAGAGATGTCTGTCTAATCAACTGGATGACCGTTATTTTATGAAGAAGGTAATCTAACTTTAAAAACCAACAATTTTTTAAGTGAAAACATATTTTGCAGCGTTGTGATTTGAAACTCGATGATACGGAATCGAGCGACATTAAAAAGAGACAAAAATGAACATACATATTATTAAGCCTGCAAGAGAATGAGAGAGCAATAAAATATTTATTTAATTTACAGGTACTCCGTTCCAATAATACGATAAATCCACAGTACTAGGCGAGTCTCCTTTGGCGTGGTATAAAGTGCCTGACGAACCTCTGCAGATATTTTCAGACCAAGGATCGAAAATATTGTTAAATCAATCTTCGAACCACTCCAAAAGAACAGGCAAAAGAAAATACAAAAGAAATTGACATCTAGCGACTCCAAAGAAGAAAACACAAATATTAGTAAGATGACCAAAAGTATAGGAAAAGGTGCACTGGAATTCGACGACAAAAAAATGGAAAAAATCGTCCTCCACATATTGATAAAAAAAAGTGCTTCGTAGTCTCCCCACTCTATTCTACTTTACTTTTCTGAAGGTTTCTACACTCTGATTTTTTCCTAGTGCGAGATTCAGGTGCGTAGTTTTGGATCATTCAGATTAAAATAACCTTTTCATATCCACTTGATAAAAATGATAATAAAGCCTCCCTTTTGACAGAACTTCCTTTTAACATGATTTATTAAAGTGGGGTTTATCTACAACAACGCGTGGGACGCAGAACGCAGGATGAGATACCCTACGCAAATTTATTGTTTGCTTTATAATAAATTATTCTAACAGTTTACAACATAAACAAAATAGGAACATTCGTTTTTTGTTCGTAGATTAAGCATGATAAAAATTACAGAACGAGAATAGAAGAGATATTTAATAAAATAAGTATTATTTGTGAATTTGGTACATACAAATACTAAAATTTTAAGTAGTTAATACTGTTATATCAAATTATTAGCGCCCTTGAGGTGATTTCAGCGCCCTTGAGGTGATTTTTCACGAAAACGGCGCTATATAAATTAGCCAAATATTATTATTATTATCGAAGCAAGCAAACCCTTTGTGGCTTGATATTGTAAAATAAAAAGTTATTGAAGAAACAACTTTTTTAGCACCGTTGTGATTTGAAACTCGATGAAACGAAAAATAGCGACACTAATAAGAGACAAGCACATACATCTAGTGGATTTAGCCAGCGAGAGAATGAGATAGTATTATCGGTCTCCTCTTTGTACAGTGCTTCGTAGCCCATCAATCTCCTCTTTATGTGGTGCTTCGTATTCTTGCCACTCTTGTCTTCTGATGGTTTCACTTCTACTTTTTTTGAGTTTGTTTTGTTTGAAACCACTTTATTTGATTTATACATACACGTCGACTAGTTTCGGTTAATCTCAACCATCATCAGGACAATAAACATGTTAACTAAATTACAGTACTGAGAAAAATTATAAAGTAAAGAAAAGAGAAAGAGGATGTATGTAAGAGAAAGAGGAAGAGAGAGAGAGACCATCAGACACAGGCTGGTAGAGGGGCAGGGAAAAGATAGAACTATTATATTATATTCCCATCCAAAAATTGAAGATATTCGAAAAAAGCACAATAAACAAATACATATTCAAGCGTAGCATACATATTATGACAATCAAAAATAAATTCATCAATCTTAATATATAAAAGAAAGTCGGATTAGTTACACCATTTATAACTCAAGAACGGCTGGACCGATTTTTACGATCTTTGATTTGTTGGATTTGTCTCCGCCCTTAATAGCAGAATTGCTATTAAAAAATCGGAAAAGTTCACGAAAACAAAAATTATGAAAAAATTCTTTTCCTCATACATTTTATATGGAACGAATTCACATCCTTTGAAAGAGCTGCAGCAATATTGTGATAAATATAATATTGAGTAGCGAGTGAATTTCAAAAATTCAAAAACGTCACACATCAATGCGTTGATTGTTTTGCTTTTGTTCTTATGCCCGTGCCAGACATGTGTTCAAAGAAGTGTTCACATGTGTGGCACGGGCATTTGATACTGTGTTCACTTATTTGAGCACTTAAGTGCGCTTTGCCGTTCCGTGTTGGTTTCTTTAGCGCACATCAAAGGGATCAAAGTCCAAATGTTTGTATGCCTGCCACACTGCGCGAAGCCCAGTAGCGCGAGCGTCGCCGTGGGGAGAAGACATTCTGCAAAATTACTGAAGTAACCCACTGGTCTAGGCATCATTCATCAACAACAGTTTTTAAATAAAAACGACTACAGGGAAAACATTATCTTAACATTATTCTATATTCAATTTAGGAGGCGGGATTGGGTACCGCCGCCCCGGGAACCTTTATTGGATAACCAACACCTCTGCCATAGGTCACCCCAAGTGGTTCGCTACTTTTGGTGATTTAGCAGGGGTGCCCGGGTTCATGGGGTGAGGTTTGTCTAGGTCTTGGAGGCGGATGACCAGGATGCACTGAACCCCAGATTCCTACCCACCCCTTAAACCCCTTTCTTTCCCAGAACTCTCCTCTTCTTCCTTTCCTTAAAAACCCTCCACACAGCATCCCCAAAGATGACAAAGGCCATGAGGGAAATAATTTTTCTCAAGGTCTCCTGTGTGGAGCTCATGTAAAAATATATATATATATATATATATATGTATGTACGGTGACTTATAATTTTCCTGATTTATTTTTGTAAGTATTGTGCTAGCTGTTAAAATAAAATTCACTTATGCCTTATTCTATTACGATACATTTCACACATCCTTTCACGCCTTCGTTTTGGCTGTTTTTGTTTATTTATTTGCACGCGTAATAAATAATTACACGCATATAAATAATATAAGCAATTTGTGTCGACCAAATCGTCGTCCATGTTAAGTGAGGTCTACTTGAAAACTGTGAGCTCAAAGAAGTGATCAAATCTTTGAACACATATCTGTCAGAGACACACATAAGTGACCAATGTGTGAGCAAAGTCTTCAAAGAAGTGAATACTTTAAACCAGCCAGCATTAAACACATAATGTTGCCACCCCCATTTCTGCACCCCTCCAAAGGAAAAATACAATAATTATAATAAATCTCCCTCACACGTTTAAAGAAAATGAAAAGCAATTACCCTAAAGTAAGAAAATCATAAAACATATAAATCCGTATCATAAAACATATAAATCCGTAGACAACGCCATCTCTGATACTGACAAAAACAAAATACGGACAGTTGCGCACCAATAAATGCTTCATTATGCAATTTTTAACTTAATAAAAAAACTGAATTCAATTCAGCTAATAAGTTAGCACAGCAGTTATTGATTCTGAAGCGGTACGAAGTTCGTCGAGTCAGCTAGTATAGCATAAAATAGGTAATAAACATAAAAATCCCATATTATCTACACAATAAATGCGCAACTCTTAAATAATGCAACAAAGAACAGATTTTATAATTTTTTATTCACTAAAAGCAATTGCTTTATTTAAAAAAGGTTATTAATAATATTATAACATTCCAGTACAGATACTATTTCTTGTTATGCTCTCTATAATATTATATTGAGTAACTCTTATGCCAAATACTGTTTTGCCATGATGGTAGAAATACTTAAAAAATAGTGTAATAAAATATTTTGTGATGTATTAATATATTTATGTTTATTTATGTAGGAGTACACATTGAACATTTTATTACATTACACAACATTACTTTAAGGCAATATTGCTTTACTTTCCTTGTGTTATATGATGACTATGTTACTAAGAAAGGGACCCTCAGATGGTTTGGGCATGTAGAGCGAATGAACGAAGAAAGTAGTATATGAAAAATATACGACGCAAATGTGAATGGTAGAAGAAGTCGGGGACGTCCGAGGAAGACATGGCACGATCAAGTGAATCAGATACTTCAGTCGGGCCATGTCAAAAGTCAGAATAATAGAAGAGAATGTTTGAGACGATGTATGGATGTGAGTGAGCCAAAGAGTGATTTCACTAATGGGAATAACCTTCAAAAAAGTATAAAAAGAAAGTTTTTCTTATAAAAATTGAATATTCATTTAGACTTTCATAAAAGTCAATTGTTCCATATAAATAAATTCGGATATATCTATCCGAGACGCAATCCAGGTCACGAACCAATTCTTAGAATGATTGTTTCCAATAAAAAGGGTAGTTGCCCGTAATATGGAGAAAAATAATTAGTTGATAATAATGTAATTCTAAAATTTGAAAATATGAGATTGACAATTATGACGTTTTTACAGAAGGTGGCAATAGCGAAATTGGTTAACGCATTTGTCCCGGTTAGACGGAGAGGTCTGGGTTCGAGTCCCAGTTGCGACCATTGTCTTTTTCTGTTTTTCTGTGTCTTGTTCTCTTTCATATTTTCGTTTAGATTATTATTGTTAACTTATTCTAATATGATATATTTCACTGATGGGAATAACCTTCAAAAAAGTATAAAAAGAAAGTTTTTCTTATAAAAATTGAAAATTATCCTGTTGATAGCTATTCTCCATAAGGATGACGAAGATCATATTGCACATCTTTTCAGTTTGATAAAAGTATGTTGATTTAGTGCGAAAATAAGGTTTCGGTTGATATAGTATAAGGTTTTGAACTGAAAATACGCTTAGTAGGCAGGAACCAGGATACCATTTATCCAATTTCTACCTCTCCCTAACAATCACAATGTTGGAAAAGGATTGGAAATTTCGAACAATGGGAAGAAAATGGGTGCAAATTTTGAAAATAGAAAAAAAAATTGAGACCACCTTGGAAGCAATTTTTGGGCGTTTTCATGTACACAATCTCGTTTTTTAGTAAAAAAAGAGGGAATTGACCATCTCGGAAAAACACAATATCGTTTTGTACTCTTTCTTTTTGCTGTTGCGATTACCTCGAAGAATCACGGTGGAAATAAATAACTTTATGATGGTCCTGTCGCGTGCTCCTTCGCAGAGATACAGTGGTAAGTGATTGGTCAGCCCTTTTCCTTTCATACCTTGTTTTTTAAACCCATATTATAACCCAAACCGACCAAACACCATTTGTCTTGTTTCGTTTTAAGTATTTACAGTCCATTACGTATTTATAGTGCATCTGAAATTCGTAAGCAATTTTGGGTGCAACAAGGCCCATCCATACAAATCTACATGATGACTGCATGAAACACTATCGCGTTGTTGGCGCTCAGGTGCTCAATAAAGTGGAAATGGAGTTGACATAGCAATAAAGATACCAGTACCTACGTACATGAACAGGTATTATACATAACATTCAATGTCCGAAAGATATCATCGTCCACCCTATCACCCTCCATACATTTTATCCCGTATAGCAGGCGTATAAATTTTACTACCTTGTATGTAAATTTCAACGTACTAAAATTAAATGCCCGCTGCGTGCTTTAGGGTGGACTCATGTCAGCGAAATTGTACAAAAGGAAATTTGCATTTTTACAATACGGCATTGTTTCCGAGTGTAGAACTTAAATTGACGCAATTCAAACCTTTTTGACGCAATTAAAAAAAAGGAAAATACTTCAAGCAATCCAAACTATTGTTAAATTAAATTTTGATATAAATACATTTCAGCCAGTACTTTGACAGATCCCCGACAGTTGGCCCACGGCATACTTATATACAATATGCAACCAGTTTAGGAAAAATGCGGTATACTTACCTTAACAATATATAAACGAGTGTAATCGAATGGTTTACAATAAATAGGATGTACCGCATTTGAATGAAAATACGTTTTATATTTTTTTATTCTGCTGTACATCCTATGTATGGCAAAATATTCGATGACAATCATTTATATTTTGTTAAGGTAAGTATACCGTTTTTTTCCTAAACCGGTTGCATATTGTATATGATTTTTTGTGCTTATACTTTCGTATTAATGTACTATGTGTAAACGAAAGTATAAGCACAAAAAATCAACACTTTCCACAATGTCAAGTCTAAAACCAATGCACAAAAAATTATAATTTCATAATCGGGGATTAACACTGTCGGGTCACTATAATATTTACGGATTAGGTTTGTATTTATATGTGTTATTGAAAGTACTTGTAAATTACGTACCATTAACCCACACACTATCGTCCTTTTATGTTATTTTATTTCATGCCATCTGCAAATTTTCTCTGCCTACCATTGCGAAGAAATGGCGTGATGGTTAGGTAAAAGTTTATTGTATAGATATCATATTAATTGTGATATTATATTTATGAAGTTGGGTTGCAGTAAAACCAGGTGAGGTTGAATAGAATAAATTCGTTGCAATACAAAGTGAGTATTTGATTTAACAATAATGTCCCACCACAAAGTGATTTTTTATTGTGAAAAATTTTTGTGATATTTGCATTTAACTATTTTACTCAAAGTCAATAACTGAAAAGAGAAAATCTTTTTGCATATTTTTATGTTCCGAAATAGGTATTATAAAATTAAGCATGGAAAATAAATAGGCCACTTGCATTACATTTTTTTAAATTTTTTTCCGGTTAAGGCAAATATTCTAAGACATTCGGTATTTTTTTTATTTTTTCTATCGTATTTTTGAAACCCTAGCAATTTTTTGAAAATTTCAATCCGAAAAATCAGACCATTTTTTATAAACCGGAAATACGGGACATAATTTTCTGTGTGCGAAAAAACGATAATTACATAGCCGAAAATCATTTTTAAAAAAGAACGTTTTCCACACGAATAGCAATAAATTGTACGGGGTTCTCTTCGTAACATCTGTAAAAACACCGCCATCTTTATCAAAGGATAAGTTCGCATAGAACAAACAATAAATCTAGTGAACGTTAAACGCAAATTCAAAAATTCGCCGGAAATCAAAGTGTTCCGTATAAAAAAAAATAATCAGTGTGGAATTTTACATAATTAAGTGAACATAATCGGAGACGGATGGATTGGAATAATGGATTTATTTATTTTAAAATAAGAAAAACTATACATTTCGGAAAATTTTTACTAACATTTTCGTAATCTTAGAAAAAAAATCTATCCACAGGATTTTTTCCTGTGGATAGAAGTCGTTATGACATCCATGCAAGTGGTCCATTCTTTGCCAGTTTTTTTCTTTCGTTTATAATATTTTCTCTTTATATCCATTTTATTTTGTTTATCTTTCTTTATTTTAAAAATTTCGTACAAATATTCTTATTTAAAGAGTATTACGGTAAGCTGCTTATGTCCATGGAGGGCTAAAAGCGTTTGTTATGTTGATAGTTGCCTGCCAAAGGATCTCCCCGCAGGCTCCGCTGGACGATTAAGATAAAACGTGATCTCAGTACCGTGAAGGCGAATAATATAAAGAGCATTATTCTTTGAATGGGTGCTTTATGCTGCGCTTTACTCTTGTCTGGGAGTGACTTTGTCTGGTACATAGTACACGGTTAATTCTCTCGGCGTACGGTGGAAAGTATTTTCCGAATTGGAACTGAAGCGTTAAAGGTTCAGATATTATTCGATTTCATTCAGCATCTCTTTACAAAACTGAAAAAGTCATCTTTGTAAAAGAAAATTCAAAACTCAAAAACATTAATTGCAAAAAAAAAAGGTACATCCTATTTATTCCAGCTAACCTAACAAAAACAAATATAATACAATAAATAATATTATAAAATCCAACAATTACATGTTACATTTAATGAAGTAAAAAGAATAGTATTATTTAACTTACGTAAGGTATTCATTCATTTGGTTAGGGTATGATGAAATTTGTTTAATAAAAATGTTTTTAGTGATGATTAAAATTTTAGTACATCGTTTTCTTGTTTAATTCTACAAGGAAGTTTGTTATATACTTTATTGGCTATGTAGTAGGGTCCTTTTTAAAATATATTTAAAATATATTTTTATTTGTTGAGTTTTTTGTGAGAACTTTTCTGGGGATTATTGAACTATCAGGCATAACTCCATTACATGTAAGTCTGTCACTGTCAGAAGTTTAAGATTTGTAAATTAATATGGTTCTACATGTATCCAGGTGATCAGTGTTTGTATTGATCCAGGTGACATATATTTGAAAATTTTAGTGTTTACGGTTCCTAAAACAAATTTTAAATTCCGTTAGTGTAAATAAAGTATCTCTGTAGTTCTCTCCAGAAATATTCGATTTTATTAGTACTGATCTCAAGTATTATTACGTGCTTATTAAAAGACTTAAAGGTTCTTAATATCACAGAGACTTTTATTGTTGTTTCGTACTTCGCAAATATTGTTTAGGAGGACTTACGTCCTTACTACAGGGAAGCTATATTTTGGCAGACCTGCCTTCGGGTTCTTTCGGCACATCTCGTAAAGATACCTTGAGACTTGAGACCCGACTGGCCTGTGACAATGTGACCTGACAACTAAACTGACCATAGACTACTTATGATATATTAAAGTTAGCATAAAAATTTGTTCATGGGTACCAATAACATGCATCAATTTATGTCTTTTGCTTTAATTTCAATTTTTGCATATATTTAAATTTGTTTCTTTTTTCTCTTTCGAAGAATACTTTGTGATGTCATAATTACTAATTAAATTCAAATGACGTCCTTTACTACACAGTTATTGAAGGCAATATTGTCAACTCTCAAACGAAAATTTGAAACAGAAAAATCAGAAAAGGATTCTGCCGGGGCTTCGCTCTACCACTGAGTTTATTCAATGCTATCTTATTCAGCTGTTTTTAACTAAATCATACATACAGATAGCATCCATTAAAAAAATTTGCATGTAGAAAATAAACATAATATTAGTAGTTAAATAAGAAAATTAAGTTATGTAGGTAGTCGAAGTACGATACAGTTAAATATTACCGAAGGTTTTAGGCTCTAATTAGCTCAGAAGTAGAGCAAAGTCCTGGCATGGATAAGGTTGTGGGTTCAATTCCTTTGCGACCGTATATTTTTCTGATTTATTTCTTTGAAATTTTCGTTCTAGAGTCGCTAATATTAGCTCCAATGATTAAGTATTACAATTTGAGTTTTAACTCAAAATTTAAAAAAAAATTCATCGCTATCATTATATAAAAAATGTACAGTTTTGAACAATAAAAGGATGGGCAGTTTGGTACCTGACCATCCAGACCACACACCAATACAGCATTTCTAAGAAACAATTTGATTCAGAATGGTGCAGACATGTATCACTTAAAGATTGGTTTATTATACCAATTATTATTTATTTATTTATTATTTACTTGATGCAATATTTTTACATTTTATACGAAATTCAATGATGTTGGCCTCACTGGGTAGTTTACCCGTGCTGAGGCCTCCATTTTATATACAAAATTATATACAATACATATAAATATACATATTGGTGAAAAATATATAATATTGGTTAAAAAAAGAAAAAAGTAAATAACAAACATACGATTAAGATAAATTTATTAAACTTCAAAATTAGAGATTAAAATTAACGTAAAAATAAAAATAAAAAATATTATATAAGGTTAAAAACGATATTTTTAATAAGTGTTGAGTGTGATTGTGATTTATATTGGTTTTGTGGGTTACTTGTATGTTTTATTATTTTATCCTACGATATTTTGGTAGTATTTTGGTCTTTAATCCATTTTAAAATTTTGTGTCGGAATTTGTTTTTGTTTTCCTCAATTTTATTTTCAGGTGTTAGACTGTTGAATGCTTTTATAGCATGATATTGGTAGTGTCTTTGTCCAAAGCTTGTATTTACCGTCGGAGTTTTTAAGTTTTCTTTATACGCTTGTCTAACTGGTCTGTTTGTAATATTTTGTGTTTGTTGAAGATTGTTTTTTTGGTCAAAAATGTAATTTAGTAGCGATTTAACGTATAATTGTCGTATGTCTAGTACTTCACAACGATTGAATATTTGGTCTGTATCAGTAAGTCTAGGTTTTTTAAGCTTTATCTTAAAGATTGTTTTCTGCGCAATTTCTAGGTGTTCGACAGCAGTTGTTGTTCCTCCCCAAGCAATTATTCCATATTCTATTATAGACTAACATAGAGCAAAGTATATTGTTTCCATTTGTTGTATTTTGTATATGTTTCTTGTGTTTAGGAAAATATGTATCGTTTTGAGGAGTTTATTTGTGACTTGTTTGGTGTGATGTGTCCATCTAAGGTTATGGTCAATTGTGATTCCTAGATACTTTATTTGTTCTTTTTTTCTAGAGGAGGGCAAACGCAATAAACATACCTTTCTTCAGCCAAAGTTTCGGATGGCATTACAGTGTCCCAATAACCCAAAATTAATCACAATAATAAGGCCGTGAAAATTTCCAAGTCATATTCAACTTGAAGTTAGTTTTATCAATGCAAGTGCAATATATAATAATATTACTTTAAACAAACCCATAATAATATTTTAGACCATCTTCCTAAATAAGATACAAGGCCTGTAATCTGACCTTTCTATCATCTGCAACAATTTCACGGTATAGAAATTTGTACATTTCCTCGAGGTAACTAATATCTTCACAAACTTCCTACGTTGAGTTGTCTCTTGATTTTCTTTTAGAATATATCCCTGTATCTGAGATATTTCTGAGAAACAAATTAGAGTCACTCTCACGTAGACGTTGAATTTTCTAATGTCACGCGATGAATGCCATTATTTTCTGCATGGAATCGGAGATGTTCAAAATCCAATCATTATTGGATGTAACCGAATACCATTTAATTCGTATTTCTGATCATTTTATGGAAAAATAAACGCAATTTAAAAATAAATCATCGATTTAAAAAAAAATCTGTTCTCTCTAATTCCAATATGGTTTATTACATTATTTATTTGTCTTAGGTAACACTCCCTCAACTGAGATTCAGACGCAATAAGATACTTGATCCCCTTCGGACCCTTGATCCCATAACAAATTATTTCTGATGTACGTCTACATTGCAAAGTAAGTATTTCGAGAAGATATAAGACCAAACTTTTAACAAAATTCAATATACTAATTCTGCAGCCATCTCGTACTTAAATCCGTTTTATAAATATAAGACAATTTGTCTATTTCTAGATGACAAAACAAATCATGTGTTTCTCTCTAAACTCTGAACAAAGAAACTACATTTAAAGTTTATTTGTCGATCTTATACAAGTTAAATTATTTTTATAATAATTTGATTATTTCATTGTCTGCCACATGGGTAGTCAAAAACAATAAGGTTTTTTATGTGTCAATGAATGACAGTTGAAAAGCAATTCATTATTCGAGCAAAAAGGAATCCTAGGCATTTCTTCAAATATTTTTGATAACAATAATGCCATATCCCCGAAGAAGTATGCAGTGAATAACAAAATAAGACATTCTTATAATATGCAGCTTGTTTAGGGGAAAATGGTATATCTACATATGTAAATAATACATTAATATATCTAACTAAGTGTCCCCGAAGTGGTAGGAATACACCACCGTGGGATATACGGCAGTATCCAATGTCGATATACTTATATCTGCAGGCGTGTTGAGTGGAAATCCGGCATAAACACATTTTTACTGACAATAAAGCGGTGTCCCCGAAGGAGTATGCAGTGAGGATATAAAAGAAGACAAACTACGACCACTTTGCCAATGAAGACTTACTTCAAAAATAATTCTTTACGAGATCAAGTTTAGTGTCCGAGAGATCAACTGGTAGTGGAATCAATTGTCCAGGCGATCAACTGTCTGTATGCCAACGGTCAAGGAGCCAACGAAACAACTCATCAAATTGCAAATTGTTGCAATTATCAACCGAATGCATACAGTGATAACATCGTTTTTCCTGTGAATCTCGATTGTTCAACGGTCTTGAAACGAACAATAGTAAATAAGAACCTAAATACAACGTAAGAAATCCTTTGTTAATTTTCCTTGGTTTTTGGAGGTCTGAGGTGGAAGTTATATCCTACTGTGGTCCCTGCAGACTCTAGCTTTTGTAAGGCTAGCTCTATTCTAGTTTCAATTTAGCCTCCTCTATCTGAGCTGGCCGCTTAAAACTTACACAGAGTGTGTCAATGGAGGGATTTAAGGAAAGATTGTTTCCATTGAAAAAGACAAGGGTTTCAGTTGGACCCCTTTTCTGTGCACTTAGAATCCCTGAAATGAAAAGGGCATTGGAAGCGTTAAATTGGACAAAGGTTGTTGATTATGTTTTTAACACAGTTTTCTTGGCATACATTGTTAGAGGGTTCTTCCAAACAAAACTGTATTACACAGTGTGTGAAGTATATAAATAATAGATTATGTATATTAATAAGTGCATCAGCTAAGAAAAAGGTAGTCTAAAAACACTTTTCAATCTTCTCACGCTGGACTATGTTGGTCGTGTAGCCCGGCTTATAGACGATTTTGAGAAGGACAAAAAAGGTTAACTTCAACAAATATGGGCTGATGATCTAAAAAGGTTTGAGTGAGAGATGTTTTAGATGTATGAGAGGCAACAAAAATCGGCCAAACTAGAGATATTTAAGCGAGACTTATGTAGAAAACTTACTCCAGGAGGTTTTTTAAGACAATGGTGGAACAGGGAAGGGAAATACATTGAAGCGAGTCAAAAATTGAGCATAAATTTGAAGGCAAAAGAAGTTGTATTTTATTTAAGGTGACCTTTGAAAGGGCTAAAACATTAATATAGATGAGTCGGCTAAGTTAAGTCGGGTGGTTTCCTTCTCACTCGAGCAAATAAAGATAATAATCAGATAGATACCTCTAGTGTGTGTGATCTGATACTTCGCAACATTAAATAATATACTTTCTGTTTTAGAAATGTATTTCAATATCACCATTTGTTGATCGTTTTATATAGGATGGATGTTTCACAGAATTTTAACAATTAATCAAATAGTTAAAATTCAAGTTCTGTATAAGCTTCATTCAAGGTCCGTTATTATTTCATCATGGGCCACTTGTTTCTCAGTATTTAAATAGATATTGAACACGACTTTCACAGAACTTTAATATATACACGTTGAAATTTTACGATATTTGGGAGAAGTAACCTAGAAACTCGTCTGTTCTTATCTTAACGTTATTTATTGTTTGAAAAAACTGATTTAAATAACTACTAGCATAGCGAACTAATTTCTAGCTTGGGCGATGGCTTAGTACAAAAAGAGACTGAGTGAGATCGCACGATTCCACATGAAGGCTAATCTATTGATGTCTCACTCTAACACATTGTATATAATAATAATAATATTTGGACGATTTATATACCGCCGTTTTTGTGAAAAATCACCTCAAGGATATCAATTCGCGTCGTGCTCTGTTGAAAATTTGTACGTAATGAAGAAGTATTAATAAATATTTTATGGTAAGAAATAAAGATCACGTTTTGTTTTCATTATCTGCAAGCAACAATATTAGCAAAATAAAATAGTTATAACCTGTGTCTAACAGATAGTAAAATAATCATAATTTTTGCAGTAAAATTTCTACCCCAAAATATTTTATGATTAGTGTCTTTATTCTTTCGTACAATAGTAAAAAAGTGATCCCAAGGGTAAAAGATCCAAGCTTTATATTTAAATGCCGGTATTAAGAAAATTTTAAACATTGTGATCGTAAAATGTAACCTTCAAGGATTACCTAGGAATTGCGCAGGTACTAAGTTAAACTTTGTTTAATTTCAGGACGTGGCACATAAAGTATCGAAAAAGGCTTTGTTTACTTATGTACATATGTAAATAATGTATTAAACACTATTTACTTTATAAATAGATTTCTCGTCTTGAAGCCAAAATCAATCACTCAATTTTGACAGCCTAATATTTTCGACTTTGTGTTTTCAGCTCCAGAATCAGAAATACGTCAATAATTGCTTCTAGAAGGGCATGTGAGCCACTCCCAAATATAGAGTGTTAAGAAAGTAGGAGAAAGAATGCAAGAATCTGGGAATTTAGGTCTAGTTACTTAACCGTGGTAAAGACATTTAATTTTTATTAACAGCCTCCGTTGTAAGAGGGGTAAGGCTCTCGATTAGCAATTCGGAGGTCACGAGTTAAAATCCTGGCGTGCGTAAGTAAGTTTTATTCAATATTTTGTGTTATTTAACAATTTAACGATTAAAAATAATATAAGGTTCATCGGCAGCACGTTCCAGAGCAGGAGATACTTTCAGTATTGCCCTGGAGAGCAAGACCGCCATTCAGACCTGAAACGTAGATTGGAATGCATTTAGCAATGTTTTGTGACCAGACCAAAATAGCCAGGTACCTACTTCCCTACCATCCTCTTCCCCATATCCTTTCCCTCCCTCCCCTTACCTTCAGCCTCACCACATTCCTCAAATGTCTGTATAATCTACAAATGGTTGGGAGTAGTTGGGACTCTTGTGCGGAATTCACATAAAAAAGCATTTACTATCTGTACATTCTGAAAGATTTCTCCACAGGACCCATCAACATTTAACTCTAGAATAAAAAAATTAAAGTGCCAATATTTTTATTTATCGGCTATACCTAAATACTTTTTATACTTACATTAATTTGAAGTTTTTGGACGGGTTGTTCCATAGAATTTGAATAAAGTATTGTGGATCAACTGGCCCATGATGAAATCATAAAATGTAATATAAATAGAACTTTTTCATAATTTTTTCATAACTACTTTGAAATTTAATGAATTATTCAAATTCATCCATAAAATTTACCTGTTTGATGTTTTTGTAAATATTTCAATTAAAGTAGGTATGTAACAAAAACCCAAATAAATTCCTACAAAGTTTTGACCCCGAATTACAGAGCTGTAAAGGGTTTGAAAAAGTTAAAAATGTGATATTTTATTTCTGGAGGATATTCAACAGTGGCAAATGAATCGTTTCCTATAAGCATTTATTGTGGAGCTTTATCAATGTTTCGTAACACACGTGTTTCATAAATAGTATAACCATCCCCTTTGTTTTTCTTAAATTACATAATAAATATTCACAAACTACACCGAGCATGCATTAGAACCGTAAGTTCCGGCCGCTCTTTGTGATGTTCACAGCAACAAAGGAATGTTCTTATATATATTTTTGTACAACTACTACAATTCTATTCAGTCTCACAGTTATCATGTGCGAATATCGTGATTACCTATTTGTGTTACATAGGAATTAAGGAAATAATTAATTTTACAGTTTTTTTAAGCCTTGCTTTTATAGGTCAAGTTTTAATTTCCGAAGTATTTGTTCTTTTGTGGGAAGATAAGTAAGCTAGAGGTGTGCATTTTAATAAATAATTTTAAGTAGATATCCACTGTATACGTTTTGAATTACGAAATAATATTTTCTCTCTACCGGAATATTAAATGACACATAAAATATTAACATGTATGAAGATAATATTAATATTATGACTTACGTGAGAAATTCGAATTTTCGACAATCGAATTTCTAATAATCTGTGTCGGCGTCATGCAGAAACGTACCAGTAGGTATATTTATTGCTGGTGGGTACCTTCCGAATAATGCATTATGAAGTTATATTTTTTTCACAGCTTTTCAGGTCACTAAAGTCATTTGCATATATCAAAAATTCTTAATTTATTATATATCATATTTTTATAAAAATAGAAATCTCTGGTGTTATGAAAATAACGGATTTTTTTGTCTGGCATATTCAGATGAGTTGTGTGCTTATGCTAAAATTAAAACCTGCTGTCTTCCTCAGTATGGTGGTTCGGCATCTTAATATGTTTTAGTTTTTTTGATCTCGATTATAAATTCATATTAAAAAATTAAAATTATTTATATCACAAAGTGGTGGTTTGGGAGTCTTTGTGTGCTTTCGGGGATACTTAAGCTGTTTTGTGCCTATTTGATTGGGAAATGGACCACCAAAGACCAGAGATGCCGGGGAAGTGTCTTTTGGATACAAAATCTATTTTGCTGAAATGTTATTGCAATACGACAAAAACTCAAAACTGCCTAATCATTGTGAATTTTACTCTTTTCAGATTAACTTAACCTAATCGTTGTCTGTCATTAACATTTATTAAATGGTGCGTCAAACTTGGACTATAAAATAACCAAAAGGCCGTTTATGCAGTAGACGACATTTTACATGGTTGGTGTATACTTATATACTTGTCTTGTATTTTTATTTTATTTTATTTTATTTTATTTTATTTTATTTTATTTTATTTTATTTTATTTTATTTTATTTTATTTTATTTTATTTTATTTTATTTTATTTTATTTTATTTTATTTTATTTTATTTTATTTTATTTTATTTTATTTTATTTTATTTTATTTTATTTTATTTTATTTTATTTTATTTTATTTTATTTTATTTTATTTTATTTTATTTTATTTTATTTTATTTTATTTTATTTTATTTTATTTTATTTTATTTTATTTTATTTTATTTTATTTTATTTTATTTTATTTTATTTTATTTTATTTTATTTTATTTTATTTTATTTTATTTTATTTTATTTTATTTTATTTTATTTTATTTTATTATTTTATTTTATTTTATTTTATTTTTTTATTTTATTTTATAAAATTAAGACCAGTGCTGATTTCCATTCTGTTGATATATTTTTGTCCGTGAGTAGATTCATTAATAAAGTAAATTTTACGGTATTATGCCCTGAGAGTTTAGGGTTATCTAACCAGCTCAGGCTCACATTTATGAGTCAGTCCTTTGCAAAAATCATATGTTTTCCGACCCCCACATAGTTGCATCATCTTGAAAAGATTATTATAATTGATTACGTACAGTCCAAACATTGATTCGCAGAAAATATATGCACCTTCACACTTTTCAGAACTCACATGTCGCAAACGTGTTATTACATTTGCTTTTCTGAACATCTACAATTTAAGGGTTACGTCGCGAGACTTGTGAAATGGAGTATTATTGAAATATAATAATTTCCAAGAACATTTCCTTGGAGCACAAGCGTAATATTTTCATGGTGAGTCAGCGATATTTTGCCAAGCAAGGCATTCTCGAGCACGGCTAAAAGGTAAGTAACAACGTGTGAATAAATTTATAGGACACCTCGCAATATCCCGCTTGCAATTTCCGAAATGGAACCAAGGCAGACATCATTATAATGTCTAACTATAATATTTAGCGTTATATGATATATTTGTCCGCTTTCATCTTTGCCATCCAGAAAGATAAATTTAATGATGTCTGAGCTTATGGTTTTGAGTAGATTGCTTCAGCAAAACAGATGCTAAGCTCCCGTTTATTTATTGTTATCAAGTTTAATTTGTAGAACTCCATTTCAATTTTTTTATTAATTTTATATATTCATTAATTTAATAATAAAATTATTAAACATATAAAATAAAAAAAAAAAAAATAAAAAAGCTAAGCTTCCGCGTACCACTTTTAATCTTACTCCGTAATAAGTTTTTACATCCAATATTATTACAATACATATTACAGGTTGAAATTTAACCAAAAAGATGGCAAACAGAATATCACGAGACATCATAAAGGTATAATTTATTTTTAAAAAATGTTCTGATTAAACTGTTCAACATACGAAACAAAAAATAAACTAACTCTTAACAAATAAACAAGAGCTCTTGCGTTTTTAACTGCAGCAACATAAACTGTCTAGCTAGGCTCTAGGCAATACTAAGTTTTCCAGAAAATTTCGTATTACGTAGATCAAAATGAACCATTTTAATTTCAGCGCATTTTCAGCGTTCCACGTTCCAGCGCAAATTAAAACTGCACTCCATCATACGAGCTGGAATTTTTCAATATATATATATTTATACACATAAACAAAACCTTGCGGTACCAAAACCAAGCCTTGTGGTAACCCGCAGGATAATTTTTCTAATAAAATCGCTCAATTTCAATTTGGGAATCGGGTATGGGTACCTACTGTTGCCCCGAGAATCATTTATTGGATAACCAACACTTCTAACATAGGTTTTGATGATTGATCAGGGGTGTCCAAGTTCATAGGGTGAGGTTTGTCCGGGTTTTATCGGTGGATACATTTGCCCACCAGCTGCATGGCAGACCGGATCGAGAGAGAATGGTTGAGGGAGTATCTTTGACTTCTCCAGCTGTTATCTCTCGGAACATCGCCTTGTGGCAGGCTGGATCGGGAGAGACTGGTTGAGGGAGGACATTTGACTTCTCCAGCAGGACTCTCTCGGAATTTCGTCTGGCACCGCAGTGAAAGGAATGAATTTATACGCCTGTCACTCCTAAATACATTGACCCCTAGGCTCCTACCCACCCCTCACATATTTTTTCCTTCCCAGAACTCCCACTCCTTTTTTTTCCTCAAAAGACCCTTAACACAGCTTCCCCAAAGATGACATCGGGTAGATTTTAAAAAATTAATTAATCTGGAGTGGTAGATACAAATTTGGTAACCAGATCTAACAGCTAGGTACTTTCCCACCTTTCTCTTCCCCACAACAAACTCCAATTTGGGGATGCTATAGATTCACTGGCTGCAGGCGATTGGGAGCTGTTGGGACTCTTGTGCAATAAGTACTCACATAAAGAAATCACAGTAATATTATACTTAATATGTTTATCAATATTTTGAGATAATTGACTAACATCAACGTAAAATAAAATATAATGCATTGT
The DNA here is from genome assembly GCA_917563855.2 of Limnephilus lunatus. Classification (NCBI taxonomy): domain Eukaryota; kingdom Metazoa; phylum Arthropoda; class Insecta; order Trichoptera; family Limnephilidae; genus Limnephilus; species Limnephilus lunatus. Next base: position 30,860,288 of record OU830596.1, read on the forward strand.
AAGAACGAGTTGTTTAAAAAAAAAAATAATACAATTCATCAAATATTTGAAGTTAATTTTCACGTTCTGTGTAAGTTCTATTTGAGTTTTCTTATTATTTCACTATACGCCAGTTGATTTATAGAACTTTTATAGTAACAGAACTTGAATAGAACTTTCAAAAAATGTAAAAAATAATATTCAAATGTTTGATGAATTGTTCAAATTTTTAGAAACAACTCATCCTAAGAATTTATTTCGGTGACTTTCCACTGTTTCGTAAATTGAATGACCGCTGGGTGACACAAACATTCAATTGATGCAGTTTATGGCCTAGCGTGTTTTAACTAACATTGTCAACTGGACGTATCGAAAAATCAATATCGTCGAATCGACAATATTACACCGTTATTGCAGTATCTGCAATATCGACAAAACATTATTCAGCGCACAGTGTTGTGCAGCTTTGTCAAAAGGAAACAACCAGCCATGTTGTACATTTAAAAAAAATGATAATATTTTTCAACGATGAACTTTGTTTTTGATGAAACAATAACAAGAATTTTTCTTGACGACCTCTTTGGAAAATCGTTAAGCATTTTTGTTCTGAGACAAAAGGTTGTTGGTTTGAAAATATTTATTTTAATTTTTTATTTTAAGTGTACAATGGTGTAATATAAATTACACATCGGTACAGAAATTATTTAAAATTGCAATCTCACCAAAGAAGAAGTTAGTTCTTGTGCTTGATGAGCGAGTTACACTTATCATAACAGAAATAGAACAACATTATGCAATAGGTAAGTATATAATAGGAACAATTGAAACTTCTGGATCATCTATATGTGTAGGTGTACATATATAGGATACGGTTACATACTAAAATATTGAGCACTTAAGAAAATCTAAATAATTTTTTTGGCTATTTCGCCCCGAAGAAAATATCACTATACAGAATCAAAATGCTTCTTGGAATGTATTAGAATAGCTCACCTTCTACCAACTAAAATAAAGGGGAGTTGTAGTAGCATATATTATCTGTAAATCAATTGGTGGAGTACAATTAATAATCATGAACTTTTCAAGTTGACACAACTATATGAAAATTGGTAAGCATTTGATAATTGAAAAGACTGATTAACTACTATAATTCTTCTGATACGATATTGTGGTAAATCGATATAATAGATTCGTAGTAAATATACTGAGAGATCACTGTGGTTGATTTCTGCACAGCCTTCTTTTACAGATCCTTATACGCTGATTCTGTATTTTAGTGAATCGATATTACGAGTATAATCTTAAGAGACGCAGCTGGTGGGACACCACCGCAAAAGCAGAGATCTTTGCACGGGTGGCTTTAACAGACTGATTACACTATGAATTATGCTTGTGAATGTCACACACATACACTAATATAGGTATATTGGCTACGCACTGTCAGATAGGGACAGGTACTTGGACAAAAGGGAGGTTGGTGGAGGAAGGAGGGAACATATTATACAGTGGGAGAAGCATGTAGTTGCGTCATCAGGGCCTTAAAGTTTAGCTTAATTCAATTGTGTTTTATTGGACAACCAACACCCTATCGTAGGTCTCTCCAAGTGGTTCGCAACGTTTGCTATCTTAGCAGGGTTTCCCGGGTTCGTGACGGGCCAGATCTGGAGATTCTGATTGAGAGATCTTTTGACCTCTCCAGCCGGACTCTCGATTCATCGAGAGATTGGTTTATGGAGAAATTCTTACCTTTCCAGCAGGACTTTTTTTAATAGGAGGAATGGATTCATACTTCCGTCACTCCTGGACACACCATCTTCCAGATTCTTACCCACTCCTCATATCTTTTTCCTTCCCAGAACTTCTTCTCCGTCCTTTCCCTAAAAATCCCTGCTCACAGCATCCTCAAAGATTATATAGACCCCAAGGGATATTAGTTTCCTCAGGATCTATTGTGTGGAGGTAATGTAAAGAAAAAATACTATTTGAGCATACGTCAAATTATTAGCACACCCCCGGTTGCTAATTACAGCTTAAATGACGTCACGTGACACTGGTGAGTTGGCGCAACGATTGGCATAACCTGTTTTCAGGGGGGGTGAGAGAAGAGAGTGCGGGAAGGTTGTGTTAGGGAATGGATAGAGGGAGGCGTGACCCCATTATTCCGGAACCGGAACCCACGCTTCCACTCCGCCCGAGGTTACGGCGGGAATCAGTATTGAGGTAGGTACTAGGTGCGGATACTTCAAAATGGCCGCTCGGACAACGGAAGTAGGACTTCACAAATAAAATTCGTGTGAAATTCGCAAAAATATATTGAACTTGAAAACGGTAGTCTTAAATGATGGCCTCCATGGTCTGGGGGCAAGGCTCTCAAGAAGCAATCCGAAGATCGCGAGCATCCGCTTTTCGCTTTTTTTCTCACTTATTTTAAGTGTCTTTTTTTTCGTTCGCAATTAATTTTTGTTTATTTAATTTATGTTAGGTACTTCATTTAAAAGAAGATATATATCTAAGATTTGCGGCACGTTAAAGAATGGAAGATACTTTCAGTTTTGCCATGTTGTAAGACCGCCATTGGGAATTAAAACGTTGCTTGAAGTGGCTTTGACCGTGTTTGGTGACCAGATCCGAATGGTCAGGTTGTTCTTCACCTCCCTTTCCCCTGTCTCCTTTCCCTCCCCAATATCCTCAGCCTTACAGCATACTTCAGATGGGGATGCCATATTCCCGCTGGCTCCAGACGGGTAAAAGAATAAAGTGCGAAATAACAGATTTCCACATGTTTTCAAAAAATAATGGTTCCAGAGATTGGAGCCATCAGATGTATAGTGATAGGTTGAAATCAGTAAGTAGATTTTGTACATTTAAATACATTTTTAACAAATTCAAACATTTTACTTTATAAACCGAATCGAATTTGTCAAACAGTAGTTTCTAAATATTAATTTGCTTTTGGACGACAGGAACAAAATTTTCACCTTTGTAACATTTATGACTTGCTTTGTCTCCGCCTTTTTACAACGTTGCTGTTTTAGTGAATACGAGTACAAAACATTACGTTACTTTTAAGTGTTTCTTTAGTGTAAATAAGAATAGTCAGACAGATTTGCTCACGTACCTACAAATTTGTTTTTCATTTCAAAATTTAACCCGAATTCTGAAAAAAGATAAAATGCACGATGGTTATTTAAAATAGAAAGCCATTTTAAAACCACTTTAAGTTATTTTATTCATCAGATTGTCCGATAACCAACGTAAAATATTACATATGGATAGAAACGAAACTCAAATTCAATTTTATTTCCATGCTTATTTTTTAAATTTGAACTAGAAGCTAGTGAACCATAGCCAAAATGCCCCTGGACCGAACTGACCTCTGATATTCGGTCACTTCCTCGAATGGGGAGTGACGCGTGCGAAGCCGGGGGCAAAAGCTAGTATTATATAAAAGAATGAATGGGGATCATCTGTCTTTGAATCAACACAAAGTTATCAACCATTAAAATTATTTGTTTAATGTTTTTATTTAGTTAAACCTTTAGATATTGAACCTGTGTTCATTTGATACAACTATTAAATAAAGTAAAATAATGTGCTTATTTAAACGGTGATGAAATTAGAACCGTTAAAATAAAATAAAATGTGTAAAAGTAGACATTTTATCATTAAGCCTTGGCATCCCGAATTTTTACCAATTTATAACATACTTTCATAGAAACTTTAATGCATGTATTTTTTAAGACACTATATATGCATTTGCCATGCCGTAAAGAAAATTATATTAATTTTTTTAGATAGAAAAAAATCACAAAGCACGCTCCGAAAATTATTAAAAACACGTTTTTTCTGTTATTTTATAAGTTAGTGTATGAGCATATGAAAAGTGTTTTTTTTTAATGCTACTTAAGTTATTTCCCACAGGATGTTTGCTCTATTTTAAACGAGTTGTATTTTATTAAATATTTTCACAATTTTCACTTAATTAATCGTTTTTAATATAAGTGTGCTCCCTCTAATATTCGTATTTAAATATTTCCACTTTAAAACTATCGGGGCTTAAGATTTTCAATATTCCAACAAAGCCAGCTAATCAACCGCTATAAATAATCGACCTATATAAATATTATTAACTGACGTCCTCCCTCATGAAAAGCCCCGTCCCTTAAAGTCATTCTCTTTGTATTGTAATCTCGATGTTATTTTTATAAGTACAACATCCTTGTGAAGCATTGTCAAGCGAAAACTCGCTCTGAATACAAAATAAGTCACCCTTTGAAGAGGAAATGGCTTCAGCCAGTTTCATGCTCATTTCGAATTCAAACCACGGACAAGAATACCCCTAGCGGATTTTTCCGGAAGCTTTATGACCTTATTTCGCAAAAAATAATATATTTGAATAACTTTCAAACAAATTGAATCAACTTGGTATTTTTTTGTCACAAAGTCGTTAAAATTCATTTGAAATTCTTTTTGTGAAATGTCGGATTTTTTACGCTACACAATAAACAACAACTTTATTTAACTTCTGAAGAATTGAGACGAGAAAATAATTTTTAAAAAATACTTTAAAAAAATGTATTTGTCAGTTTTATGTGAGAGTAATTTTCTGGAGAAATAAGGGGAAGTATTCTTTTTTTATTGTGTGAAGTATTGTTTAAGAGTTTTACGAGTACACATAAAATAATAAATTATGTGAAAGCTTAAAAAAAATTAAAACACTTGTCTTAAAAATAAAAGAAGAAGAAGGGGAGATACGTAAATATTAATGTTAGAGGGATCGCGCTAATATTAAAAACAAAAATATTTAATTGAAAATTGTGAAAATGTTTAATAGAATACGATTCGTTAAAAATAGAGCAAACATCTCGTGGGAAAGGTCTTAAGTAGCAATAAAAAAAACACTGAAATTTTTCATCCATACAAATTGTAAAATAGCACAAAAAAATGTTTCAAACGTAAACTGATCAAATATAGTGGTAAAAACAAAGTAATTTATTAATTTGAATTAAAATGGTGCCACAAAATAAGTTTGCTGTTTTAGAAGAAGTGAAAAAATGTTTAATTCTTAAACTTAAAAGAAACAATGTAAAAATTATTATTTTTTCTGTCAAATTGAATTAAATTATAAAGGTGCATTTTTTAGTTTGCTATTTTTATTGATTTCGCAATATTTATTTTAATTTATTTTCAAGCATCCAATACTCAAACCATTTATTTAAAGCATCGTAGTGAAATTACAAAGCTTGGAAAATGCTTCTTGGAAAAGCTTCAAGGGGTAACAAAGCTAATCACAACTCGCCGACAGGTGTCTCTATATCAAAGGGACACAAAATAAATTCGTTAAACATTAAAAATCGAACTAAATTTGGGGTATATGTCATTAATATTCGAAATTAAGAATATTCGCCTCACGTTTCAATTTTAAAATGATATGATTTTCGAAGTCAGAAAAATGTATTATACTATTGTGAATTGAATACAAATTGTATTTACTGACATCTAGCGGTGAGTAGCAAAAGGTTTACCTCTTTTCATGAAAATGTCGTGAAAATTTTGTGCGCAGTTGCGTGAAACTACAGCTGTTATATTTCGCAGTGTTTTCAAATAATTGAAACACGAATAGTTTCAATTTAAAGTACATACAATTTTCTCTCACACGCTAATGGGAAAATACTGACCTGTTTCCATTAAAATAACGGTAATTTCACGCGAAAAATAGACTGCGAAATATAAACGCAAGAAAAATACGTAGGTAATGAGAATAGATAGACATGCATGTTGATATAAATGCTTAAATATGATGAATGAAGTCTTTTTTGGTTACTGTGAATATTCGTGTTCATTCAAATATGTGGAAAATGAACGATACGTTATTTGCTATTGGCATTAGATATTCTCGTAACTAAAATGAAAATGTCTTCGGTAGGCAAAAAAGCAGAGTTATTTTATTGTTAGGTTAACTTTACACGAAGGGCCAAAGCGTTTCATCAGAACCTATGTTATATTTGGAGATGCTGCGTGAATAGAATTTTTTTCAATTTTACTGAATGACAGAACTCAACCAAGTATAGTGTGAGAAAGCTCAATGACTTTTAAAGCAAATGATTGTGGGTAAAATTGTGGTTCGGTGACAAAATTTCAACTATGGGTAGTGATCCCAGGTTATTGAAAGATAGTTGTAAGAGAGGAAAAACATAAAAGCCAGAAAAATAATTTCGTATCCGAACTGTTCAACAATAACATGAGTCTATTCGAATATTCATGAATATTCTATATATTTTATTAATAGTCATGAACTATTCGTTTCCATGGAACTAGTGTATTTTATTAATGTTGGGCGTGCTTTCTGTGACTATATACAGGTCAATTATGTTATTAATCGGTAGACAAAAAAATACTATTTATACAGAGTAGGTTTTGTTCCTGCCGAAAGCGCCATTATCTCTTATTTTCTGTTATTTTCGTTGTTTATAACAGACCGGTTACAATGGTGCCATCCAAATGCGATTTCTCCTTTATAATTCGAGATCATTTACTAATGGAATTGCAATAATACGAATGATGTATGACACACTTGTTTGCAGCATCCTGGAATATAGCTCCATTATTTGGGCCCTTCTGAATAAAACAATATCCTAGAAAGTTCAAAAGAGGTGTATGCGTTACCTATATGTAAGAGAATATACATATATCCATTACTGTATCCATACTTTATCTAAACATGATTACTTGATTTCAACATCTTAGAAGCCCGCCAAAAAATACATTTTTTGATAAACATTTTTGAACATCAGTGAAACTCTGGAACTATACTCATTCACCTATGTTGAAAAAGGTTAACTTATTTATCCCTGATAAGTTTACTCGTGAGAAATCCCATGCACCTTTTTATGCACCAACAGCCTGGACTTCTACCTATCAGAACGCGCCAATCAACGGAGTGAATCAAATGCTTAATGATTCTGCATTAAAAATCTACATTTTCAACGTCACTTACAGACAATTCAGCAAATATTTTTAGACGCATGCAACAAAATAGTCAAACTGCCGCCATGCCTAATTTGAAATCTTCTCCGTGATATAATGGTGTATAACTATTTTACGGAAAACGTTAAAAATAAAAATATTTAAAAAAATATGTTATTTTCATAGACATATGAATATTAGTACACCTGCCCTAAGTGATAAAAGCGTAATATTTCCCCCTCCCATTGGAACGTTTCATTGGAACCGGCTGGGATCGAATATGGCTTTGCGTTAATGTGACGTCACCATTCTTCTGCGAGCCAGCGTCGAGCACTCATCGGTGCATTTTACGAAATAACACGGTAAAAATAGTGGCTTGTGTTTTGAAAACGTGTAAAAATAGAAGTAAAAAGAGAATAAACCCAATTGTCGTATTATATTCCATAGGCAAGCATTATTTTACACTATTTTAAGCTAATCCAGATCACATAATATGATCGTTTTTGAACATAAACTATCACTCCAGATGCATGGTGTGTGCCCGTCGCTGTTTACTGGGGTAAGTAAATTTTGAAACATTTGTAAAAGTGTCTTAACTAAATACAACAACAAAATATTGGACTCGACCTTATTGGCGACCTTACTTTGCCGTATTTGGACTTAACGAGCTTTAACAAATTTGTTCATCACGCGGCGAACAATTCGCGCTCCCATGTAAAAAGGTCTATTCATTCAAAAGCAGAGTTTTAAGAACTAAATGGTTATATTATAATGCGAGATGCCTATATACTGTCAGATTGAGTTTTGACAAATCACATATCACCAAAGCCATTCCCGCTCTTCGTCCCGCTGCAGTTGGTTTCTACCCCTCACCTTTCTGTTCTGGTCTTTTAATATTCATATGTCTGTGGTTATTTTTAACAATACGAACATTGATTGATGAAGTCGCTGAATACTTATAAATACAACTACATATGTAGGTACATTCAAAATGGTTTTATCTGAACCGTGCCAAAACGAAATCGTTCAAAACAATGTTCAACTGCGAAGACACGATTCAGGAATTCCCGAACAACGTTGAAATTACACCACAGTGGTGGTTTTAGTTTCGTGTACTTGGTTTATTGTTTAAACTCTGTGCTTAGAGCAGAATCTCCTAGTTCTAACTGTTAACTTCTGTAAAGTGGTTATTCTGCCTTTAAATAACATCAAACTAATTTATTATCTTTACAAGTCTGCTCCGCTCCATCCGAGTTTCAATACGTAAAAAAAAACAAGTTAAAATGTTTTATCTAGCAATCGTAAGCAATGCGGTAATTTTTGGTTAAGCTGTTATGTTTTGTTTATTTGCATTTACACCGGTATTTACGGCCTTTCATAATAAGCTAGTATCATATTCTTTTAAAAGTGTTTCGTTTACAAGATACATTTCGAAAATTATGATTAAAAAAACAATGAAGTATCTAACATATAGTTTAAATTTATTTTTTATTTTGAAACCGAACATTACTTGTGAAAACACGATAAAACTACTTTGAAATTGTTGAAAAAAAATCCGTGCAAACTTCGTGACTTTGTTATTTCAAACTTCCAAAAACGAACGTCTGACAGCCTCCGTGGTCGAAGGGTAAGGCTCTCAACCAGCAATCCGAAGTTCAATCCTGGTATGCACAAATATTTTTTTATTTATTAAATTGTGTTATTTCACAATGAATTAAAAATAAAATAATATATTAATTTATTTGGAGCACGTACCAGAGTGTAAGATACTTTGAGTATCGCCCTGGTGTAAGGTCACCATTTAGAAAAGAAATGGTCTCTTCCCCGTCTTCTTCTCGTTGCCACTACCTACATCCCCACAAAATAGTCTCAATGGTTCTAGACGAAAATAGGTACATTTTGCTAAATACCTGCATACTTATTTGAGATGGATGACTAATATTAACTTCTTGTTATACTTTGAGTTTCAAAACCATTATTCCGAAATGTTTTTCTGTTTAAAATATAATAAAAACCTGAAAAATTATGACGTCTCAATTATGTTTGGAAAGGTACCTCTAATGTTATTTAAACTATATATATGTTGAATAAACAAATTATAAAGAAGACAAAAATAATAAATTCCCGAGCTCTCCAAGAATTAATTCCTTCCAACTTTGAGCATAAAACACATTTTAATTTTGTTTGTTCTTCGTTCATTTCCAGACTAAATATTCTCATTTTTAGAGCACCACCAACTTAGCGTAGAGTGTTCTGTACGCAAAGTGTCACCATAATGTGGCGCTAAGGTTTATTACTCATTAAGGCTGAAATATTACGTGTACTTCATTTCCAACTAAGGTTATATTGTACGTGTCGCTTCATTTAGTAAAGGACCTACCATTAAGTTGGTGGTAGCCTACTCATTAAAGTACCTACCTACCATGACAGTTGCTTATCAGTGAGGCTCAGTTATTATAATTGGTTGGGCTATTTACACAATACACCTCTTATATGCACATATAATTTACATATCTTCTCATGAACCACAGTAGTTGGGAGTTAATATTGTTACATATCTCTAAATTCTTCCTACACGTTCATGAGTGTACCTGTCACGACCCGCACCACCAGTTGATAATAGATCTCGAATTAAAAAATATTATTTATTGTTATCGAGTTTAATTTGTAGAACTCCATTTTAATTTTTATTTCTTTTATATATTTAATAATTTTATTATTAAATTAATAAAAACAGTTTATTTATAAACAAGTTCTGCTGGTAATTATTATTACGCGTGACAGCTGTTTCACCTTCTGAGGGCATAATAAAACTGTGATCATGCCACATACAGACAATCTATTTATCGTATTTCTGGAGAGGTTTGTACTATGACTAATTTCTAATTTCTGATTTAAAATGACTGAAATTATTAATGGTTATTATTTTCCCAATTACTGTAATTTCCCACTTCGACTGAAAGTCGCTAAGCAATCTAATTGTGAGTCATTCACAAATGCTGACTCATGGTTTTCTTTTCAAGCATTATTAGTTATTTAAAAATTGGTTTTGAATACATCTAAAAGCGGAGAGTGAATTATATTTTTTTGTTAATTTATAAAAATAGCTTTAGGATTATTATTATGTTTGTAATTTCCAGCTGCTCTAAAAGATTGAGTTTACGTCAATCTTTGATAATACATAAAATAATACACCAATAATGTTCAAATTTTATGAATATTTCTTCCGTCAATAAATACTTACAGAAAATTTTTACATATTATTATCTTATCAATTTTCATTGTTATTGTCATTAACGTAAAAGCCTAATTTTACACTTTTATTTATGAGGAGGCACATTTACTCCACGCAATTACTGAGATAAACCTAAAGGCTTTCTTTATACCAGAACACTTCAGAAGAGCTATTAAAATTTTTATCTTATTCCTAATTACCAAATTAAACTCACAATAAATGTTATTTTGTATCCCATGAAGAGCTGTTTAAATATATCCCTTTCTCCTTAATTATTAAATTAAATTAAAATTTTATTGGATTTCTAAACTACGCAAAGATTTCTAAAGAACGCAACAAATTATGTGCGTACACCTATATCTAAATGGATATCTATAAAAATGTAATGAGTCCAAAATATTTTTTGGAAGAAACTGAAAGTATATTCCGACAGATACCCTTCAGATACATAAACAAAATTCAATGTCGATTATACTACTAGAAAACTTCACGATGACAAAAACTTTATTGCCATGATTGAGGTTTGAATTCCAAGAACTTGTGTAAACTGGGCAACTACGTAAAACTGACAAGTTTCTATGGCTGTTTTCAGACACTATAATCTTTTAACACCCATAACTGTTCTTGTTGGATTGTATTTAATAAATATTATTATTAATTATATATTATGTAAAAAATAACACGAAGTAAACACTCAATTTAATTCAAGTAAACAATTTTTTTTTATGATTGAGGATAGCGAAGGTTTTAAGAGGATAACTTTGCATTTCGTTTTTCTGTTAATGTGTCGGAACTGTTTGTTTGGTAAATAAAATTATTTTTTGTGCAATAGAGGTCAGATTTATATATTTCGTTAAGCCGCCGCTACCCGAATTTCTACCGATTTCTTATATACCCCCCTTAAACGTTTGAAGTACTTAAGCTCTTAAAAAAATACATGTTATTTTTAAAGATAATATCTATATATTCCTTACGCCGAAACGCATATTATATGAAAATCCCTCGATAGAAAAAAATCGCAAAGTATTCTCCGAAAATTATTATTTTTACGTCTGTTTCAGTTATTTTACAAGTTATATGTATGAAAAAATTCACAGTGTTTCTTTAAATGCTGTTTTAGTCATTCCCCAAGAGATTTTTTCTCTTTTTTAAACGAGTCGTGTTTTATTAAACATTTTCACAATTTTCGCTTCAATTTTACCGTTTTAAATATAAGCGCACTCTCTCCAACGTTCGTAATTACATATGAGTATCTCTCCATCTTCATTTTAAATTCATTCGTTTGATGTTAAACAGCACGATTCTTTATAGAAGATCTTTCCTGAGAAGTAAAGCGATCGATTTCCAACAATGCGGTTTCATAAAAATGAAATATTTTGTCCTTTTTTGCCGAGATATCTCAGGGGTGTTACATAATAACATTATCATTTAAGTAATAGTAGTGACTTACCCAAGTGTCTTGGTGCTGATGAGCGGTGTCTTCAAACTGAGGAATCCATTGAGTTTGGACTTCTTCTCCACAGTCTGCTCGACGGCAGACCCAGAACTCTGATCCATCCTGGAATCAAGGAAAAAAACACTTTTAATATTTTTTAAATAATTTTAAAGCAGATAATTAATAATTTTTCACGTGTAGAAAACACTTTATGGATAAACGTAATAGGGATAAAACAACGTAGTTTGAATACCACCTTATTGTAAATCTTTTTATCTTAGCATTTTATTCGTTAATAATTTTTTATCCTCATGTGTTTCAACATTCATACAAAAATGAATTCACCTTTTATACTTATAATAGCCTAGGTAAGGTTTTGAACAATTCTACGTATAAATAAAATAATTCAAGCCTTTCTAGCCTCCATAAGCTTTAATGAACATAATGATTGACCAACGAGAGTGGTCGAACACTTGAGGTTCCGAAACAGTGTAGGTTTTTTTAGAAATTGCAATTCATAGTTAAAGATAATTATTATAAACCGTCGAAAATAGATGTAGGTACTGCTTAGAACTGGGACAGGTCCTACGTCTTAATAAACTAGAAGCTCTTAAAATTTTAAATAATCCCAAAAAATAAATTATATCAATTTTTTATATTATCAATTCGTTTTTTCGACCCATTTTAAATATATTCCCCTTAGGTTGGCTTTACATTGTGTTCAATAAAGTGGTAGTAAAACTGAATATTTAATAACCTTCTAATCGGTGTAGTAAAATAACAACTTTTATTTTAGACCCAATTCCCAAAGCCTAGAATGGGATAATGAAATAACCAATTAGGGTACATTGTAAGGGCGCAGTAAGTGGGGAGGGAAAAGAGATGTGTAAGAGGAAGGTTAAGAAGTAATAAGGTAATCAGATCAGGTCACCAAACACGGCTAATGTCATCTTAATAAACTATTCGATTCTGAAAGGTGGATAATAGGGGTACCTACTACAAGTCCGGTACTAAGTGCAAAAATATCTAGCATCTTATGACCTCAAAAGGAAGATGATGATTAGGTATTAGATATGGTTTGAAAGGGGGATAGGTAAATGCAAATGATAGAGGAAGCGCACCTATATTATAAAAAAATATATTATTATTAATGGGGGTGAGCAAATGTTATGAAAATATCTAACGACACACGATTTATTCAAAATGGAGGAAAAACCTCCGGACATCTGAATAAAGTATACCTAATTCGACGAAACAATTTGAAAATTTTCATACCATTAGCATATTTCATAACATAACTAGACGTGTTTTTTAAAACTTTCGGAGCTTACTAAGTGGTTGTTTTCTACCGAGGGAATTTCATATAATTACATTTTAAACTTGGCATCTGAATAGAGATTATCTTAAAAAATAACTCTTTTTTTTAAGTGCCAAAAACTTAAAATGCTCAAGGGCAGAATGTCAGAAGGGTAGATTTGTATATTATTATAACATTATTACATCGGTAGAAATTCGAAATGCGAGGACTTTATCAATGGCAGATCGAACTTGGGAACCAACTAAAAATTTTATAATACGGTGTACTGACAATAGACAGTTAACGGTGACCGTTTAATTTTCAAAATTTCCAAAGCGTCAAATGTGACGAAAATCTGTATCAATTTGCCAAACACCTTACCCATTTTGGATATCGGACCTTGATGATTTTTCAAGATTGAATTAAGTTTCTGAATACCCTTGAAAATACTGCAGGAAATGGCACCAGCATAATTTATCTGGACTACGTGCCAGGCAAGACGTAAGCGATAGACAGATCTTGATGCTAATCGATTAGTCAAACCGTCTCGATAAAAAGCTGTCTACTGTGACCGATCTATTCGTCTGCCTGGCCCCGTCATGGAAAAAACTTCCCTCATCTCTCGCTAATATACAGAAAACATCTTTAAAGGTCTTAAACTTAAACGATCAATAAAGTCCTGAAGTTAACCAAGATAATAAAAACGTTATGCCTTATTTTTCAAATATATTCGTATATCGATAATGGAAATTAGAAAAGCTGTAAAGGACAACATGTTAATTTTTCAGGAGAGCGAAAAGATTTTTTTTTTCGTAAAATCATATCTCCTGTTTTGGTACACTTATAACGATGATGTTTTTATTATAATTTTTTTATTGAATAGATCTTTCATAATAAAACAGTTTAAAAAAATTTATACATTCCTTGATAACAGAATTTAATTTATTTTTAAATTTTCAAACCAAAATCATTTTAAAATGTATGATGCGACGCTGATCGAAAGAAAAAAAACTGAGAAATATGATATATATTTAACTTAGGATTTCTTTTTACAAATTTCCCTTACAGCATTTTAAATTTCCGCTATCTATATATTATGAGTTTGGTTTCTTTCCGCGTCGAATTTTTCACCACAATTATGTATTTACTGCGCATATCAAAATGAAAACAATAGGTTTTTTTAATTGTTTCTTAGTTCATAGTTGGTTGAATCTTGTACTCCATTTTTTCTGTTCGAAAAATATTTCGTTTCTAACTCATTAATTTTTTTATCATCTTCAGTTTATAAATATTGTGTTGTAATCTTTTCTGTGTGTTGCAATGTAAAGGTTAATTGATATTTTTACAATGTTTCTACTTGCTTAATAAGAACAGCACTCTGAATATAGGTAGTACCAAAGTATCTTTGTAAATTTGATGCATAATAATATTATGTTTATGTAGGTTTAGATAAAAGTGTACACGCGTAGACTAAATTTCAGGAACTGGCATCTTATATATCCGTAATAAAGCATCATAAAGGAGGTTTTCTCAAAACATCCCCCATGTCATTTCAAGAAATTCTGTGCGAAGAGTATTTTGAAGAACATGGCGGAGAAACGTAATGTTAGAAGGCGAAGGAAACAAAGATATAATATAATAGCCAGATGTTTCTGACTGTGCAGGTGTACTAGTGGTCGCAAGAAAGCAATACTGCTGTAACAACCACTAACTACGAAAATACTTTATAAACACCGTTTTGCATGGAGTTTTTTTCTGTGTCGATCTATCTGGGTCCCGTTACTCTACGACGATAAATAAGACCTGTACGACGTTGGAAAAAAATAGCCATTTGTCAACAATACGTTTTTTAACTGATGTACACACCTCAAAAGTCTTAAAAGTATTTTCGTAGGTAGTGGTGGTTACAGCAGTATTGCTTTCTTGCGACGTAGTGTCAAAGAGATTCAACGTCAAAGATTTGATCAATATCAATTTATAAGTGGTAGGACGCTAAGAGTATATTTTTGATGGTCTTTTAAAGGTTAAATTGTATTTATTTGTATTTTTATATTAATTGGTTATATTATAAACTGGTCCTATTTCTAAATTATGCATTTCAAATGCTACGATAATGATTGTTTTTTTTTACATGAGCTCCACATAGGAGGTCCTGAGGCAAATAATTTCCCTGAGGACCTATGTCATCTTTGGGGATGCTGTGTGTAGGGTTTTTTAAAGGAAAGGAAGGAGATGAGAGTTCTGGAAAGGAAAAGGGTTTAAGGGGTGAGTAGGAATCTGGGGTTCAGTGTGTCCTGGTCATCCGCCTCCAAGACCTAGACAAACTTCACCCCATGAACCCGGACACCCCTGCTAAATCACCACGTAGCGAACCACTTTGAGTGACCCACGACAGAGGTGTTGGTTATCCAATAAAGGTTCCCGGGGCAGCCCATTCCCGCTTCCTAAATTGTAAACTATTGGGAGGCGGGAATGGGTACTGATTGTCTTTTATTTTAAACGTAATACGAGTATTAAGTTGTTGTTTGTAATTTTATTATAAACCGCTTAGGTTATAAACTGCGTCTGCTCTTAACCCTTTCTCATCCAAATTAATTTCTACAGATTTAAAAAATAAATAACATATGATTATGTGTACTTGAAATATGAGAATTTTTTAAAAGTTTTTTTTGTTTTTAAACTAAAAAAAAAAGTTTTTTTCGGTTAAAACGACAGTGGTTCTGAAAGGTAAATGTCTTATTAGTGTAAAAATGGACCATGTTCTAAGAAAATATTTTCAAAAAATACATCAATTAAAGACAATATCATGTCTACTTATCACTTGAAAGTATTATTGATGTGTTCTTCTCATCAAAACACATAATAAATATTTATGTTTTCATATAATACAGATTTCAGTTTTCACACAAAATAGTTAAATAGTATAACCTCACACGACCAGTGTCGTTTTGAAGTGAGGTACTTGAGGATGCTAAAAACAAATACTATATCAAAGTTTTTGTTGTATATTTTCATTATAATATGAAAGAATGTACGTTTTACTGTTAATAAAAACGGAAAAATATATGAAAAAAGCATAAATACCTAGTCCTTTTTAATAATGCAATTCCCTCGGATCATATATTTTCAAAAGGTGTTGTCAACGATTCTTGTTTACGATATGAAGTGTATACGCAATGCAGCCAACGCAATGAAAAAAAAAATAATGTTGCTAGGAAGGATTCACTAAATTATTTGTAAAAAACCGCAAATAAAATGGTGACGTAGTTACTTAGTAAAAAAATTTCAAATGTCACGCCATTTTAAAATGACTCTGGTTGAGAAAGGGTAAACACAGGAGTTCCTAGTGATACAGGCATATAGCACATCACTTGTTATATAGAATTAATAAAAAAAGCATAAAAAATGATAGTTGTAATTCAAGTTTAATAATGACTCAGTGTGGACACAAGTGATATTCAAAAGCTAGGACCCTATGAATTCATCTTCACTATTAAATAATCCTTATCACGGCGATATGAATTTATTCTCTTCGTTAATGAGTACTCTGTTTTACTTAACCTCGGCAATGATTTAAGACAGAAAAAAATCTTCTATTTTCCTCCGAGTCCTAAGACTAGGAGATTAAAATTAATAATAACTCTGGTTTATGAAAGCATTCTTTAAAGTACATACTATTTTCATCAAAGAGGTTGCAAAACTAAAGATTAAAATTATTTCACCAAAGAATAAAAATATTTTGTTTTAGGAATTGGTTTGTAACCTGGATAGCGTATCGGATAAATATATCAGAATTTATTCATACGGAACTATTGACTTTTTATAAAAGTCTAATGTGTATTCATTTTTTTATAAAAAAAACTTTCTTTTTATAATTTTTGAGGGTTATTCCATCAATGTAATATATCATTGAAGAAGAATATAACAATAATAATCTAAACAAAAATATGACAGAGAACAAGGCATAAAAAAATATAATGGTCGCAACTGGGACTCGAACCCAGACCTCTCGTTTAACCGGGACGTGCGCGTTAACCAATTTCGTTTAGATTATTGTTGTTATCTTCTTCTTCGGTGATTTATTACATTGATGGCAGTAACCTTCAAAAGTTATAAAAAGAGAGCTTTTCTTATAAAAAATTGAATATTTATTAAGACTTTTATAAAAAGTCAACGGTTTTATATGAATAAATTCGTATTTAATGTTTTATTTCACAAAATGCATATTATTTCTAACGATGATTGCTTCACTAATATAATGTTTGAATGCTTTATTTTAATAATAAATAAATTAGTATTTCAATTTTATTACAAAGCTTTCAAATAAAATTTTACATCGAATGTTCACAATAATAAAACAGCGTGAAAAGTGAAGTATAAACTTTTAATTGGCTTTTAATACTGCAATGCTGTGTTTGAGCTTTATATTTCTGTAAATGAAATTATTTTCTATTTGTAGACGAAAGTTTAAATTCATTAAGGGCGTTTAAACAGCCAGCGGCTGAAAATCAAAAATAAGTCGAAAGATTTTCTTACGATCGTACAGGGCAGTTCCAATGAGAAAGATGAATTATTCTCCGTACCAGCTTTTTAAAATAATAACTCAATATCGATTTTATTTCGTTCCAAATTTGCTTTAATTTATATATACATAAATCCAAAAATGCTGTAAAGCGTGATGATAATACTATTAAAATTATGTACTTTTTGTAATTAATTTTTAATCAAAGTATAAAATTTATTATTTTCCAATAATGTCTAATCAAAATAAGAATGTAAAAAAATCTGAAATATGTTAGTTTGTAAGTGCGCAAATAAATACACAAACGGACCAATTTTTGTCAGGAAACACATGTACGTATATATTTTTAAATGATTTAATTTAAATTAAAATTAAATTTTGAAAAATGTGTTTACGTATTGATTTATTTTACTATATGATTATATGATTTGAAATGGGTGTTATATAATACAAAATATTTTTTTTAAATTTAACAAATCTTCCAACCACCTGTGGTATAACCTTATTGACGGCCGGCGTAGCGCAGCGGTAAGACGCTTGACTCGCGCACCGAAGGTCGCGGGATCGAATCCCGGCGTGGCAAATAAATTTTATTTGATTAATTTGTGTTATTTCACAATTCATTCATTTAAAATAATAAATAGTATATTTGCGGCACGTTCCAGAGTGGAAGATACTCTCTGTATCGGCCTGGTGTAAGACCACCATTCAGAATTGAAACGTAGCTTGAAACGGCATTAGCCGTGTTTGGTGACCAGATCTGAATAGCCAGGTACTTCCCCACCTTCCTCTTCCCTATCTCCTTTCCCTCCCCACTACCCTCAGCCTCACAACATACCCCAAAATTGGAGATGCCATAGTCTCACTGGCTTCAGACGGGAGCAGTTGGGACTCTTGTGAGGTATTCATGTAAAAAAAAAAAAACACCCAAAAACACAAAAAATATACATTTTTTGATCAAAATTTAAAACATGTGTTTACTAGTTAAAAGAACAATCTTTCGAAATAAATTTATAATTTTTTTGCGAAAAAAAGTCAATAGTCTAAAATCTGATTTAAAAATGTTATATATTTCTGTTTTTTTCTGGTTATACCCTCTTAAACAATAAACCTTTAGAATTCCGATAGAGTTGTTAAATAACAAGATTTTTTCTTACCTTATTTTTAATTAAATAAATTTAACTAATTAAAGCATTACACATAAAGTGAAGCACTCGTAAGAAATTACTTAACTAGTATCACTGTGTTCTGTGTTGTCCTTAGAATGTCCTTATGTAAAACCAATTAGAGTTAAAAAGTATCTACGAACTGTGAAATTAGAAATATTACTTGCAAATTACTTTACTCCTAAACCACATTTTGAGGAAAAAAATCGTAAGAAGTGTGGGTCATTTCAAGAAGGAAAAAGGTATGAGGGGTGATCGGAATATGGGTGTCAATTTGTTTAAGAGTGACATATATGAATTAATTCCACCCACTGCGATGCAAAGTGAAGGTCAAAAGAATTCAGCTCAGGAAAGCTAGGTTAGGTCTCCAGATCCGGCCCGCTACCCAGTAGGTAGGAAAACTCATATGCCGCCAAGATATAGACAAATATCACCTCATGAAACCGGGCACATTTGCTAAGTCACCAAACGTTCGAAGCACCTGGAGTGACTAATGGTAGGGGTGTTAGTTATTTAACAAAAAATTCCCGGAGCGGCAGTCCGCAAACCGCCTCCAAAGTTGAAAATCTTCTCCGTAAGAGATAACTTAAAACTAACTCTGATGAAGTAAGCGTTGTATATGAAACCTGTCAGTATTTTAATCAATAAAAGTTGTTAAAACTAAGTGTTGATTTTAATTATTTTAAATTTAAATGATGCCAAAAAGTTGTTCGAAGAAATACATT
Organism: Limnephilus lunatus; assembly: GCA_917563855.2. Lineage (NCBI taxonomy): Eukaryota > Metazoa > Arthropoda > Insecta > Trichoptera > Limnephilidae > Limnephilus > Limnephilus lunatus. The sequence continues at coordinate 30,879,613 of OU830596.1, forward strand.
TTAGTTCCTAATTGATTAATTGAGTAGTCATTGAAAGATATTAAATCACTGTTACCCTTTATACCTAAATCCCGTTAATCATATGAGTATAAAGAGGCAAACCGGTTCGACACAATCGGTAGAAAATGACAAAACCTTTTTTTATCTAATAAATACTGCGATGTAGACAATTTTAATGGGTTTCCTATAAAACTTTTATGGAATGTTATTTAGAATAGGCACTCATTATTTTTCCAGCATTCTGTTGGCAAAACTGGCTAACTAGAAATTTTATTATTAAAATAAAACTGTTCGTGTTTTGTTTAAAACTGCCGAATTTACGTAGTTCCGGCGAGTACAGCGTACCACAACTAAGAGGCCTACGCCGCTACGATTTAACTGGCGTAGCACACCGTACTCGTAGCATGGCGTGGCGAGGCGTTAAATATTAGAACTTCCTTTGTTGGGGTATGCAGCGTTGCCTAGGTGCTGCATTAACGTATTTCAAGCATAGGCAATGTCGAAATATACAGCACAATATATATCAGAAACGTTTTATCGTATTGTGTTGTGTGTACAAACGGTAAAGGGAGGATAATAGAAACTGGGGGATGGTGTGAATGTTAGACGGAAATCCTACATACGCCGGGTGGGTTGTATGGCTATGATTGAACGGAAAAATCGTTTTCGTGAACTTTGATAATCTCAAAAACCAACATCATCACCACATGGAAGTGTTTATACGACGTGTAAGCCATATTTTTTATCTGAACATGTGGGAGAGATAGATGCATACATCCGTCACTCCTGGACACATTGATCCCTAAATTTTTACCCGATCGTCATACCCTTTTTCTTCCTAGAACTTGCTCTCCTTCTCCTATAAAGACCCTCCACACAACATCACCAAAGATCACACGAGGGGAATTATTTTCCTCAGGCCTCCTATGTGATGCTTATATAAAAAAATTGCAATGTTTGCCAGATAATCTTCAACCTTCACAAAACAACAGGAATACTCAACATTTAATTTTTAATAGTTTTTATAGATTTTAAAAGTTATCTGAGGAAACATATTCAACTTAGGGGACGGATTTAGTACCTAACCGACACCGTAGCCTTTAGTCATCCCACGTGATTAGCTACCTTTGGTGATTTAGTATAGGTGCTCGGGTTCATGGGGTAAGGTTTGTCGGAATTCTAGTTATTAGCCGGTATAATATTTAGTTGCAAATCATTTTACAATAAACTCAGACTGACGTCAGAAGAAAATATTGATATGGTCTCACTATTCTAATAAGCTAAATTCCATTATATTTTTTACAAAATTATTGTGCATATTATGATAGACGACGTAAAGCCGAACTCATAATTTCTGGACCAAAACAAAACTATACCAACTACGGCTTGAAAATTTATGAATTTAATGAAGTTATTATCATTATCTATTTTCCTGTGCCAGAACAGTACCGTTGTTGTTAATATTGTTCTTTTGGCATTGCTTTGTATACACTGTATATTCTTTGTTTCACATTATTTAATCAATTTTTGTAAGGACTACTATAGGATTACTTTTAAGTTTATTGTAATTAAGCGCACTTGAAGTGAAATATCACAAAACTGCGCTATTTAAAGACTACGTATTATTATTATTAAGTGAATACAAAGAAGTCAAAAATAAAATAAATATTTTTTCACTATTTTTACAATAAAAAATTCGTACGGAGGTAGTTTAGAGTAATCAATTTTAAACGCCCTTTAAATGGCAATTACTTACCAAGCCTCAGTGCTTATATTCATTGTTCATTTAACCCGTAAAAATTCTACAGTGTACCCTACATATTAAGGAAAGAAAGTACCTAGTTAAGTTGTCCCCTGTAAGCCTTTTAATAATACGCTTTTCAAATATCATATCTCCGTATTTTAAGGCCTTCCGGAGAGCGGTAGGAAATACCTTGTTCTCTACATGGGGTTGCTTGGTAAGTGGCCGTTTTCTATGTAATTTACCCTAACAGGAAGCAAGGGTCAGAAAGCCTTTTAAAATTATGACATACTCGTAGTTCTGTAACCTCAAACCACTTAAAAGATACGGCACGTTTTTCACAAGTTCCGCCTTTCAACGGGATGTATTCGTTTCCTGTAGGAAAATGAAAAAACACATTAGTGTCTAGAGCCGCGACAAAATGGTAAAAGCTTTACTTCGGGGACCAGAGGGCGATGGTTTACGTTTTAAATCAGTGCGCAAAGCGCAAATTAAATTAGTGACTAGGGCAAATTGTGAAATCTTAAGTTTCTTCTTTGGGTTGTAATTTTCTTCCGAATTATTTATTCATATATTTTGGGGTGTTACCAACCTAGTTTTAAAAAAACTCAATTATTTATACAAACAGGTACATCAAAATTACAAAAAAACCTACATAGTCAAAGGATACAATACGTTATCTACATGAATATAATTAAAATACTGTTAAATTAACACCAGTATCACAAATTCGCGACTTGGGAGTTATATTCGAATCCAACTGAACACTCACCGCACATATATATAATATAAATAATAAGGCTTTAAATATTCTTGGCTTCCTTTGTAGAACCCTAACCGATTTTAAATCCTTGGATTACATAAAAACACTGTATATTTGATTAGTTAGAAGTAAAGTGGAATATAATTCACCTATTTGGTCCCCTTTCTATGAAGAAAACTCTAAAAAAATAGAACGAGTTCAACACAAATTTCTTAGGTACTTAAATTTCAAGCTCAAAATTCCAATAGAAAACATTGATTATTTAAGTTTGATGAATCGACTTAATTTAATTACGCTGACAGAAGAATCATTTCAGACCTAATATTATTATACAGAGTCATGAACAACCTAATTGACAGCCCTCCCAACGTTGCTACTATAAAACTCCATGTACCGACAAGGAATACAAGACAAAATATAACATTTTTTTGCAACACATACACAACCAACTATCAATAACACTCACTTACCAATAGAATGCATGATTTAGGCAACAAGTTTGGTGGTATATTCCCTTTAAAATCTAAAATGCAATTTAAACCAATACTTTGTGGAATCGTACAAAGTATTGTAACGTGAGTATAATATATTTAACGATTTGATGTGTTATTGTAATGTTTTACATTATATTTTGTTCTATGTTATTGTCAAATATTATAATGTTTAAAATATTTCACGGTTTACGCAATATTCTTCAAAAACTACTTGTATATTCTTAAAATTTTTCACTTTTATAACTTTTGGTATAAATTCTATGTATGTGTAATCCTCGATAACTCAAATATTATTTTATAATCTATGTAAAAGCCCCTATGGGCGTATAACATCAATAAATAAATAAAAAAAATTATTAACTTACTCAAAAAAATTATATTACAAAGATAGGCAAGAGACACATTTACTTAAACTCTTTTTTAGTAAATCGATGTAACCTCAACTGGACCGCAAAGTTACAGTGGTAGGTATTATTGGAAATCTTTGGATAAATGTGAACTACTTCCTGTCGTGGAATTTAAAGCTACTAAAGGTATATTACCGAGGATAACAAATGAACAGGATTTAAGTACAGGTCAGCTCTATCTACTGAAATTATGTGAAGCTATTGACTCTGGATTCTGCAAAGAAAAATAAATCCTGGTTAAATTGTTCATTCCAAGTGGCTCAAAAACTATTAGATGATATTTTTTCTTTAACGACATTATTTTTATTAACCATTTAAAGTTTTCGCTCCTACGTGGTTCAACATTATGAAAAAACCAGTTTGCATTTTGGTGCTAGACATTTACATGAAAAAATAGAACTTTCATCTTATTTTTCAGATTTAAAGGTTATAATTTTTCCAGTAATTTCATGGTCACATATAATAATTATTATTCGTGTTAGCCGACATTCGAAAATATTGTGAAAAAGTTTGGTGCCGAAAAAATATTTAAAGTCCGGCCAATGAAAATGCAAATAGACTTTACTCGCGTAGGCGTGTTTTTGATTTTTTTATTAATGATTATTATTGATGTTATAAAATATGAATATGTAACCGAGCCACTGCTCATCAAATTTGAAATACGGAAAACAAATTACAAGCCATTACCGGTCACATCATAACTGACGATGTCATGACGGCCGGCGTAGTTTAGAGGTAAGTATCTTAATTCACAATCCGAAGATCGCAAGATCGAATCCCGGCGTAAATAAATGAAATTTTTCTGTTGAATTTGTGTTATTTCACAGTTATTTATTAAAAATAATATGTAGTTTATTTGCGGCACATTTCAGAGTGGAAGATACTCTCAATATCGCCCTAGTGCAAGACCACCATTCAGAATTCAAACGGTGCTTGAAATGGCTTTAGTGTTTGGTGACTAGATCTGAATAGCTAGGTGCCTCCCCACCATCCACTTCCCCATCTTCTCCCCTTCCTCACTACCTTCAGCCTTACAACATACCCCAATTGAGGATGCCATAGTCTCATTGACTGCAGACGGGAGCAGCTGGGACTCTTGTGAGGTATTCACATAAAAAATACATATATACAAATACTACCGATGATAAAGAACTTTCCTTGCTTCACCGAAGCCACGGTGAGATCATATTTTAAAATTGTAATCAAAGCCTCAGATACTGTTTGTGAACCCTTGAGGCGAGATCGCTTAATAAAAACATGTCTAGAATCACGAAAAAATATGCCAATTTTGAACACCAAAATATAGGACCGTTCTCAGAAACTTTTGAGAATTTCAGTTTTCAATATGGTTAATATTATTACAGAATTTTTTTTTTCTTACTATTTGTTCTAAACGATCAATTTATCCGCTTCGCTCCACACATGAGGTCCTAAGGAAATAATTTCCCTGAGGGCTTATGTCATCTAAGGAGATGCTGTGTGGAGGGTCTTTTTAAGGAAGGGAAGGATAGAAAGTGGGAAGGTAAAAGATATAAGGGGTGGGTAGGAATTTGGGGGCCAATGTGTGCGGGAGCGACGGACGTACGAATCCATCCCAACTGCGATGAAGGGCGAGGGGTCAAGAGAGTCCGGCTGGAGAGGTTAAAAGGCCTCCCTCAACCTGTCTCTCTCGATCCAGCCCAACACGCAGTAGGTGAGCAGACGCATCTACCAGACACCAAACGTAGCGAACCACTTTGGGTGACTTTATCTATTATTTGGTGTTGTTTATCCAATAAATTGTTCCCGGGACGGTACCAAACCCGTCTCCCAAATTTAAAAATAATAATAAAAAACACAATATTATTTTGTGTTTTACTCCGCATTAATTAGCCATAAATACTCCGATAAAATCGTAAAAATGAAAACAAAAATAGCTTCTGTGGCAGTACTGAAATAGAAAATATCAACAAACAAATTATACAATTCAAATTTATATTATACAGAGCACCTTTTCTAACAATACCGATTTAAAAATTCCGAAAAAACAATTCACTCCATGTTAGTTGGTAAATATCTAGATAATAATTATTATTAGAAGCAATAATTATTAGCCTGAAACACTCATCTACATTGAAAAAATCTTCCGAGGATACAGGCCGCCGACGGGACTTTTTCAATGTAGATGAATGTTTCAGGCTAATAATTATTGCTTATAATAATTTTTACCCTTTGTGCTTTGCATAAAAATCTTGTCTTAAACATTAGTTTATTAATTAAAAAATCTAATTATAAGATTTGTGAACAACTTATTACTTATTGACTTATCTTCAAATTTGAAACGTTTGCGTAAAACACTTTTAGTTTTGCTCAGTTCTTGTAGAAGAATTGGCATGTCCTGTTCAATCCTTATCATTTTTTCTCTCCATTCCATTTCCTATTTCATGCCGCTTCACAATAATTGATGGTGCCATAGTTTCATTAGCTCCAGGCAAGGAAACCGCGATTAATACAACCGGTACTGAACTATGGAGGCCTAAGGCCATGAATACAAATTGAACTGGCCGTATCTAAATTACTTATGACAATAAACATTAATACAAAACTCCTTCGAGATAAAGCCTTGCGATAATATTGACGAATCTACTAGAATCAACTATGAAATATCTCTGTTGTTTCCTTGGAATATCGATGAATTTAAATAAATTATTTCAGAGTTAACTTTCATTTCGGCAATTTAATTTTTATTTTTATTTTTCAGAGATTTTCATTTTTGAGACACATTAGCTCAGTTGATAGAGCACCGGCCATAGGTCACGAGTTCTGTTTCAGATTTTTCGATTGGTTTTCGCTAATATTGTCTTCATTAATAATTTTTTTTTTAAAGTCAAATTTCTTTAGCTGTGATTTGAAACTCGATGAAACGAATGAGCGACAATAAAAAGAGACAAACACATGCGGCTATAGGATTTAGTCTGCGAGAGAATAAGATAAAATAGTTTCCTCTTTGTGCGGTGCTTTTTAGTCTCCCCACTCTTGTCTACTTTAGTTTTCTGAAGGTTTCATTTCTACCGCATGTGAACAGCACACTTGTATATTTTTGTATAAATTTATATCAACACAGGACGCCTTAAAAAAAATAAGGTTAATGTGATCTTTAGGGAGGCTGTGTGGCGGATCTTTTGTGGAAAGGCAGGAGATGAACTTCAGGGAAGGAAAAATGTATGAGAGGTGGGTAGGAATCTGGGGGTCACTGTCTCTAAAAGTGACGGATGTATGAATCCATCTCTTTTACTACAGTGCAATCCGATGTTCCGAGAGAGTCCAATGTTGGAAGCATAGAATAAAGAAAAAAACACTAGAAGTGCCTTCTATATAAATTTGAATGAAGACAAATGTTCGTTTAGCCCAACCTCCCAGCGTTTCATCTCACTTAACTCGCCTGAAATTGAAGATTCCAACCCATTTGAATTCCGAAAGCACCGTTTTGTATGGAATATTTGGACCACGAAACACGCCCAGAAGGCACTTCTCGTATTATTCTTTATTCTATGGTTGAAAGAATTACAAATAAGGGATTTGAAAAGTTTAGTGTTCAATCCATTTTAAATAATGTGAAGTAAACAAAAATAAAGTGAAATGAGTTGCTTTCCAAACAAATGGAAAGCATTTTACAATTCAAATTTATTTTGTATTTCTCCAATATCCAACTTCCCAAATTCTAATTATATATAAGAAAACCAATACTTGTCTAACGTTCAATGCGTTGTCTAATGTTCAATCTTTGGATTGTTGAACCCTGGAATCATTAAATTTGTAAAGTTCACCTCAACTACTTTAAGCTCGAGTAGTTACTTTTATAGTGCCTTATAACCATCTTTAGAAAATCAATCTAACTTTAAAAATAAATACAAAAATTTTCAGCCCATTTTTGATCCACATTTAGATATGTAATTGAAAGCAAGGCAATGTTGTAAATCTCATAAAATAAGACTTTTTTATAGTAGATTAATCTAAAGCATGAAAAATATAAGTGTTGAAAATACTCAAAAAGATATTTTTTACAATATTGAAAACAAAATAACTTTTAACAATTTCCAATAATTTTATCTAGATATTAGTACGATACGAGTACTTTCGTTTTTATGATTATGTGCATGCATGCGTATACATATGTGTATGTGTATATGTATGCAGATATATGTTCCCGTCTCAGAACAGACATTGTCTAGTGAGGCGGGTTACTTACTTGTTTGTTTATGATAATGTTATTTCAATAAACGCCCGGGTTGCCGGCTTAATAGCCGGTAATAAAGTAAAGTATAAATGCACGCTGCATTTATGTAATACAAATAAATCAATCATGTAAAATTATTTTCGTAATCTGCTCCAAAATTGTCAGCGAATCTAAGGACAGGTTGTTTAAAAAAATTAACAATGCATAAAAAAATTGAAGTTCATTTTCACGCTCCGTATAAGTACTGTTCAAGTTCTGTATTATATCTTTAATTGCCAGTTAATTCACACAACTGAAATAATCACCAAACAAGAATAGTACTCACGCAGAACGTGATTTTTTTTTTAAACAACCCATGCTAAGTGTCTTGATTCATCTTTAAGCGAATGTCTGTCTAGCTTCGTCAAAAACAAAACTATTTTAATTTACCCAAATGCCAAAAATAATATTACCCCATCTCTACAAAATCGAATTTCATCAACTTTCATAATATATACAGTATTTCATGAAAGTAAGAGAAAATTGAACAATAATTTTGTATTCTGTTAAAATATTCATGAAGTTAGTAATAAAAATATAAATTATTCAACCGGTCAATCGATTCACCCGAAACAAGGACATCCCACGCTGTACTTTATTGCAAATAATATTTATTATTGCTGGGGGTTTGAAATCAAGAATTTTATGCCATTTTTTGCTTATTTTTATTTTGTCTAGTAAGACAGATGGAAATTTATTACCTATACCGATGTTCATGCTTTAATGTCGTTTACGTTTTTAAAAGCTTTTCATATTACAGACATGCTGGGTTACAATGGACTGCTAGGTTTACAAATATATCCATTCAGGTAGAGCTAGGTATTGTTATTATTTTTTTTTAAGAAAGACAAACATTCCCGGGTTAACACAATGTTTGAAAATCTCCTACTACCATCACAGAAAGCCGAAAATGTTGCTTGTGTTGTGATGGAGGACTTAGCCAGTCGCGGAATCAAACATGCGACGCCCGGGTGGGGCCCAAGCGCTATGCCCACTCAACCACTGACCGGTATTAATGATATGTTATTAACTGTCTGCTTTCGACACATAACTCGCCCAACTGATAAATTATTCTAACATGGAGAAAATCATGGTCACAGTTAATTAGTGGACTTAATCATATTTTTCTTTTAATTAAATTAAGGCAATATTAGTGAAATTCAACCGAAAATCTGGAAAAATAAAAATTCGAAAAGCGTTTTGGATTGAATTTCGTTAATATTGCCTTCATTTAATTAAATATTACAATTTGGGATTTAACTCATAAAGTTAAAAATAAATACTTTTTTTTGTTGATGTTATTTTACTATAAACGAGTGCAGTTTTTGATAAGCAGATGATTTAATTTGAAGCATAAATAATTAATATGTCATTATTATCGAAGAATGTAAACACTTCGTGGCTTGATATTATATGGATGAAAAAGTTATTTACTTAAAACCACTTTATTTAATTTATTCACGTCGACGGATTCGGTTGATCTCAACCTTCATCGATACAAAAAAATACCTATATAAACTTAATTACAGTACCGGGAAAATTATAAGGTAAACAAATAAGTAAGTGCATAAAAGAAGAAGAGACCGCCAGAGACAGGCTGGCAGAGAGGTAGATAAATTGTCCGTGAAACCCCCACCCCTCACCTACCCCGCCCTCATGGTCTCTCCCTTTCTTTTGTACTTTCTCTTTCTCTTTTATTTATGTATCTTATGGTCTTTCTCTATGCTGTAATTTAGTTTGCGTGTTTATTGTCATGATAAAGGTTGAGATGAACCGAAACCGGTCAACGTGTATAAACCAAGTAAAGTGGTATTAAACAAAGAACTTTTTTTCATTTAAATATAGTGGGTTTGAAATAATTTTGTAGAAAAGCATATCAGATGCTCACTCACTATCATCAGACTTTTTGGGGCCATTCTTAAAAACAGAACAAAATTTTGAAAATAAGCATTTTACCAATATCTGAATTGAATAGAATATAAATTAATCTTAACGAATCTCACACACTTAATATCTATGAACTCGAGGCTAATGTTACTTTAGATATTAATATCGGCAGTATCTTTAAATTCATTAACTTATATACCTACAACAACGTAGCCTCCACTGAGTAATAAATATTCGGCCTCATCCAATTCGAAATAAGACTGCATTTCAAACCACACCATAAATCTAATTAAACGCCCTCTATACCACGCCTTTATAAATTAGCTAGAATATAGTATTTGAATATTTACACTTAATTCCAAGAAGCGGGGTAATTTAATCTGGTGCCAGCATATTTTGTAAAATGTTCAACTCAGTCATGTCGAGCGTTCCAGTTGTAAATTACCATCAAGATTAAAATTGAAATGAAATTTAACAATTTCATTGTAAAAGCTTCGCGATAAGACGAAAACGTATTTACATAAAGAAATTTGTAGCAAAAAACGTGTTTCATCGCCTCGGGAAAAATAAAGTAACCGAGTTGTGATATTTTATTATTCATTCACAGTATATATTATGTAAATATATTTATAACCAGAAAACTTAGACGGCTACAGGAAATCTCAGCACGAACAAAACATAATTATTTCAATGTATAAACATATTTTTTAACCAGTTTCCAAATTTCAGGTTATGATATTCCGAATAATCAATTTTTTTACACACTCACCTCTAACCTTTAGGTTTAACTTAAAACAATATAAATATTTCCACTTTGTTCAAGTTTTTCAGGAAATATTCATATATTTGTTTATGGTTTTGCCTATAAAACCTGAAGTATAGCGCAGAAAATCTGTGTTGCAAAGCAGTACAGATGTTTTATTATGTTGATTAGAATTTATAAAACAAAACCACTTTTTTTAGGTTTCTGCGTTTTTTCCAAGGTGAGATTACATGCTTAGTTAATATTAATGCCTAAGTAAATACATGATAATTTTATGCATGGAACATGACGTATCACGAATTCTTCTTAATTATTATTAGGGTACTTTCCTTAAAACCGTCGTGTGATGTGGTGCAGAAAAAAATAACCTGTCTTTTCATTGTTTTTTTTTAACATTCATGGCACGCGGAGTTCAAATAAGCAAAATTGCAATTATAATAATATTTTTAAACAATTTTGAATAGCAGACCACGATAGAAAGTATACCGGTGCGGCAGTTTGATTATATTTTTTTTTTTATAAAAAAAATTTCACTTCGTGGCTTCATTTTAATTAGATGAAAACAGCTCATCTTGTGTATACCACAACGGTTTCTTAGTCAGGATAAAATGAAGATCAACAAAAATACTAAGAGAAAAACAAGTATAGGGAAATTTTGTACATTATAAGAGCAAACCTTTTTTATGTTATTTTTCACTTTATCCAGAAAATATTGATTATCTTGATAAAATTAGTGGTATATACGAGGGGATTGGTTTTCATTTGATTATAAACCCATTAACTTGTGGGTAGTTTGCGAAAACATGCTATAAAATAAAGGTTAACGTCTAAAAATGTTGATAAATTAATGAACAGTTGAAATAATTTTAAATATTACTAAACTTGTAAAGGGGTTATTAAGCCTCACCCATTATAGTACGTACTTTATATAATACTTCGCACTCTTGTTCTTCTAACAATATTAGTAGTTAGGTTAAATAAGTTAACGCCATGACCGGGCGATGTAGCAAGGCTAAGAAAATAACTAACTTTCTTTGAAGAGGTACGAAAAATACCCAGTTTTGACAGCAGAGAACCGTAAATTAGAGAAAGCTCTTGATAAAGAGGAAAAACTGCTTCGGCGAGGCTAACATTGTTCAGTAGAGCAAACAGACTTTGTAATAAAATATTATGCTGTTCATGTTGAATTATTAGGTAGATCGAAGATTGTTTATATTTGAGTTGAACTATTAGGTAAAGGATTTTATTCAGATTCTCTTAGAATTTAAAACACAAGTAATTGTTGATTGTTTGTGGTGGGCGGCATGTTTTACGAAACCTTTTCCTTTCTTAAAACAGAACCGTACGTAAATTTATATTATTGACTTAAATATTTATATAATGACAGTAACTATGCAGGGTTTCATGATAAGTTATGTCAACTTTTCATCACACGCCTCCCTGTTTGGAACTTGGCTGCACGCGCTTGGAACTTAGAGACCGTATTTTTGTATAATCACTACTAAATTATGTTGTATTTTATGTTTATTTTTGTAATGTTATTTCTAATACTAAAAATCAACTTCGCTTTCTACTATTGTTAAAGAAAACCACCTTATAGAAAAATTACTAATTTGTTTAATTTGGTAATATTCAGAAACCCATGATTTTTTACGAAAATCGCATGGAAACATTTGTTATATCTTTATTTTGTATTCTTAATATAATTCCATATTTCTAAACGGTGTGGAAACATGGACACTTAGAGGCAGCGAAAGAAAGTGGATAGACGACCTCGAAATAAGGTGCTGGAGAAAAATGCCCAGGATTTTTATTTACAAACCTTATTATATAAATAAATTAAAATCTTACTAATATTATAAATGCGAAAGTTTGTATGGATGGTTGGATGGTCCTTACTTCACGCAATAAATCTCGAATGGAATTTAAAAATTCTTTCACTAAGTGAAAACTACATTATTATTATTTGCGGATAACAACGGCTTTATATATTGGTAAGCTCTAGCGTTATGAATGAGCTGTGGCGTTATGAAATTATGTATCATACATTTTCTGTCCCAAACAAAATCGAGTTATTGCAAACGTCAATTAAATTGTTACCTTGGAAACAATGTGTTTTATTTTTAATTTTAGGCTTAAAAATAGTGCTTTGTTGTGATTAAAAAGAGTACTTTTTTGGCGTCGTAGTTAATATCTACATATCTCTAAAAATGTTTATTCTCCGAACAAAAAGCATAACGTTGCTATAAAGCATAGCGTTTGAAGTGGACTGTCATTTTCTTATTTTTTTAGGTTTATCTGGATTCAAATATGAATAAAATACTAATAAAGGGAGTAGGTACTTAAAATAAATTTCTATTTCCATAATTTAAATATTTTCTAAAAAAGATTTTTTATTTGCGAAATGTCATTCTCAAATTTTGAAATTTTCTATTAAACAATAATTTTTTTCTATTAGACAAAATAGCAATAATAATAACAATTATGCCAATAATTATGCCAGTAATTTCCCACTAATACTAAAAAAGCTAGTATTTAATATACGTAAATTATTTATATTACAAACTTTGAAATATGTATTTAAAAACCAAAATAATTTCGAAATAAATGAAAACAGAATGAGCAAAAGAATAAATAATATATTTTACAACCCACAAACCAATACTAAATTATTGCAGACACATAGCAATTTCATTGGTCCTCGTATATTTAACCTTCTACCACTACAAACTCAAATGAGTCCCGCAATGAGTTTATTAACTCTTGGGAGTACAATGCTTTATATAATAAACTATATTCTGTATTGTATACTTTTAATAAATAAAAAAAAAAAAAAAAGATAAAATATGTAAAAGAGGTAAAATTATGGCTGAATAATGTAGATATTGAAACGCTTTTTCTATAAATTTATCCATCCGTCTACAACTCACTTTCTGTAACTTTCTAAACTGTAGTACAATATGTTTTCTGTTAATTTATTTTTTTATAATAACTAAAAAAAAAAAAAAATTACAAATCAGGATATTTTTCTCATTATTTTAAATTTTATTTTTATAATAGCTGAAAAAAACCTTTTCACTTATTCTACCTATGTGATACTAACTTTTTAACTTTTTATACTATATATGTTTAAACTTTATATTTTATATGTTTTTTTTTAAGTCTATTTAATACTTTGGGTGCTTGGAAATATAGTATCAGAGATTATAACTGGAGTAAACTTATAGAAGAGAAGGATTGTATTTCATTATATGAAAAAATAAAAACTTTATTTAACAAATTTTACAAGAGTAGTTCTAAAACGATAGTGCAAAAACCGAAAACACGACCTTATGCAATAAATGAATGGATAAGCAGTGAATTATTATGTCATATAAATAAAAGGGATAAACTTTATAAAAAATGGAAAAGTACACCAACAAACAAAACATATGAAACAGAATACAAAAAAACTCGTAACCTTGTCAATAAACTTATAAATAAAGATAAAACTAACTACTATAATAATAAATTTAAAAACTGTTTTAATGATACTAAAAAAACCTGGGATGAGATAAATAATATCTTAGGACGTAAACCCAAAAACGATTGTGATGAAACTATAACACGATATATGTTAAAAGATAGAACTGAGGATTCTGTCTCAAATGATTTTGTGAATTACTTCTCGGATAGCATCAGCAACATGTTACATAAATGCAATCACAAAGCTACTAATATAGTACTGGAAGAACTACCTCACAGTTTATATATACCAAGAGCTACTATAACTGATATTGAAAAAATTGTTAAAAAAATGAAAAACTCTAAAAGCACAGGTATTGACAATATAAGAATGTTTGATTTAAAAAGAAATATAAAAACCCTTGGGCCAATAATTACTTATTTAATCAATATGATAATAAAGCAAGCAAAAATTCCACAAGAGTTTAAATGTAGTATTACTAGACCAATATTTAAAGGTGGAAAACACATTGAACTAGGAAATTATAGGCCTATTAGTATACTACCAGCATTAGAAAAAATTCTCGAAAAATTTTTATCAAATAAATTAAATAATTACATTGAAAAATTCGCTATCATAGACCCAAATCAATATGGCTTCCAAAGAAAAAAAAATACTGAAAAACTACTGCAAGAGTTTTCCAATTACATAAATAATCAATTAAATAATAAATTACATGTCATTGTTTTATTTATCGATAACTCTAAAGCTTTTGACACAATTAACTCAAAAAAACTGTTAAAAACTCTAGAAAAAATTGGAATAAGAGGAAATGTGTTAAATTTATTTAAAGATTATCTTAGAAATAGAAAAATATGTACCAAAATAAATAATACTTTTAGTAAAACAAAAAATGTATCTGCAGGAGTTCCACAAGGTTCCATATTGGGACCTACACTGTATATAATCTATGTAACTATAATGAAAAAACTTTTCTCTTTTGTAAAACATTTTGTATTTGCAGATGATACAGCATTGGTCATATCACATAAAGATCTAAAAACTGCAATTGAACTCATGCAAATTGACTTTAATCAACTTTGTAAATGGTCTCATGATGCAGGATTATTAATTAATGCCAAAAAAACCAAAGTAATGCATATAAGATCACCTAATGCCAAATTCCAATTTAATCCTAATATTATTTCTCATAATTTTAATTGCATCCATAAAAATATTCCAACTAATTGTAAATGTGAAAGTTTAGAATTAGTTACGGAATATGTGTATCTTGGTGTTACCGTAGATTGTTTTTTTAAATGGGATAAACATATTAAAAAAACCTGTAAAAGACTCAGATCAATTGCTGGCAGAATGTACACATTGAAATTTTTCTTACCCATTGAAACACTAAAAATAATTTATATGTCACTGGCAGAATCCATTATAAGATATGGATTAACAATATGGGGAAATACTTCTGTAACAAATCTGAAACAAGCCCAAGTTGTACAAAACGCAATTGTAAAATTATTAGTTGTTCCGAATATTTTCAAACAGAGACATGATACACCATTACTGTATCAGAGTGCTAAAATTTTACCTGTTAAGGCAATACTATGGCACAAAATTATAATTCAGTATATATTTACCCAGCAGCATAAAGAGAAATTAGAACATAAATACAGCACTAGATTCACGCACAACGACGGGTTAATAGTTCCGAAATTTAATAATAAGTACGGACAGAGAACGTTTGAATACAACATACCGAAAATATTTAATTTATTACCTGATACTATAAAGCAATGTAATTCTATGAATAAGGTTAAATATATGCTGAAAAATTGGCTATTGGAAAAAAAATATTTATACTTAGATTGATTTGTATGAATAATGTTGAATTTGTAGATATAAGATGTAAAATTATAAAATTTAAAATGTATATGTAACTTAATTATAAGCACCTGCTGACAAGCCAATTGAATTGGCTTAGCAGGACTTGTTTGTGATAAAAAAAAATATACATATATAAATAAATAAATAAACAAAAAATATTACCCACACTCAGGCAGTGCCTTAGTGGGTTTTCATTTCATGTTCATACTAATTGTTATTATATATAATGTTATTATATAATATTTGCTATTATACATTATATGTACAAATAAATGGGAATAAATAAAGTTTAAAAAAATAAAATTAAAATCCTTAGACAGCCAGACGCATTCTTGAAGTTCTTGGCTTACACAACAGACTCTCAACTGTCTGCCTTCAGCGTATTTTACGATACTTTGGACACGTTGAGCGCTAAACTGAGGGCTCCGATTAGGAGAAACTCGTAGTTACTGACAAAGTGGAAGGCAGAAGAAGCAGAAGAAGATCACCAATGCACAGTACTGGCGTCCGGTTCGTCGATGCCCATGGCTCTCCACGCAGCACAAAACAGCGAGGAGTAGAAGAGCCTTATCCACCGAGTATTGGAGTAGGGATCACGATCCTTAGCAACGAGGAACCGACTTGAGAAGAAGAATGTATTATTTATTGTTCAAGATGTCATTGTAAAACATATAAAAATAGAGGCATAGAAGATTGTGCTTGGTACCTATACAGTTTATTCCACTTCACTAGAAACAAGTTCATTTTGATGAGTGTATAATATTATTTGACACAAATTATTTATATGTTCTTTATTATTCGTCTCGAGTAGGTGGGTGACAAATCTATATTGTATTGTAAGAAGAATTTGTGCAGGGAGTAGCAAATAAAAGCCATGTATTCGGTTCAGTTCCTTGGTTTCTCATTATGTTTTTGCCTTCAGATTTCATATTTTCATTCAACCTTTCCTTTCAAAATAAGTCGAGCGAGATGTGATTCTTCATCCCTAGGTGTGGGACCGAGAAATGCGCATTTTCCTTCCATTATAGTGACTTTGAAGTAATCCTTTCAGTCAACAACTTTTACTATTCGACTTTGCTCCTGTTTTTGTCATTTTTTCTTTCAGTCGTCATAAATAAAAATGGGGTGCATTTTCGTTTTTTTTGCAAATTATTTAAATGAGATGAGAGCCTTTAGAGAGGCTACTTCAGAGAGCAAACTTTAAATTCCGCTTTGAAGTTGAAATCGAAGAAGTTTTAAGAAATTCATGATTGGTTGGTGATTTTAGTTTTCTCTGTTTAGTTTGAGTTGCGCGGATTAAAAACTGTCATTCATAATCGAAAAGACTCTTGAAGTGTTTTGATGATAGGTCCGAATAGCAAAGTCATCTCAATTTTTCCCTTCCCCTAACTACCACCGCGTGCTACCGCGGTCCTGCCACCCGGGAACCATTTATTGGATATCCGACAACCCTGCCATAGGTCACCCCAAGTGGTTTGCTATATTTGGTGACTTAGCAGGGGTGCCCGGGTTCATGGAGGCGAGATTTAACTAGGTTTTGGAGGTGGACACGGATTTTGAATTCTCTAGCCGGAATCATCTTGCACCGCAGTAGTTGGGATGAATTCTTACCCGTCACTCCTGGACACATTGCCCCTTAAATTCCTAACCACCCCTCGTACCTTTTTCATTCCCAGAACTTCCTCTCCTTTCTTTCCCTAAAAAGACAATCCACACAGTATTTCAAAAGACGACATAGGCCATGGGTTTTTTTCCTCATGACCTCCCGTGTGATGCTAATGTAAAAAAAACTCCCAATTACAGATGTCATAGTCACCCTGACTTCGTACAGTTATGATTCTGGTACGGTATTCAAATAATAATTGTAAATAACAAAAACAAATATTTTTTTTAAAGTTATAATAAAATGGTATGAGAAATTAAAATCACAAAACGTTAAAACACGAGTTTTATCAAAATTACTTCTGTAGCAGGTTATATCCAAAGTTTGTAATATCAAAACATGTTTGTCCCATGCTCTAAACTGAACAACATTATGACATCCAAACTGCAAACTACAAGAGCTATCAAGGCTCCCGGCATTGCTAGGTATCACCAGCTAATGCCCACCCAATAGCTTAATCCCCAAGAGATTATGATGTATGGGATCCTCTGTAAGATAAAATACGCTTCAGTCGTTTCAGGCGTTTCGGCTGTTCTAACCAATTTGGGCGTTCTCGGGCAAACCCTATTACAATGTAATATAATGACACGAGGAAGGCGTTCGTAATCTTCTGGTGAGAGCTTAATACCTTCAAGACGTAATACTAATATATTATATAGTTTAGTTTTCACAAAAATCTTCTAACATTACCATGCTAAAATCGGTATTATTATTGGGTTGCCCTTCTGTAAAATGTGATTTGGTTTGAAAACTAGGAGTACGATCAAATAATGTTGTTTTTAGACCGAAATTAACATTTATTTGGAAAGATTTAAAAGTTAATTTAACTAACTAACTTACCATCATACCTAAACTTAAAACTCACTTATTCAGATAGTCATATCCACAAAATCAAACATCTTTAATCTTCACATTCAATGCCTGCGACACTGTAAATAACTAATTTGTAAAAATGTAGGAAAAAATCATATTTTTAAGCGTTTATAAATGTCATTTCATGAACATTCTCCAGCCCTAAAGAGTCCTAAATTCTCTAGTTTTTCAAAATAAATAACAACTCCACTTTTGCCACCAATCTTTTCATAAATGTATTACTAATATTGATGGGGGGTAGCAAATGTAAAATCGTACCATGTCCAGTATTTTAAACATAATTTCCCCCAAGTGCAAAGGCGTATCTTCTCCAAGCATAAACTTTCTAATTAAAGTGTGTTTATCGGAAGTGACCTGCCAGGTTAGTATGTTTCTGTATCCATATGTAAATAGTAGAATTAGATAGAACCTAAGAATTCTTTATAAATTGTACAGCGCTCTTGAGGTGATTTTTCACAAAAACAGCGCTCTACAAATTATCCAATTATTATTATTATTTTTATAGCATTTCCCTGCAGGAGTTAACAGAGAGGCCCGACCGCCAAACGATTTCTTCTACCATTCACATTTGCGTCAAATATTTTTTTCCAATATTTCACATATCTTCCTATTTCATAGTTATATTAAAAGAACACGAAAATTCTAAAAAAAATTATGGTTTTCTGCTGAATACGTGTTACTCAATGATTGCAGATAAAAATAGGTAAATACATTTGTTTAAAATAAAACAATAACTTTGTAAACACCATTTTTATTTTTTATATATACTTTATGCCGACCGGGTTTCGCTACAACCGTAGCTTCTTCAGGGCAGTACAATCTCTACTAAAATTAATTTACATGTGTGTTATAGCTAATACATTATTTAAACGAATGGGCTGGACTCCTCAAGTAACGGAGGGAGTAGATATAGGTGTAGATGGAGAATTGGGAAGGGAACGGGAGTGTTCTTTGTCAATAGGGAACAATCTTAGTATGGGGCTTTTATTTAAATTTAGTTGGTTATTAACTACCTTACTGTTAGTGTTTATGGCTTTCCTTAGTTCAAGTGCTTCTAGATTGTCTAACCTAATACCGATGTTGTTTTTATGAATTAGTGTGGCGCCTGTCTTTTTATCAAATTTATGGTCTTTTTCGATCAAGTGGTTTGCAAATTCCGAAAATCCAGAGCTGTGTAAACATCTAAGGTGTTCTTTGACACGGGTGTTTATATTGCGTGCTGTTTTGCCTATGTAAAAAAATGGACAGTCACTGCATTGAAGTGAATAAATTCCCGAGTGAGATAGACTATTATCTTTGTCCTTGCCGTTCATTAAAAGTTTACCTATACTATTATTAGTGTAAAATGCTGGTTTGATATCTGATGGGAGGTTTTTAACGCTGTTTTGAGAGAAATTATTTATGTACAAGATTCTACGCCATTGATAAGGTTGATTATTATTACTTTGTATATTATTATTATGAGGTGGACTGTTGTATAAGAATTTACTTGTGGATAATTTTTTATTTTTTTTATTTAGAATGTTGTTGACTATATTTGGACTGTAACCATTATTTATTGCGATTTGTTTGATTGTAGATAATTCTAATGCAAAGTTGGTATTTGATAGAGGGACTGTAACCAATCTGTGTACCATGGAATGGAAAGCTGAATGTTTATGGGATTCGGGGTGGTTAGAGGAATTGTGAATAGTTATATCGGTGAACGTCGGTTTGCGGTAGATTTTAAATTCAATTTTATTATTTATGATTGATAATGAAAGATCTAAAAAGTTTAATGTAGAATTGGTACCTATTTCTATTGTGAAGTTAATTTGTTTATGGAAGGAGTTAATTAGTAAAAGGAAGGAATTAAGTTGTCGTTCAGTTCCTAACCAAACACAGAACACATCGTCAACATAGCGCTTCCATACAAGTAAGTTTTTTAATAATGGTGATTTACAGTTAAAGATACTATTTTCTAGATTGTCCATGAATATATCAGCGATTAGCGGCAATGTCGGTGCCCCCATGGCCAGGCCTTCTTTTTGTTGGTAAAAACGTTCGTTGTATTGGAAATAGTTTTGGTTCAGACATATATTAAATAGGTTAGATAATTCCTTAGAGAAATTATTTGGTAACATTGAATTTTGTAGTAATTTAGACAGTATATTTTTACTTTCGGCTACGGGAATATTTGGAAAAAGGTTAGCGACATCAAAGGACACTAATTTTGCACTATTGGGGATATGCAAGTTTTCAAGTTCATCAATCAAGTCAAAGGAATTTCTAATGGTATATTTTGGAGTAAAAACTTTTGAGTTATTGAATACATTAGTGATAAATGATGCTATTTTAAAATTTGGGGAATTGCAACTTGATACGACCGGCCTGATTGGTTTGGCAAGTTTATGGAGTTTTAAGAAACCATATAATTTAGGGGCTTTTGGATTTTTTGTAAAATTTTTTACTTGTTGATACGAGTTGTCTTGGAAGATTGCGGATTTACATGATCTTAGAGCACTTTTAATATTTTCTTGGAATTTGGTAGTAGGGTCCTTAGGTAGAATGTCAAATTTGTCCGTATTAATAAATTCTTGCACTTTAGAATTATAATCACTTTTATTTAATATAATGACAGTATTGCCTTTGTCTGCTTTAGTAAGTATTAGTTGTTAATTTTTTAATTTATTACGAATGTTTATCATAGTGGAAGTTTCACGGTTAGAACTAGCCTTAAGATTAGGAACTAGCTTTTTTATTTTTTCTGCACTTTTATATAGAGGTGGTCCGGGTTTATTATATAACGCAGTTTCAATGTCCACGGCAACACTTTCTACTGCACTAATTATGTTATTTTTACTATATTCTAAATTATATTTCAGGCCTTTAGATAACAGGGTAAACTCTTCTGGCTGGAATTGAACCGCTGAGAGGTTCTGGACTCGATCGAAGAACTGATGGGTGTATTTCACAGTTTCATTGTTATTTGTATGTTGAGATATAAAACTTCATAATAATAATATACAAAGTAATAATAATCAACCTTATCAATGGCGTAGAATCTTGTACATAAATAATTTCTCTCAAAACAGCGTTAAAAACCTCCCATCAGATATCAAACCAGCATTTTACACTAATAATAGTATAGGTAAACTTTTAATGAACGGCAAGGACAAAGATAATAGTCTATCTCACTCGGGAATTTATTCACTTCAATGCAGTGACTGTCCATTTTTTTACATAGGCAAAACAGCACGCAATATAAACACCCGTGTCAAAGAACACCTTAGATGTTTACACAGCTCTGGATTTTCGGAATTTGCAAACCACTTGATCGAAAAAGACCATAAATTTGATAAAAAGACAGGCGCCACACTAATTCATAAAAACAACACCGGTATTAGGTTAGACAATCTAGAAGCACTTGAACTAAGGAAAGCCATAAACACTAACAGTAAGGTAGTTAATAACCAACTAAATTTAAATAAAAGCCCCATACTAAGATTGTTCCCTATTGACAAAGAACACTCCCGTTCCCTTCCCAATTCTCTATCTACACCTATACCTACTCCATCCGTTACTTGAGGAGTCCAGCCCATTCGTTTAAATAATGTATTAGCTATAACACACATGTAAATTAATTTTAGTAGAGATTGTACTGCCCTGAAGAAGCTACGGTTGTAGCGAAACCCGGTCGGCATAAAGTATATATAAAAAATAAAAGTGGTGTTTACAAAGTTATTGTTTTATTTTAAATTATAATGTCACATCACAAAGTAACTGCTTCATATGAACAAATACATTTGTATTCCAAGCAGTTAAAATAAATACACAACTCTTACATATATTTTTAAGAAAATGGGATTGGACGCAGCTCCCCTTTCTTTCAATAATCGCGTTTCTTTTCAGAATAAACTGACGATTTTAAACCGATAAATTTGGGTCTTTCGTTACAGCTAACATATCCCACACCATGTTTAGGGTGTACTTGATTTACTTCAAACAGTGATTAAATTTTAAAAAAATTAAAAAAAGTCATCGGAAACCAAAATTTCACTTACATTTTTCACTCCAAATAATGTTAGGTATCACTGGTTAGAGTAAGTCAAGTACTTCCCTTAATACCCTATACCTATATCTTAATTTTTTCACTACCATGAAAAGAAAATTAAGTGAAGTTCCTATTTACAGATTTTCTGTTTTTAATATTATCGAATTTCACAAATTTATAAATGAAAAATACTTATTTTATAACTAAATCAATTATTTAAATATTGGTACGATAAAAACAACGCTAAAGAAGCAAGGTATTCATTATCTTACCCAATGATTTTAATGGATACATAAAAACCTTTACAATTCTAATAAAATCTCCAAATATTTGCTTTAATTTTTACAGAATGTTTTATGTCTTTCGTTTTATCTCTATAGTTAATGTCCCTCTTCCCCTTCTAATAACTCAAAGCCTTAAACCATTTCTATCAAATTATCACATTTTCACTTCATTAAATCAGATTTATTATGCATTTTAGATAGTCTAAATAATTTGCAAGTCTCGGTTTATCGATTGGCTTTATTTATAGACTGCTGTAAAACTTTAGCTAAACTGGTATAAATAGCTACAGAATGTTGCGGATTTTAATATTAATTTGCTGATTGTGAGTCGGAAAAGCCGTGTTGAATACTGGAATATCTAACAAACCTAGATTACAAACTTTGTAGGTTCCACGTTATATTGTAATTTATTTTATTTTTATTTCTATATAAGTATTACAGTAACATTTTTACATAATAGGTATGTTTTTAAAACATTTTTAGATAATATATTTGGCAAATTTATTATGTTGGGTGTAAGGTAGGTTTGTGAAGGTGAAACTGTGGATGGGTGTTGTTGTATGTTTCGTGAAAACCTCACTAGGAGTTTATTTATAATTAAGTATGACAAGTATTTATGATTAGGATTAGATTAGATTAGATTATTGCATTTACTGTTTGGGAGGCATATGGGAACCATTAATTGGATAACCAGCACCAATGTCCCAGGTCACCCCAAGTGGTACACTACATTTGGTGACTTAGCAGAAGTGCCCGAGTTGTCATGGGGTGAGGTTTGTCTGGGTCTTGGCGGCGGATACGTTTGCCCTCATACTGCGTGGTGGGTTGGTTTGAGAAAGACTGGTTGAGGTAGATCTTTTAAACTCTCTCGACCCATCACATTGCACTGCAATTGAAGGGATGAAGTCATGCGTCTGTCACTTCTAGACACATTGACCTCGAGATTCCTTTCATACATTTTTGCATCCAAGAACTTCTTCTCCTTCCTTTCTTTAAAAATACCCACCACACAGCATTCCCAAAGATGACATAGGCCCTGATGGAAATTATTTTTCTCGGAGTCATCTGTGTTGAGTTAATGTAAATTTTATTTATTTATTTATTTATTTACACCCTTTTTCGTGGCTTTTACATATACAATTTAAAAATTACACTTTGATTAAATAAAATATAAATATTTAATTAAATGAAGACAATGTAAGCGAAACTCCATCGAAAATCTGGAAACAGAAAAATCAGAAAAAGATATTGGTACTCGAACCCAGGACCTCTCGCTTTCCGGGCGAACGCGCTAACCACTGCGCCAAGGTGTCGACACCTTGGCGCAGTGGTTAGCGCGTTCGCCCGGAAAGCGAGAGGTCCTGGGTTCGAGTCCCAGAGGTGCCAATATCTTTTTCTGATTTTTCTGTTTCCAGATTTTCGATGGAGTTTCGCTTACATTGTCTTCATTTAATTAAATGTTACAATTTGAGGTTTTACTCATAAAATTAAAAATAAAAATTATAAAATATAAATACTTTATAGGTATTTCTTTTACCAACAAATATAAAAGGTACATATTTCTTTTACTAAGCAATATACAGTACTTATTGTACATAACTGAACTGCATCAGTAACAGTATTTTGTATTTGTCTATAGATAAATTGAAGATGTCCACTGACTTGGTATAATTATTTCCCTCCATTAGTATTCTGAGCAAAGAGGAATACATATGATAGTTAGTTCCAGAATTTCTGCAACGAAGTAAATCCTGACTTATAGTATTACGTAGAGGAATCCAGAAGCTTATCATTTCAAGCAATACCGGACTATCAACGAAATAATTTAGAATTTTTTACAGAAATACCAAGTCTGTGAAAATTCTTCTGTCTGACAATTTGAACAAATTCGTATAATTTAAAATAGTGTTGTAGTTCACCATAATAGCTGGAATACCCATTTTAAAACTAAAAAAACGTAAGAATTTGTTTTGTATTCTTTCAACAGTTTGTACATGTATATTATAATATGGGTTCCAGACGGGAGAATTGTACTCAAGCTGATTTCTAACAAATGCAGAATATAATAGCTTAATACGCTTTATATTGTTAAAATTTCTAGTTGGCCTAGTTATAAATCCCAACATTTTTAAGCCCTTATAAGAGATTTCTGTTATGTGGTTAACAAATGAAAGATTTGGTTGAAAAGTGATGCCTAAGTCTTTAATTTGTGTTAATGTCTCAAGAGTATTGTTATCAATGTTGTAATTAAAGATGACTGGATTTTTTATTCGAGAAAATCCAACTACTCGTTTTGAGATATTTAAGTAGAGTTTATTTTCATTACACTAAATCAACAATTTGTTGATATTATCTTGATGAATAATAATATATAGATAGATGTACTTGAAGAGACATATCCGAATAAAAAAAGTTCATATTAACTAAATGTCGTTTCTCAGCGGTTATTGAGATAAATCGCCTGTCAGAAACAGGACTCCATGCTTCATGGCAATCGAATTATTCCTTGTTGATGGCGCCGCTTAAAAATGACCATATTTCGTTATCCGCTCGATAAACTTGCCAAAAAATAACCATTGCATTAATTTAATCCCCCAATTAGTTCCAGTTACGGAGGGGTTTTTCACATTATCACAGACAACCGAAGTTAGTATGTTTGATAAGAGAGTTCAGAAGGGTGACAGTTTTATAAAATACGGTATACCGTATCGCGCTAACGAGCTAAATATTGCGTTTGCGTCAAGACACCAACTCTTAAAAGTAGTAAAGCCATTATACGGAGCATTTGCCGCGTAATCCTCGTTAAGAGATGTCAGTCACGGGAATATTTGCGAATCAAATATCATCGTCTATAAACATCAAATATTACGAAAAACGAATAGTTATTCATGAACGCCTATATATGTATGTATATTGTAACTAACAAATAGTGATTCGTATTTTTTAGTAATTAATCTACACCAACTGACAATAACACACGACAAGCAGATACAAGCCATTGAAATCCATAGAAAATCACAGAAATTTGAGAGCCAATGACGCACGACGGACGCCTACCGACAGATTTTTAATTTTGGTCTTGATTGTCTTGTAACTCTGACTCAACGCTAAAGAAAACACAACCTTCAGAGTTCTTTGACCGTATTTTTAATACATTTGTGAACTTTCATTCCTTTAAAAATGAGTCCAGTATTATGAACGCCATTAACGGAAATCGATATACAGGCAAACTAATTAATCCGTAATTACGATAAAATTGAGTCGTATCACAAAAATGGAAACATCAAGTTAATTGACATTCGGAAATTCAGTGTTAATGGTTAGCGGTCATTTGGGTTAATTTAATATGTAAGTGCTCAAATTGCGTATCGACACATTTTTTCAATGTGGTTACAAATCAACCTAATTTGTTTACTCAACTAATGAACACTTCATTTTAATGTGGATGTAGCAATTATTTTATAACGATAGTTTTATGAAACTTACGGATTCGGAGTAGGTCGATTGTTTTGAATAATAAATTAGTATTAGTTGGGTTTTAAAACCTAGATTATATATGTAGCAATTCTATAAAAAAAACGTTTTTATTGAGACCTACACAGAATAACTAAAAAGAGGTTTTCGGTTATTGCCTATTCTTCTAGCAGTTTTTCAGCAATTAATTTTACAATAATAATTATTATAATACCAAAGCATACACATAACGAGAAATTTGAGTACAGAAAACAAGTAACAATAGGTAACAAAATAACCAATTTTCAAAACCTTTGGAGAATAAATTAGAAGATCCACAGGGATCGGTCTTCGGACCTCTATTGTTCATACTGTAAGGATATGGTAAATGTAATTTAATGACAAGGTAAAAATATTTTAGAATTGAAAACTACGATCGTTAACCGATGATAAACTAACATACATAAACAAATATAGCTATGAAGAACTAATACATATTTTAAATAATGAACTAAATGATGTATCAATATGGCAAAAAATAAATAAGCTTGATGAGGAATTTGCGTGGTACACTTTAGCATGCAGGGCTGTGTGAAAAGTTAGCACAAGAAATAGGAAGAGAAAGTGTACCAATTTTCTTAAATACCAATTATGGGTTCAAATTAAGGGAAGATTAATCACTTTTTCCAATTTCCAACTAGATGATAAGCAATTCGTGATTTTACAAAAATCTGGCTCAAGAAAAAGTAAACAAACCAAAAAATTCCATATCCTGTCGAAGAAAACATTGTTTTTGACACATGTCGACAATTTTTTGTATTTCTTGGGCATTAACTATGTAACAATTTCTAGACATTTTGTTTTGAAGAGTTTTAATTTTCAATGTACATTTGTTACTTAAATTTTAAATTTTCTGCGACCGGTTTCGACACATCCGTGTCATTCACGAGCAAACTTAAAACTAACTAACTAACTAACCATCACGCCGTTTCCCCGCAGGGGTAGGCAGAGAGGACGGACCGCCAAACAACTCGGTCTTGGCACACACTCCTTGCCTCGTTCACATTCATACATCGTCTCATACATGCTCTTCTATTATTCTGACTCTTGACATGGCCCGACTCAAGTATCTAATTCACTTGGTCGTGCCATGTCTTTCTCGGGCGTCCCCGACTTCTTCTACCATTCACATTTGCGTCATAAAACTTAAAAATTCTATGCAAGTACAAAAATTAATTAGGTGGGGATAGTGGGAGGGGAGATTTTGGAGGAGGGGGAGAAAGGTGGGAGGAGTCAAAATTACTTGGAAACATCGTAAGTAAAGGTGATTTACATGGTGCTTTTATTGTATTAACTAAATTAATTTAAGATTTAATTTTTTTGTTAATATCTAAAGTTTCTAAAGCGCACACATTAAAATGTGAATTCACATTGCAATTTTTAAACTTCGTATTTCCTTTTTTAAAGCTATGACCTGACTCTATTAGATGGTTAGCAAACTCGGAGTAGTTATTATTTCGTAAACCATATTCATATTCCCTGATTCTAGTTTTAAAATTTCTAGTAGTCATCCCTACATACTGTGCATCACAATCGTTACATTCTAAAGTGAATATCCCATTTTTTCCCATTTATTTGAAACATCCTTGTTATTAATCATTTTTTTTATTTTAGATATAGTATAGAAAGCTGGAGAAATATGATCTGGTAATATGCGGGATATTTCTAAAGATAAATCACCTGCATTAAGAAGTTTTTTTTTATATATTAGGCTGTTGCTAAGTTTGAAGTTATTATTAACACTATAAATAAAAAAAAATGTTTAAATTTTTGCTTGCTTCTTATTAACTAGGCGGTCAATTATTTCAGGTTTATATCCATTGTTTAAGGCTATCTGTTTTATAATGTTAATTTCATTATTATAATTATCATTGTTAAAAGGGAGATTAATAGCACGATGGATCATTGAGTTGAAGGATGCGAGTTTATGTGACAAAGGGTGAAGTAAAGTAGACGGTATAACACAATCAGTGTGTGTAGGTTTTCTGTATATATTAAATACGCACTTATTATTAACTAAATTGATATTTAAGTCTAAGAAATTAAAGTTTTTGTTTTCGTTACGTTCCTATGTAAATTTTAGTTTTTTGGTGAAGGTTATTAATAAAAGTGAGAAAATTATCTAATTGTCTGTTATTACCCGACCAAATTACAAACACGTCATCAACATACCTATACCATGCAAAGACATTAGATAATAGGGAAAATTGACAATCAAATAATTTGTTTTCAAATGAGTTCATAAATATTTCAGCAAACAATGGAGAAGCGGGATTCCCCATCGGGAGACCATTATGTTGTTTGTATAATTTATCATTAAAGGTAAAATAATTTTGATTAATGCAAATTTCTAAGAGTGTGGACATTTCCTTCACAATGGTTCGATCTAAATGGGAATTATTTAAAATACTTAAAATTAGGTTCTTACATTTAATGGTCGGAATGCTTGGAAACAGATTAACAACGTCAAATGAAACTAATTTACTGTTGCTAGGTATATTTAAGTCTTTGATTTTATTGATTAACTCAAAACCGTTTTTAATTGAGCGGAATTTTTAATTTGCGGGAAATCTTTATTTTTTATTTTTTATTAGTGACTATTTAGTTACAGGTTTGATGACAATTACAGGATATGATGATATATATAAATATTTAATCCGTTTGTTCTTAGTCCTCCTCACTAGGTGGTCCTGTGCTGAGGCGGACTAGTAGATTTCTTTGATTTTCCGTTATTTAGTTTCTATGATGTTTTTAATACATTCTCTAGTATGTCTGCATTAATTTCTTTAACCCATGTTTTGATTTTATCCTTAAACTTATTTATCTTTTCTATCTTTTTCAGACTTGGAGGAAGGATGTTGTAAAGTTTAGTTGCCAGATATATGTGGTTTCTTTGGCCAAAACTTGTCTTGTATTTTGGAACATCTCGTATATCCTTTTTTGATGCTCTTGTGTCATGTATCCGAGTTTCGTTAGGAGATTTTCTGTTTTTAAAATGATGTTTAAGAATATTCTTGGCATATATTTGTTTTAAATTAAGAACGTCAAAACACTTAAAATTATCTTTTGAGGGGGTTCTGATGGGTGATTTTAGTATGGTTTTTATAATTTATTTATTTTTTTTATTTTTTTTTTATTTATTTATTTTAACGCCATAAAATGGCTTTTACATTAAAGTGTTACATGAGATTATAAGTATACAGAGGTACACAGGAAGGTGTCAGTATTATATTAAGAACAAAATAAGAATGTACAAGTATACAAAAATAATATCGCTGAAGTGATACAGTTGTTATTGTAAGTACAATGAGATAAAATTGAAAAGAAATACAAAATACATATGTTATCGTACAATAGTAAAAGAATATACTAGGGTTTTAAAAGACCTAACATAAAACAAAGTGCCAAGTAAGCTATAAATATTTAAATTGGATTATTGAAATACGTGTTTGTAGGTATCCAAGTAATGTTATAGCAAGTTATTGCAAAAGGTATACATTATTTTAATTCTAATCTGTTATTCACAGTTAACTAAAAACAATGTATTACATTTTCTCCTGCAACGTAGATAGAACAGGTTGTGAAATCTATTTAACCACGTCCTTGTTCATGAATATTGATATCCGTCTAACATTGTTTTAGTGGAACAATAGATAAAACATTGCCAATTCAGTTTACATGACGGCATGAAATAATCTATTCGCACGCACAATGTTGTAACTGCAGAAGGAAGCAAGCCAGACAATGGCCTAGCTAGTTATTAGGGCTCAGGCTACAGTAGATACAGCAATTATTGTCACAATATTACACAAAACATGATTACTTGATTACAAACATACTCGAAGCATACCGGTTGGCAGTGGTATAAAACATTTTAAAACATATAATTTCATTTATATATTAATCGAATAATGCTCTTCTGAACAATATCTAAGTGGTTAATATGATTGGCTGTAGCCGATCCCCATACTAGAATTCCGTACTCAAGACGGGAACGACATAAAGCATAAAATACTTTTTTTATGTCTTTCCTAGGTAGTATGTTTCTTAGGTTTTTGAAGAAATATACAAGTCTCGTGAGCTTTTCAGTGATTCCATTTATGTGTATGTCCCATCTGAGGTTTTCGTCCATTTCCACTCCTAGATATTTAATACTTTTTGCCTATGTTATAATAGGGAAAGAGCAATGTGACTTATTGTTTTGACACTCGTGCGATTTGAGAGTGTAGTCTTTACCCGGTTGACCTCTTGAGTTTATTGAAAAGGCTAGATAATTAGTTTTAATTACATTGAGCGTAAGAGAGTTCATCCGAAGCCAATTTTGAAGTACAGTTAGTCCATGTTCAGCCTCTTTATAAGTGTCCATCCAGTCCTTTTCGTGGAATAACATTACAGTATCATCGGCAAAACTAATTATGTTTCCATTGATGGAAAGTTTGGTAATTTCATTTATGTAGATGAGAAATAAGATTGGTCCCAAGACACTTCCTTGAGGGACGCCGTGGTTTATTGAAAGAGGATTGCTTTTTTGTTGGCCTATTTGTACTTGTTGTGTTCGTCCTGTCAAGTACGTCATCAGTAATTTAGTGGAGTGCCAGATATCTAAATATAATACTCTAGTATTAACTAATCCTCAGCCACCTAAACTGTGTGGTTTGGCGAAAATCCATAAACAAGATATTCCTATCAGACCTGTTGTCCCTGCTTATTCTAGCCCCAATTATAATATATGTTCTTAATTTTGTTTCTTTGTTCAAATCCAATAATTTATTCACATCACATCGCTCAATTAAAAACAGTGTGAAACCAGTCGCAGAAAATTTAAAATTTAATAAACAAATGTGCATTGAAAATAAAAGCTATTAAAAAAAACATGTTGATAATGTTAATAATATAGTGGTCCTAATTTATTTATTTTCATTATATCGATAATGACGGCACAAAGTATGTTTGCGAAGTTTGAAGGAGCAAAAAAATTTCAAACTAAGCGTTCATAACGTACTGTTTCTAAAGCTATATTACTGTAATATATGTCTAATCTTATTAAATAATGTTTGAACTTCTCCATGTCAGCAAATATTTTAATAATCCTGTCATTTCTCTAGATTTCGCTGCTCGGATAATATTGTGACGCGTAAAGCAAGCTAGAAAATAAATGATCTTTTGTTGAATAGTGTCAAAAGTTTTCATTTTGGGGTCGTGAATGTAAGTCAATATGACATATTATCATTCTGATACGTCATTTTTTAGATTTTGTACCTGCAATATAAAAAGCGTCAAAGGATCATTCTTCAAAATTCTTTTTAAAATACCTGAATACATTTTGAGAGCTTTAACTCATTATTTAAAAACATTCGCATTCATAAAGTTTTATTGTGTTTTTTAAGCAACGAAGGTTCACAATGATTTAACTTCGTTAATATTCTCCCAAGAGCTAAATAAGATTTTATAATATGTTTTAAGAAATATGTTCGTTATTATTCATCTTTAAGCTGCGGAAGAAGCGAATGAAATATTACTTCTTTTGTCAAAAGCTTCCGGTAGAAAATATGCTTTCTTCCTTTGTTTGCCTTTTGCACAAATGTGAAATTCTGAATACAGTTTATTTTTCTCATTAAGAATGATTACCTAAATCTAAAAGCAAGAAAATTCTAAAAACTATGTTTGAATCGGGAAGGGTTTTAGTCAAAACCTTAAAAGAATTTGACAGTTGGATTGAGTTTTAATAATTCAAAATGTGGTCATAAATCAGAAGCATTAATGAAAAAGTACAATTATTAAACTCTATCAAAAAGTATTTTAGAGAAATCATCAACGGAAAAACTGCTTCCCCTATTCCCACATCGATGTCACACTAAAAATTATACTTGTTTTTCTTCTTACTGAATACATGGATGTTTATGCTATTTAGTTGAAAGGTCTTGACTGCGATGTGTTTGTATAAACTAACTGTACCTATATATGTGAAACACGTGACTGTAGTTATTGTACACATATGGAATGTATTAACTGCACCTATATATTATGTGAAAGAAGTGACTGTATTAATTGTACATATATATGAAATGAAAACTCTTCTTCCATCCACATCCAAATGCTTTCAATGGAAGACCAGTAGTATTATAATATCTACCATTTATAAGATAAATAAATTTTAAAAAGGGGGTCACGAGGGCAGACTGTTAAATCATTATTATGCTTTCAATAATTTTATTAAAGAAATAATTTTTTTTTTTTAATGTTAAATATTGCGCAACGGTTTTTTAGCACACCCCATCGGAAAATATTGTGTTGCGAGAGAACAAAATTGGTTGAAAAGGTGAATAAGAATAATACTTAGGTACTTATATAAACATTTTGTAATTTAAAGCACCATTTCACTTCCAAATGGTGAAAATTTTAGTCAGTAAATTTAGAAATCCGCCCACCCACTCGAGTATAAAAGCACTCCCTGTATAAATTATGACCCGGTTGTGAAATTTCATAAAAAAACAACAAATTGTAAATTATTGCATTTAGCTAAAACGATTTTTCACAAGCCTGCAGCTGTATAAGTTATGCAATTATTATTAGCTGGTGTTTGAACCTGCAACCTTTGGGTCCATAACCCTGTCTTACCGCACTGCTACTTTAATGGCGTCACTGTTTGTACTGCAATTATTGCAACAAATTACAAAGGCACTTTCAAGAAAGTAAAGATTTTTTTTATACACTAGCCTCCGTTACATTTAATAGTAGTAAAAACCGTCGAGTCTTCGTCAAAAAGTTATGAAGATTCATTATTTATTAGAAAAACAGTATTTTTATAGTTTTTGAAGGTTATTCCCATCAATGAAATATATCATTTAAGAAGAAGATAACACTAATAATCTAAACGAAAATACGACAGAGAAAAAGACACAGAAAAATAAAAAGATAAAATAGATAGGACTCGAACCCAGAACCTCTCGTTGTATTGGGACGAACGCCTTATTCAATAAGGCCACTGCCACTTCTTATTTAACCGTCATAATATTGTCAATCTCATATTTAAAATTTCAGGATTAACAATATTATCTTCGGCTAATTTTTTTCCACGTTATTGGCAACTACATATATTATGAGACAATTATGACGGTTAAATAAGTGGTTGTACTGGCCTAATTGGATTTTTTTAAATTTGAATATCGCACAAGAGTCCCAACTGCTCCCGGGTGAAGCCAGTGAGACTATGGCATCCCCAATCGGAGTATGTTGTGAGGCTGAGGGTAGTGGGGAGGGGACGGAGATAGGGAAGAGGAAGGTGGGGAAGTACCTGGCTATTCAGATCCGGTCACCAAACACGGCTAATGCCATTTCAAGGAACATTTCAATTCTGAATGGTGGTCTTACACCAGGGCAATACAGAGAGTATCTTCCACTATGGAACGGACCGCAAATATACTATATAGCTGTTTCCCGGCATGCGTTGCAATGCCATATTCAAAGAAATAAAATGTTTCTCCTTGCATGTCCTTTGACGTGCGTTCCCCTCCAGCGTTCCACTTTCACCTTCCCCGTGACCGCTCTCCCGCTCCCCCGTCCCGCCAACCCGCCTTCCGCGTTCCAAATATTCAGTCCTAGCCGGGTACCATAGACATACTGTACCGTACTGTACCGTACACTACCGTAGCCGGGGACCATAAATAAATCGAAGGGGACTTATGATATCACCAAAGATTCGCTTGATTTTTTGGATTGGAGTTATACCCGCCCAGCAGCGCGGCACTTCATTTCTTGACTCCTCTCCCGCCCGGCGCGTAGCCGAGCGGGGTGACCGCGACCACGCAACTTTTTGAATTAAAACTTCTTTACGCACGCTCGACACGGGTAAAATGATGAATGCGTTACGAAAAAGAACCTTATATTTAATGTGAAACGCTATGAAATGCACGAAACGCTTTGAAACGCACGAAACGCTTTGAAACGCATGAAACGCTATGAAACGCATATATTTAATGTGAAACGCCATATATTTAAGGTGAAGTTTTACTTCAGTAGTGTGGTCTAAGGCACTCTCGTTTTTTCTTTCGAATGAAATATCCGAATTGAATAATTCAAAAAGTTAAATAAAGGTATTGAAGCTGTCTTGAATATGAAGTAATTTATTTTGATAAGGATTAAAACCAAGATACAAATAAAGAGCCTTTTCAAGCGGTGACATTTTAATTAAATTTTTAAAATAAAAGAACACTTATTGTGGCATAACTATAATAGTTAGACATACGCTGTCGCGACTTTTTTTGTAAATAATGATGTGTTCTACAAAGTCGTACTACATTATTTTATTCTATCACCAATAGTTTTCGCAGCGCACGCAATGAAAATAATATTTTAGGTAATTTTTTTACACCTTGGGTTACATTATTGAAGTTTTAGTAAGGATCCCTATTTTTTTGAAAATATAGTACTTACAGTCTTTGTCACCCGGGGATAGCGTAGCTTCCCAACAGTAAAATAGTTTTTCAAATCGGTTCAGTAGTTTTGGAGCCTATTCAATGCAAACAAACAAACAAATCTTTCCTCTTTATATAGTGTGTTTATTTTAAACGAATAAATTGTGAAATAACCCAAATTAATCAAATAAAATTTATTGCCACGCCGGGATTCGATCCCGGGATAAAATGTTCGTCCCTGTAAGATGAGAGGTTCTGGGTTCGAGTCCCAGTTGCGATCGTTATCTTTTTATTTTTCTTTGCCTGGTTTTGTTTCATATTTTTGTTTAAATTAATAGCATTATCTTAGTCTTCAATGAGAAAGTTATGAGTTTGATTTTCAATCCACTAAATATATGCATAACGAATTAGAAACTTGTAGACTAGCTTACGATTTATTTTAATATTTTATGACAAGGTGATGAAAGATTGAAACTATTTTGATGTTCTACATATAATAATATACCACGAGACACTATAATATCACATTAAGTGGTTCACTCCGCCCCCAGTTGCCATTCCG
Source organism: Limnephilus lunatus (assembly GCA_917563855.2). Classification (NCBI taxonomy): domain Eukaryota; kingdom Metazoa; phylum Arthropoda; class Insecta; order Trichoptera; family Limnephilidae; genus Limnephilus; species Limnephilus lunatus. The sequence goes on from OU830596.1 coordinate 30,914,609, forward strand.
AATTTATTATCAACAGTATTATGCACGATTCAACGCGTTTTCCAGCCTCGCTTCCGAGGGTGGGTCCGCGAACATTACTTATTTTAAACAAGATACTTTAGGTACGGGGAGAAACAGTTGTAGTAGTATTTAAAACTCGAAGGTTATTTATCTATGTACGCTGAAGAATATGTATAATGTTGGGAAAAGAAATGGGTAAATGATTTTAAGTAGCAAATAACGGAAGACAATATTTAAAAACAAATTCAAAAACAAAAAAATCATTTTTTCAAAAAAATTTCAATTTTCCTCACAAAAAATTGCCCCTGGATAGTTAACCACCGGGAATAATTTTATTATTGACTATAAGTCAATAATAAAATTGACCTGTCAATGCTTCGCTTTGTTGGCTCGTTATGTCTTCCAACTTCTTCTACGATTCAAACTATAAATACTCCTGGTGAACTGGATAAGAACGAACTTTGAAATTTTCAGCCAAATCGGTCAAGTAGTTTTTGAGTCTTTATTGTATCTCGCAAAACTTTTTCCAGCAGCAGCACCAAACAATATTATGTCGTTCGTCTTATTAAGCCTGTTAACCTAAATTTATGCTATATTTTCCCTTTTTCCTGTCGTTTGTCACCAAAAACATTAATTACTAGCTGACCCGGCGAACTTCGTACACCGCCTCAGAATCTAAGTAAGTAGTCTTTGATTGATTGTTTTTATCATATACAAAATTGAATATTTTAATAAAAAAAATTGTAATAGGTGGTACGCGAGCAATTTGAAAACTGAATATACTGGGACTGAGTAAATGGAACGCGGGAGGGGGGTTTGCGGGACGGGGGAGCGGGAGAGGGGAGAGGATGGGCGGAGAAGGTGGAAGGGGAAGGGGAAAGGACATACAGGGATAAACAATTTATTTCTTTGAATATTGTGCAACGCATGCCTGGAACCAGCCAGTACATTTAAAAAAAATAAAACATTTAAAAATTATCAGGTGACAATAATTCGAGAAGTCGTTGTCCTATTGAGACATTTTATTAAGACACGAAAAATGTCGGTATTATGAACATTAATAAATTTCTCCAATTTCCTCTACGGTAGTATTTTTCTTTCGCAACCACTAAAACCGTGCTCGGAGCTAGAGGATATGTGTCAACCACAATTATTATTGATGAATTTTGAGGAATGGGGAAGAATCTGAGTAAGAAAATCTTGGGGGAGATGGTTGTTAATTAACCAATTTTACTAGTAGATCTCGTATCGAAGAATCACCTAAACAATTCAATACAACATGTCTGTTCTGAATTTTGGTCACACACCAAAGTCAAACGGAAAGCAAGTTTTCTTCGAACGAGGCGAAAACTTTGTCCAGTATTTTTTTTTACATCATTTTTTTATGTGGTTTCCACACAAGAGTTAGAGAGTTATTGAATGCGGTGGGACTATGGTATCCTCATTATTTGGGGTATGTTTAGAGGCTGATAGGAATGGTTATGAAAATCGGGAATACGAATACTTGCAGAACTTGACAATAATAACAACATTATTAAATTAAATTTAAAGAAAGTGAATAGAAAGGTAGCGAAGTATTATAATTTTCATATCTAAATCATTAAACAATGTTAAAAGCCATTGTTTTACATTCGATCGATCCTAAATGGTGATCTTTCAACAGGGTGATTCTGGGAGTGCATATATTATAAATCTACAACTGTGGAACGTTTGGCAAATATATTTTGTATACTAGTAGTTAGGTATGCGAAAAAGGTGATTTTTTGAAGTATAACTTCCTTACGCATGCTTGACTTGGGGAGTAAGCTGATGAATGCGTCACGAAAAGTGTGATGTGAACGGTGATCGGGCGAACGGTAATGGGACGAGGCAAACGGTCGGACTTTTACCCACGCTTGACTTGGGGAGTAAGCTGATGAATGCGTGGCGAGGCGAATGGTCGGGCGAGGCGAACGGAAGTTGAGAGGGAGATATAAAATATTGAAGTTTTACTTCAGTCGTGTGGTCTAAAGCACACTCGTTTTTTTGTACACGCTATGCTTTGAACTCGTGTCCTTTGGATCTGTAGCCATTTATGAAAATTTAAGTTCGCCATTTCAAAACACGTGAAAAAAATTGAAAGTGTGCAGTTTATACGCGGCAGAAATGAAAGCTTTAGAAAACTAAAGTAGACAAGAGTAGGGAGGCTACGAAGCACCGCACAAGCAAAGAGGAGACCGATTATTCTATCTCATTCTCTCCCAGGCTAAATCCTTATTTAAATGTGTTTTTTTTAGTTCGCTTTTTCGCTTCATCGAGTTTCAAATCACGACAAAGCTGAAGAAGTTTTCACTGTAAAAATCCTTTATGAAACAATATATATTATATTATATTTTTTAAATTTCGCAAGCTTTAACGTTTCCTTGGCTTTCCTTTATTTTTTTGTAATGTTATTGAGGAATCTATCCTTTCAGCGGAAACTTTTGATGTTCTGAGATAAGTTTTTTACGCTTCAAAATAATAAAAAGTTAATTGTGACCTAACCACAAAATAACAATGGTCCCCAGTTAAGTTCTCTCGTTCCGTACCGCTTCAGAAGTTTTTGAAACGAAAATGGCCAAGGTTGCAAAAATCGAGGGGAACCGAAAAAGCTGTGTTGGTCAAATTAAAGCTTTATGAGACAGGGAAAATGGGAAAATGAGGCACATCTTGTAGCTCGAAGCACGTGATCAAAATCCCAAAAGGCGTCTCAAGTTGCAGAAACTAAAAGACATAACATGAAAAGATCCGACATTTTATTTTTAACGGTTTTACTATTTGAAATTACAAATTTCTTCGAAGCTCCAAGGGAGGTGTTGGAAAAAAGGTGTGAGCGTAAATTTGAGATCATTCGTGTTGAGTTTTGGGAATATTATCGAAAGTAAAGAGACCAAAGGGAATAAACTTCTACATTTACGAAAATACGAGAGTCTGAATAAAGACGTTAAGCTTAATTTATTGGTAAAAATTAAGCGAGTTCGCGTTTATCGCAAAGCTGATTGTGTTTACAATGGGAACTACATATTACATTATGATAATTTATTTCTGTGATATTTACATTAAAAAAAATAAACGGGTCCGTTTGGTATTAACAGCATTAACCATACGGCGCGCACAATTTACACAACCATACAAATAAACTAACACTTTAAAGCTTTGTTAAATACGTCTTTTTATGTTGAAATAAACTATCGGTTTATATCAGGACAACTAAAGACGCCAATATTTATAATGACCGGATAAGTCAGAATCATGTAACTTCAACTCATCCTTAGCAGTCATTTAAAGTGATAAAAAAGTTTAAATAGCTATTGAGGAATTAGGTTAGGTAAAGAGCTATTTTTCATTTTAATGGCTTTTCAAAGGGGGTATTCAAATTTCATGATTCAGAGTTGTCAATATCACCAATATTTATATGTTTGTAAGATAAACTTTATGAAGTTGCAAATTTAGATTGTTATAGAAAATCAAGAAGTAAGGAAAAATCAACTTCTCTCATAGTTTGTCTGGTGATAATTCAAGGATTTTCCTTGTTTTTTTAACCATACATATTTGTACATATATTCTTGTTTGCTTCTTATGTTTGTTTTCTCTTGTTGTTTCTTCTCCTTAAATTGTTTTATTTTTTATTTTTATACTGTATTATTGTATGCGAAATTTATATTTTTAACATGGAAATTGAAGCTGTTACCTCACATATATGCATTGTAATTTTCTCTCTTCCTAAAATGAGTATTTTATTTATTCTGGATTGCCCTAGCAAGAAATAAAAAAGAAAATAAAAATAAAATATTTTTTTGGCAAAAATTAATAATCACCACCAAAAAAACACGCACTTTTCTTACCGTACTGGAAGCAATGATAATAAAACAAAATGATAAATAAAAAAAAATAATCAATGAATAAAATTAAATTAAACACGCATTATTAGGCACTCTTCCAGCATATAAAATTGAAGAAAACTATTAGCTTAAATGGAAACAAATCATAATATTTAATTAAATGAAGACGGTATTAGCGAAACTCAATCGAAAATCAAAAAAATATACGGTCACATCTGGGACTCGAACACAAAACCTTAGCCTTAAGGGGGCGCAACTCTGATAGTTATCTTCGTTTAATTAAATATTACAATTAGAGATTTTACTCATTAAGTTAAAAATAATAAAAAAATAAAACGTATCGCTTTTATCATTTAATATTTTTAACTCATTTTAATGTTTTGTTGTCAATAGGTATTTATTTGTCTATTTTTATTTTTGTTCATTTTTTAATTTATTCTGACGAAGAAAACATGGGTTTAAAAACATGTTGATAATTTGGATAAAATAGGTCTATAGAAAGTGATTTATTTTCATTTAATTAAAATGAAGCCAAAATGTTAATTTGTGAATATTGAAGGAAAAATAATTTACGTTAACAGAGAGAGAGGGTGTACCAATTAGAAAACAAACCCAGATTGTAACATACTTTCTCCACAAGCCCAGTACAAGAAAGTTTAAGCCCCACAAAGCAACGATAAAGAAAATGACTTAGAAGGTACGAGTGCTACGTTCCACCTATCTATCGTTTGCTCCATTTATATAAATTATTTTTTGCTTTTATGGTGATTGGCCTTTTCCGCAAAGCCTGGGGAGATGGGGTTTGCTTACTACGAAAGTTGAATAACTGTATATGAAATAATTGCTTCAGCTATGGGCACGTTTTGGTTCTTATTGGAATATTGTATTTTTGCTAAAATTTCGTTTGGAAATATCTTTTAGCTTGTTTACAACCTCAGGAGCGGTTTTGGTCGAAAAATGGACAATTTTTATTTTTCTGCGATTGATATCGGTCCAAAAATGGACTACATTTTCCTACCATTCGTAAAACATTTATTGTAATTATTTAAAACATTTCCTTGCGCAGCCATCTATTTTAAAACGAAGCTATTGAAACGTTATAATATCTATTATGACCAAAGATGTTGCAAATCCGAACTTTGTAGACTATTTTAGAACGATATTAAAAATATTTTTTCCTATCGAATTTTTGATCAGCTGTTTACGGGTAAAATTCAGTCTTTTTTCAATAGATTTGCATCTTTCATTATCAACTATACCACAGAAAATAGACTCAAATCGAAAATATTATATGTTGACTCGAATAAGTATCCCTCAAGGCAGTTTCAAAGAAACAAACACGCAGGATTTGCGTGATTATAAACTTTATGATTTTTTAATATTTTTTTTATAAATCCTAAAAACTTAAGGATAACGGTAAAATACAGCTTAACTCATTTACTACATATTACCATAATAGGTTTTTATGTTCTCTTGTTAAAATTCGAAGGTATGACTTTTTTAATGTTGGCCAAAAATTTAAAAAAATGACCTTCTCGGAAATTTCGAGCTCCAGTGGTTGTGAAAAATAATTAGTTTAGAACCATTGTTCGAAAACGTCTGGCAATCTATTCAAAATAGAAAGTAAAGTTACAATGTTTAGATCAATGATATAACTAAAAAAATAACCTTTGTTTACGACTACTAGTAAAAATCTTTCATTTCAAAAGCAACTGAAATGAGAAGAGAAATGAAAAACTTTCGGCTGTACTATGGAAGACTAATTAAGTGTTAAATTGTTTCTTGATGCACGCAAAAATGGTTGAATTCTGCTTTTAGAAAGTTGGGTAAAGAGCTATGTTGGATGCGTTTTAGAATTTTAAATAACAAACTGTTCTACCTGTGAATACGTACTAAGTGTGGGAAAAATATTTTTTTTGTTAAGATTGCTGTCTGTCTTTGTTTTTTTTTTTTTTTTTCAATTATTTCTGGCTTTCACCCTTCAAGGGTGTTCTAGGCCATCATTCAAAATTAAAGAGAAAGGAAAGGTGAATTTATATATCAATTTTATTTAAATGAGCAAATTTAAGAATTATATGAAATATTGGAGTAGAGTTGAGACTTAGAAGAGATGAGATATTGAATGGAGGGGAGGCAATTTTAGATAACGCTTCATAGAAAAGAGGATATTTATTTAGAGAGGGACAACCAAAAAATATGTGATCTAAAGTTCCCACATCTAGACCATAGAACGTACAATCTGAGGATTCAAGGACGTGAATTTTAAAAAGGTGAGAAGGAACGGAACAATGTCCGATTCTCATTCGAATAAGGGATGAAATTTCTTTTTTGGAAAAATGGGGGAATTTTGAAACCATGGTTTTAATGGGATAATCCTTTGTATTGATGCGTAGCAGGCACCCTTGGATTGACTAGCAATATTCCAATACTCTGTCCAAGCATTGCGGGATCTATCTTTGAGGATGGAAAAAATATCAGATAGGGGAATATGGTTTTCGAGGGTAACGATAGGGTTAGACGCTCCTTGTTTTGCCAAGGAATCAGCAATATCATTACCCACTATGCAAACTGTCTTTGTTTTCATTTAATTAAAATGATGCCACAAAGTGATTTTGAAAAGATTCAAGATGAAATTTTTTGAATTGTTATTTATATTTCTGTAACTTTCTCAGAATGTATTGAAAACATTTTTGCCAAGATAATTATGAATAATTTAATTTTAAAACTAATCAAAGTTATGTAAAGTAACATCACTGTCTATCGCTTTAGTATACAACTTAAAATATATATTTTTCAACACCGTATAACGATTACTCTCCTCACTAGGATATCCTATTCCGATACACCCCTGGGCACTGCGGTAGCGCGTCGCGGCGTCGGCGTTAGTTCCACAGAACCGGCAATAATACGCTGTTCACCCTTCCCCACTCTAGCCCTACCCCTTACCATAGCCCCCTAGGGGCAAACGTTCCAGAAGGAACCTCGACTAAATTTATTATTGAGTGTGCAGGTGCTTTCACTTCAAGCGTTCAACAACTACTTTTAACCAAATAAATAAATAAATGGGACCTACGATTACTACAGCACCCTTTCGAGACTTTAAAGCCTTTTTGTCGTTGTTTCTAAAAGAACAAAGAGGGCAGGTGTGAAGAATTTTTTATGTATTAATGTCTGCAGACAGCTAGGATAGGTTTCGAACGTGACTCACTCGCACGCTCAGATCGTATATTACATATTTTGTATGCGTGAACACGTGGTTAGCATACGGAAAGATGAAATATTATGCAGCTGTCGAAATCAAAGATAAAATTTTCATCCAACTTTCATGGTGATTTTGATCTGTCAGAAATGAATTCAAAGCAATTTATTATTCTCTGACAATGGAATCGGATTTTCAGAATGTTATTCAGTGGAAATACTTTAGGTCTAGTTCTGGTAAATCTATTTTAATATTATCTTCGCAAACTAATTTGGAAAATACAATATCTCTGTTTTTTTGTGTTTATATTTAGAATTTCCGTGAAAGCTTGCTTTATGTTTTGTAAAAATACAAAAACCTTGTGGTTTGTGACTTTAAAATTATTCACAAATTCTTTCTTTTAACCACAGTAAATATATTGAAAAACCAATTAAAAAAACTTGTCATACTTTCGACGTTTACTTAAAATGAGTTAACATTTTGTAATTTATTTTAATGTATAAGGGGCCTTTAAAATTATTATGTTCCACTTAAATCAACTAGAAATCTTTAAACGCGGTGATAATTTTATTTTTTTACATAATAATAAATTAAATTTAACCACAAAGTAACGACATGGCAATAAATATGAGAAAATTCATCTAATTTTAAATTATATCCTTGTATATCACCCCTTTTAACCCCTCTTCTAAATCATCATCATCATCACTCTTTGCTCTACCTCTACAACCCCTGGTGGGTCTTGGCCTCCTCAAGAGTTTTCCTCCACTCATCTCAGTTTTGTTCCAGCTCTCTCCAGTTTATAATCTCCATGGTAGTTATATTTTTGAGGATGTTATCGCTCCATCTAAATGCTTTAATAATTATAATAACGCTATATTTGTTTAGCGCAGTTTTCAGTTATGGCTTGACTTCAAGTGCGCTTAACTAAAATAAACTTTAAAATAAGTATGTACCTATATAAACTATAATTTGAGAAATATTTGTACCAGTATGAAGATGACCTTGATAGGCAGAAACTGGTTAAGGTCAGAAATAAATTAAGTAGAAAAAGTACCAACATTGTTCAACTACTATTACTATTTTTGTTGAAGTCTGCCATATTGTAAAAAAAGGTTTTTTAATAATCATTATGTGCGTGACATCACACTCCTTGTCACAAAAAACTACCATTTGGTCGGGAACTGTTTTGATGAGACGTCAAGAAACTACGTACCAACGTTACATAGAACCTTTTCCACCGTTAAGTCAGGGAATTTTCGACGCCCGGTCACGAGTAGTTGAGTAGGGAACAACGGACGATGCGGATCTCTGACGTTTATGACTTGTCAATCAACCATTTTACTAGGCGGATTCGCTACGGGTTTCAACACACTTTTTTCTGCACCTCTTTTTCATATTGGACATTTAAAATATGTATGGAATAAGCAACGTGGTTTCTTGTCTGATTTTTCGACAGTTGTATGCATAAATCAAAGCTATACTGCTTGTAATGGAGATGGTGTTGCGAGCTGAAATAGTTTGGGTTATCCTCAAAATTTCCTAATAATAATTTATTTTTCATACGGTAATTTTTGCTGTTTACATAAACAATACGATTTCTGCTTTATAGTTTGAATTTAAATCGAACTTTTGATGAACATTTATGTTGACTAACTACGGCCTTTTTACGCAGAGTCCCAACTTCTCCCAACTGTCCAGAGCCAGTCTGACTATGGCAATTCAAATTGGGGTGTTTTGCGAGACCAAAATAAGTGAGAAGGAATATTAAATTAGAAAGAGGATGGCTAACCTACACAAGCAAAGCTACGATTTGATTTAAATTGGTGTTTTTTTCACCGGGGAGATACTCAGAGCTGGAAGAGTAAATATATTTTTAACAATTATTATAAGCAATTATTATCAGCCTGAAACATTCATCTGCATTGAAAAAATCTTCCAAGAAAAGATACTGGCCGCCAACGGGACTCGAACCCGTGTCCCTCTGATTGCCGGTCAGGAGTTCTACCACTGAGCTATGGCGGCTTATCTAATACCCGCCAAAAAAGTCAATGTATACTAGTGCTTCATTCAACAATTCTTATTACATTTTTCCACCCGAAAACAAACAACTTTATTTTTTGTGAGAGAGGCATTGTTAATACTAAATTGCTCGCTAGGTGGCGTCGAGACAAATTATGTCCTCATTTTTTGGTGAAATACTTTAACTTGTAAAATAATAATTATTATTTTTATTTGATAAACTAACGTTTAAGACAAGATTTTTATGCATAGCACAAAGGGTTAAAATTATTAAAAGCAATAATTATCAGCCTTAAATACTCATCTACATTGAAAAAATCTTCCGAGAAAATATACTGGCCGCCAACGGGACTCGATATGTTTTTAATATTTTGTGTTTTGATTACATCTTTCAATTTGGTAGGAGGGTATGGGACCTGCTCACTATTTATTGGGTAACCAACACCTCTGCCATATGTCATTCCAAGTGGTTTGCTATGTTTGGTGACTTAGCAGGGGTGCCCATGGGATCATGTTGGTGAGGTTTATCCGAATTTTGGCGGTGGATGCATCTGCCTACCATCTGCGAAAGACTGGTTTAGGGAGACTTTTTAACCTCTTCAGCGGAACGTCGCATTGCACCACAAAGGGAGGAATGGATTCTCACGTCCGTCACTCCAGGAGACACTGACCCGAAGATTTCTACCATCCCTCACATCTTTTCACTTCACAGAACTTGAGCTCTTTCCTTTCCTTAAAAGACCCTACAGACAGCATCCCCAAATAAGACATAGGCCCCGAGGGGAATTATTTTCCTCAGGGCTAATTCTAATCTAAGAAAAAAAATAGATCATGGTTGAAATAATGTTGATAGCTTAAAACAATTGGCCAATGAAACCCTAGGAAAAAGAATGTGTATTTGCAATTCAGGTAGTTTATATTTAAACTATCAATATTAACTTTATCTAAATTAGTTGAGATACGTTGTAATGCAAAATCTTCAAATTATCTGTGACTAAATTTATTCGAGCCGCAGCGGCTTGATAAGCTAATTCGTTCAGCAACTAGGTTATAGGGGAGCTATTTTAAGTTCGGGGGGTGTTTTGGCTTCCGTTATCGGGTGGGATCCATCAGGCTATGCGGTCTTATACGCGTTGTCGACTTGTCAATCACTCATTTGGTGTTCCATTTAAATGACTTATTTGGATTCAAATCAATCCGGGAATAAAAACATTAGACTTTAAAGTAAAAACTAAAGATTTCAACTCGCAAATAAAATTGTACCCAAAAGAGAAATAAATACATTTGAGGATATCTTGACTGACAATTTTTCAATTTCTTCTAATTCCATCATTATAAGCGGAAAATGTTGCTTGTTCGAAATGGAAAACTTAGCTTGGATTGACTCAGCAACGTCTATGTAGAGAATGATAGCTTTTCACAACTCTCTGTATGTTATAAATTGATAGGAAAAGTGACAACATCGTTTTCTGAAATATGGATCAATGAGCCTGTAATGTTCATCAGTCATCCAGTCCCAGTGATTGGGATTACTTGAAGCATAATCGGGAATTTTCAATAAAGCTTGTGGTTAGTCGAAGTTACAACTCTTATTTATTTACGTTTATTTATTATTTTTTTTGAAAACATTACATATTACAATGATCTTTGGCTGTCCAACTAGGAACTTTACCCATTTGACGACAGTCAGAATGAGCAGATTTATTACTTGAAATTTTTTTTCGTCTATTATATTGACTTTTACTTAGATATTCCACTTAGTGGATAATATATTAAAGTTTTGTTGGCATATATGTTGGTATATGCTTATGAATGTAAATATATACGTTCTTAAATAAAACATATAAACAACATAAACTTAGAGAGGAAAAATAAAAGAAAATTAAAAAAGAAACAAAAAATGTATAAGCATGTAGGCTTTTCAACCATTCCATGGAATTTTAGTTTTTATTTCGATGAATTTATGAACTAGAGAATCAAAAAAAATAGTTAAAGAAAAGGAAGTAAAGAAAAAGTGAGTAGAGAAACGCTAATTGCAAAGAAAAATTTAAGCGTTTTTCGAATCGTTTTATCGTATGGTTTACAATGAATATTTAACTGAACCAAACGTCCGATCTACTTCTGAAGCAAGGGAACTTGGAACTTAAGGTGCCTAGCTGTACATCGGATTTCTGTAACAGATCGGGTTTTAGACACGAAAGGTAACAGTTGACATTCTTCTAAAGTACCACTTTACTGAGATCTATTGAGACACCTCAAAACTACATATAACTACCTATACTAACGAAATGCGTTGAAGGATATTTATACTGCATACAAATTTCTATACACTACAATACCGTTTTACTTAGTTTCCCTGGCTGTAATTTTATTGATAACTAGCTGGTACCCAGCACGCGTTGCTATGCCATTTAATAAAAAATTGTTTCTCCTGCTTGTCTTTTATCGTTTGTCCCATTCCTCTTCTACCTCCCCTTCCTCTCCCGCGTCCCCTTTCCCTCTCGCGTTCCCACTCCGCCTCCTCCACCTTCCCTCACTCCACTCCACCCCACCCCCTTCCCCCGCCCCACGAACCCCCCTCCTAGTCTTATACAAACCTTTTCCTGAAAATAACTAACACAAAAAAAGAATTATCCGATTAAGTTCGGAAGTTATGCGCGTACATACATTTTGGCCATTGTTTTTTTTATTTATATGGAGATAAAGATAGAGATAAAGATAGAGATAGAGATAGAGATAGAGATAGAGATAGAGATAGAGATAGAGATAGAGATAGAGATAGAGATAGAGATAGAGATAGAGATAGAGATAGAGATAGAGATAGAGATAGAGATAGAGATAGAGATAGAGATAGAGATAGAGATAGAGATAGAGATAGAGATAGAGATAGAGATAGAGATAGAGATAGAGATAGAGATAGAGATAGAGATAGAGATAGAGATAGAGATAGAGATAGAGATAGAGATAGAGATAGAGATAGAGATAGAGATAGAGATAGAGATAGAGATAGAGATAGAGATAGAGATAGAGATAGAGATAGAGATAGAGATAGAGATAGAGATAGAGATAGAGATAGAGATAGAGATAGAGATAGAGATAGAGATAGAGATAGAGATAGAGATAGAGATAGAGATAGAGATAGAGATAGAGATAGAGATAGAGATAGAGATAGAGATAGAGATAGAGATAGAGATAGAGATAGAGATAGAGATAGAGATAGAGATAGAGATAGAGATAGAGATAGAGATAGAGATAGAGATAGAGATAGAGATAGAGATAGAGATAGAGATAGAGATAGAGATAGAGATAGAGATAGAGATAGAGATAGAGATAGAGATAGAGATAGAGATAGAGATAGAGATAGAGATAGAGATAGAGATAGAGATAGAGATAGAGATAGAGATAGAGATAGAGATAGAGATAGAGATAGAGATAGAGATAGAGATAGAGATAGAGATAGAGATAGAGATAGAGATAGAGATAGAGATAGAGATAGAGATAGAGATAGAGATAGAGATAGAGATAGAGATAGAGATAGAGATAGAGATAGAGATAGAGATAGAGATAGAGATAGAGATAGAGATAGAGATAGAGATAGAGATAGAGATAGAGATAGAGATAGAGATAGAGATAGAGATAGAGATAGAGATAGAGATAGAGATAGAGATAGAGATAGAGATAGAGATAGAGATAGAGATAGAGATAGAGATAGAGATAGAGATATTTTTTTTTTTATTTGTTTCTTTACATGGTACATAGGTCTAATGTTAACAATTCAGTTTATAACCTCACTAGGTCAAGCCTGAATTGAGTTTATACCACGAGAGTTTCCATTACCAAAGTCAATGGATCAATTACATTCTCATATTTCAAGAGGCTGATGAAAATCCATTACTTTCCCTGATAATAATATCGGGGCAATAAAAATAATATGTGGTTCAATCATTTTCGAGAAATATTCCAATTCTGAATGGTAAATATGTCATACCAGGACGATATTGAATTCCAACTGTAAGTAATAAAATGATTCCATAGTGTATCTAAAAGCTCTGATAATAATTTAGAGTAATCACGATAAAAGTTCGAAGCTAATAGTTTTGTCACAAAATGACTTTCCATTTGAAACCCATAGAAAATATATATAAAAACACTAATGTTTCAATAATTTAAAGTACTAACGCATAGAAACGGAGTAAAATAATTAACAACATTGTACGTTCGTAGATATATTTTTTAATTCATTACTGAAATCAAATTACGTCTCACCAATAAAGTTCGGTAAAAGAGGCTTTTAATATAATATTTTTAACGCATACATATTATGTGAACAACTGCGCTGATACGAAATTTTTAGCTATCAAGCACTCGATTTTCACGGTTGGAAATTGCTACGAGAAGGATTGGAAAAACGACTCCATTCCATAATGTACGTTTCCTCAAAGTACTGTTAGCAAAGTAGATGATACTATCAGTTCTCAGTAATATACCCCAATGAGAATTTCTTTCAAAATTCAAAGAATCTTTATTTTTATTTTTTATTATTGTATAAAAAATTGCATACAATTGGAATTTATTACCCGCTAAGCTACTGCAAGTAGCTTGTCAGCAGGAGATTAATTCTGCAGGTGAGTGACAACTACAAATAAAATAATCATAAACGCGTTAGCGTACCAATAACATGCACAATACACATATAATATACCTAACAACATTGTGATGCAGAATAGGAAAATATTTTTTTATTTTTTTTTTTTAATACGTAACATGAGAAGTTGAAAAACAGCAATACATTAATCACATGCTTAAAATTTAATGCATGGTAAAAAAGAGCAAAATACTACTCAGGATTTTAGTTTAGCAACTAAACCTGAATACTGAACAGTAAGGCACTTCCCAACCTACCACTTTCTCCCTCGTGCATGCGCCAGTACCTCCGTGCATGCTCCGAATGAGAATACCACATTTCCACTTACTCCGGCAGTTCGAACTCCAAAATATGGTTGAAAATGGTTAACGCTTTATGTACCTATTAATATGTATTGTATTCTGTTTTGAATAGCGATGTATTTAACAACCATCCTCTTCCTTTTTTCATTTCCCGTTCCTACTTTCTTCAGCCTCAAAACGCCACAATTCTATGTAGGTACTTCCAACTATCCTCATAGCTTCTCTCTTACCAGTTTTGCTTCTTCTGCCTCAAAATGCCACAATTTCAAGTAGGTATGTACATAGGTACTTCCAACCTTTTTCAACGCTTCTCGTTTGTCTTTCCTACTTATTATAGTCTTAAAACGAAACAATTCCAGTTAGGTAGGTACTCCCAACCTTTCTTAACACTTCTGTTTTCCCTTTCCTACTTCTTTCAGCCGAAAAATACCACAAATCCAGGTAGGTACTTCCAAACTCTTTCAACGCTTTTCGTTTCTCTTTCAGCCTCAAAATACGACAATTCCAGGAAGGTACTTCCAACCTTTCTCATCGCTTCTACTTCATACTTCACTTCCATTAGGCTCAAAACGCCACAATTCTAGTTAGGTACTTCCAACCTTTCTCGTCGCTTTTCTTTTACCACTTCTACTTCCTTTTATCTCAAAACGCCATAATTCTAGATAGGTACTTCCAACCTTTCTCACTTATCTTTTTTCTTCCCTTCTCTCCTCCCTCTTCCACTTCCTTTAGTCTCAAAATGTCACAAATCTAGGCAGGCACTTCCAATGTTTCTTATCACTTCCCCTTTTCCTTTCTTGCTTCCATCATCCTGAACATACCACAATTCTAGTTACATACCTGCTTACAATCTTTCTAATTGCTCCTCCTTTTCCTCTTTTACTTTCTTCAACCTTCCCAAAACCCTCGTCTTATTGGGGATGCCATAAAATTTTAACTGGCTCCGAGCAGTTAAAACTCATGTGCGATATCATATATTACCTTTTATTGAATGCCTCGTTTATCCAATCTATCGTTTAATTTTATTGACGTGAAGAAATAAATTGCACACAAATCATACACCACTCATAAATTACCTTTATGAGACATGTCCCATGTCCAGCCCCTTTTGCGTACAATAATTTCGCATAACAATGGATTGAATGCGGCAAAAAGCTTCCCAATGTGTTTATTCGACCTTTCGAGCTTACAAAAAGGGGTGTACGCGCGTAGAATAATATATTACCTACACCTTATTCCATAAAAAAGGCTCTAAAAACAAACTGGCGCTCGGGTTTCACCAAAAAGCTTATTCAAAGTTTTCAAATAAAATAAATGATTGAAGAATAAACTGTGAATAGTTTATGATGTTCAATTAGATGGTGATAAAAAAAATCGTTTATCGGTACCATTATTCATCATTTCATTTTTAAAAGTTAAAGATGTAAATTTTTCAGTATCGAAACAATATATTCCAAAAATTTTTTATTAATATTTGTATGCAAAGTTTTTGCTGCTAGTTTGAAAAACATGTCGTTTTGTGATAGCATCAAAACGCTCCAACAGTGAGTTCTGGGGCACGAAGCTTGTCCGAAAAATAACGTGAATCACTGTTTCCACCATGAACTATCTAGTTTTTGTAATATAATTTTTTTTTTTAATGTAAATGCTGGTAAAAAATACCCTAGAAATAAGAATATACAAATACTACCTTCTTTATAAAAAATAGTAGCCATATGACTGTATTAGTATTTGATATTGGCATTGTGATGTTAGATGAAAATATGCCTTCAAAAATTCGGGCCAATTTCTTTGGACTATTTGCTGTATTATCCTTCACATTTACAGAGTCAAAGCATACAACCAGCAATCCATTTTACTTTTCTGACAACTGATTAATTGGGGCTCAGACCTTAAACCTAGTTTTTAACTTAAATCCGTGGGAAAAGTTTAGATTCCATTTTATCCCTTCAAAAAGAGAGTCTCTTTTCGGTGTTCTTCCCAAACATAAATATTTGGGTTAGAAATTGAAGTGTCACTCATTTTAACAATTTTTCTCTTTTTATCGTTTATCATATAAAGAAATACGTAGTGACAAGAGTATTAAATATGTTTTATCTTACGACGTCAAGGAAATTTACTGGTTCTGAGAAATTGGTTTTAGTATGCGCGGCACGGCAGAACTTACACAGAGTGTTCCCTTGGGACAAAAGGAAATTCGTAGACACTGTTCAAAGAAGGTCCTTGAATACCTACAGTAAGGGACGATACGACCAGTGCTCTGTGGGACCTAGGTTAAATACGAAAAAAGGAATAAATAGAACCCTGGGGAATAATTATGCAACCTTTGTTGTAAACAAAACCGGATAATGGACACGCGTTACTGAATACATATCTTTCGTTATAAAAACAGTACCAATTGTGTTGTTGAGCTCCTGAACCCGGTGTTTTTATTCTGTTAGAATCCGGGGAAAATAAAGATGAAGTATTGTGTTTCTTCCTTCTTTTATTTTCGACAGATCTGTTAATGGAACTAAAAGGATATGAAACGTTCGCCAAAGAAATACAAGGATGAGCATGACAGCTCAATCTATGAACGGTAAGCAAGACAACGAAACTCTGGTTTAAAACGTAAAAAATCATGCCTTTGTTTTTTGAGCAAATTTCCTAACGAAGTTTATTTTATGCAGTTGTGCCATACAAAGTTATACAGTTTCCATAATAAGATATAAAACTATGACACGGAATCAGGGTTAAAAATACATCAAAACTCATCTAACTAAGTTTTTTTAACCACTGGAGCGGTTTTTGCCACAATATGGCACCATTTAAAATACCTCGGATTGCTTTGTTGCCAGTATTAGGCATTTTTCCTAGATGCGTTAATTTTATTTTTTCCATATTAAAATTCGGGGGTATGATTTTTAATGTCGGCGGAAAATATTCAAAATGTTCACCAAAAAATCACGAGCAATCGGAGAAAAAAGTTTTAAATCGCGCTGAATCGCGTTAAAAGATAAAATCGTGCATTGCTGGATTGTGAGCGAAATATTTCATAAAAACCCTTGATAAAATAATAAATAACATGTGATATAAATAAATAATCAACTAAAATGAGTTCTCAAAAATATGTTTTTTATAAATCGAAACGACATAATACTAGGTAATCAAAATATGTGTTTTCTTGTATGAGGTACCTTCACCTATCGGAAATTTACTATCATTGAAGAGGTTTTCACATTATAGGCTTCAGTTCGGAATAACTTTACGGAACTGGACTCGTACCAGTCGCGTGTACATGGAAAATAAAGGAAGATGTAAAATTCAGCTTTTTCTTGATCTTCCCGTGGATTATTTATCAATTTGGTAATCGACCACCACAACACGGACATGTGTTTAGGATGGTTGTCGAAAAAATCACAAATTGTATAACCATCAAAGCAATAACTGAAAAAAACTTATATGTCGTTCCTCCTAAAACATGAACAAGATATTTATAGGAGTTTTTTAATGCTTTAATAAGATAAAAAATATTATAATCAATAATTATTAGCCTGAAACACTCATCAACATTGAAAAAATCTCCCGAGAAAAGATAAATGCCGCCGACGGGACTTGAACCCGCGTCCTTCTGATATCCGGTCAACTGCTCTACGAACTGAGATACGTCGGCTTATCTCCCACCCGCCAAATAATTCAATATATACTAGTGCTTCATTCAACAATTACTGCTTATTACATTTTTCACCTGAAAACAACCAACTTTATTTTTTGTGAGAAAGGCGTTATAAGTGCTAACTCTCCCACTAGATGGCGTCGAGACAAATTATGTCTACATTTGTTGGTGAAATACTTTAACTTGTCAAATATTAATTATTATTTTTAATTGAAAAAAGATACTGGCCGCCAACAGGAACTAGCTTTAATAAGATATATATTTGCAATATACGAAACAAATAAATACATTTTAACTAAATTCTATAAACAACACAATTCTACACCGGATTCCTTTGAAAAACCCAGCCATTTTCTTGAAAAATCAAAATGACAAAACTCGTCTATTTGTTAGTGCCTAGCCGGGCCAAATCCGCCATCAATCCGCCATTTTTCAACTCCATGATTATCCAGAATCTTTCAATATGTCCTCTTAATGGGTTATTTACTAAGAAACATCTTCTCCTGTATATTTCTTCGTAGAAACTTTGACTAAATTGGTTTTGCTAAGTGTTTTGTTTGTATTTCAAATGTGAGTATGACATTTGGGATATGAATTAGAGAGAGCTTTTGTGACTTGTTTTTATTTGAATTGGCGTGAAAGGTGGATACTTGATATATAAGGTTTTTTCTATTTATATCACGAAGAAACAAACATTGAAATGAAAGAAACATTATATCTAGAAATGTAGTGTAATTTTGAATTGATGTAAAAAAAAGACATCGTTTACGTGCAAAACATTGTTGAAGAAAACGGTAATATTCAGCAATATCATATTGTAGAATTAATAAATTTGCGTTAATCAAAAAGTCACAGAAATAATAATTCATTGCGCAATTGTGAATAAATACAACAAATTTTAATAAACTCATTCCAGGCAGTAAATTTTTATTACAACAATAAAATTTAAAGCTCACCGGACACATTTATTGATCAAGGTAACTAAATTAAGCCTCCTTAAAGCTTATCATAATTATTACAATTTGGGGAATAATTATTAAAAACATCATTAAAAAACGACTTCCCTACTTCTGGAATTTATGGTAACGTACATCCTAAAATTGTATAAAAAAACGACTTTTATCAAATTTACAAAGAATACCTCCAATTGTCACTAAAACTTCTCACTAGATTCAGATAATACAATAAAAAAAATTCAACAAATATAATTTCTTTGCAGAAATATAAACAAAATTAACAACAATATTACTTAATTAATAAATAATGCCACTAAGTTATTTTGCAAAGACCAAAGTGGTTTATACAAAGTTATCAGTTATTAATTAAATAATAAATAATGCCACAAAGTTATTTTGCAAAGATTGAACAATATTACTGTTCAAGCATGCTTTTTCTCCCCAATGAAGAATGCAAACGTATGATGCACATGCTGAACTTTTGACGGTGAAACAAACTACGTATTTAAATGTATTGTTTTTTTACACAATATTAACAAAAGGATGGTTCCTAAGGAACGGAAAAGAAAAATAAATTACAATTACGAGATACACGCTGTACCAAGCTGTCGAACTATACAAAAAAAAACAATTGAAATTATTATACAATGTGTGTTTCCCAGCTTATTAGCACACACAACAATTTGAACTACCTTAAAATTAATAAATAAATAATAAAAATTCACTCCACAGATAGCATAAGCAAAAGATGTTAATAACAACCACGGCTCGGCACCTAACTGATTTAGATGTAAGACAGTAAAATATATTATTTTTATTCCAAAACAAAATGAACGTAATCGAAACAAAAAAGTTATTCAACTTGAATATTTTGTGCCCTTCGAGGTTTTCTAACCCATATTAATTTCTAACCACAAAGCTTTGCCTTCCAAAATAAACATTGTTCCCGGATTCTGCCCGAGAGTGTGATAATTTTCTGTATCCAGTGAAGAAAATTTTTGCGCCAGATGCTGTACATAAATTACGACTTACTTTCGCAGGCCATTACGAAATGTCTGAACAAAGGAAATCGTATGTGGTGATTTTCACGCCAAAATAAATAATGACTTGTTCAACAAACATCATTACCAACTAAAAGGTATGTCGCGTTAATTGCTACGATTACACGACAAAAAAGGATACTGAGATTAAAGATTTAATATGCTTCATCATGATTTGGCATTTACACAGTAATAGGCAATAAAATTATGATTTCAAAACATTTAAGCTGAATGTATGTATACAGAGTGAAAGGTACGCTCCGTATCACCCTGATGTAAAATCAACATTCGGAATTGCTTCAAATGGCTATATCCGTCTTGTTGACCAGATTTAAATAGCCAAATACTTTCCCACCATCATCTTCCCCATCTCATCTCCCCCCAATTGGGGATATCATAGTCTCACCGACTCCACACGATTGGGAGCAATTGGGACTCCTGTGCGGTATTCACGGTAATACATTAATATATATTAAGTATATGTATAGGCTCAAACAAAAATCTTTCTATCCACTTTGAATACGGAATTTTAGTTTGGGGTAACGCTTC
Organism: Limnephilus lunatus; assembly: GCA_917563855.2. Classification (NCBI taxonomy): domain Eukaryota; kingdom Metazoa; phylum Arthropoda; class Insecta; order Trichoptera; family Limnephilidae; genus Limnephilus; species Limnephilus lunatus. Next base: position 30,934,837 of record OU830596.1, read on the forward strand.
TTCTAGTGTCCTCGATCCCATCAAAGCACAAAAATTAATCTAAAAAATAATTCTTAAATTCCCTGTTTCTACCAGGACCGGTGCGATTTTCAATGCTATTAACGTTACGGACAAAAATTAGCTTTTGCAAGAACCATTTTGAGAACCAAAACACTACACAAATCAACAACAACGATGCACTACCTGAGCCAAAAACAATGAACTTCTCTAAACTCCCTTTGCTAAAACTACCTTTGGACAACTAAGTAGCTTGCAAACTATACAAAACACTACCAGCTACGATTAGAAAAACAAAAACAATGACGAATTCAAACACAAAATTAATAATTGGATTGCAAACAAGACGCCCCACTAATGCAAGCATCTATAAAACAAATCGCACTTGAATATAAATATCGTTTTGCATACAACCAAATCTAAATAAAATATTATAATCCTGTCAAATCTAACATACGAGTACATAATTATTATTTAAATATTTATTTTACTTCATCTTTTTTCTACATTTGTAATATTACACTCTTTATAGGATTAACCCACACTTTCCATTACCTTTCTTATTGATTTTATTGGAAGATAATTCGATCAACCAATGTTAAAATGTATCTAACCTTAGAATTCATGTAACTAGGTTTATACGCATTTATGTACCTCCTACATATGTCTCGACTCTGACTCGTTATATCCAAGTGAGAAATCGAAAAATAATCAAATTTTAAATAGATAAATAAATAATGTAATTCATCTAAATATTTAAAAGCATAACACGCAAAAGCTGTTTTTTTATAAAATAATAATTATAATTAAATTAGTGTAATCTCCAAAAGTGCTGCTTATGAATTCTTTTGAGCATACCCTCTAATATTCATAATTCTACCAATGTGTTGGTACAAATTTAGTGATTTTTTTTACCCTTTACACGGATTCGTTGAATGTAGGTAACTGTTTTTTTCTACTTCCTTTTTTAATGAACACTCACAGTCCAGTCCTCTTGCACCGCATTTCCTCTACACAATTTAATCTGGCCGGTCCCTTTGAGTATCTAATCCTGGCGGTACAAGAGAAGTGTCTATTCGTTCACAGTGTAGTGTGGAAATCCTTAACGCTGAGTGCATCGCACAAACAACAAACTGAAATGAATTAAAACTCCGAGTGTTTCAGAAGTCTTTTACAAAGAAGCTTTAAGCACATATTTTTAAGTGCCAGTATTCAAATTTCATGTTAATAGACGTATTTTTCATATAAATACGTAGGCAGTTTATTATTCTACCACTTACTTAACAACACTTTACTTGATGAAATTACATAATGAACTTACGTTATTTGTCCAATATTTAATCTTTAAAAGTAAACACAATAAACGGTTTAATTACTGTTCTCTCAAATATTTTGGCGTTTGTTCAAAGTTGTTCCACCAAACGAAAAAATTCATCCTTTATTCTCTTATATTCATGGTTCATGGGGTAAGGTTTGTGCGGGTCTTGGCGGTGTATGCAACTGCCCGCCAGCGGCGTGGCAGGTCGGATTGGGAGAGACTGGAGGGAATGCTTTTGATCTCTTTTCGGTGGTAGGGATGAATTTGTAAGTCCGTCACCTCTGGAGACACTGACCCCCGAATTCCTATCCACCTCTCATATCCTGTTCCTTCGCAGAACTTCCTTTTCTTTCTTTCCTAAAAATACCTTCCTCACATCATCCCCAAAGATGACATAGGCCCTTGGGGGAAATATTTCCTCAATGTTAAAAAATCTTATTTATTAAAATGTGTTTTATTCTTTTGTTTTAGTTATAAATCTTTAATTAGTTAATGCTTGATCGCATTGTGTTAGTAGGTGCTGCATGTAAATATTTTTTAAATAATGTGTTTTACAAACAAATTAATTAATTAATATGCCCGCGCCGCTTCCCGCAGGGGTAGGCAGAAAGGAAGGCTCGCCAAACCACTGGTCTCGGCACGCTTGCCTCATTCACATTCATACATCGACTCATACATGCTCTATTATTATGTCTATTGACATGGCCGGAATCAAGTATCTGATTCACTTGTCATGTCGTCCTTAGGCGACCCCGACTTTTTCTTCCATTCACATTTGAGTCATATATTATACACTCCTTTGTTCGTTCATTTCCTTTACATGCCAAATCTATCTAATCGTCCCTTTTTTAATCTTATTCATTACATATATGTCAGCCGAGCATTCTTTGCGGATCTCCAGATTTCTCATACGATCATTCATGGTTTTACCATACACATGCCGCAGGTTTTTATTTCTACGGCATTCAGTGTAAGTTTATACAAAGGGTTATCTGTAAGAATAGCAAAAATACTGATAATAAAGCAACCAACACTAGTTATGCCCAAATTCTTATTTACACGTAAATAAAATAAACACTCATAATATTATTTTGTGGATACTAAATGAAATGAATAGGATTCTTGGCAGTCTACCATTTCTGCCTTTGTGTACATAATGACGTGATTTGTATTCAATATGTTATCTATTATTTTGTAATGTTCTAATAAATCCGTGAAAGCTTTCACTGAAAGCACTGCCCAAAACTCTCCCGATCGATCCCTGATGAAAAAGCACTCTCATAATTATTAACCACGCATTAAGTTGACCTAATTCTTCCCACGTTAAGTGATTAATTGTAGAATAAGTTACTAACATAACAGTTTGAAAACTCAAACAAAAGTTACTGACGGCTTTTTTAATGATCTTAAATTCAGTTTTAAAACTTTCCTACTCAGAATGAAGACGCCACAAGATGATGGCTGTTTTAATTTCACCACTATCGAAAAACGCTTAACTATTAACATAATTTTAAATACTCCTAGATACTATCGGTTGAAGTTTCTTGATTTTTATCCTCCACTTTTGTTGTAAAGTAGTTTTTTATGTTTAAATTTTTCATACTTATTTTGACCCTACTTTTTGGTACTGTTTCATAACCTTTGGCAATAGCAGTTTTTAAAATATAAATACGTTAAGGCAAAGATAAGTGCCAAATTACAATTTTTGATTAGTCTTAACTACGAATAGGTTTACATTATAAATACAAAAAATATGCTTTGGGCACATTGAACATTTTTCTACCGTTTCCATTAAGTAGAAATGAAATGAAATTGTTTTATTTTTTTTCCACTGAATAAAAAATATAAACGTAAACTACAAAAAATGTGTATTTTTTAAAGAAGTGTGTGAAAGCATATTAGAAAAAAAAATTTAGAACTATAATTTTATGGCAAAAATTACTTATAGCAGTTTCCATTGATTTATTTTCATTCTTTTAAACTTATTCACCAAATAAAAATTAAAAAAACACCCTTGCGCTTGAAATCATGACCTCTAGACTCCCTTTGCCAGGCGATTTTTATGCCTATGGCCTGTATTCGTGGCGATATAAACGACAGAATAAATAAAATTTTGCCTGTGGCTTCCTCTTAAATATACGACACATTACGGTAACCTTACTGTGCTCTCTCGGAGCAGTCGTACATATAATTAATTGTTTATTTCTCATTCAAATACTATAGGATATTAACATTTTCCTTTCTTAAGATTTTCTTTCTCTGTTAACTGTATAATACGATGACCAAATCAATTTTACTTGAAAAGATCCACTATAAAAATAAACATAAAAACATGTTTCTAAGTAAAGTATCTACAATAATAACCGTTTTGTAGTAACATTTAGGTTTTAAGAGTTTTATAACACATGAAAAATAGTTACTTCTTTTTATTTATCTGCTACTGGTTTCGACATCGACAAATCTGTTGTCATTCACTAGTAATCTATTAAGCATTCACTAGAAATCTATCATTCTATTAATAAAAACTTTTAAGTAAATAAAAATTAAGTAACAAATGTACATGTGAAATAAAACTCTCCAAGACATACAAAAACTTACTTTAATGACTATAAGATTTCATTATTGTTATTATTATTTTTAAAATCTTATTTATCTGTTTTTCATAAATCTTGAGTGTTCTTATTTATTTTCATATTATCACTATTACATTATTTTATTAACTACTAGCTGACCCGGGAAAACTTCGTACCGCTTCAGAATCAATAAACAACTGTTGTGTTAACTATTTAACTGAATTAAATTCAGTACACATTGAAGTATCATCAGTTTCAATTTTTGTCAGAATCAGAGATGGCGTTGTGTACGGATGTATATTTTTTGTGATTTTATTACCTTTTCACTTACTTACGGAAATTGCATTTTTTTATAAGTGTGAGGGAGATTTATTACAACTATTGTATTTTTTCTTTTGGAGGGTTACGTTCACCGTTTGTCTCATTTTCGACTTTTGACATTTAGGGTGTAAGAAAGAGGGGCATCATTATATTACATGAACAAAAGCAAAACAATTTTTGAATTTTTGGGATTGACTCACTTTATCACAATATTGCTATGGATCTTTCAAAAAAATGAAAATTCGTTACATACGAAATGTGTGAGGAAAAGAATTTTCTTCATAATTTTTTTTTTCGTGATTTTTTCCGATGTTCTAATAGCTTTGAGTATTCTGCTATTTGGGGCGGAGACAAATCAAACAAATCAAAGATCATAAAAATCGGTCCAGCCGTTCTTGAGTTATAAATGGTGTAACTAACACGAATTTGTCTTATATATTAAGATATGATTTCATTAATTAAGTTTAAATTTCCTCACCAAATACAAGAATCTTCTGTCGTTAGAGTTAGGTACAGCCTTGATTGAATATTTTGTTTACAATGTTTACATGTAATAAGTTAAGTGTATTTATTATTAAAACTAGACATACATATATTAAAAAATATAATATGTAATGACTTGCAAAATGAAAACATTTATTTTAACTCAAAATCTTTCATCTCAAAGTTCCAGCTATACAAATATTTGAATAATTCTGAATTCAATCAACTCCTGAAAATGGGAAAACTGTTGCAATCCGCTTTTTCGATGTGATTTTGTTAACGAACCCATTATAATTTTTCTTGTTAGTATTATTTGGTCACGTGTAATACAATTCTGGGAATGCAAATAACAGTCTTATTTGATGATGGCAATCGCTTTAAAATAATTGATTTTTTTTTACGAAATACTCGTATTTGAAAATGCTTCCGTGGCGTTATATGAATTAAAGCCATTAATTCTGAATAAATTTAGTTCCAATCCCGTTTCGAGTCCAATTTACCAGAAATGTGCTGAAACTAAAAATCCCGCAAACCTTAATACGACTGGATTTAATTCCGGTATCATCACTGCGGCGAATCAAATTGGGCTAGAAAGGTTTGGACATTTAGCATTTGAAAAAAAATGGGGAGAGACAGGCGACATGTTTTTAATGAAGATTTAAAACTAGCGATTTATCTGGAAGTAAAAATTCATTTGAAATCTCGGGTTTCGTTGAAAAATTACCCGAAGGGCGCTGGAAAAGAGCACGATTATTACTTTAAGAAGGAGGCACAGAGATGTCGGGTCCAATTTCCGTGGTAGTAATTATTGAAAACAGTGAAAATTAAGCTAAAAATAGTATCATTGTCATAGTAATTTAAACCCGTTGCGTCGCGTCTTTCTAAGAACAATATTTATTAAAAAAATAAGAAATAAAATTGCGTATATGTGAACAAACAAACATAAAAAAAACGGCTTAAAGACCCACTAATAATAATTAATATCACCCTTGGTTGCCCAAAATTTATGTAAAGGGTGTTAGGAAAAAATACACTGGCGTGAATTTCACGTACCTACCAATATTACCAACACAATGCTAGAAATAAACATTTTGCGGAATTAAAAATATGTTAATTAAAGTCGGATCTGCCCGATCTGCCTTGACAATGGACGCTGCAACGCTGTTCGAAACGTTGGCTAAAGAAGGAAGTAGCGCAACACGGCATAACACCCCAAAAACAAATTACGAAAACAAAAATAAATTATACGTACTGGAATTGCGCACGTCAAATAATCTGCTCTTAATATGTAGGTTTAAAATTTTGAGTATTTTGTGTAGGTATGATATATTAATTTCAAATTGAAAAAAAAAAATGGATCAAATAAGATAAGTTTTTAGATTTTCACGGCCAAAAGCATTTTTTCATCGTCGGATCTACCGGATCTGCCCTGATGATGGACACTGCAACGCTGTCCGAAACGTCAGCTATAGAAGGAGGTAGCGCAACACCCCAAAAACTAACAGCGAAAACGGATCAAATAAGATTTTTTCACATCTTTAATTTCGCCCGTGTTATTTTGGAAATGTAATATTGGTATTTGAAATCGACTCCTGTGTATTTTCGTTACGTAACCATATAATAGTATCGGTTCTATGATATGTAACTGATCCTCTGACAGTCGGCCCCCGTCATACTAATATACTATATGCAGACGGCTTAGAGAAAATACAGTATAACTATTTACACAAAATATACCGAAGTGTCCCCGAAGGGGAATGCATGGAGTATGTACCGCCGAATAAAAAAAACATCAAACATATTTTCATCCAAATTCAAAGGAAAAAATCTACTCGTCTAAATACTGTGTACACCATACACCATTGTACAAGTACAAAAAATCGACACTGTAGATAAATACTTATGATATCCATACTAAATTATTATTAGAGATGTTTTTAACCCCCAACGCAAGGAGCGGTGTTATAAGTTTGACTTTCTGTATGTCTGTGTGTGTGACTGTGACTGATTATGTTCCCTTTTTTTTGTTTGAAAGCTGAAGTGATGGAGATGGTTCTTAGTTACAATTCATGAAAATCTGTTCAGGCGTTTGAAGGTCATTATCTCTTTTTTGTGTCGGGGGTTATTTAAAATTTTTAAAATTTTGGTTATATTATCATAATCTTACAAAATTTGGTCGTAAAATTACCATTTGAGTATTTTTTTGCATTACGATGGAATCGAACCTGTGATCTCCTGACTGAAGTAATATGGATTGCAAATTGAAATCTTTCATTGTGATTAGCTTTACTCCGTTCCGCAAAATATACTTGCAATCCGAATGCGTAGTTTTGTATTCAAAATTATCCAAATAATTTGATTCTATGGACAAAGAGGCTTTTGTGGGTTATTAAATTAATCAGGGTAGGATCAACCAATAAGGATTTCAGTCTAATTTTAGACACTTATTGTTACCCGGCTTAAGGGTAGTTCTTAGCATTTCCAATTGGAGTATTTTGGAAGGCGAAGAGAGTATGAAAGATAAGGAAAGGGAGTTGAGGAATCTTGGAGAGCACCGACTTGTTCAGATCTGGTAACGAAATGTGACCGAAGCCATTTAAAGCAAACTTTCGATGCTGAATGGTGGACTTTCACCAGGGTAATTCTAATAGTAGGTATCTAACACTCGGAAACGTACTGTGTGTTTACTTTATATTGTTGTAATGAACGTAAGTTTTAATTTTTGGGAGGCGGGTATAAGTATCACAGCCCATATATAACTAACACTTCTACCATATGTCACTTAAAGTGGCAAGCTACGGCCGGTGACTTAAGGTTGCCTGGGTTTATGGGGTGAGGTGTCTTAGGTCCGGGTCTTGGCGGTGGATGTGTCTGACCAATAGCCGCGTGGCAGGCTGGATTGGGAGAAACTGGTTGAGGGGGACCTTTTGACCACTCCAACCGTACTATCTCCAAACATGCACCGGAGTGGTAGGGACTCCTCGAGTATCTTCAAAAACCCAAACCATCTCCCCGCCGACACAGCACTCGCTCGACTGACAAGTTTAAATCTGTACGCGCGTACAGAGTCATTGTTTTCGAGAAATGAGAAATAGACTATGAACTTATGACATCTAGATCAGATACCAAAGAGATCGAAGCTCGTCTACCGATGTCGCCAGAAATCATATAAAATTGAATTAATCGATATCACACAATTTTCAGTTTTGTTTGAAAACATTTTCGGATAGAAAAAGGCATTAATTTTTATGTGGTTGTATTCAGGGAATTCGTTTCGTTCGTATTTTGACACGACTTTGCTTTAATTCTAAGTTATTTTGGACAACATTTTTGATACAAGTAGACGAAGAATATCACTTTTGTCACAATGGGGTCGTAAAAATGCTAAAATATCTTCCATATCTAGAATTTATGTTATTATTGCGAGAACTTTACGAAAATAGGATGAAATTCTCTGTTATTCATTTTGTGTGGACAAAACTTCGCGGAAAACAAAATGGTTTAGTTAGATTATTATGCAGTTGTAGTGGATGCAGCTTTACAATTGTTGCATTTTTAATTATTTGTTTCTTTTTATTTCATTATGAAGATAATAATATTTTTTGACATTCACTCCATGATCAAGCTGTGATTATGTGCGCTAACAGAAGAGATTAAAAAAAATTATGAGCAGGTAAGGTTTAGGCAAATTTAACATTGATTGAATATTATTAACTACTAGCACAGACCCTTGAAAGATCATGGGCTATTATGTTAATAGAATTAGTGTAGTTGAAATTGATTATAAAAAAATGACGACATTACTTTTCAGAACAAGACATTCACCTTTTGAATGTTAGTATACTTGATAATTACAGCAGTCATATATATAACGAAATTTAAAAAATTTAAAATAAACAATTATTATTTAATAAAAAATTTCAGGCACCTACCCAATTTATCCTGATAGTACGAATTTACTATGTTCTTTCTGCAATAGTAGTTTTATTTAAAAAAATCTATAAAGCATTTTTGTGACATAATATATAGTTAGTTAAACTTAAATAATTGTACACATTACGCATAATTATTTCATATCACTTCACGCATTCACCAGTGCACTTACAAGCAAAATTAATCCACTGATTTCCTACTGAATTAAGGATTGGACTTGTGCGAAATAAACTTTTTTTAGATTACTTAACTTGAGTATATTTCTTAATCTGATAAATATATTAATATATTTCCTAAAAAAGCGCATTTGTGTCTGTTCCATTTCATATGTTGATTTACAATTACACGGAGGTCCCTTTTTCAGTTGTACGGTTAAATATGGTACATATTACAGATATCTTTGTCATATTTTTTGTTATGTATAATTAGGATAAGTTCTATCAATGTTAGGGTAACTTCTAAACATATTTATTCAGAATATAAATTGTTTTTTTTCTGCATTAATTGTAAGATTGTAAGTAGACTTGGATGGGTTAGGATTTGGATGTCATTATTTGCATTTTTCTTAACAAATTTTAATATTAAACATACATATGTACTTTTTTTTTAACTTCTAATATAAACGATTGTATATTGAGGTAGAACCTGCAGAACAAGCAGCCATGTGGCAGCTTCGCGGGACTACCGCTTAATTGTCTAAATTATATATTTATGTAAATTGTGTTTTTGTTGAAAATAATTTTAAAAAAAAAGTTTAATGAAACAATTCAGTGTGTAAACAGTATGGAAAAGCAATGAGCGTACTTTTAACTAAATAATATTTTATTAAATGAAGAAAATATTAGCGAAACTCAAACGAAAATCTGGAGACAGAAAAAGGCAAAAAAATATTGGCACCCCTGGGCTCGAACCCAGGACCTTCTGCTTACATGGCAAATGCTCTACCAACAGAGGTAAGGTGTCTTTATTCAATTCGGTCACTTTTTACTGTATCATAATTCGACAAAGAACTAATAACATTATCTTCTTTTTCTTAAAGCACATATTATTGGCAGCTATCTTTATATATGATTGCAAGATTCAACTCGAACTAAATGCTATCTAGATAGTGTCTGGAAAATTTTTTAACATTTTATTTTATTTTTAATTACTTAATTTTTACTACTCAAACTTTTTTGACTCACCCTGCTCTGACTGATTATTTCGCGAAGTTATGCTTGTTTTAATTCATTATTAATTTAAGCAAATAGTGAGAATGATAAAAAAATTAAGTAGGTATTCCCCAAATATAATAGATTTTATTCATATAGATCATAGATTCTCAACCTTTTTTTGCCCACCGCCCACTTTGACCATATATATTTTTCTAGCGCCCCCCCAACTGCTTTTACAAACTATATTGGGGGGAAGGGAGGGGAGGGCGATGGGTTTATTTGGGTTTCCTGAAAGTCCATTTATATTTTTTTACATTCTAGGTACCTAGTATGTAAAAAATATTACGTAATTGTAAGAAAGGCTATGACTCCTATCCTATTTCTGAGAAGAAGATTGTTTCAATGAGAACAATTAAAACGCATTCCTAATTATATAGAGAAGTATTTTTGTTACCATTGAAAAGATATTGAATTTATAAGTTATCTAATGAGATGGTTGAATTTGATGCGTTTTAAGAAGTTTGTTTAAATTAGGCTCGATTTTACTTAAAAACAAACGTAAGTCGCCGCGTTCAGTAATATGGAGCCTATTTTTCTTTTTGGTTACCAACGTTGCTACAGCACTGAATCCACGTTCAGCTAAATAGGACAATGGGAATGCTGTTAAAAATCGTTGAACTATCGACCATAATCCTAGGTATAGTTGCGAAATCGGCTTCTGCAGCCAAAACTCTTCGTAGCTATTCTTAAATTTAATTTTTAATTCCTCATTTGTTATCAGTTCTATTAGTTCTTCTTCTAACGGCGATGATCCTACTGTGTTGACATTTGAAAAAGGATCCAAAACTTAGTGTGGTATATCCATGTTTAAAATATCCTGGAATCGTTCCTTGAAATCACTGTGGAGGTTTTCCAAGTGTTGACAGTAAACAAGCAAGTCGTCGTTCTTAAATGATACTGCTGATAAATTTGGGAAGTTATTAAATTCCCTTCTGCCGATATTTCTTTTGAATAATAGCAGTTTGGATACAAAAGCTGCAACACAATTTTTTGTCGTAATCAAATTTAAGTCGTCGCCTTGAAGTTGGAGATTGACATCATTAAACAATTTATACAGGCCTGTCAAGTACACAATATCGTTCTTCGATAAGGTGAGGTTGTCGCACAATTCTGTGTCTTTGTTCTTTGTTTCCTAGGAGCTCTATCACAGACTCAAACAGATGTAAAATCGAGTCAAACAAGAACCTTTTGACAGCAAGCGCACCTCCGGTTGAAATCTTCATCATTGGCAATGCAAAGCTGACTAAATAATCTGTAATTCAATGAGTAACTTCTGATTTTATTAACTGCTCTGATAACATATTGCAGTGATGTATGGAGGCGTTCACTCAGATTTTTCGCAACCAAATGCTGGCGATGAATTATGCAATGCACAGCAAGTAAGTCGTGAACTTTATTTTTTAAGTACGCTATGAAGCCTTTGTGACGCCCTGTCATAGCTGTGGCGCCATCTGTAGCAGCTGAAAAAATATAATTAAAAGGAATTTTCTTTTCGTCACAAAACTTTTCCAGTGTATTAAATATGGTTTCTTCTTTTGTATCTGTTTCCAAATTTATAACAAACAATAGTTCTTGACATATTTTCTCATCTTTGATGAACCTCGCGTATGACAATAACAAGGCTTCATTGGTTGGTAAAGTGGATTCATCCAGCTGAATTGAAAATCGACAAGACTGCAGATGATTGCAAAATGATTCTTCAATGTTTTCATCCATTTCATCAATTCGTCTTTGCACATAACTATTGCTCAAATAAATTTTTCAGATAATATCTGCAGCTGGTTTATGGAGCACAGTGGTTATAACTTATTTTACTACTGGTAAAATTATATCGTCCTCAATAGTATGTGGTTTGCCTGTTTTAGCAATCAACAATGAGATATTGTACGAAGCTTGAAGTCCATCATCTTCATGCTTAGAAGCTGTTGAAAATTGTTAGCTGAATTTTGTACTTCTTTTTCATGTCTTTAAAATGGGTCACAACTTTGTCTTTCTTGTCCGTCTGGATTTTATTAAAATGATCTTGAAGCATAGACATATGAATATTCATATGTCTATGTTTTGAAGCCTAGAAGGCTTCAACGCTTCATTTGAAAATGTTTTTCGACAAATAAGGCACTTTGGCGATGATGGATTTGTGGGATTTTTGATAAATCCTTACTTAATATAATCCACACCATATTGCCGTATCTTCTTTTTTACTTCCGACATGGGTTTTTAATAACAAAAATTAACCAATATTAAGGTTTACTTTGCTTTATTATGTGATTAGAATGTTTTTTTTGTCTTTTTAGACCATATTTTTTTACTTTCCAACGCCCCCCTGTGCCATCTCAACGCCCCCCAATTGTCTCTGAATCTTCTACCGCCCCCCTGAAGGTCTCAAACGCCCCCAAGGGGGCGTTAACGCCCACGTTGAGAACCTATGATATAGATGAAAGTAATACAATAACTTATTCAAATGAAAAGTTTCTTCGGGTGTAACACATTCTTTAAGGTCATTTTTCAATTTTATCTTTTGAAAAGTCTCGATATGGTGACCTACATAAGTTAGGAAAATATAGCCTCTCTCGGACGAATTGTTGTTGACGTCGCTTTGATATTTGAGGAAAAGTTAAAGGTTATCAAAAGTGTTATTGCTCTAGTTAGAGATAAACTTAACCAAATTTATATACTTAACAATATAAATATTAGAATAATAAATTAACCACTGGAACAACAGCACCATTTAAAACTTTTTCTCCGATTGCTCGAGATTTTTGGTGATAGTCTAATCTAACACACTATATAAAGAGGTAATATTTGTTTGTTTGTTTGTTTGTTTGTTTGTGTGTTTGTTTGCATCGAATAGGCTCCGAAACTACTGAACCGATTTGAAAAATTCTTTCGCTGTTGGGAAGCTACACTATACCTGGGTGACATAGGCTATATTATATTTAAAAAAAAAATAGGCATCCTTACTAAAACTTCAATAATGTAATCCAGGGTGTAAAAAAATTACCTAAAATATTCTTTAAATCGCGTGCGCTGCGAAAACTATTGATGATAGAATAAAATAATGTACTACGACTTTATAGAACACATCAATATTTACAAAAAAGGTCGCGACAGCATATGTCTAACTATTATGGTTATGCCACAATAAGTATTCTTTTATTTTAAAATTTTAATTAATATGTCGCCGCTTGAAAAGGCTCTTTATTTGTATCTTGGTTTTAATCCTTATCAAAATAAATTACTTCATATTCAAGACAGCTTCAATACATTTATTTAACTTTTTGAATTTTTCAATTCGGATATTTAATTAGAAAGATATCACGAGTTTAAAAATGTTAGTATTAGAAAAAAGTTTCGGCTACGGGCCGCGCGGGAGAGGAGTCAAGAAATGCAGTGCCAGGGGGGTTGGCGGGACGGGGAGCGGGAGAGCCGTGGCGGGGAAGGTGGAAGTGGAAGTGGAACGCTGGAGGGGAACGCACGGGAAAGGACATGTAAGGAGTAACATTTTATTTATTTGAATATGGCATGTATTATAAAAGAAAGTCCAAAAAACGTGCAGCTCGCAAAAACTCAGAAACAAGTCCCGGTTCGATCAAGGGAGTTATATGGTGTGGTAGATCTCTATCCCCCCTAGGAAATAAGGTTATCCGTTTTTACCTAATGGCCGTGCTTTTAAAGATATAAGGGCTGAAAATTTCACCCTCTTGAAATTTCTAGAACAGTCTTCCGGAAAGTTCTAGAAGGTTCCATAGAGCTGTAGAAAGTTGTAGAAGGAGTGGAATGATCAGGAATAGGAAATCGGGAACATCATTTTGCAACATTCTAGAACACTATCTTATTGTCCTGAGCGAAGCCGGGTAACCCAGCTAGTTTTGAATAATTTCCGCCCACGAATTTTAATATGGAGACACACAAACATATTATTGTTCTGTATAGCCAATGAATTCACTTGTCTTTTATTGATTATCACATATTCGAGGAATGTATAAAAAAATATTCATAAAATCGTAATCTTTTCTTAATTACTTACGAATAAGGGAAACTTTGTCAAAATTGGCAGTAAAGCAATCCGAGGTATTTTAAATAGCGCCATATTGTGGCAAAAAGCGCTCCAGTGGCTAAATATTGAAATACAAGATACAATATGCGTTAGTATGACAAAATATAGACAAGACAATGGGAGAGGTTGGTGAAAGTCCACAAGGTGGCAAATGCTGGATGATTGTATCCAGCGTATCCTACAAAAACACCTGTTTGGGAGGAAGAAACAGTACGTAAATAATAAGAGCATGGCAAACGGTTGGGAGTCCTCTCTAATCGATTGGCAGTCCCGGCAAGAAAGGCGATGGGTCGAAAGAGTCCCGCTAGAGAGGATAAAGAAAGGTAAGAAAGGTCTCCCTTAACCAGTCTTTATAAATCCGGCCCGCCACACATTAGATATGGGAACCTGGTAACCCTTTGCCAAGTAACCAAACTACTAGCGAATCACTTGGGGTGGTCTATGGTAGAGGTTGTGGTCATCCAATGAATGACTCCCGGAGTGTCGGCACCGATACCCGCCTTCCAAACTGAATATTAATTAAATAAAAAAATAATAGATATTAATAATAAACAAAATTTTATTGTTTTCGTTTAATTTTGTAAAATCGCCTTGGTTTTATAAAATTTAGAAAGACAGTCATTTTTGGTATTGCAAAGGATTTTCTAAAAATTGTTACACAAGAGATATTTTATTCGGTTCCAAAGTAACGGACGCAATAAAATTGATTGATGCATTTATTGGTGTCGTTATGAAAGCGTGCGGTCAACCGGAATATTTACCCAAAATCGCCCACTCTGCCAGAGGTAGCGTGTGGTCTACCGGGACATAGATTATTATATAAAAGCGTGCGGTCTTCCCTAAAATAAACATACTAGCAGTAATATTGGTCTGCCGTGTAATTTAAGAACAATTTAATTTCTCATGGCGCATTAATTCAATAGTATATAATTTAAAAAAACATTTAAAGCCCTTCGTGACTTAATGTTTGTAGTTTTAATATTTCTATTTTTGAAACTGATAATACGTGGTGGAAGTCCATTATAATAGATTATAATAAAACAAATAAAAAACTTTATTCCACTTAATTTTATTTGTACCAGTCTGAAGATGGCTCTGACGAGCTGAAACCGGTTACGGTCAAATAAAATTAAGTGGAATAAAGTTTTTTATTTGTTTTATTATAATCTATTTGTAGTTTTACTTTGACATAAGCAAACAAAATTATCCCTCTGATGGTTTCACGTTCCAAATCCAAAAACCGTTCAATTGATTGCAATGGATCTTAATTCAGAAATTCTTTTTAGTAAAATAACCTTACAGGTTTTCCTGTTTTAATTAACACGCAATTTTGTCGATTTATTTGAACGCAATTTCGTGAAAAACTTTTACCAAGATATAATTTTCTTCGAACTTGTTCATTAAGTGCCTAGTTAATGGAATGTTATTCTCTTTTCTTAAAATCCTCGTTAAAAACACGCTTTTTCTTTAAGAATTTTATCGTCCTTTGACGGTCGTTTTCTAGGTTTTTTTAAACGGTTTTTAGACTCGCTATTTTTTCACAAACTCAAGATAGAACATGACAAATAGGAAAAATAACGTTTTCAGTAAATTCTTAATTCAAAGGTTATTCATGGATGATAAAGATAGACGTTCAAAAAATTTATATTTATGAACGACTTAGATATAGGACCGGGTGGCTATTGCATATTCACGCCGAATACTACATTCTACAGTGTGGGTGTCCACGGGTGTGACTGAGATACCTAGATACGCTTACTCGCTTACACTAAGGAGAATATAGAATGCTGTATGATACGACCTACTGTTTTAGGTTGTCCTTCTTATACTTAATTGTTGATCGGTTTTATATCTCACTTTCTTTAACATCTTCGGGAAATAATCTCAATAATTGTATTTTTAACGATAATAAATAATTATATATATATGAATGAAATATTGTTCCTTGGCTTTTACTAGTGTTTGCTGTGTAGTACAATTTTTTTTTCAATACAAACGAGGGATTTTTTATTCAATTTACTTACTGGTAGACCGCCACTTAAAGTAACGCGTTACAGTTGTGTACTAAAACTAAAAAAATCAACGGCAATACAATTGTCTTGTCTGTGGCTTGCCATTTTGAGATTTTTACCACGCGTCTATATATATATATATATATTTATGAATATCTCACAGCTGCTCCCGTCTGGAGCCAGTGAGTCTGTTGCATCGCCAATTGGGGTATGTTGTGAGGCTGAAGGTAGTGGGGTATGGAAGGTGATAGGGAAGAGGAAGGTAGGGAAGTATCTGGCTATTCAGGTCTGGTCACCAAACACGGCTAAAGCTATTTCAAGTAACGTTTCAAGTCTGAATAATGGTCTTACACCAGGGCGATACTGAGAGTATGTTGCACTCAGGAACGTGCCGCAAATATACTACATATTATATTAAATGAATTAATCGTGAAATATCACAAATTAATAAAAAAAAATTATTTGCCCAGGCCGGGATTCGATCCTGCTACCTTCGGATTGCGAGTCGAAAAGCCTTACCGCTAGAGTACGCCGGCCATAATATATTACACATAACGTCATTGTTTTTACAATGTTAAACTTCCACTATATTCGACGTCGAACCGACGAAACCAAATCCTTAAATAAACTTTAACTTTAAATGGAATTATTTATTTTGCATTTAAAATTAATTACTTCATTAATGATGGTAATTGTTAAAAAAAACTCTCCTAAATCCCAACTAAAAATATTCTCCGTAAGACACACGTCATTTCTCTCCCGACACTTTCACTTCCCCTCCTCTGGTGATCTGTCTCCTTCTTGTCTACTTTCTAAGTTTGTTTTTTATCCCTCTCGAACACGAGAATTATTTCTATATGTACCTAAATGTCCATGTCCGAGACATGCAAAAAAAAAATTAATTACTTAGTGAAAATTAAATTACATATTTTTCATAAAAAGCATTATCTACCCTGTTTTACAAACGAAACTACTATTTAAGATTATAAATGACTTAATGTATTCTTACACAACACAATATACATAAATGTAGTAATTATTATTTTTAATTGATAAACTAATGTTTTTTTTCCCTTTTTTTTGACAAGATTTTTTTTATTTTTGTGTACACATATTTATAAATTAAAATTTAACAGCTTAGGTTGTATACAATAAGGGAATATTATCTAAAATATTGTAAATAAGGAATACGATGACTTATAATCGTATTTGATTAGGCTTATCACCGTACGCCATACCCATGTCATTTAGCAATTTCAAGGTTTAAACATTCGAAAGAACCCCTGCACGACCAGTTAAGTAAATAATTAGAAATAAGTCTTTGCAATTTTCGTAATAAAAAGGGAACTGACCTAGTCAGTCAGTCAGTTTTCAGACGACATTCGTGAAGCTGTGTTTCAATTGCAAATCCTTATCCAAGATACCCTCAAAAGGAATCAGGCAATTTATAGTCAATGGCACTTGGGTTAATGTGCAGTACATAAGTCTTTTAAAAAATACTTAAGCCACATTAGTTTCAAATAATTAATGCGTTTAACTTATGCTTATTACGATACTTATATTTTACAATACCGAACTGATTAAAATATGTCGATTAAAATGTTAATCAAAATGATACGATTTATTGTATTTACATGAAATATAGTAGCTTTAAACCTTATACCTTGGAAATCAGATCTAGATATAATAATATAAATCAGAAGACAGACCTTAATTGAGGTGGATTTACCAAACAATGGAACAATTAGGTATTGTTCTGATTTGATACAACTCCGTCGTGTTTAATTCAAATTCGACGAACAAAGTGTTTCGAGGGAATAATTTATAAGACAATTTGTCTCCGAATATTAGAATGTATTTATTTGTATCAATAAAGAATTAGAATAACTTATTCGACTACAACAACTGTACCTATGTATAGTTTGGTATGACAGAGGTCAGAAGTCAGAAGTATACCTTTTAGTGTTGAGATTAAATTGAATTTTTGACTGTTAGTTTTGTCTCATTTATAAAAGAGCACCGCGAATGAGAAATTGTTCCGATTAAATGAATATTAATGCAAAAAATATATTTGTTTCTTGTCTGAAGCTGCAAAAATCTCTCAAGCACTTAGCGTGAGGTTAAGATATTTTTTAACTGTTCATTCTGTCTAGATTTTGAGGTTAATTAAACCATTCTAAAGATCGCTAAATCATTGCCATTTTGAATCGTTGCCTTGGGGCTGAATCAAAGGTACCAATTACATAAAATGACAATATTTTTTTTGTTCCTCATTTATCAATTGTACTATCGCGGGAGTTAAGTTAATTACTATCTGCTGATTGAAATGATTTTATTTAAACTACAACTAAAATTCTGAATCAAAGCTTTTCCAGATAATTTATTGATTTATTTTACTGCATGATTATATGATTTGAAATGTGTGTTGTATAATACAATTTTTTTTGAACATTTAACAAATCTGCCAACAACCTAAGGTCCAATCTTATTGTACTAAAAATAAACATATTTTCTTAAAATTTAAAACATAGCTTTACTAGATAAAATAACAGTCTTTCGAAATCAATTTACATGTTTTTGTGAAAAAGGGTCAATATGTCTAGAATTTGATATAAAAATGACATATTTTCGGTTTTGTCTGGTTATTTACTGAACTTTACAAATGCGGTGTTATCAGAAAGGATTGCGAACACAGAGATTGGTATGTGAGAAGTACGATTTATTGCGAACGACACACAAAACCGAAAAACGGTTGGTTTCAGAACCGCTCCATCTTCCAGAAGCACAGTCCAACTCATATCCGTTACAGTGTGGCAACTAAATGAAAATTGCTAGTATTTAAAATCACGAAGTACGAGTAGTTTCTACAGTACAATAAGAAGAAATAAATATGTGGAAACCAACCATATGAAACTTTTCATTACGCGTCGTCATTAGTGCCCCCCACATGCACACTTCGGAGCGACCGAGTTACGCGCCACTTCAGGCCGCCGCGCAAAAAAGTCTCACGGTGAACTGCCCTGTAAACCTATCGGTCTGTACTTTTCTGTGCGGCGGCCTAAAGTGTCGCGTATGGGGGAGCCAATTAACATGACTTCCGAACGACTGCACCAAATTGATACAAGGTTTGTATAACACTACTGGTGAGCTCTGGCATTGTGAAATTTGCATAAAAAGATTGCAATAGGTGGCACGCGAGCTGTTTGAAAACTGAACGTACCGGGACTGAATGTATGGAATGTGGGAGGGGGGAGGGGGGAGGGGAACTCTGAAGGGGGGTTCGCGGGACTGGCGAAGGGGGGGAGTGGAGTGGGGAGAAGGAAGGTGGAGGAGGCGGAGTGGGAACGCGAGAGGGGAAAGGGAACGCGGTAGAGGAAGGGGAGGCGGAAGAGGAACGGGACGAATGGGAAAGGACACGCAGGGAGAAACAATTCCTTAAATAAATGGCATAGCAACGCATGCCGGATACCAGCTAGTTTATGATATATATTATAAATTAAAAACGAAATTTGTAATGTACATAATATTGCTTTGCATTGTTTGGAATTGGTTAAATACTGTCATGCTTCGAACCCAAATCAGTTTCCCGCCAACACTTTTTAAGCCTTTAAACCTTTCACTAACACGTTCGACATGTAAACATACAAAGCAGAATAAAAACATCAAGCGAATCGTACAAAAAGCTTTTAGGAAAACTAATAAATTTTTCATGTTCCAGTTGCGAACAAATAATTTATTATGTTAAAAAAATTTTCAAAATGATCAACTAACTATTGTTCTATTTTATTCCATGCTAAGCACACGATCAATTTTATCAATTTGGGAGGCGGGTACGGATACAGCCATGTGGAACCATTTATTGGATAACCAACATCCCTGCCAAATGTCACTACAAGTGGTTATCTACGTTTGGTGACTTAGCAGTGATGCTCGGATTTATGGGGTGAGGTTTGTCTAGGACTTGGCAGCGGATGCATTTACCCACCTACTACGTGTTGAGCAAGATCAGGAGAGACTTTTTGAACGGTTTTTTACTGCGTAAATTTCATTAAAACCTGAAAACATTTTTTATGTATATTAGAGGTTTTCCACCACTTACCCGCCCTGGTATAAATTACAGATGGTTACTCCTTGAAGGCTCTCTCAAGGACTCTAATTTTTTTGAATGAACGAATCTAGATTTAATTTTCTAGACCTCCAGTGTCCCTGCATACGTTGTTAGTAAGCAGTATGCAAGTGCTTAGCGGGAAATCAAGATACAGTAAGTGTTAGTATGACTATAGACAATATTGATGATAGTCCTTTCTTATGTGTAGGGGGTATGTAGGTTTTATGCTTTGGTAATTTCGTTTTTTTAATTTATATTTTTACCTTTTTCCCCGATTTTGTGCTGTTTTGTTCCCAGCCATGTCGACACTTGACCGTGAGCAAGAATAATGAATTATTTTTGATATCTACCACGACATAAAAGTATGATGGATACCTCGCTAGAAATATACTCGTAAAATTGTCCGTGATAGAAGCAACTCATGTGACATTGACATCTGTCTTCATATCAGATATTTTTAAAAGTTCTTAAATTCTGTCATTTTCAAAACAAATTTTTAATGATTTGAAAGAATTTAATCTTACATTTACCTAATCTAAAACTAGTCCCCTTAACAAATATTATAATCAATAATTATCAGCCTGAAACACTCAACTACATTGAAAAAAATCTTCCGAGAAAAGATACTGGCCGCCAACGGGAATTGAATCCGTGTCCCTCTGATTGCCGGTCAGCTGTTCTGACCACTGAGCTATGGCAGCTTATCTAATACCCGCCAAATAATTCAATATATACTAGTGTTTCATTTGACAATTACTCATTATTACATTTTTCCAACTGAAAACAACCAACTTTATTTTTGTGAGAGAGTATTTTTGTTATCTACCCTTTGTGCTATGCATAAAAATCTTGTTTAAAACGTTAAGTTTATCAATTAAAAATAATAATTTGTACCCTTACTTAAAGGGGTGTAAAAAATCAAACCGTAAAAAACTTAGTTTTTTTCCATAATTCATCTCTTTTCGACCTATATGTATATGTCATCAACACGTCGGGAAGTGGGTTAATTTCCACTTTCAAGATTTTCATTTGTTCATTCACGAAAATAAAATTAAAAATAGAATAGATGTATTTGAAAATTATTATCAGCAGTAGGTACTTATAAGCACAGGTATGGCAGGTAAGTAAACTATAAAGTAAGACGTTTTTACTTTTCCTGAAAAACTATCATGCTCAACAAAAGCTCTATTTTTGTTCTATTTTCTATGTAGGTACATTTGTTACTTAAATATTTTTTTTGCTACCGGGTTCGACAAAATCGTGTCTTTCACTAGCAAACTTAAAAACTGAACTGAAACCGGTAGCAAAAAAATTAACAAACAGGGAACAAATGTACATAGAAAATAAAACTTTTCAAAATAAATTGTCTATTTATTGTTACATAGTTAATGCCATAGAAAATTAAAAAAAAACCAAAGCTCTTGATGAAAATATAAAAATAGGAGTATAATAACAAACATCAAAATTCAAGTACCAGTGGCAATGGTTATCTGTTCTTTTAATGGCTTATTATTATGTAAAGTTATTACTTTATTCTGATTATCTGTCATATAACCAAAATGTTTCGATTCAACCTGAACCTTCATCAGAGTTTTACGTATGAAAACATATTAAATTAATTACAGTATTACATTGTATTTATAGGTAACATAGAAGATGTAGAGAGAACATGAACTGGGGTGAGGGGGGAGATATGCAAGAGAGAGGGGATAAAATAGGTAATTGAATATGTTTTTATATAACCCTAATGAAGGTTCAGGATGAATCGAAACCGGTTGGTTTTAAATATTAAAGATTTATATTATTAAGTGATATTCAAACTAAGTTACTTTTTTCTAAATATTGTAATTATGTATACCTTCTCAAAAAGTGTTTTGCTATATGTCAAAATTTAATAATTTTTATTGATTAAATATTACAATAAGGTTAACTTCAATAACTTAACACGAACATGTTATATTTTATTTCGATACGGGTGTGATGTTTTTTTTATCAATACTGTTCGCGCCAATTGAAGGTGATAAAATATTTATTCTATGGCAATGAATTGTTCCCTTACCCTCTCCCCATCTATACTTCCAAACTCCCGTGACTTCAGTGCTCGCAATTAACCTCCGTGACAATAGTCTCCTCGTGAACTATAAATCGCAAACAAACACGGATCGCAAGATTCCTTTGGAAACTATTTTTATTCGAAGTGAAATCATTAACTAACAACAAACATAGTTCAGAATACGCAGAGAAGTCATCTCACCTTTAACCACTGGAGCGACAGCGCAATTTAATACTTTTTGTCCTATTGCTCAAGATTTTTTGATGATAATTTTGAATGTTTTCCGCCCACATTAAAAAAATCAGGCCTCTGAATTTTAATAAGGAGACATACAAACTGCTTATAGTTATATACAGCTAATGAATTCACCTATCATTTGTCGATTATCACATATTCGTAGGATTTAGAAAAAAAATCATAAACTTCTACTTAATTACTTAAAAATAAGGGAAAATTTTTCAATATTGGCAGTTAAGCAATCCGAGGTATTTTGAACAGTGCAAAATGCCCTCCAGTGGTTAAATTGCGGAGAAATCATCCCACGACTATTTCTCGTGAGTATTTTCCTTGCAAATACAATAATTGATGTAAGAGTACATAATACATTTTGCCGTAATGTAAAAATTTCATCCGAAACAAATGATATTATTGTGTTATCCTTTTAATTTGTTACCTAACTACATGTTAATATCTAACTTAGCTGTGGAGAATATACATAACACGTGCCTGGTTCAATGAGTTTCTGGTTACCTTTTCGGCTCTTCAATTCACCAAGTTATTTCAGCTACGATTGGTTCATCGATTGGTTAACAGCGGAGAAACTCATCAATTATTGGTGATTTGGTATTGATAGATACTGTGTATGAATACCTTATGTTACCTTACAAGGCAAAACTCAATGAATAGTACAACTCCATATCGTGATATTATTATGATGCAACATAAATTTATTTGTACGTAATATTATAACCCTGGCCTGCGTTCCCAAAAACGACCATCGTTACGCGCCACTTACCAATGAAAAATTACTCGTCGTCTCAATGAACTTTGTCGAATGTTTCATTTTTACGTATTCTTCAATGTCGAAGGGTTGAAGAGGTTATTATATTGGTAGCCCTGTGAATACTGTATAGGGTTTTGATGTTTCTATGATGTGAATTTGAAATTAGGAGTGCTCGTTCTTCAAAATGGCTGGCGGGTATATTACTCAAAACCAAAAATAGGAAAAAAAAATAATGCCGCTAACACATGCAAAACGACGATACAACAGATTAATTATGAATTTAATTTTCATGTGAAAACTATCTACCTTCCGGCTAAATATTCTTGTTGGCCTTAAAGTATCTGCTTCAGTTTACTCTTTATAAATCAGTCAATATAATGAACCTTAAAACAACTTTTTACAAATATTCAATCACTGTTAGAGTGCGCGCAGGAAACGGTCCTACGTTAAAATGATATAAATAATACTAGATTTTGACAGTAATGGCGAAGACAACTCGTCGTCAACTAGTTCGACCCACTCGTTGTTCGAGTGGAATGGCTTTTGACGTTTGGCGTCTAAGTATGTACTTTCGAGAGACTCAAGAATAACAAAGTCGATTAATGTACGTAATTTCGACGGCAATTGTGAGCGGCTCGACTGGAGAATCGAGTCCCTCTACATTCTAGAAATAGAGAGCGCTCGTCACTCTGTACATACCTATACGTAGGAATATGTACTATAAATTATACGTAGACAGATGGTTAATTCAGACAAAAGATAATTTTGAACACGGGCAACACTTGCTGCATGATTGATGGGGAACGTCAAAACAAGGCGCACAAATTGGAGTTGATAATGGTTGATCATAGAAAAACGGCCGAATGTAGGCAATTTATAACAGGACGGTATAATGATTCGACGTTTCTACGGAGAAAAACCGCACAGAGTAAATAGTAGAAATAAATTTCCCGGACCACTTTAATTGGGTACTATTTTTGGCCTGAAAATGGTTAACGTAATGAATAATTTGTTGTATTATTTTTAAATGATTTTTCGATTGCCTTCCAAAGTATTGGTATTTTGCTTAAGAACTAATGAAGAAATCTAAAAGTTTGAGTGCGGATGAAAAAATAGTTCTATAAGCAGATAATGAGAAAATATGTTGGTAGAAGATTACTAGAGAAAAATAGACGTAGAAGAATCTACCAAGCTTTTAAATAGCATTATTTGAAATGTTAGTAATTCTTTCATGACTTTCTACCAATTAATAAAAAAAACAAAATGCATACAAAACGTTCCCAGTATGCGTTGTATACTGGGAACGTAACTTTTGTTATACTGGAATCCCATTTCATTTGGCCTAAGCAAAAATTAGCAATGCTATGGCGTTGATTTGTGAAAAAATATTTTTTTTCCAAAGCACTATTACATGGAAACCAAAAACCTACAAATCGTTGTGTTAACACGTCCACTCCTTTGGGTCATAACAAAACACAAGTAGTAGTTATGGGTAGGTGCAGATGGAAATATCTAAAAATTGTTTAAAACTTTTTTGAAAATTTCGACTCTATCGGTGTGCATAAAGGCATTTAAACGAGTCCTCTATTAAATAATTTGCCTGTTAAGTATGTATTTTAAATCTTTCATTCTATATTTGAATTTAATAATTCATCTAATATTAAATAAATAAAAATGTTCATTTTATTGGTTGCATAAACCATAATTTTTACAAGCCAAATGAATGAAAATACGAAATCGTTCATTAGTAAAGCTACTCGTACCAACAAATCAGGAATAAAAATCGCTGACATTACTGTTTCACAGTTTAAGCTACGTTTGTTTGCAATAAATAATGGTGGATGTCTTTGACAGGGGACTAAAGCTAGATACACTGTTTAAAGCTATATAAATGAAGAAATAACACAGCGGGAATTGTAAAGCTGGGTAAATGGCATTGTTTGATAAATCGTATTATCTCAATAATTTATAATGCATACATATGGAATTCAACAAATTTAAAATACTTTTTTGTGCAAGTGTGCAAATTTAAGCAAATCACGAAACACGCACATAACGCATTATTGTTTTTTATTCATTCTACGCGTAAACACGTTAAATAAAAAAGATATCGAAGATTCTTAAGAAATGCATTGTCGAGACAAGGATAAAACAATTAAAATACTAAATGAAACAACTATTTTGTTTTAAACCACTACTTTATTTAAATTTATTCACCAACCGGTTTCGCGGTTAATCTTCATCATAGTAATAATTTAAACTAAACAAAAATACACAGATTTTACAAATGTATAGGTAAAGAAGGAGAAATAATTGAAAAATAGAATAGTGAGACAAATATTACATTCTAGAATAAAAAATAAATAAATAAAGCAGTGGTTTGACAAAGTGTATGTTTTTAAATAATATAATATATCAAACCATGAGGTTATCGCTTTCTTCGAAAATAAATCAAATATTTGCTTCGGGTCATGATAGGAGTCATAATTTTAATGAAAAATGTTTGATTAGAGAATTTCCATTTTAATTCAAACATTTTGCGTTTCTTTACGTTTTACATTGTTTGTAAATCTGTTTGTTTATTCCGTATCTTTTTCAAGGTGGTGGCCGTTTTAATGGTTCAGAAAATGTGTTTTTTTTTCAATATTAATTCCTCGCGTTTCTTTGGACTCTCTCATTCGCATTTTTTCAATATTAAGGTAACTAATTGCCTGAAAAAAGTTAAGATTGAAAAACAAACAAAAAATTGTCTTTGAGATCGTAACATTTCTTTGAAAAACTAGTTTTCTTATTTGAAAAAAAATGTAGGTATTCGAATAGAGGTAACTACTTATTAATTTTAATAAAAAGACAAAAAACTTGGTTTACATCACTTTTATTGGTACACAATCAACATTGTTTACGAAACATGTTGATTGTGTACCAATAAAAGTGATGTAAACAAAGTTATTTGTCTTTTTATTAAAATAAATAATGCCATCACAAAGTGAAAACCTTTCCGAAGAAGTTTTCTTCGAAAAATTACTTATTAATGTTATGATTTCAGAGGAATTTATGTTTTTATTTATTAAATAAGGGAAAAATGCCTTTTGAATGCGAGATCCTTTGTTCACAGGAACTAATAGTTATACATCTATTAATAGGTCTAATTCTGAGTGCGTGTCGAGCGAGCAGGGCAGATGAGTTTGGGTTTTCATTGTCTTTATGATTCCTTAGTAAATACGTTTGTGGTAAGTATTAATCTCATCGTCAATAATATGCTATGTATATTGCATGAACTAAATGGTGGTACTTCATTCAATATGTCATGTAACTGAGCGCTTTGGATTTCACCAGATTTGTATTTGCTACCGGTTAAAATCTTTCATTTAATCCTTTTGAGAACAGAAAGTATTCAGAACTTGAATGCTATTTGTAATGGCTTTAGTGGTGTTAAGTAATTGGATTTTAGATGATAGCAGGCTCTCGCATTCGTACTCTTTGCTAAGATTTGTATCTCACACCATTCCCTTATAAATAAAACTGCTGGCAAATAATTCAAAATAAGCTGAAGAAAATAATGCCTACACGATAATTTATATACACTGTAGTAGTAATAATGCGAACAAATGTAGCGATAGCCCATAGCCCTTTATTAAATTTCTTCAGTCTCTTGTTTTACCTTGACTCAATCTTTATTTTCTCTTGTTTTCTTGTTAATTGTTTTTCCCACTTTCAGCCTTGCTTATAAAAAAAAATATTTCCCAACTGATAAACGGTATTTTAGTTACTCATTGAATATAAAGACTCTGTATATATTCTGTTTGAAATATTGCTTATAATATTTTTTAACTATCTTGTGAAAGAACCAACAACATTGCATTTTAGTATTATGGCCAATAGTGGCGCATGCGCCATGCGCGTCGTTTTGCAGGCAAAATGTCAGTTTTAGCTCGTGATTGTTGTGTGATTCAAATAATTTTTTTGTTCATAATTACTATTCCACCGACCAATTTACTATTTATATTACTACAATTCAATTTATTTTACTATTGTTTGTGTTATTTTTCGTTAGTTTTGATCCATTAGTCCAGTGGTTTAAATATAATGTCCTCCGCGTGCAAAGCCGTATCTTCTCCAAGCACAAACTTTCTAATTAAAGTGTTTAACGAAGTGACCTGCAGGTAAGTATGTTTCTGTATCCATTTGTAAATATTAAAATTAGATAGAACCTAAGAATTCTGAATAAATTGTACTATTATCCAATTATTATTATTAATTATATCATGTTGTGAATTCATTTTTGTTACGGGAAAAAGATGGGTTATTTCTGAAATATTATTTATTAATTGAGTTTCACCGCGTGAATAAATAAAATTTTCTTGATAATTGAGTTTGTTTTAAAAACACAAATGCCTAATGCATGTGTAAATAAATAGAAATTCAAGAAATTAGCGTTTATTTTGCTCTTAAATGAATCCAAAATGTCAGATCTTTTATTATTCTCGGGGAATTATTCTCAATTCTAAAAGAAACGCCCTTAACACGTCAGATAATTTTTATAGTTTTTGTGTTAGTCACATTTTTAATTTATTTTTTTAAATATTCAAAACACGAGCGTGTTCTCAGATCATTACTTTGTATTTTACTTTTACAATAAATGTTTTATTGCTAATGTTGGTTGTTTTCTACCGTTCGATTAACTGCACGTACAAACATCGTTATGTGCACGAATTGTACCACCCCGCATAACGACAAAGTCTGAATTCACTCTCCAAGTATCTTTACTGGGGTAGCCATATTATTGACATTGAAATTAGAGACAAAAACAGACATTGTTATTACGAGTCACGAAATCGCAATGAATCATCTACGCTATTATTTACCTGATTTACGACTTGTAATTCTTGCAGAGATATAAATTTCAAATGCTTGATTCTTTGTTTCCAATAGTGTATTACATATATATCTACGTAGTAAGCATTACCTAGCCGTTATTTGAAAAGTTTTCAAAGGAAACCACACTTGCAGTCTTCGATGAAGTTCTATTTTCAATCCTGCTGAATGGCAATGCGGTTCAGAGCGAGATCTTTGAGACGTATTTTTGGTAAATTCTATGAAAAATCGTATAAGGGAATCCAAAAAGAATGCATGTCTGATGTGAGCGTAAAGAAAAAATATTTTAATGAAAGACATCTTACATATTTTGGAGGATGAGATTGGATTGGCAGTAAATGAAGTGACCAAGTAATACACTATATGAAAATATAATTATTTGATTCAATGAAAACAAATAGCTTCGTTAAAACCATTATATTATTAATATATCAACATATTTCTCGTATTTAAATGACAAAGTAATATATTTATTATGACGGGCGTGGTAAGAACCAGACGCTACGGGAAGATAAGAAATTGTTAGCGATATCAAATACTTAGTCAGGTTTATCTGTTTATATATACACAATACATTAAGTACACAGTACATTACGAGGTTAATTAAGGTATTATAACATGGTTATAATACCTATTACGTAAGTACATAGAATATCAGTAGATGATTTTGCCTGAGAACGGTTCTTAAAACTTAAGTAATGAATATAATATGGGTTTGTAACGTTACGAGTAATTGTAATAAAATGTAGAAAATGTCTGGAGAGATAAAGAGAAATTTTTATATCTAAAATTATATGCTAATGAATTGTAATTTATACGCTTATAAAAGTTTTATGACAAATTGAGAGTAAGTAGTTTTAAAATAATTTATATCGCGATAAGTAATTTAATAAATTAATTTTATATTTTTGCAAGCAATCATGAAAAATGTTTAAATAAAGTAGTTTTTCGTTGTGGTTGTAAGTTGAAATTGCTCTGGTAATTGGTGAGTTATTTGCTGCATTAGTGTTGTTGGCTTCTATAAGTAAAAGCCAAGCAATATTAAGAGCCGGTAAAATGCATAAGTGCAAGTGAAACGATGAAAATGGGAGTGTTTGCAGGGAAGAATTGTGAGGTGGTTTAACCTATTCGCTAACTTTGGGAAGAAATTACATGATGGTTAGTTAGTTAGATAGAAAATGTATTTTTTAAACGTGTGCACGATGTAAATACTATGGAAATAAATACGATGGCAGCTTAAATTACTTGGAAAGGATTCCAAACACCAAATCATATGTGGAAAATTACCATGCCGACTGGCAATTTGAAAATTAGGAAATTTTATCCCGGAATACATTAGTGGAATTACCATCGCTAATTACAGGCAGCCATGTTACCAGCTATCATCAACCACTCTCCACGGGATACTAGTTTCAGGGGAACATTGCCTGGAACAAACTTTTCTACCCCCATTAAACTGTTGGTAATTATCGTTTACACCGCGTTCATGTATCCTTGATTGGATTCAGCGATTTATCCAAATTAAAACTTTGTATTTTTAAATGATTCAACGATTTATTAAATGATATCTAAGGACTAGGAAAAGAAATAACATAAAATGTTAGCGGTTGTGGAACGCAAACCACTTTGAAAGTAGAAAAAAATTAAAAAGCTTTGAAAACTTTAAAATTCTTTTTTTCTTTCTTTCTTCAGTTCTCTGGTTCAGAAAAATAATTTCAGTTGGAAATCTCAGATTTTATTAGCCGTTAGGTAGAAAATCACGTATTGTGGTTTTAGAATTCCGAGCGTGATCAAGACGTGATTTTATTTTTTGAACTATTCAAAAGGTTTACAAATATTTTCTGTCATTAATACATTTAGTTAATGGCATTAAAAAGGCAAAAAAAATTTCGGGCAAGAAATCAAATAATAATTATCTTTGAAGAAGAATATAGCACTATTAATCTAAACGAAAATATGAAAGAAAACAAGACACAGAAAAATAGAAAAATATAACAACTGGGACTCGAACTTCTGGGTTCTTCTTCTTCTCTCTCTAACCGGGACGTGCGTTTTTACTAATTCGGCCATTTCTACCTTCCATCAAACCGTCATAATTTTCAATCTCATATTTTAAATTTTTTGAATTACAATATTATCTTCGACAATTAAAAAAAAACTAATTTATTAATGGTTCGGCGCTTGGCTTTACCTCTGTTGTGTGTTCTAGTAACTAATCAGTTGGTAAAGTAGATACCTAAGCCAGCTGGTTTTGTTTTATTAAAAAAATGAATTATTATATTTTTCGTTGAGGTATTTTCAACATGGTATGGTCAGAATATCCGCAAAACCATTAACAAATAAAATTCTCTCGGTAATTCAAGATGTAGGATGTTCATTTGTCCATGAGGTCGGTACAGACAAAGGTGGGAAAGACAAAGGCTGGAACTTTACGACGAGATTATGGAACAGCTTTAAACCGAGGCTATTGAAGTCACACAATATAAGGTTGTTTCATGGATGTTGGTGACCTAATCTAAGCAGTGGATCTTTGAGTAGGATCGAAAAGTTAAATATTAAAAAAGAATGATGATGATCTATAGATCAATATATCTTCGCTCACATTTTAACATCGTGTTTCTCCAAAAATAAGTTTTTTCTTTCTTTTTTGAATGCATGTGCAATGGTTTGAATTGACAAACCAACGTTTTGAAAAATCACCGCTCATTTTATAAAAAAGATTTAGTAACCAAATAATTGCTACTTATATACGATTAGCAGTTAGTAAACGTTGATATAAAAATGTGTTTATTGATATGAGTATAATTTATCTATTGTTATCAAGTTTATTTTGTAGAACTCCATTTTAATTTTCTTATTTCTTTTATGTATTCAATAATTTTATTATTTAATCCATTAAAAACAGTTTGTTCTAAACAAGTTCTGCTATGTAATTATTATTACGCATGACAGCTGTAAGGTGTATGCGTAATAATAATTGCTATGCTCCCTTTGAAGGCATTATCAAACTGTAGTCATACCACATGATTAAATAATGATATTATTGAATATATAAAAGAAATTAGAAAATATATATATTTAATGCTTTAAAAATTATTTTTGTTTCATTATTTGAAGAAAGTTGAATAGAATATTGCGCATTTATCGCCTAAGAACAACGCATATCTCATTATTTCTCAGCCTTTTTTATGTTACACCGCGAATTTTATTTAAAATACCTAACAATTTATTTTTAATGAAAAAAATTACTTCTCCAGATAACTGATTCCTAAATATTTTTCAACGATGTGCAAGTTTTATTTTATAAACTAAGCGGTTTTTAGTTTCTCCTGAAAACCTCGGTAAAGTGAGATACGTGGTGTTATAATTTGAGCTGCAATATTATGTAGTGTAATATGTTCCTTATTTTTTGGCGCTAATTTTCTTATGAATGTTTCAAAATCTCTATCACAATTACGTTTTATTGTTTTGGAAATATTATGCATAGAATGCAAATGGTTATAGTTTTGCATAACTCTATTGATAGCCCATTCCTGCAATACATAGATTAATCCTAGAAACCTGTGGTTATGTAAATTTTGCAATGCTTAGTTTTAATATAATTCATAACTCTATTCTATTGATAGCCCAACCCACTTGGAATTCTAAGGCTTATAAGTACGTGCCTGAAAAGTTTGAATATAGTCGTCACCATGACCTGTTCATGAAACTACATAGTAGAACAGATGTTTTAGCACAGGTTAGTGAAATAAATTTTCTCAAACATTAAAAATATAAATGTAACTGCATTATCTTTTTTTTAACATTAGATTCACACAGGAGTCTTTCAGAAATAAAATGTTACCGCCTCTCAAAACTTAATAACCTTAAAACCTTTTGCTATAATAGCAATTTCCAAAAGGTTAAGAATGTAAAAATATTAAAAATTTTGGAATTGTTAATCTGTCCACTATAATTTAAATGAAATATAAAAAAAAACTTTAAATGGATGTTATGTCTTCCGTGTACAAATAGGTTTTATTCAAACTCTTATCCTTATAATGTAAAGTTGTATTTTGTTAAATTTAACACAATTGATAAACAACTGCCAACAGTACAAAAATAGTTGTTTATCGGTTGTATAAAATTTAAAACAAGTTTATTAGTAAGGGGTCTGTGCATAGTATGAATAATAATGTACTATGTTAATTCACCTATTGCATGCATTAGTAATCAACAGAAAAACGTAGCATAATCCAAATCAGTTTTGCTATGGACTGGTAGTCACAAAGAGAAATATTTAAAAATCATTTTTTTCGTGGACAGTTTGAAGTGAATAATTAATAACTCCGGGGAAATATCTTATGATAATCTTTAAATAGTCAATTAATTAACTGTTATAAATTATGAATAAAAAAAAATTCTACTTGTGAAATTTTAAAAGAAGTCTGCGAAATTTTACAAAAGAGAAGTATCTGAAATATGGAAAAAAAAAGTTTTTTCCAGGCGAAATATCCCCTTCATTTTATTTCTAAGATATATTGTTTTATAAAAATAATAAAATATGTTTGATTCGTCAAAATATGTAGGTATGTACCTACAACACCTAAATTTGATTCGAAATTCACAAATATTTTTTTTCAAACATAATATGGACAAAAATGCATTAATAAAACTTTCGTAAAAATGTTGGGAATCAGAAATAAAGTTTCTTCTAGGGGGCTTTTAAGATAAAATAATTGATATTTTATGGTTATTTCACTTTAATATAGGTCTAGGTATATAGAAAGTGTATCATTGTCATAAGTAAATAAAATAAGTATTAAGTTTGAATATTTCACAGGCGTTCCAATATTATGTTACTTAAACAGGATCTCATGTTACTTTGTTATTTACACATGTTATTAACTTATATAAACTATCCTTTGCTATTTTATACGCTCATGGGCTTATTATTAATTATCCAATTCTAACATTCCATGTTATAGTTTATGCCTTATGCTATAATTTGCATTACATAAAAGCATAAAGGCGTTAATGATAGAAATAAATAAATAAAGCAAAAAAAAATAGATTTATTGTAATTCTGAATAAACCATTTCGTCGATACTACCTATAGGTATAGAGAGTAAGAATAATAATATATATTAATAAACATTTAGGGTAGATATTTTTCTTCGTGAAAACGCTCCTCAGATGCAGTATTAAGTTAGTACATGTAATTAGTTATACATTGTGGTTAAATTGGACCGAAGCTTACAAAAGTACGTTCCGAGTGGAAACCTATTTAATTTAAAAAATGGGGTTCTGTTTGTAACACTGTAATAACCACATTAAAGAAATGTAATAACGGCAAGCCAACCATACTAATGCAGCAAATAACTCACCAATTACTCCCGCAATCACAACTCATACCCACTATGAAAAATTACCATTCTTAGACATTTTTCATGATTTTTTGCAAACGTACAAAACTCATTTATTACATTTCTTGGCATTATACAAATAAATAAAATATGAATTAATTAAATACTTAAAAACACATCAGTTTGCCTTTTTAAATAAAGATTATTGTGGTAAAAACAAAGTGTTTTTAATTATTTCATTAATAAAATGATGCCACAAAGTTAATTTGCAAAATTTGAAGAAGTGAAAATATGAATTATTTTAAAACTACTTACTTACAATTCATTTTTCATTAAGCTTTTATTAACGTTCATTTCGTTAGCATATAATTATTTATTTCAAAATTTCTCTTTATCTCTCCACACAACTTTCTTCCTTTTTATTATCAATTATTATATATGTTTTAAGAATCATTTACATCTTAGGCGAAATTATCTAAATTAAATTAACTAAGCATTAGGTAATAAACCATATATTAATTTAATATGTGTAATTAAGTTAACTAATTTAATATATGTAATAAACTAATAACGAACTTTAATAAACCTTACAACTTTTATTATAATGAACTGTGTAAGTCTTAATAAACAATAGCGTTTAATTAAATAAATACTTCTTTAAAAACAGCAAACATATTTTGTGACAACATTTTAATTCAAAATAAATATATTGCTTATAAGTTTTAAACAATAAACGTGGTTAAAACAAAGTGTTCCATTAATTTAGAATGAAAATATTGTCACAAAATAAGTTTGCTGTGATTGTAGCGAGTATTACGTAAACTAATGAATAGTTATAGGCTTATTGGT
Organism: Limnephilus lunatus; assembly: GCA_917563855.2. Taxonomy (NCBI): domain Eukaryota; kingdom Metazoa; phylum Arthropoda; class Insecta; order Trichoptera; family Limnephilidae; genus Limnephilus; species Limnephilus lunatus. Next base: position 30,968,978 of record OU830596.1, read on the forward strand.
TTACCCTGATAAAGTAAGGATTGCTTTCTAAACATGTTAGTTTTTAAACAATTAACTTAATTAAAAGTCAGTATCCAAAAATTTTAAATTTTTTTTTAAATTTTTTTGATTGCATTAGCCCGTGACGCTATTTTTAACGAAATAACACTATTAAAAAATGATCCATTTCATTTTTAAAAATTCATCGCAACTAATTCTGGTAGTGAAAACGCCTTCTTCGTCATGAATAAATAAGCTACGCAATAACAGAAGCCGCTTCCAAGATTAATATTGGAGCTTGTGATATAATAACATAATCTATCCTGGTTTAAATAAACTTGACCTTATTCAAGACATTAAGATATTAAACGTAAACTAAATCACGTGAATAAATAACATATCTTAGCAAGATAAATTAACATTATTGAATTCAAGACAAAATCAAATTAAACCTGTATATTTTTAATAATAAAAAAGCTGTTTTCTTGGACTACTTTTCTGAAATAAATACCTAACATTAACAGTTTTTGTTCCCGGAATAATTTAGATACCTAAGCTTCAAATGCTGTGAGCTTTCCATGAAAAGCCAATTATTACTTGCAAGATGTTTAAAGTTTATCTGAAAAATCTAGGCAAATGAAATTGTAAAAAAAATTGGTTTAATCAGTTTCATAGATCTCAAAAAGAATTTGTTTCAAAATTGCAAGTGGTTTTAAAAAAAGTTATTTTTTCACACATTACAACCTCAAGTACTCATACTTCAAATTAATTGGTTTTTAGGATTTTTAAAATCTTACTAACTTGATATATTTGCTTCACGCATTTTAATACACGCTTCTACGTTTTGGTTACGTTTCGAGCCCAAAAACACATGGCATTTTTCTGAGTTTATAGGTTAGAATAATTTTGATAAAATTAAGTAACAATTTTTAGATTCAGTTTAGTTTTAATAAGAAAGGGCTTTGCCGCCAAATACATAATAATGAAAGTTTTTCAAAATAAGACGTTCAAATATTTAAAAAATTTATATATATATATACATTTCTCTGAATTTTTTAACCATTATTTAACCTTTTAAAATAAAGCAAATTATCTAAACACTAATTTTGATAGGCGATTAATTATACTTACAGACTAAATTTAAGTTTGTTTATTTAAAAATACATTCTGTTTACTTAATACGCAATAAATTTAATTTTAAAGTTGAAAAGTGGTTTTTCCTACCTGTCGTTGATCTTCTTTAGCATGTCAAACATTTTGAAACAATAACAAACACTCACTTAAACTTTGAAAACCTTTTGAACTCCAAATAAAATCCACAATAACTATTTATTATTTCACTCGTACACGCCGCGCCGTTTGTCCGAAATTCATGAGATCTTCACTAAACCGCAAATAAAAGATTTTTCTAACTTCTTTCAAGACCATTGTTGAAGTAGAGCCTTTGTTTACCCGGCAAGCCTTCGCCGGAAGGTGGATGCGTTGGCGCTTTGTGAAATTTCGCGGCCAACTGAATGTGTTACGTCACCGATTACCTAACTTGGGACGCCTTCCCGAATTCACAGGGTTGCCCACGCATTTTATTAAAAAATGCTGGTCTTATCTATACAGTAAATATACTCGTAGCTTAATTAATTTTTAATGAAGAAAAAAATCATAAACCAGGGGTAAGTTTAGAAGCACAGTCAGCAAACTCTATCAAAGTCAATAATTACTACAATTTTAATTTTTTTAACCGTCGCGTCGTGGAAATTCTTGCTTGTAACTATTCGAAATACGTTTTAGGTATCGAATAATTCTTTTGCTTAAATAAAAATAACGAGTATTTATAGTTGCAAAAATAACGAACACTTTTACGATGAGAATATTTTGAACCCTCTTTTTAACAATATTTATTATAATTTTATGTGATTTTTTAAACTACTGTATAAAATCCGTGTTTTAAATTTATTTATGTAATACTTGAAAAATCGAAAGTACATTTAGTTTTTTTATGATATTCAAAACATTATTTTTTAAAGTGTTCATTATATTGTCTTGAAAATTGTTGGTAATATTTCATAATTTATTTACTTTGGCACATGCTAAAATCACTATACATTTTTCATCATTAACAAAAAAAAATTGTCCACGTGAACCAGATATTTTGTGATGTAACATAATTTATAACTGAAAAAAAATGCATGTTTCTTTATTTGTTCTTTATTAGTTACTATACCGTTAATCCGATTACGATGAAACTTGGGTGAGTTGTGCGCACACCCAGAAGGTTTCTATATATATTTTTAATAGTGGACTCTGGCTTTATGAAAAATTTACAATTGATGGCGCGCGAGTTGTTTGAAAGATGTGTGTATTTCATATGGTTTAGCTGCAGGAAGGGAAGAAATCTGGGAGATGAGGAAGGTGAAAGGTGAACTTGGTAAGGGAGAGGAGAACGCGTGAGGGTGCTGACAAAATTATTGTTTTTTTTTTTCTTAATGTTTTTCGAAACAATAACAAACGAACGCAAGTAAAGTCAATATAATATGTACTCGTACATTTCAAGCTACCTGTCATTAATATTGGATTATAATAATATATTGGCAATTTAATTAAACAGATTGATAAGATAAACAGTTATTACATGCCAGATGGTGCCCTTTTATTTATATTATAACCAATGGCAACGAGATTTGAACCGATGCAGGTATTTATTACCAATAAACAGGTTATCTGTAAGCGGGATACAACTGTCAATAAATTTATATAAATACGCCGTACCATTTATCAGGCTGTATTGCATATCACTGGATATAAAAATATGATAGGAAATTAACAACCTTATGCCATAATATATGTACCTACATGTATAAAGATTGCTCCACCATTACGTGACTACGATGTCCAGCCAAGTTTGTTTCTAAACTTATTTTTGAAGAATTGATGATAAACTATATTATAAAGTACACATTTTCCCAGTACTCGATTTTGGCAGAAGTGCAATTATACTATACAGTTGGTGTTCTAATTGAGCAATATAAAAAAAATTAAAAACCACTTTGACGTATTGCTTCTTTTTGTAAAGATAAATTTAAGTTTACGCAACGAATCCAGAGATATCCGAACGAGAGGTTTTATTGAAAACAATCATATTTCCTGAGTACAAAACAAGCCGAATACAAAATAATATATTATATTTTACTTTAGGATCTTACAAATTTAATTTAATACTATGTAAAAATCTGGTGTTAAGTTATAACCTTTTACATTTATTTATTTCTTAAAAACATTACATATTGCATATTACAATGATATTTGGCTGTCCAACAAGGAACTTTACCAATTTTATGACGGTCAAAATGAGCAGAATTATTGCATGTGGTATATTGAATTATTTCTTCGTACTTTGGTTGGTCGGCATTTTCACGTTTTTTTAACATTTCGTCAAATGTTTAAAAAAAACCCAGACCCCGACTTTGAGATAATGTTTTTTCGTGTTTATGGAAATTACATACTTTATTTTAAGTCACTATGTTCCTGATGGCTACCTTAGAGACCGCAATCTCAGATTATTCTATCTTCCTGCCTGTAGGACCAATCTGCCAAAGGTTCTCTAGGTGGAGAGGAGTATATTGATCCTGAATGAAATATTATTTTGTGTTAGTGAGGAAAAAATCAATAGGAAAACCCTATTAATTCTTCAAAGTCTCTCTTATTGACGCTATCTTCATCACTTCCAGATTTATTTTATAATGTATTTTTTAAATCTATTTTTTACAGAAATTATATCATGTATTTAATATGTGAGATAAAAAAATACTATTCTGATTTTTTTGTAAACTTTTCCAATTAACTAATAGGATGAAAAAAATTTCAATCATTCCCTCTCAATAAAAAATAAGTGTATCTAACACTCAAGATAATTAATTTACAAAATAACATAATTCTGATATACCAAACAAACAAGAATGTACAATATTATTCCAAGCTTCGATATTTCTGATGTCACTGTACATTTTCTGACGTTGAATTTCGGCATACCACCTGATTCTCTGTCGGTAAGATGGGGAACTCCCTTACCGACCCAGTCAAGGGTTATTTTAAAAACTTTCTACCCTAACCGATTCAGAAATACAACCCTCGGCATCACCGTAGGTATAAGATATCGATCTGTCCACTAACCACTGGGTTAGAAATACCCGATAATGCTCACTGGGACGTTCTATCTATTGATCATAATAGCATTTGGAAGATTTGAGGATATTAAAGTATGAAAACAACCCTATAACTTAGTTAAAGATGAAAGACTTGTAAATTTGGTATAAAGAAGGTGTCAAACGTTAAACGAATATCACAACTGTGCTAATTAATAAGTAGGATGACAAAATCTCATAGATTTAGATAATAAAATAATGGACTAAATAAGATATTCTTAAGAGGTCCATACTGAAAAATAAAAGCATTTTAAAACAAAGCAGTCAATATAACGGCATATATTTTCACAGGACTCTCGAAACAAGCAAATAATTCAATGCATTTGTGGTAGCGTTGCGAAGGGTATGAAAATCGCAATCTTCTTACAAATATTTTTATTTGCCTTTAAAATATGGAACATACGCTTTGTGTCCCCTTGTATTTTTTAACAAAACAAAAATAACTACATAGCTAATGATGAAGATAGCTTTGCGAATTGAAAATTATGTTGTTTCGTTAACCGAGAAAATCTACATTAAAAAATGTGAATAAATAAATAAAAACAACTATTAATTTGAAAGGCGGGTATGGTTCATTGGATAACCACCACCCCTGGCGTAGGTCACCTCAAGTGGTTCTCTACCTATGGTGACTTAGCAAGGGTGCCCGGGTTCATGGGCTTGTGAAGGTCTTCGCGGCGGATGCGTTCGCCCACGAGTGGAGAGACTGGTTAACGGAGACTTTTGAACTATTCAGTCGGACTCTCCCATCTTGGTCCGCAGAGTTAGTGATGGATTTATACGTTCGTTACTCTTGGACACATTAACCCCCAGATTCCTACACATCTGTCATACCTAATTTCCCTAAAAATATTATACACAGCATCTCCAAACATGATATAATCCCTAAGGGAAATTTTCTTTCAAAAAGGGCTTCCTGTGTGGAGCAAATGATAAAAAATTTACATGGAAATATAAATATATAATCTTTAAAAATGCTGTGTGAAGGGTCTTTTTTAAGAGAAAAAGGAACGTGGGTCTTGAAGATACCCATGTTGTAGAAAGGAGGAAACACGCCGGCAAGTTGTTCCACACCCGAGCTATTGAACTCAAAAATTAGTCGTAGTAGCGATCCGTTCTTATGTTACATATGTTGCAGCATATGTTGAGCGCGCGTTTGATCCGTTTCCCGACTATTCACCGGTGCCAATGGGATCAATGAAGCTAGTTCTTCACAGCATCTTTCATTTAAATACCGGCAGAAGAAGGACGGTTTTACCACTCGTCATAAACATGTACATATACAGGATGTTTAGGGACGCAATTGACATATTTTAACTAATAATTCCTGAGAGTATTTGGAGTAATAAATGTAAATTAAATGTTGATCTCCAATGACTTTGGATGGTTTTTTTTCCTAATTAAATCATTAAAAAATCAGTGTGCGTTGGACAGTCAGAGGCGGGGTGAGGTGTTGCGTGTTTACTCGCGTGGAGTGTTAATTTTTTTTTTTTGCTTTTGAAGTACAAAAATTTGAAAAACAAAATCATCTAAAAAGTCACCGGAGACCAATAATTAAAAAAAATTTTTTTGCTCAAATAATATTAGTAATCACCGTTTTAAGTTAATATGTATATAAATATGATATATTGGCACCCTTTTAACTCATCTTCCGAGAAATGTGTTCTGATTCAGTCGTACAAATTTCTTATTTACAATAAGTTTATCTATAAAAAATATTGCCAAATAAATTGGTTTCTGAATTTGAAAGATATAATTAAGATAGCAATGTTAGTAATGAAAAATTGAAAGATTACTATTATTTTTAGACATCTCACCTTACTTAGGCATAGAGAAACATGGGTTAACTTCCTGAACTCACTCGTAGCACTCCTTTGTTATTGCAGTGAGGAATGTAATCTTAGGTAATCATATTAAATCCACTGGAGCGATCACGTAGGGAGAAATAAATTTGCCTCGATTGCTTGAGATTTCCCAGAAGGTCATTTGAAAAAATTTTCGAAAACATTAAAAAAATCATATATTCGAATTTTTACATCGAAATATATAAACTTATTATAATTCTATAAAGCCAATGAAATAATCTGTATTTTACCGTTTATTTCATATTTGTAGGATTTATAAAAACACATATAAAAAATCATAAATTTTATAATCACGCGAATTTTGAGTGTTTTTACTTGAAATTGCCGTGAGGGATACTTATTCGGGTCAACATAGAATATTTTCGGTTTCTGTATGTTGTCTGTGGTATAAATAATAATGCAAGGTGCATATTCATGGAAAAATGACTTAATTTTATCCGTAAACAGCTGTTAAAAATTCGGCGGGAAAAAAATATTTAAAAAATTTTATTTTAACATTGTTCTAAAATAGTATACGAAGTTCAGATTTGCTACATCTATGGTCATAATAGATAAAGCATTTCAATAGCTTCGTGTTAAAATAAACGGCTGGCCAAGGAAATGTTTTAAATAATTACAATATTTTTTTTACGAATTGTAGGAAAATGTGGTACAGTTTTGGACCGAAATCAATCGCAGAAAAAAAAGTGGTCCATTTTTCGACCGAAATCGCTCCAGTGGATAATACGCGGTACAATATAATAGATTGCTGTATGCAATTAGTAACATTTTTTTAAAATAAACTGCTACACACAGTCAAATTACTATTGTAACATATTGCACATCACTAGTGATAAACTACTTCTTATAATAATTGTCATTTATGGTCACTCTGAAAGTAATATCAATGGTGTAAACGCCTAGTCAATAAAAGTCAAAATAATTATAACAGTGTTTTATATTACACATCCATGTTAAATATGTAAACGAAAAAACGCTATCCAGGTTACCAACCAATTCTTAGAATGATTGTTTCCAATGAAAAGGGTAATTGTCCGTAATATGGAGAAAAATAATTAGTTGATAATGATGTTAATTCTAAAAAATTTGAATATATGAGATTGACAAATATGACGGTCTTTTTTCTGTTTTTCTGTGTCTTGTTCTCTTTCATATTTTCGTTTAGCTTATTATTGTAAACTTATTCTAATATGAAATATATTCCATTTCAATTTGAATTCTGTAGTGTCAGTAAGAATGTAATTATCAATTGTCACTTATTTTATTGTTCTATAATTTTATTGTAAAATATCAATTTTAGTTAGAAGAAACCATTCAAAGAAAAATCTGTGTTAAACTTTGAAACACAAGTGTTTTATTTATAAATTAATAGAAAGGAATTAAACCTATCAACATATTATAAATATATAACAAAACATAGTTTTAGAAGTAAAGAAACTAGAAGTGAAAAAACAAGGATTTGCCAAAATCATTTGCACAGCATGATTTCAATGCCTTGTCAAATTTTCAAGTATCGTCAAATAATACAAATAACGTTGGAATATGGAAAAATTGGTGGAAAAGTTATGAAATATACCTAAATAGCATCAGATTTGGAAGAAGACCCAGAAAAAAGAAAAATTGCAATATTAGATATATAACAAAACACACACATCTTCCATCACATTCTATAATACATTCTCCACAGATTTAGATTAAAAAAAATGTATTTCAAATTATACAGAGTGCCCCGCCTACTTTTTTTGCTCGTTTTTTTTTTGTTTTTAGGAAAAGTCACCACCGTTGGATAAAGATTTTAAATAAATGCACAAGTACACATACTTTTTATTGTCTTTTCAAAATGTGAATTAAAAAAATTCAACCGCGACGAAATGTTTGTTTTTTTTACCCTGAATACAATTTAACTTAATTTACATTCAAGTTTTGTCGGTATCGTGAACGATTTACAAAGTAACCCTATTATAAATTCCGCAAAAACAGTTTGGAGTTGACGTGTCCAGGACGAATCCGTTCTATAGCATTTTGTTGAAATGTCAAGCCTGTACACGTTATTTTCAAATTTCGGTAAAAATATTAATTTTCAAATAATTACCATTTTATTTTTATTAACTCCATGCAAGAGTAAAATAATTCCCCTCGGTACCTATATTATATTTGGAGATGCTCTATGGCGAATATTTTAAAGGAAAGAGTGAAGAGGAAAGTACTGAGAAGGAAAAAGGTATGAAGGGTGATTAAGAATCTGAAGGTCAGTGGGTTCAGCAATGACCAACATAATATGAATCCATCCCTTTCACTGTTGTGTAAAGCGACGGGTCGAGAATCCAACTTGAGAATTCTTATGAAATTGTGTAATAAAATATTTATTTCATAGAAAATCTGAATATTTTTTTGGTATACTATTGATGTACAAAAGGAGTCACGATGCGAAGTGCAATTTTTATTACACCTGGTTGGACTGATTGTCTTAGAAAAGCGATGGGTCCCTAACATTCAAATTAGGAAAACACGAGAGGGAACAAACCGATTGAAGAAAACTAATTTATAAATTCCTCCGCAAAACTTAATTATTGTAGACAAGTAGTAATCCTGTTTTGTTTCATAATGTTTTCATACAAACGAAGTATAGAAAATTCTAAAAAAACTTTAGGGAGCACTTTGCAAGCGTGTTCCCTACAGAGCAACAGACCATCCCGATTGATGGATTATTTGGCGAATAATATTGCTTAATGGTATTCCCCAATTTCTTACGAACTACAGCCTAATTAATCATATTTGGTGAACTTACTTACTTTGCCTCTGTCAGTTCTTGCCACGAAACAAGACGGTGAAGTTAGAGAAATGTTATTTTATCCATTATTTATTTTTTTATTTATTTATTTTTCGTTTTCTTCGTAAAAAGGTTATTCACCAGTTTATCACAGGATGCTGGGAACAAGTGGTATATACGTTGTGATGTATTAAAAGTTCTAATGTTTTGTTTCGGTATTTCCTCGCAACATGCAGCATCCTGCGCATTCTGGGAAGAAATGTAGCTCATCGTTGTTATTTACTACCCTCTTATAAAAAGAAACAATTTCTCGGATACCCAAACGTTAATTCAGTATCCTAAGATGTGCATAATAAAATTGCATGACGATAGTAAAAATGATTTAATGTTAAATACTTGTATACCAATAGTGATTTTTCTTGATTAGGTACCTACATTTCATGTGACCCATAACGCCAAAAAACTCTGAAGTAAGACATGTAAACGTAGCGTAGGTATTACATATTACGTACTAAGTGTTAAATACATCAATTTTTTACCAGTATTGAAATGGTAAAAATGGGTTTGTTGTTATATACATATTGTAGGTATAAAGAAGTGTTTTTTCACTAAATAAATAACTTTGTTTTTTTTCAATATAAAAGGCTCCCAACATAAAAAGTCACTTTGAAAAGATTTCAAAAGTTTATTTTCGATCGGCTTGAGATAGATTCAGGATCAAAACTTTCCGGAAAATCCATCGAAAGCGCCTTATAAACTTTCTTAACTTGTCCTATAGCCTTAGCCGAGGCTGTACAAACTGTCAAAATATACCATTTACCTAAAGGGTATCGGCTAATTGCATAATTTAACCGTCTATTATATGAGAAACTATTTTACTCTGAAGCTTAAATCAAAAAGAGGTTCATATTTTTATTGAATTTACATGCCTACGCAATTTTTTCATCTAGCAAAATCATTATCATAACTGCAGAAAGAGATTTAGCTTTTCTAAATAACTCCCAACCAATAAGAAACGTTTGTGACTTACTTGATAAAAATCTTTTTATTGTTTTCCACTCGTTTAAATATGGTTTGTGTAGAGTTGGCAGATTCTCCGATTCTACGATCCTAGTGGCCAGTAGCTAACCTTGTATGAATCTCAAGTATGCCTAACAATTGAATTTGGGAGCCACCTTTGAGCTGCAGCCCAAAATACTTATTAAACTACTTGATTCTGTGTGAAAGAGGGCAGTCTGTCTTATTAAAAATCAGTTGTTAACTAAAAGATTACCATCTCTAATTCACAAACGCAATGTAGGCTTCCTGAGTCAGTTCTGCAGGTATTTTAATTAATTCTAAAGAGGCAGTGCGTGAAACTTGATAAAAACCTGTTCACATTTAATGTTGGCTTCATAAGAACGGGTGTTTCTTCGACTCGTTTCTGTATAATTCGATTTACATCCTCCATATAATTCGGGCCACTACAAGACCCCGACCCTTCCTACAGCCCTCACCTTAATACGCCTAATAATGCTGCCCAACGCTGACAACATAGTTCCCCTGATACAAACTGTTTCAATTAATAGGGTAAGAAATGTATACACACTTTTATTTTCTTCTATTTCAAAAGAAGAAACGTGGTTGGTAAATCTAGTTTTACATAAAATTGAAACGTACACCTACATATTCCAACATTTTTCAAAGAATGTTTATTTTTTAGGAAGGCGTTAACAACTAGTTAGATTTTCAGTCACGCTGCAAAAACACGTTTCAACTTTCAACAGCCAAGCTATGCGGACGTGCACGAAGCAAGTATTGAAAAGCGAAAAGCTGTTTCAATGTTTTATTTTAAAATATTTAAAACAAGTCTTAAAAAAAAAAAAATAATAATTTCTTAGCCTAAGGGAAAGAATAACCTTATATTTGGGTAGATTATAAAAATTATAAACTAATTCCCACTTTTTTTCTTAAATCCTTGATTCCATTTTTTTTCTCTTTCCTCGGATATTAAATATTGAGGCAACCGATTGTTAGTTTGTTTTTTGGATGCAGAATTAAGAATTCTATTATTTCGAAATCTTAATTGAAACATGGTCAATCGGTTTATTCAGTCACCCTTTTTTCCATACTTTTTTATTTATTCAATGGCACTGTCTATGTACTATTGGGAGAATTTTAGACAATTCAATTGTTAAAATCTCTGTAGAAAGCTTGCCAGACTCAAAATTAAATCGTAAAACCAGACAATTCATTGACGTTCCGGTGTAAAGTTACACATTTTGGAAGATAATTTGTTCACGTTTAAATCAGTGCACGCTGTTAGCATGTAAGTAATAAGTTTAGACGTTGGGTAAGTTAATTTGTTCACGTTTGTTTAAACCACAACACTTCGTTAGCCGGACTGATCAATTTAAACTGAACTAAAAACATTGTGGCGTTCAGACCATGTTGGTGTTGAAACCCTCAGACTGAAAATTTGTTTGAATTTTGTAAAATGTAAATCTATGAGCTCTTTTTAGCATCAGAGATTAATAATTATAGCTTTATATAAAATATCAGATCTTATCAATGCTTCACCTTACCTTTGCATTCTTATTATTTATCTTTGTTTATTAGCAACTATTTAATCCTTGATTATAATCAAACAAAACAACTCGGGGTGACCTATAGCAGAGTGTTGGTTATCCAATAAAAGGTTCCCAGAGCGGCGGCACTCAAACCCGTCTCCCATATGATGCTAATATGAGTTGGTGAAATAATCGATAAAATAAAATGCTTTTCTTTTACACGAAGAATGGCTTCAATGATTTTGTCATAACACTTTTTTACAGCTTTCTATTTACCTACAATTCTCATCCGGGATTAAATCGATATTTATCAAATCATACTAATGAAGACCGCCGGGTAAATGCTGTGAAGAAAATATTTCGTTCATTTTATGTCTGTTAGGTTAACGACGAACGTTTGATTTTACTCAGCTAAAAAACACACGACTGTGTCTTGGCACACACTCCTTGATTTGTTTACATTCATACATCGTCTCAAACATACTCTTTTATTATTCTGACACATATTTACATGAGCAAACTCAAGTATTTGAGTCACTTTGTCCCTTTCATTTGTGCCCTGTCTTCTTCGAGCTTATTTCTTCTTCTTTTTTTTTTTGCTCCGGGTCATTTCAAGAAAAGCGCAAATATTGATCACGATTGGTGGTTTCTTTTCCAGGGCGATACTGACAGTATCTTTCATTTTTAAACTTGGTACAAATACTCGTACTGTTTTACAAAAAAAGAAGATAAATAAATAATGATTTTAAATGAATAAGGCATGATTTTAGATTTTCACGGTCAAAAGTATTGTCGTTATTTATTTTCGGAGTGTTATGCCGTGTGACACATCTACCCCGGTGATGGACACTGTAACACTGGCCAAAATTTCGGCTAAAGAAAGAGGTAGCGCAACAAGACATAACACCCCAAAAGTAAATAACGAAAAAAAATTTTTGTAATTTCAAGACCATCAAAACGTGCTGTGCTTTTTGCCTAACCAGTAGGAGCCCGCAAATTGGACATTTCAAATTTCTATGATTTTATATTTTATCCTTAGGAAAATCAAATTTTCTCCTCTGAAATCACTTTATTATTAAATTAATTTTGAATTAATTATTTCAAGCTTCACTCGGGTAATTTAAGTTCAATGTTCAAATTTACCCCGCGTAGTTCTTCCACCATTGAGAAAATGTAAAGGAAAGTGTTTGAAGCGACGAATAATTAATAAATTGAACAATCTCGCAATTTGTTTTAATATTAAAAATACCTCAGGGCCTATATCCGCTCGGGGTGCAGTGTGGACGATCCTTTTAGGAAAAGGAAAGAGCGGAAGTTCTGGGAAAGAAAAGGATATATGGGATTGGTAGGAATATATTAGTCAATGTATCCAAGAGTGACGGTTGTATGAATCCATCCTCCTACTGCTTTGCAATGTTCCGAGAGAGTCCAGCTGGAGAGATAAGAAGTTTTTCCCAAACAAGTCTCTCCCAATCCGGCCTGCCACGCAGCTGGTGTACAGATGCGTTCACCGCCAAGGCCCGGACGTACCTCAATCCATAAATCCGGACACCCTTGCTAAGTCACCAAATGTAGCAAATGTACAAATCCAATAAATGGTTCCCCGGGCGGCGGTATTCAGAAGACATGAATTATTGAAGTGTTTGATATTACGATTTATTGATACGTTAAACTACATCGGACAAGACGTGGATTATAGAGTAAAATAAAACGAAAAAATACACGCGGTGGAAGTGAAACCTTAAGAGAATTAAAGGTGACAAGAGTGGGGAGGCCACGAAGCACCGCACAAAGATGAGACCGATTATACTACCCTGTAGATGTTTCTGGTTGTCTCTTTTTATTGTCGCTATGTTTCGTTTCATCGTTTCAACGGCGCTAAAGAAGTTTTCACTCCAAAAAATAATATTTTATTTGTGATGTGAAAATATATGTTAATTTCTTAATTATTTTTGTGTGATTGATAAATAGACATAATGTAACCCGTACGTAATTGAATTTAAAAAAAAAACTTTTTTTGTAAAATTTCTGCTGAGCGCTGAGATATTTTAAAGCCTTTGATGTCTGATAATTACCGGTCATCACATTTTTTTTATTTTTTTTTCCGGTTTAGGCAAATATTCTAAGACATTCTGTTTTTTTTTTTTATTCGTATTTTTGAAACCCTGGCGATTTTTTGAAAATTTCAATCTGAAAAATCAGACCATTTTTTATAAACCGGAAAGACGGGACATAATTTTATGGGTGCGAAAAAACAATAATTACATAGCCGAAAATTATTTAAAAAAAGAACGTTTTCCACACGAATAGCAATAAATTGTACGGGGTTCTCTTCGTAACAGCTGTAAAAACACCGCCATCTTTATCAAAAAATCAAACCAAAGGATAAGTTCACATAGAACAAACAATAAATCTAGTGAACGTTAAACGCAAATTCAAAAATTCGCCGGAAATCAAAGTGTTGCCATATAAAAAAAAGATTATCAGTGTGGAATTTTACAAAATTAAGGGAACATAATAGGAGACGGGACATTTTCATGTAGTGACGTCACGAGCTCAAATAATGGATTTATTTATTTAAAAATAAAAAAATATACATTTCTAAAAATTTTTACTCACATTTTCGCAATCTTAGTAAAAAAATCTATTCACACGATTTTTTCCAAGTCGTTATGAAATCCATGCAAGTGGCCTATTACTATCAGACCGTAAATTCCAAATATATGAGCTCTTTTGAAATGAGATCTTCAACAAATCTATAGAAATGTAAATAACCAGATAATATTTGAAAAACTGTTACTAGTACGATGATGGGGAACTTAGTTAACAGAGAAATTGTAGTCGACATTATTAAATATTACTAGATATAATTTTTTTTTTTTTAATGCAGGCATTTAGTTATCATGCAATAACCGATGTCCGATTTTGAGGTTGAAACTTGTGTTAAGGTTAAACATCACGCACGTTATAATCTACGTATTCACAGATGGCGCCAATCAAATTATTTTAGGTTTTTAATGCTTTTTGCACGTTACGCTTTAAAATATTAAGGTAAATTAATTGTTCGCGATCGTACGTATTTAATTAGAATATAAATAAATAGTTTTGTCCATAAACAAACCCAAATCTTTCAAGAAAGGCTGAAAAATACAATATTGGATTGAGTCACCGATACAAAATTAAATTTTTCAGCCTTTCTTGAAAGATTTGGGTTTTGTTTATGGACAAAACTATTTATTTATAATCTTATTAAATATGTACGATCGCGACCAATTAATTTACCTTAATATTTTAAAGCGAAACGTGCAAAAGGCATTAAAAACCTAAAATAATTTGATTGGCACCATCTGTGAATGCGTAGATTATAACGTACGTGACGTTTAACCTTAAGTCTTTTAATTGAATATATTTAAATAGGAAAATATTTAAATGGGACATATACTTACCACATTTAACGAACCTAAACCCATTATTGTTATGATTTTCCTAATATTATGCATATCAGCGGCAAGGCTCATAACCGCTTCACTATAATTCACAAATTTCAGAACACCTTCGTAACCTTCACTGGCTCAAGTGCCCTGAAAAAATCCAGTACAAATTGTGCTGGATGGTGTTAAATAAATCAACGAAATGGCCCCACCTTACATCTCTGAAGTATGCGTCCCGTAAAATACCAGTCCGAGGCAATTAACCCTTAGATCGGCAACTTCATCTGCTATAGGCAGACTAATAGAACCCAAACGAAAGCCAAATACTAAGTTCGGAGATCGTGCTTTCGGAGTATCTGGGCCTAAGACTTGGAATAGACTCCCTCCGGAATTAAGATGCATAAAAAGCCCAACAGAGTTTAGGTTCAAACTAAAAACCTACCTTTTCGGGCTCTCATATCCTTAACTTCATTTAAATATTCCTGTCTGAGAGTATCATACTTGTATTACCTATGATATGTCTAATCACACTTTTCTTACTGAATTAAAATTACTTGAATCCTTGCGCATCAATCTGTCTCTCGGAAGATCAAATCCTTGTACTACTGCACTACCCACCATTAAATGTTGCTTTTACTTTCCAAAATACACTCATTAAAGAATATATTACATATTAATATTAAAATATTTTGAGGATTAAACAACATGTGTTCACAATTATGTCCTCTGCGTGCGAACTCTATCTAAATTTCTTTAAATAGACAATAAATAGTGTTAATTTCAAGCGACCTCCCAGGTAAGTATGGTCCTGTATTAATTCATTTTTAGGCAGCATCGCGTTCATTGGTCAAAATATTGTACATATATTTTCGTGTCGGTGATCAATGAACCGGTGTATGTAATTTTTAGCCATAAGTTGTTTTTAATTGTTTGTCTAGCTTGTAGTATTTCTACATTTTAGGCATATATGGTAAGTTTGTACAGCGCCCTTGAGGGGATGTTTCACAAAACGGCGCTATATAAATCGTCCAAATATTATTATTATTATATCAAAAGTAAATTTTTTGAAAAATAAAGGAAAAAAATACATGCAAATATAACGATACGCAAGCCTTTAAAAAGGGTTCTAATTACATATCCCTAATGCAATGTTAAGCTAGGGTAACGTCCGATGTAATATTTTCAATTAAAATGTGGTAAACTGAAATATTTTACACAATATTCAAGCATAAAATCATTTTTTTTTTATAAAATAAATTAATACGACGCTGATATTTGCGTTAGCAAATAAAGGTATAATAAATGGGTTAAAACTTGCCTACATATTGTATAATTTACCGTTAAGTCGACGAACCCTTTAACAATACCTTTATAACCGGAATAATGGTGATAGGTAAATAAATACAAATCTAAACATGAGGCCGGTATTAAAAGGACCAAAGCAAAATCCTTTCGTATTTTCCTTATATTTTAACGAAATCCCTCGAATCTTCTAGGGATTTATGTTCTAGAAGTAAATAAATTACAGATATTCCATGGAAGGAAACTGTCAAAAATATATTGAAAGAGTTTTTAAATTATTATTAAATGAAAAATAAGTGTATTTTTTTAAAAAACATTAATAAGGCTTTACGCCCAATTATGAAACATAATTTTTTTTATTTAAATTTTGCTATAAAAATTATTTCAAATATTTTTTGAATGTCAGTGATTTTATGGCATCCCCAATCGAGGCATTTTTTTAGTGGGTGGGGAAAGAAAATGGGTAGAGGAAGGTGGGGAAGTATCTGGCTTTACAAATCTGATCACCAAATACAGCTAAAAGCCATTTCAAACATTGTTTCAAATCTGAATTGTGGTCTTACACCAGGGCGATACTGAGAGTATTTTCCAATCTGGAAGGTGCCGAAAGTACATCTTAAATTATTTCGATGATTAAATTGTTAAATATTATAGTTCAATAAAATACAATGTACTTGAGCACGCCAAGGTTTTAACACTAAGTTAAAGAAACGAAAGTAATGATTAAAGTATGTTTCCGTGAAATCAAAACATAAAGCAAGTTCTCATCCACTCTCTTCTCAAAACAATTTCGTAAAATATATTCAAACATTTTTTTTGTCATACTCATAATATATTCATTCATACATTTAGGAACGTAAAACTCCATAAACGATCGTCATAAAATAAATATCTACTTCAATGTAAACCGATTTCAAAAAAGGTTCAAAATTGAAATCAAAGGAGTTTACATTCTCAGTAGTAAATTTCAAGTTTGACTGCTCTATTATCTTATATATAAAACAAAGTCGGGTTAGTTACACTATTTATAACTCGAGAACGGCCGGGCCGATTTTGATGATCTTTGATTTGTTGGATTTGTCTCCGCCCCGGAAAGGATAATAACTATTAAAACATTACAAAAATTAACGAAACATATAGTTATTAAGAAAATTCTTTTCCCCATACATTTTGTATGGAACCAATTCTCATATTTGAAAGAGCTGCGGGCATTTTGTGATAAGTACCTATAATATTGAACTGTGCGTGAATTCCAAAAATTCAAAAACGTCAAATGTCAATGCACTAATTGTTTTGCATTTGTTCTTAATCAAATCATTATTGCTGCCCCTCTTTCTTATAAACGAAATTTCAATAGTCGAAAATGAGACAAACGGTGAACGTATGTCTGCAACACCTCCAAAGGAAAAATACAATAATTATAATAAATCTCTGAAATGAAACGCATTTTTTTCATTTTAGAATAATTTTTCTCAGGACCTAAGTCATCTTAGGGGATGCTGTGTGGAGGATCTTTTTAAAGAAGGGGAGGATAAGAAGTTCTCGGAAGGAAAAAGGAATGAGGGGTGGGTAGGAATCTGGGGGTCAGTGTGTCCGAGAGTGACGGACGTATGAATCCATCCCTCCAACTGCGGTGTAAGGCAATGGGTCGAGAGAGTCCTGCTGGAAAGTTCAAAAGGCCTCCCTCAACCAGTATCTCTCGATCCGTCCCGCCACGCAGCAGGTGGGCAGAAGCATCCACCGCCAAGACCCGGAAAAACTTCACCCCATGAACACGGGCACCCCTGCTAAATTACCAAACGTAGCGAACTACTTGGGGTGACCTATGGCAGAGGTGTTGGTTATCCAATAAATGGTTCCCGGGGCGGCGGCACCCGTACCCGCCTCTCAAAATCCCGCAATTAAGTGGAAAAGAAGAAAATCACAACAAAAAAATCCATACACAACGACATCTCTGATACTGACAAAAATAAAATACGGACAGCTGCGCACCGATAATTGCTTAATTGCGTATTTTTTAATTGAGTAAAAACACTGAATTTAATTCAACAGTTATTGATACTGAGGCGGTACGAAGTTCGTCGGGTCAGCTAGTTCAAGATTAAAATTACATACATTAAAATTTAGATTTTAAATTGTGACCTTTATTATTATTGAGTCAGTTTCAACAATAACTGTGGTGAACATTTTTATTGCGATCCTATAAAATGATTTTTATTACCAGGGGTAAAATATCGTTGCGACAGATCTGTCTTGTATTTTGAAGGATGGTTGCCATCTAGCGACGAATATTTGAAACGGTTTGAGCACCTAAGATTAAAACCTATTTATTAATTTGTTCCGGAAAGTGCCACTTCCGAAGAAATCGTATAACTAAATAATGTATAAAAAGCGAGTAATTAAGAAAAATAATTATTTGATAGATGCTTGCGATTAAAAAAATTACACAATTTTTCCTAATAAATAATAATTTGAAAAACACGTTAGTCATTATGACGCCTTTCCTTATTCTTTGAAAGATAATTGGATAAATTATTATAAATTCAGCTGTTTTTATAGAAATGTCATTGGGAGCTTAAAATATTTACATTTCGTCACCTCACATGGATAAGGTTCTAACTTCATTTGAGACGTGAGGTGTCAAAATTTGCATAATTTATTAACCAATGTACGATTTCGAGGTTGAATCTTATGTAATGTAGTTTAATTCGATTTTAAAGGAAAATATTTAAATAGAACATATTATTACAATAACTAAATATATGCAAATATAAACATATGCAACCAGCTAGAGTGTAATAATTTATTGCATATATTTTTAATAACATTCCGCTAGTGCAATTTCAAGCTAGAGTCACGTCCTATTTAGGTAAATATTTTCCATTAAAATGTAATAAACTAAAATGCTTTACACAAGATTTAACCTCAAAATCAAAAATTCTTCAATAGATTATGAAAATTCATCTTGGAAAACTTAGAAACCTCAAAACATGGTAAGGTGAAATTAGAACCCTATGCAACCAAAGTGACGAACTGTAATAATGTGCCTTTTTTATATAAATACCGCACAAGAATCACAACTGCTCCCGTCTGAAGCCAGTGATACCATGGCATCCCCAATCGGGGTATTTTGTGAGGCTGAAGTAAGTGGGGAGGGGAAGGAGATAGGGAAGAGGAAGGTGGGAATTACCTGGCTTTACAGATCTGGTCACCAAACACGGCTAATGCCATTTCAAGCAACGTTTCAATTCTGAATGGTGGTCTTACACCAGGGCGATTCTAAGAGTAACTTCCACTCTGGTACGTGCCGCAAATAAACTATATATTATTTTAAATAAATAAATTGTGAAACACAAATTGATCAAATAAAATTTATTTGCCACGCCGGGATTCGATCCCGCGACCTTCAAGAGCCTTACAAATATAAACTAGCAGATACAAACAAATCAGAGATTGTACGATATACATATACTTTTTTTACATAAGCTACACACAGGAGGCCTGAGAAATAATTTCCCTCAAGGCCTGTCATCTTTGGGGATGTTGTGTGGAGGGTTTTTTTTAGGAAAAAGAAGTAGAGGTGATTTCTGGGAACGAAAAGGGTTTAAGGGGTGGGTAGCAATCTGGGGTTCAGTGTATCCTGGTCATCCGCCTCCAAGACCTAGACAAACCTCACCCCATGCATTGGGCTACCCCTGCTAAATCACCAAACGTAGCAAACTTGGGGTGACCTATGGCAGAGGTGTTGGTTATCCAATAAAGGTTCCGGGGCGGCGGTACCCATTCCCACCTCCCAAAGTGATGTTAGAACCTTGTAAAATAAATGCAGCTTGATTTTAGAAAATTATTTTGGTTATAGAAATAAGCAAAAGAAATGGTTTTGCATTCAAGGGTCCTTTTTAAAAAAAAATGTCAGTTAGAATCTTGTCCAACTGAAGTGACGATTTGCCTAAAAAATTATCGTCCACAGCTTTGCGAAGTTTTCTGAGACAATAATTAGAATGACGACAAGCTTCGTAGTGTGTTGTAAAATAAAAATGAACACAACTAAAAAATACGCGACGCCGGCTTTGTGACTGCAATCACAATCACAATCACAGTAACACAGGGAATGAAAAGACACAAAATAACCCCGGAAACCTTTGTTGTCCAATATGTCGTTTCTTTCTTTTAGTAACACGGGCTCTCACATATTCTCATTGTCTAAAGTACCCAAGATTTTTTTCTGACTAAAACATTTGGACATTTCAGTCTTTCTTTCATTTTAATCCGATTATTTTCTAAGTTAAGTTCTTTCCAACGACAATTTTTAATGCAAACGAAATAAATTCCTGCATTAAACTAACATAACACATTTTAATTGAGGTATAAAAATATTATTCAGTACTGTAATTTTATTTTCAAAAGACACGGAATTTCTTAGAAGTCATTTTAAATAAGAAGCATTTAATTTTGCACGGCATTTGAACATTTGAACAAACAAGAATGAGCACATATAATGGACCAGCCAGTGGCTGAGTTGGCATCGCATTTAGGACGTTGCATGGTTGATTCTGCTGGCTAAGGCCTCCATCACGACACAGACAACATTTTCCGCTTACTGTGGTGGTAGTAGGAGATTTTCAAATATTGTCAGGTTATTCGTAACCCGGAAATGATTATCTTTCTTTTTAAAGAAAATTAAAATTAAAATTAATTCAATTTTTATAAGAAAAACTTTCTTTTTATTACTTTTTTGGAGGTTATTCCCAACAGTGAAGTATATCAAATTAGAATAAGTTAACAATAATAATCTAAACGAAAATATGAAAGAGAAAAAGACACATAAAAACAGAAAAAAGACAATGGTCGCAACTGGGACTCGAACCCAGACATGGGTAAATATGGAGAAAAAAAATTAGTTGATAATAATGTTAATTCTAAAATTTGAAAATATGACATTGACAAATATGACGGTTTGACAGAAGGTGGCAATAGCGTTGGTTAACGCGCTCGTCCCGGTTAGACGGAGAGGTCTGGGTTCGAGTCCCAGTTGCGACCATTGTCTTTTTTCTGTTTTTCTGTGTCTTGTTCTCTTTCATATTTTCGTTTAGATTATGATTGTTAACTTATTCTAATATAAAATTAATTGCTTCATCATTACTGTTTTATATTATTATATAATTGTAATTCTTTATTTTCTTTATTTAGGTCTTCAATTTAAAATTTTATAATTTTATTGTGTCAATGATGTAACCATGGCCGGCGTAGCGCAGCGGTAAGACGCTTGACTCGCGCACCGAAGGTCGCGGGATCGAATCCCGGCGTGGCAAATAAATTTTATTTTATTAATTTGTGTTATTTCACAATTTATTCATTTAAAATAATTAATAGTATATTTGCGGCACGTTCCAGAGTGGAAGATACTCTCTGTATCGCCCTGGTGTAAGACCACCATTCAGAATTGAAACGTTACTTGAAACGGCATTAGCCGTGTTTGGTGACCAGATCTGAATAGCCAGGTACACTTTCCCACCTTCCTCTTCCCTATCTCCTTCCCCTCCCCACTACCCTCAGCCTCACAACATACCCCAATTGGGGATGCCATAGTCTCACTGGCTTCAGACGGGAGCAGTTGGGACTCTTGTGAGGTATTCATTTAAAAAAAAAAAAAAAAAAACCTTTCTGACACAGTCTAATATTTACGTATAAAGACACTTTTAAATAGTTAAAGACAATTTTTTTCCAAATTTCCACCAGGGCCAACGTCACCTTAGAAGATGCTGTGTGGAGGGACTTTTTTATGAAAGAAAGAAGAGGAATTTCTGGGAAAGAAAAAAATATGAAGAATGGATAATAATCTGGGATTAGTGTAACCAGAGTGACGGACGTATGAATACATCTCTCCAACTGCGGTGTAGGGCGATGGGCCAAAATAGAGCAGCTGGAATGTTAAAAGGATCTCTCTAACCAACTCACCCGATCTAGCCTACCACATAACTACTTATCCAATAAAGGGCGCTTCGCTGATTTATAAGGTAGATAAATAAAATTAAAAAAATTAAGTTTAATAATTAAAATATTCAAAATAAATCTATATAATAAACATAACCAATCTATGGCAAGGACTATCACACTAATGACCAAAGTTCAAAGTAAAAAAAGACCCTCCCCTAAAACGGCCTCGCCTAGGTCAACCTTCGCTGAGTTTCGAGTACTATCTAGACGCCCTCGATTGTGAAAACAAGTCATCAGCCCCAATCATAAAAGCTCCCTTCCGAGTCTAGCGAGTAGCGAATCGCTAGATTATCCCCTTTATCGAGCCCCGAGCAGCCTCTGAAGGGCATTACTATACACGCGGTGCTGTAGAGCCTTCGCAATCTGAAGACTAAAAAACTGTGAGGTCCTTTCGGTAACAGTGCACTTAATGTAAAATAATTTCTTGACTTAACTAATTAACTGCTGACACTGGCACGAATACTTAAATAAATAAATATGCATCATCGTACTTTGCATTTAAAAGTATCTTGTAAACTATTTTACTATTTACTAAAAAAATTATCATCACGTAAGTAGTCTAAATTTGATATTATTCTTCTATATAACTTATTAGTATAACTTAATTCAGTGTACTGCAGTTAGTTGGTTTTTTTGGGGTTCGTTATATGGATGGGTAAATAACTAACCTACTACGATACTCCTTTTTAAAATACCCCGCAAGACCGAAATTTCCCTAATAAATAAAATTGACTTGAAAGTACCCCATTTTCTAAACCGAACTATTCTCGCATATCTAGCAGTTTCTTCATTTGCTAAAAGTTGCGAACAATTTGTACGAGTAAAAAATTTAAAAAAAAATTCGAAAGAAATCATAAAAAAAATATTGTGACCAACAGTGTATCTACTGTAATGCACGTAAATTTTAGTTACTTTGAATAAAAAGTGAACATATATTTGATATGAATATAAACCGTAGACGGTGGATACAAAAAGTGAATTTTCGTGTCAGAAACCCTCTTTACCTTTAGACTTTAAACCACCACCGGATTAGTACCTTAAATATATTTCTGATAATATTGGAGCCAACATTTTAGTCGACATGTACTGGTATCCAATTTTAGGTACTCAGTTCGCGTTGTACATTCAAATCAAATAAACGTTTACTTTTTATTCAAAAATTGTTATTCCCCTGTCTCGACACAGGTATATCCTAGTGAGACAGGCATCAAAAAAACCCAATGTAAATATACTTTTTTATAGATAAATAAAACATAAAAAAACGCAAATCTACTTTCATTACACCTACATACTTAAGAGGAAGATAAATTTGTGTTTTAGTGTTTTATTCACAGTAAAAAAAGGTGTTTACCTAAAAGGTATTGTAGGTTGCTTTTTTACAATAAATTGTCAATAATTCATGATGGTGAAAAACACGATTTTCACAATTCACATTCCCTTGTGACCAATGTAAAGCGTAACAGATTCTTTTACATTTAGCAGAGCCTCCTCGCTCCACACTTTCAGATAGTTTTCAACCTTCCCGGCAGAAACGGAAACACTAGCAGGTGTAATAATATTACTAGTATTATATGTTGTGTGAAGAATATAGGCAGGTCATGCGCTGAATAAAGTGGAGATAACTCTACACCGAGAAATATTTTGAAGCAAGAGAGAAACACAATAAGAATGCCGACAAAGAATATAATGGTAAAGATAGATGAACACATGTTAACCTATCATATTTTTTGTTTATTTCGAAGAGTTTTTTTTTTTTTTTTCAATTATTTCTGGCTTTCACCCTTCAAGGGTGTTCTAGGCCATCATTTAAAATTACAGAGAAAGGGAAAGATAAATTTATATATTAATTTTATTTAAATGTACAAATTTCAGAATTGTATGGAAGATTGGAGTCGAGTTCAGACTTAGAAGAGATGAAATTTTGAATGGAGGGGAGGCAATTTTAGATAACGCTTGATAGAAGAGAGGATATTTATTTAGAGAGGGACAACCAAAAAATATGTGATCTAAAGTGCCCACATCTAGACCACAGAACGTACAATCTGGGGAGTCAAGGATGTGAATTTTAAAAAGGTGAGAAGGAACGGAACAATGACCGATTCTCATTCGAATAAGTGAGGAAATTTCTTTTTTGGAAAAATGGGGAAATTTTTGAAACCACGGTTTTGATGGGATAGTCCTTTGTATTGAGGCGTAGCGAGCTCCCTTGGATTGACTGGCAATGTTCCAATACTCTGTCCAAACATTGCGGGATCTATCTTTGATGATGGAAAAAATATCAGATAGGGGAATATGGTTTACGAGGGTAACAATAGGGTTGGACGCTCCTTGTTTTGCCAAAGAATCTGCAATATCGTTACCCACTATGCCAATGTGTCCAGGGATCCAAACAAGAATTACGGTTTTTCCAGAGCTTTGAATGGAGGCTATCAGCACTCTAATGAGGCATACAAAGTGATCATCAGGATGAAGAAGAGGACAGGATTTAAGTTTTTGGAGGGAACTGAGAGAGTCAGAGAGAACAAGGGAATGTTCACAATTATTTTTTATTATATATTTGAGTGCTTCAATAATTGCAATGCACTCAGCAGAAAATATTGAAAATTGGTTTGAAATTGAATAAAATATTTTATCATTAGAATTATTGTGGTAAACGTTAATACCTATACCACAGTTAGGAGAGTCAGGAGATTTGGAGCCATCAGTAAATAAAAGAGAAGAGTTGGGCCATTTAGAAGAAATAATGTCATTGAACATATTATTAACAGTACGGGCTGGGAGATTGGAATGACTTTTAAGGATGCCGATCCCTTCCAAAATTGTTGGGGATAGGGTGACGTGACTATATTTTAATTTGTATAGTGGAAGAAGATCATTTTGGATAATTTGAAGCTCTGAGAGAGAGCGAAAATTTTTACAGATGGCAGGAAGAGGTTTAGTTCGAGCTCTGATTGTAGATGAATGTGTTGAGTCTTTGAACAACGAAACTCTGGGAATAACCTGATGACATTTAGAATTTAAACATTTAAGAACAAATTTGTCAGCAAACAGTTGTCGCCTTAAATAAAGTGGGGGATCAGAACATTCCACTTGAAGGAAATTGATGGGCGATGACTGCATCGCTCCAGTTATTATTCGCAATGACTTCGATTGAATTTTGTCTAATTTACTGAGTGCATTTTTGGAGGCCGTACTAAAAAGTGGACAGGCATAGTCGAGATGACTTCGAATAAGTGCATTGTAAAGCAACTTAATGCAGGTAGGGTGAGCACCCCACCAAACGCCAGTCAATGATCTGATGATATTTAAATTTTTTTCACATTTTGTAACTTTATTGTGAATATGGGAAGACCATTTAAGTTTCCTATCAAATGTTACTCCTAAAAATTTAACTTCAGAGGCGTTGGGGATTGGAGAGTTTTTAAATAAAATTTGAACAGGAGGATTTTTATGACGGTTTGAGAAGGTGACACACTGACTCTTTTGGACTGAAAGTTCCAGACCATTTAAAGTGAGCCATGTGCAAAGGGCATCCATGGCTTCATTAAGATATTTGACGGCAAGTGGGATGATTTTGGATGATAAGAAGAAAGCTAAATCATCTGCGAACTCAATAACTTTTACTTGAGGGGGAATAGAGACATGCATATCGTACGTGTTTATATTATACAGTATAGGGGATAATACATCGCCTTGGGGTAAACCTTTCCAAATTGATCTACTCTGAGGAGTAACATCTGGTAGCTCAATGAAAATTTTTCTATCAAGAAATAGATTAATAATAGATTGGACAAACATGGGGGGAAGGCCAAGGCCTAAAAGTTTTTTTTAAGGATTGGGATGGAAACATTGTCAAAGGCACCTTCTATGTCTATAAAGACTGCAAGACATACTTCATGGTTAGAAATGGATAAATTAATATCAGTGCTGATGATGGCAAGGTTATCTTGCGTAGATTTTTTTTTCCTAAATCCAAATTGAGATGGAGAGAGATGCTGATTACTTTCGACAAAAAATTCTAACCGGTTTTTAATTAATTTTTCATAAATTTTACTGAGGGTGGATGAAAGAGCAATTGGCCTGTAGTTGGATCCAGAATTGGGTGATTTGTTTGATTTTAGGATTGGGATGATTATTTGAGAACTCCAGTCATCAGGCATTATGCCAGACTGGAAGATTTTATTTAAGATGCTTAGGAAGTGATTTAGAACATTATCATTACTATTCTTGATAATGCTATAAGGAATACCATCTCTGCCTGGAGATGAGTCTTTGACTGTTGATAAACAATTTTTTAATTCAATTAAAGTGAATGGAGAGTCTAGCCAATGATCAGACATAGGAGTGTTGTGGATGGGAGTTATTTCATCTAAATTAGGTACAGAAGGGGGGGCAATTTTGTCCAAGAACTCATCTATCCATTTAGAATGAGACGCTCGAGGAGATGTTGAACTGAAGGAGGATCGAAATCTTCGAATCATAGACCAAACTTCCGAAATTGGAGTATTCGGAGATACTGAACTGCAGAAGTTGTACCACCCAGATCTTTTTTTTGACCTCAATACCCTTTTGGCATTGGCTTCGGCATTTTTGTATATAAGATAGTTCTCCATAGTCATATTGTGACGATACGAAAGAGATTTAGCTTTCCGAATTCTCACTACCTTAGAACATTCTTCATCCCACCAGGGAGTCGGAGGGAGTTTTTTAAGAGATTTGGTTTTAGGGGGAGGATTTGATTTATGTATTGCAGTTATGAGCATCGATTTGAAGTTATCGTAGTCATCTTTGACAGATAATACATCGGAAGAGGGTAAATTTTGTATAAACTTATCCATATGCGAGTTAAATTCGTCCCATTT
Organism: Limnephilus lunatus; assembly: GCA_917563855.2. Classification (NCBI taxonomy): domain Eukaryota; kingdom Metazoa; phylum Arthropoda; class Insecta; order Trichoptera; family Limnephilidae; genus Limnephilus; species Limnephilus lunatus. Next base: position 30,995,929 of record OU830596.1, read on the forward strand.
GGTGTGTTTTGTATTAATCTTCGTCGAAATATGGGACTTTTCTGAATGGAAAGAAGATTGATAAGTGATGGTGATCGGGAAATGATCACTGGAGCAAGGATCGGGGGACACCACCCACGAGGAGAGAGGTGCCAGATTTGTAGAGCATATGGAGAGATCCACTGCACTGGGGTTTGTGTTGGAGCGAGAGATTCTCGTAGGAGATCCGTCGTTCAAAAGGAAAAGGTTGGATTCATCTAAAAAATCCATAACATTTCGACCATCTTGATCAGAAAAAGCAGAACCCCAGACGGGGGAATGGGGCTTTAAAATCGCCCAATAAAAAGAATGGAGGGCTTAGTTGACGGACAATTTGTAACCAAGCTTGCTTATTGAAGTGAGATGATGGGGGAATATAGATAGAAACAAAGGATGTGTCCTTTATTTTAGCTGCAACCATTTGAAAGTCAGCATTGGGGGGTTTGATATTATTTATTGGGGAAAACGGAAAGGATTTTTTAATAAAAAGGGCAGCACCGCCGCCCGTACCTTCCAGGCGATCATCACGGAGACAGGAGTACCCTCCCACATTAAAGTGGGTGGATGGAGTAAACCATGTCTCCGAGACAGCAGCCACAGAAACAAGGTTTAAATTTAATAGGTTAAGAAGGTTCGATTTGTTAGAAATAGCACTGCAGCTATTCCACTGAAGTATTCTGACATCTTGAAGTGCCATTTTGAACAAATGATTTTAACGTGGAAATAATAGAAGCAGCGTTGGACGGTAGATTAGTTTGAGAAGAAATTAGGTCAATTAGAAGCATAATAAGAGTTTGTATAAATGAAGAATTATCTTGCGAGAGTTGTTCAGAAAGCTTTTGATGGTTTGTTGAGGACGAATTATAGTTGTTTGCGCACCCATTTGTGGCATTTGAAAGAGGAGAACCATTGGGATTTAAGAGAAGTGAGTTGTGTTGTTGCCGATCGTATCCAGGAGCCGGTTTAGAGACAGGGTTTTTGTACATTAATTTAGTTGAACGAGAAGATGTTGAGGAGAAGGGGAGAGGATTGGATGGAGAGTTACTGGATAAAACCTCGGCAAAAGATTTTTTGACAGGCGGGAATAGTTTAGAAGCCTGCAGAAAAGACAAGTTTTCAGAGGCCATGGAAATTTTTATATTTTTTTGGCGAGTTTGTTCAGGACAAGAAGAGTGAATGGCGGAATGAGCGCCTGAGCAGTTAAAACATTTAGGTGAAGAGAGAGAAGAACATTGGTCAGCCGTGTGGTTTTCTCCACATTTGAAGCATCTGGGAGGGGATCTGCATGCAGCTTTGTTATGACCAAAACGGCAGCAATTGTAGCATTGGGTGGTGGGGTAAGTGTAAATTTCAACTGGTAAGGAGTTGAAAAATAAATAGATATGGGAGGGAAGAGATTGTCCTTCGAATGTGATCACAATAGATTGGGAGGGCTTCCAGGAAACGTTGCCCTCAGAGGTGTCCTTATAATTTAGCCTCCTGGCTTTTATGGGATTGCCGATATGTTGAGGGGTTGAAAGAGAAGAAAGAATTTCTGGAATGGACAGATCGGTCGAGATACCCCTGACCAGGCCCATACGAGTGACATTGAAAGTTGGGATGTACGCCTTGAATTTAGAATTAGATGTAATAAAAATGTTTTTAATAAAGTTGTTGGCGGCTGAACCTGAGAGGAATTCAACAGAGATTCGGAAGCGACCCTCGGCTTTTACACCTCCGGGCTTAATCGAATGGTTCTTGTTGGTTGAAAGGAATTTACCAAATTCAAGAGGATGAATGGTTTTACCTTGCTCAGTTTTTTGCGCATAAACAATGTAGGGGCCACAGGAATGAGTAGAGTAAAAATTGGTTGGAGGGGGTTGAGGAAGATCTGGTAGAGACTGAGAAGTAGAAGGAGAGTCATGCTTTACTGGGGAAGAGGGACTAAACTTCCTTTTTTTTGTAGAAGTTAGAATGACAGATTCACTGTCAGAAATTACAATATTTTCACCATCTGGGGGGTCAGGGGGAGGATCTGGGGGCTTTTTAGGATGTCCAGGAGGGAAATCCTCCTCCATTGTTCACAAAATTACAAAAAAAAATATGTATGGAAAGTGACAGTAGTGAAAAAAAGGTTATAAATATCTGGAAATCAGTGACGAAAAGTGACTCCTGGAAGATCAGAGGGGAGAAGAATCCTCAAGGAACAACACACTACACTTTATTGACCAGAAAACATAAAAATATTAGTTAAAATAATAAAAAATATTATTTTTTTAAGAGAGAAAACAAAACAACTGGTGACAGCCAAATGTTCAAAATTCGAATCATTTCGAAGAGTTAATATTTTATATTCAGACTAGAATTTACAGAAGAATACCGCGAGATAATTGAAATTTTCCAGAAGTAAATTTTATTATCAAAAGCATATGATGATTGTAAAAATTTACCATTTATATCAGTCTATCTAAAAAAATGGACACTTTAACAAACAAATTGTGTATGGCAATCAATTCACACACAACTACGAGCCCCTACGACAATTCAAGTAGCTTGTAAAAACAAGACTCATAAAATTGAAAAGACTCCACTTTGCAAGACACGTGGCAACGTGTAATAGAAGAAAGCTAACAACGACAATAATATGTAGAATATTTATATTTATTTCTTTACATTAATCCCACAGGACCTTATTTTTAGGAATATGGTTGGCTGGACCGTGAGGAGGCAAATACCAAAGTAAGGTGCTGGAGAGAGGTATCAGGAGACTAGCAGAGATGTAGATGACTTTTCAAAAGTAGTTAGTTAGTCCATAGATAACTTGTAAATGAGCAGAACTCCTTTAGATTAAATAACTTTGAACTAGGTAATAAAGGTATACGCCAAAAAGACCGTTTACTCGTTCTCAGATTAGTTCGAGGATAATTTCAGCTATTCATCATCAAAACTTTGGAATTAAATAGCACTCTCTATTCGAATATTGATATAGTTGCAGTGCTTTTAGAAGCCCTGAAGCGGATTGTTTCTGACTCACAACATCAGATATAATTTATAATGAAAAAGATACTTACATTTGTGACCATATAGTTCATTTTGAGTGTGAATTTTATTTACTTTAATTGGTATTTAATTTTTTTGATTTGATTTTAATACTTAGACACTGCTGAAAACCAGTTGCTTTGCGGGAAAAAGCCTGAATGTTTGTTTATCTGAGCAGTGACCATTTTGTCATTAGATTCAATGTATAAATAAATAATATGTATATATATGTAAAATCCAATGGCACAAGGTTTTTATTATTATAATTATTAATATTATAGGAGAAGAAGAAGTTTACAATAATAATCTAAACGAAAATATGAAAGATAACAAGAAAAACTATTTTTATTGAGGGATCAGTAGGATTTATCGGACCAGTTAGGATTTCATCAGAGCCGAACCCTCTGATATGAAAATATCTGGAGTCGGTGAAATATTTTCCGATTATGTTTCTGGTGGATTGACGTATTGTTCTTGTATTGTTTTATTCTTATATAGTGCACTTACATTGTGTTAATTTACTAGATATTCATTTGTGGAAAAGTGTGTGGAAGGGTTTAGTCTTTCATTTGGGAAAGATTCAACGCGGACATAAAATCTGGAGCACCGTAAAAAGAAAAACAGAAAAAGACAATGGTCGCAACAGGGACTCGAACCCAGACCTCTCGTTTAACTGGGACGTGCGCGTTAACTAATTTCGCTATTGCCACCTTCTGTCAAACCGTAATATTTGTCAATCTCATATTAAAATTTTTTTAGAATTTATATTATTATCTTCAACTAATTATTTTTCCATATTACGGTCAACTACCCTTTTTATTGGAAACAATAATTCTAAGAATTGGTTTGTAACCCGGATAGCGTCTTGGATAGATATATCAGAATTTATTCATATGGAACTATTGACTTTTTATTAAAGTCTAAATGAATATTCAATTTTGTAAGAAAAACTTTCTTTTATAACTTTTTTGAAGGTTATTCCCATCAGTGAAATATATCATAGGAGAAGAAGAAGTTAACAATAATAATCTAATCTAAAATATGAAACAGAACAAAATAAAAAAAGTCTAGCTATATTTTTAGACTTAAGAAAAGCATTTCATACGGTAAATCACAATATGCTTATAAATTTTTTTAATCAAATAGGTTTAAAAAAAGATACACTAAAAATTCTCACTAACTATCTCAAAGAAAGAAAACAAATTTAAAAAAAAGGGAATTTTAATAGTATTGAAACAAGGATAAAAAATGGAGTACCGCAGGGTACTGTGCTTGGCTCAGTTCTGTTTTTAATATATATAAACGATTTATGTAATGTTGTAATCCCTGGTGATTTTGTATCTTAGCCGATGATACAGTAATAATAGTAAATGGAATATCCTGGCATGAAACTTTTTTAAAGGCTTCAAAATGTATTGCATATGTCGCATCATGGCTAAATAGTAATAGACTTTTCTTAAACTACAAAAAAACATTTTACCTTACTTTTTATAAAAACAGTAAAAACAAACCCCCCAATAACCTTAAAATTAGAATGCATAATGCTAACTGTAATCATGTAACATGTTATTCCTGCTTTGAACTTGGAAAAGTTGATAAGATAAAATACTTGGGTATATATTATATTGATACAAATTTAAATTGGCATTCACAAATAAATAATACCGTTTCCAAATTAAGATATCTTACCATCATATTCTACAGACTTAAGGAAGTACTAAATATTGACAAACTGAAAATGATTTATTTTTCTCTGGTGCAATCTCCACTCATGTACGCAATAATAGGAGGGGGCGGTGCGCGTGATGCTTTTATAAAACCATAAAACCTCGTAATTTCAATCTTTTATCAAACATTATTTAGGTGTGGCAACCAAACTTCCCCAAAACCTAAAAGATTTAAAAATATGGCAGATGTGGAAACTTTTTTTTTATAATTTATGTAATTTTTTTTTTTCACACAAACTTTACACTTATTATTACACTGTTTCAGTATTGTATCACTTTTTGTATAAACTAGTTAGTTGTAGTTAAATTATGTTTTTTGCTTAACATACACTGTTCTATTTTTCCTAGGTACAACATAACATATTTAATTATATTACCCACGCACAGGCTGCGCCTTAGTGGGTCCCATAACTCTTATGATTTTCAAATATGTATATTTAAAATGTAAAATTTGGGAAAAATAAAGGATTAAAAAAAAAATAAGAAAGAACAAGACACAGAAAAACAGAAAAAGACAATGGTTGCAACTATAATAATGTTAATTCTAAAAATTTGAAAATATAAGATTGACAAATATGACGGTTGAACAGAAGGTGGCAATAACGAAATTGGTTTACGCGCACGTCCCGGTTAGACGAGAGGTCTGGGTTCGAGTCCCAGTTGCGACTATTGTCTTTTTCGTTTTTTCTGTGTCTTGTTCTCTTTCATATTTTCGTTTAGATTGTTATTGTTAACTACTTCTTCTCCCATAATATATTTCACTGATGGGAATAACCTTCAGATAAGTTATTAAATAAAGTTTTTCTTATAAAATTGATTATTAATATTACTTATAATTTTTTCAAAACGTTAAATTAAATATAACTAACTAACTAACCATCACACCGTTTCCCTGCAGGGGTAGGCAGAGAGGACGGACCGCCAAACAACTCGGTCTTGGCACACACTCTTTGCACACACTCACATTCATACATCGTCTTATACATTCTCTTCTATTATTCTGACTTTTGACATGGCCCGACTCAAGTATTTGATTCACTTGATCGTGCCATGTCTTCCTCGGACGTCCCCGACTTCTTCTACCATTCTCATTTGCGTCGTAGATTCTTCTTACACTACTTTCTTCGTTCATTCGCTCTACATGCCCAAACCATCTGAGGGTCCCTTTCTTAATCTTACTCATTATGCTTATATCAGCCTTACATTCTTTGCGGATATCCACATATCTCATTTCAACAGCATTCAGTTTACTTTCATCCTTCCTCTACCAGTTCCATGCCTCACTGCCATACATCAGGGTAGGTACCTGGACTCCATTGTAGACTGCTAGCTTCACTTCTTTTGACAGTTTTTTTTATTAGCGCCAACGGCATTCAGTCCTCCATTAATGGAGTTACCGGCATTCACCCTTCATTCAATATCTCTATCAGCCTTCCCATCTCTCGTAAATTAAATATAAAGGTATACTTATCTCATACAAATGGGTATGTTCTAGTTTGTTTTGAAGAATTTTAATTTTCAGTAAATTTGTTACAATATTAAGCTGCTACCGGTTTCGAGACATTCGACACATGAATTATGATGTGGGCTTTGGAAACCTTAGAAATAACAAAAAAAAGTATAAAAATGAATTTAGTTAACAAAATAATAGCACCCTGTAAGTCACCCTTATTGACAATGTTCCCATGTTATGTTGGCTTCTCTCACCGTTCTCTCCCTCCCACTACTTCCAACCAATAAATTCTAATATTTTCTGTACTTATGTAAATATTAAGTTAGTTTGAAGTTTGCTGGTTAATAACACAAATGTGACGAAACCGCTAGCAGATAAATTAAAATTTAAGTAACAAACGTACATGGAAAGTAAACAAAATGACTAAAAATTGTTACATAGTTAATGCCCAAGAAATACAAAAAGGTATGTTTTCAATAGGGTAGCTAACAGATATTTTCATCTTAAACGAATATAACTTTGTTACGTGTTTAATAAAGATCGTTGTCTTAATTCATAACAACATTTTGGCTGTGGTGGATTCCAGCACCGATAATCAGCTATCTCCCGTCTTATCTTCAAAGCCCGGGCTTTACTAAACTTGAACGTGCAAAAAAGAAAAACTTTCTGAAGATATTCAGAGTCTTTTGTAGCTACTGACTAGCTCAGTATTTAAGAAGGGTCTGACTAAAGCGTACCCTAGTTTCGGTTTCAGATTTTTACAGCTGAAGTGCACATAAAAATAAGGTTTATGTACTTAAACGAGGGTTTCGATAGAAATGATAGCAAAATGCGTTCAAACAAAGTACTGTAATGAATAATTTTTCGATTCAAATTAAGATGATAAAGGAAGTGTTTTATTTGGAATACTTTTTTATTAACTTTTTGTATTCTGAAATTATCGTCATTTTTAAAGACAGCTTTCACCTCAGCATAGTCGATAGAAAGGATGTGGTAATATGACCATTTTGTTTTCCAGATTCGTTTTCTTTAGTGTTTTTTTTTACATTATCTCCACACAGGTGGCCCTTAGGAAAATAATTCTCCCCGGTACCATGCCAACTCAGAATCAAGCCAACTCAATACTTCTTTGAAAGTCATTAAAACTACGAAATAAATTCGAAAAATAGCCCATAATCTAACCTAACCTAACCTACTTAATATTTTTTTCATCACTTTTAATAAATTTTCAAAGAAGGTGTTGCGTTGATTTAGTTCTGAGTTGTCCGGTCACCATTTATTATAATATGTAGTGTATTTTGTAGGTTGATAGCTTGGTTTGGAATATAAAGTTTTGCTATATCCCAAATGGCAGTAAAGTTGAGCACATGCATGATAAGTACCATTGAGGATATCAGATGAGTACCATCAATCGTCGTTCGTGTTATAGGCATGATAGGTTACGATGATGAACGAAGGCATCGGCGGGATTGGGCGGGCTCTTACAGTCCGCTCTCGAATAAAAATATATTTTTTTAATATATATTATCAATGAAATTATAACAGAGGCTACTTCAATGGTTGAAAGTTTAAACTCAAAGCCGATGAACACAAAAACATACGTTTTAATTTAAATGCAACAAAAATAATTTCAGCAAACGATGATTTTTTAATGTGAATAACGCACAAAATTCCCAACTGTCCCAATTCTCAACCATCTGGTGCCAGTGAGACTATATCATTACCCCAATTGGCATAGGTTGTGAGCTGAAAGTAGTGGGGAAGGGAAGAAGACGAGGAAGAGGAAGTAGGGAAAGTACCTAGCTAATCAGATCGGGTGACCAAACACCGCTAAAGCTATTTCAAATAAAATTTAAATTCTGCATGGTGGTCTATACCAGGGCGACACATTAACTCTGGAAAGTGCCGCAAATATGCTATACAGTATTTAAAAAAACTAAATTGAGAAAAAAACACAGGTTATTCAAATGAAATTTTAACCCACGATGTCCGGATTGTTAGTCGAGAATCTTACCCCTCGACCACGGAGGCCGATAGGAGAATGATAGATGTTAGAATAACCTTCATTTGATCCAAGGAATGACAGATTAAAAGTTTCACCGTGTTTGCAAAGAATTATCTTCAGTAAAGAAATGTTGACTTTCACAATAAAAACACTCTTATACCGAGTAAAAATAAACAAAACAAAAACACACAAATTTCTTTCAGATTAATATGTCAGCTCAGAGCAAGAGACACAGAGGTATTCCCTCATGGCCTAGACCTAGAGGATAAGGCTTGAGTGAACACGAACAAGAAGATGGTACGAAAGAGACAAATCACAACCATCTAACAGTCCCTTTTACATCCATAAACCTAGCCTATCCATTGACAAATAACGGGCAAAAGAGTATGGTTCAAATAATTCTATGAATTTAAGCCAGTGTGATTCCTTACTACAATAATTTTCAACAAATTCGTCAAATATTGTGAAATAAATCTCTAAAATATATCATTTTGACAGTCAAGCCTCAAAAGTTTAGGACATTTTATTAACCCTCCACCCGTTGCGTCTTTTTTATAACGCGAGGTGTCCCGCGGGGTCGCTGAATACCCCAAAAATAAGTATGATTACATTGTTGTTATAGCTTACATTTTATGTGTTATTTTAACTGATCATATGTAGTCAGGTGATAATGACTGCATTGAAATAAAAAGAAATATTAAAAATTTGATATTTGTTTTCAATTTAAAAGCTTAGAAATCAACAAGGAACATTTTTTTATAATTTTGAAACATACTATTTTAGTAGAAAACTTTTAAAAAAAATCTAACCAATTTTTATCAAACATATAACTATTTGAGATTGATATTATTGAAAAAAAAACATATAAACGTTTTTCATTTTGTTGATTTTTTTGAGCCTAACGCCGAAACACACGTCTGTATCTTACAGCGCACATGCGCAGACTGAACGTTAGCAGCCCTAGCGTCAAGTAAAATGCCTTTTAGGAAGCTACCTAAAGTAAGGAATCAGTGGGAACATTTAAAATGTACATAATTAGCATTCCTTTAAAACCTGGGCTTTTAAAGACCCCACGCGACGGGTCAAGGGGTTAAGATGGTACGCAAATATGTTAGAGTTAGACAAATGGTTCAGTTTTGTAAAACAAAATACTGTCTTAAATCATATCCTTGTAAACATTTACCATATGTAAAAGTCTACCTAAAAAAATTGACACTTGTGATCGAGTACAAGTTTCCAGTACAATATTTATTATACTAATTATTTAGAGGTATATGTTGAAAATATTTATCACCCTTTATATCTCATATCAATATCTATCATGTTTGAGATATGAAGGTATGAATTTCCTTCGTCTTCTCTGTTCGTTTATTTTTACGTCACGTAATTCACGCCTTTCAAGCACATACTCAACTGAGCTTATCGCTTCGATTATTTTGAATGAAGTAAACTCTTTCGATCATCGACAGTGGAAAAATAAAATGGAATAACCCTCACACTTCTAGATTATATATTTTTTACTTCTGATACAAGTTGGTAATATTATGAACATAAGTAAGATGACGTAAAAAGAGAACTAAAAAATGCTCAAATATCCGAGGCATAACCTTTTTTTAAAACAACTAGCGAGTATTTGCTTGCGTTGTAATACTACCCGAATAAAGAAAGTGTTTTAATTTGTTTCAATAATTTTTTTAAATATTTTTTTCTCCAGGAGCATACACGAATAAATCAGAAGGTTTCCCGACGCGTGAGCAGGCCACATACAGCTGTCCGTGTGAGAAGCACGGATTTTCCAAATTTACCTCCCACTACCCCCTACCGCTATTATGTCGCCTTTGCAATCCCTCCATCTGTCCCTCTCTCGTCCCCATCCCTCCCCTGAGTGAATTTTTCCCATCTCATTTCCTCCCCCGTTCCTCTCCCTTTGCCCCCTTCTCCTCCCACGTTCCCCTTCAACCTGCCCCGCCTTCCCCACTCCCGCAAAACAATGGGCTCACTTCGGATACATAGACAACCTCACAATACACGGTTAAACAGGTATTGCAGAGAATAGTGTAAAGGTTACAGGAAATAGAAGACCTGGAAGAGGCAACACTGATCTTCAACTTTACGTCATAAAGACGTCATAATAATAAAAAGAAAATTATTTTTCGTTAGTGTATTGCAAATACTGAAATTCTTGTACGTTTTTAGATTTTCAAGGCCAAAAATATTTTCGTTATTTGAGGTGTTATGCCGTGTTGCGCTACCTCCTTCTTTAGCCAACGTTTCGTACAGCATTGCAGTATCCATCATCATGATGATTCAAAAACAAATATCTGAAATTCTTGTCTAAAATGTATATTATAATGTCACTACAAAATAAGAATGGGAGAAAATTAAAATCCATCGTTTGACAGCATCCCCATACCATAACGGCAGTATTTTGTAAGTTTCCCCATAAAAATACTGCGCCAATCGTTATTGCTTCAATTTTTATTCCTTTGTGTAGAAACATGTCACCAAAGCGGTGAAATTTTGATAGAATATATAAAAGTGATCTGAAAAAGGAATGATAATATTTATAACAGCGATATATTTTTGGGAGGATCGAATGACATAAAATTCTTTCATAGAAAAAAAAATCTGATTGTTGAAATAGAACTGAAACTTCGTGCGGAAGAATCCTTTAGAATCGTATTTTTTCTACTATCAATTTTACGCAAGAGGCTAAGCACAAACATAGATTATAATACAATTTGGGAATCCATTTAAAGAGAATGGATTACGCTGCTCTTTGAAGGGACTAACGCTGACTTGATATTAAAGTTTGAAGCATAATCATATGTTGATATTGGGAAGGTGATTACAAGATCTCTATTATTATTATTGTCTGTAGAAAACTGTAAAATCTTTAAGAATATATCGGTAAAAATGGAGAGTATTTGCTGAAATCACAACTTTCGAAATTTCACCAGCTACTTAATGATATTATTCATTTGGCCACAATCCTATAAAATACAGATTTGTAATAAACATGTTCTATAAAGAAGTTTTATTAAGCCCTTTTTTTAAACGTAATGTCGCCTTTCTAAAAAAAGTAATTCAAAATTCTTTTAGAATTTATGAATAGCTTAATTTGTTTTAAAGTTTTTTTTTCATTTTACTGCTGGTTTCAGGAGTACCCTTAATTTATCAGGAGAGTATAAAACAGGATTTTTTGGATAAAATAAACGAATTTATCAATATTACGCTAGAACATAGTAACAAATGTATATTTATATGATTTCATTATAATTTTGTCAAGCCACAAGATAAACGTTTTAAACGAATACTCAAAAAGCTATTATGAGCTTAGGAAGGTACATTTTAACAGCACCATCAACAATTATTAAGAAGTAAAGGTAGAGATACTTTCAATATTCCTGATAGTTTTACTAGAGAGGGGTGAAGTTCATCCAATGTTCCGATATGCAGAACTAATCGACCATTAGTAATGCTGGAAAATGATCGTACTATAAAATTACGTAATATCAACGTTTTCCACGTGAATAAGTCAAATTTAAGACCATAGTTCGTAAGTACCTACCCACTAGTGTTCGAGTTTAGCTGTGAATTTATATAATATTTTGTAGATTGTGTCTTTAATCACCGTTTTATCATTTTATAAACTTACAACATCTATGTAGCTAGGCATTTTCATTTGAGCTTTTGTAAAATAGTATTATATATGCACATTTAACATATTATAAAAACAATTCAAGTAGCATTAGAATAGTAGTATTCCCAAAAATGACATAGACCCTAAGAGATTTTTTCCCTCAGGGTCTCCCGTGTGGAGTTAAAGTAAAAAAAAATTCATCATTTAGACAAGAATTCAAAATTATTACGTGGTGTCCCACCCCAGCCAAAAAACTTAATGATTTTTTACTTATTCTATATTATATTATATATACCTATATTTGCTAGATTGTATTTATTCTATTCGATAGCTATGGAAGACAAAAGGATTTAAATGTATATCAAAACTTTGAAATCAAACCCAATTTTCGACAGTCAAGACAATTCACCTTTTCAAACAGTCGTATCTATAAAGTCAAAAACCTTTCACCCTTCACCTACACAGCCCGCGACATTGCAAATAACTAATTATGTAAAAATGTAAGTAAAAAAAAAACTCCAGTCTTAGACAGTTCTAAATTCTACAATCTTCCAAAAGATATACCATTTTACTTTTGCCAATAATCTTCTCACAAATGTAAAATCAATAACGGAGATTAGAAATATTAAATCATTTAATTTCCAGTGTTTTAAATATAGTGTTTCTATCGTATCTTCTACAAGCATACCTACATTTTCAAATAAAGTGTGTTTATAAGAAGTGGCCTGCTATGTACCTTGTTTTCTGTACTGTTTGTAAATAATAAAATTAGATAGAGCCTAAGAAGTCATAATAAATTGTACAGCGCATTTGAGGTGATTTTTCACAAAAACGACGCTCTACAAAATATCCAATTTTATTATTTTTATGTGATTGAAATTTGAAATGTTATTGAAATGAGTACCTACAGTTCAGCGGAGTTTGAAAGATGATGAAAAATGCTTTGATTGTATTGAAGTATATTTTGTACAAATTAAAAAAAAAACATCTGTAAGTAATACAAGGAAAGCTCGAAATGCTATAGCCTGTAAAACTTTATTTAAACTGCTGAGTAACTGTTTAAACTTAAACTCGTATTTACTGTTGTAAATAGAGTATTTGTGATTGTGTTTTTACGACCAGTTCGGTGAGGGTAGATCGCTTTGTATTGGAATACAATTATCTCCTTTATCATGGGAAGTGTGTCTTTGTGTGGTGTTAACCCTAATCTACTTTGGCACTTCGGACAGAAGGGGTGGCTTTGTTTTGCAAGGTGTGTTGTCCTTGTGCTTGTGTATTCTGTGATTTATCTGCGTGGACCCAAAAAGGTGGGGCGTGAGCAAATATTTCATTAGATTTATTAGTATAAAATGTTGCGTGAAAATCTTTCATAATGCAAGATACTCTCAATAACGTCCTTGTGGAAGATCATCATTATGGATAAACGTAAAATAATTCACAATCTACGCATTCGTAGATGTTAAACTACGGAAAAAACGCTTTTTACAAGTTATGCTTTAAATTATTAATTGTTTGCGCCCGTACATACGATATTATATTATATATCGAAAAACAATATTGTATCAATGATTCAATCAAATAATAATAATTGGATGACTTCTATAGCGCCATTTTCGTGAGAAAATCACCTCAAGGGCGCTTTAATATTTGATTTTCTAAAAAGATTCGAGTTTATTGACGGACAAAACTATTTATCCATCTTTATATTGTTTATGTACGGGCACAAACAATCAATTAATTTTAATATTTTAAAGCATAACTTCTAAAAAGTGTTTTTACCTAAAATATTTAAACTCGCTATCTATGAAAGAGGAAAATTCTTTCAACTATCACCTTAAAAATCGAAATGTTGCTTAAAGTGGTTTAATTTGGAAGGCGGGTATAGGTATCGCCCCCCCGGAACAATTTATTGGATAACCAACACCAATGCCTTAGGTCACCCAACTGGTTCTGGAATTGGCAGGGATGTCTGGATTCATGGGTGAAGTTTATCCGGGTCATGGCAGCGGATACGTCTGCTCACCAGCTGCACGGCAGACCAGATCGGGAGAGAGTGGTTAAGGGAGTCCCTTTGATTTTTCCAGCCGGACTTTCTCGGAATATCGCCTTGCACCGCAATGTTAGGGATGGATTCTTCCTTTCTTCTCTCCTGGACACACTGACCACCAGATTCCTACTCACTACTAATACCCTTTTCTTTCCCATTTTATATTAAATAGACCCTCAAGCATCCCCAAAGATAAGGGAAATTATTTTCTTTAGTGTTGAGCTAATGTAAAAAATAAACGATATAATTGTTAAGGGATCAATCAAATTTTAGTGGTACTGATGTAATTTTCCTTTGCAATTAACATTATTGAAATAATGTACTAGAAAATTAAAGAATAAAATTCTGTAACATCACCAAGGGAGAAAAGTTAAGAGAAATAATTGATAAAATAGACTTTAAATCCGTACTTGAGGCCAAAATGCTTGACCAAACTGTTTTTTTTAAACAATTATAATTAGTTTCAGGCTAATAATTATTGCTTATAAGCAATAATTATTAGCCTGAAACACTCATCTACATTGAAAAAATCTTCCGAGAAAAGATACTGGCCGCCAACGGGAATCGAACCCGTGTCCCTCTTATTGCCGGTCAGAGGGACACGGGTACATGACTCTGATCTACCACTGAGCTATGGCGGCTTATCTAAAACCCGCCAAATAATTCAATATATACTAGTGCTTCATTCAACAATTACTGCTTATTACATTTTTCCACCTGAAAACAACCAACTTTATTTTTTGTGAGAGAGGCATTGTTAATACTAAATCACTCGCTAGGTGGCGTCGAGACAACTACATTTTTTGGTGAAATACTTTAATTTGTCAAATAATAATTATTATTTTTAATTGATAAACTAACGTTTAAGACAAGATTTTTATGCATAGCACAAAGGGTAACAATTATTATAAGCAATAATTATTAGCCTGAAACACTCATCTACATTGAAAAAAATCTTCCGAGAAAAGATACTGGCCGCCAACGGGACTCGAACCCGAACGTCTTTTTTTTAAATCGAAAGGTGGGTTTAGCAAATATATAGTGCGAATATTGTCTAATTTATTTATTTTTGATTAAAATTATAATATATTCGCCATTAGAAGATTCAATTTCGATTTGCATTTTTGGCAATTATTGGTGAGTTAACGACCAAAATTTTAAAATAATTATCCCCTTTCTACTATTTAAATAAAATGAAATATAAAATAAAATATATAATTTATTATGAAAAGCTTTTTAATGGGCATCAATTTTATACTTAAATTGATCGATTTACGATGGAACACAAATTTAACGCATATAAATTAAAAATTCGGTAAGATTATTATTTTACATTGATTTCATTAAAATTGTAAAAATTGCCTCGAAAATCATGTAAAATATAATCTGGCCTATATTTTGCACTTATTCGTACTAGATATTTGTTAAACCGGGAGCAAACAATAAGTTTTCAGTTTGGTTATGTATTTTGCCACAAATAGAAATTCAAGTTTGGTATGAAAAAGGCCTCGAAGCAGTTCCTTTTAAAAGCAGGTCCCTTGAGCTTTTCTTCTGGGTAAGAGTCAACTTCCGATAGGAAGGTGCATCGGAATGAAATAGTTATTTTAAAATATATATATGCGTTATTAAACTGGCAAACTTCTGAACCTGGCATTATTTTTTAAATATAAAACGTTTTTATGCAAAATTCTTCTACCATTCACATGCAAATGTGAATGGTAGAAGAAGTCGGGGACGCCCGAGGAAGACATGCACGACCGCACGAACATACAAGACAGCACGACCAAGTGAATCAGATACTTAATTCGGGCCATGTGAAGAGTCGGAATAATAGAATAGCATGTATGAGACGATGTATGAATGTGAATCGAGGCAAAGAGTGTGTGCCAAGATCGAGTTGTGTGGCGTTCCATCCTCTCTGCCTACCCCTGCGGGGAAACGGCGTGATGGTTTATTAGTTAGTAAGTTACGTTTTTTAAATATTTACTTTAACATTGGTTATATCTTTTTCATTTCATGAATATCTCAGGAAAAAAAGTTTTTGAACAACAGCTTTAGTTTTCATGATATTTAAATGAATGAATTTGAAGAATGTAATTTTTATAATAAAGAATAGTGATTTTTCTACCTGTCTCAGGACAAATATCGTCAATTTACGTGAATAATGTTCACGTAAAACTTTAAAAGACATCGAATACCCGGGTTACCCGGGCAATGAAACTCGAAAAATAGGTCATAAATTTTTGTCAAAATTCTTAATTGGTCCAGATGTTAGGATAAAAAAAAAAACATCTCTAGAATGATAATGTACGACCAAAAGAAAATATGAACTTCTGACGAGGGTTCGGAACCACACAAAAGTTTCGGCTGGGCCACAATAGATGACGTTTAATCTGTACGACCCACGTCACACAAGACATTATAGCTGGTTCCTACTAGCTGCTACCCATTGTACAGTTCAAGATGTACAACCCTAATTACGTCAGATGTGAGAAGATGGTGGTTAACCTGTAAGTGGTTGTTTATAAAATAAATATGTCGGGGTCACCAATATTGCCGGTGAATAGTTAAAGTAAGTAAGAACTAATTGCTAAATGAGGCAGAATCAGTATTAGGATGCATTTAGTAAAGAGATCAAACAGATTAACTTTTATTTAGCAATCAAATTCAAAAGCGATGTTAGAAAAGGTTGGAAACACGGAGGTTGGTTTGTAAGAAATACGATGCTGCGACTGACGCTCGAAACAGGATAACGGTCTGTTTCATATTTGTACACATAAATGTAACAAGTTTTATGGATCTAGAGAGTTCTCCGTAGTTCTCCGTGAGTGGATACCTTTAGGTATCGAAATAATAAAATATCAGACTGGTTTTTTGGCAACATTTTTACTCTACATTGTTGGTTAGGTTGACCATCTAGACCAGGGGTCTCCAAACTACGGCCCGCGGGCCACATCCGGCCCGCCAGTGTCATCAATCCGGCCCGCGACAGCTAATGACGAGTGTCATCTATCAGGCCCGCGACAGCTATGGTTTATTGTTGTTGTGAGAAGTTAGATAAAAAACACAGAACGATCGGTTTTGTTTACTTGCTAGGTGAAGCCTAATGACAAGTATAATACGCAGAAAATTTAACTTAAGTGTAGTAACTAAAAATTAATTGAAATTAATCCAACTAAAATTATAAATGTTTATAATCATTATAACATATAAACACATAATCATTTAACATGTAAATATTATAAAATGCTTATGAGATTTATGTACCTAATTATGATTTTCCACTGACAATAGTTTGTAGTTAGCGAATTTAGCAAGCGTACTATCGCTCAGGGCGCATACTCGGTGACTAGTCTATATATACTATAGATAACTAGCTGGTACCCGAAATGCGTTGCATGTCCTTTCCCATGCGTCCCGTCCCCTCACACTCCCCGCCTTTCCCCTCCCTCGTCGCCCCTCCCACGACCCCCATGTCCTTTGTTACACTCCCCTCCTGCCTTCCCTCCCTGCCGCAAAAATATATAAATATACAATACACACATTTCAAACCACTCGCGCACCACCTGTAGTAAATTTTCATGCAAAATTTCATAACGGTAGAGCGAACCATATATAGAGAAACCTTCGCGGGCGTTCGCACAATAAACCACCAAAGTTTTACCCCAATCGGACGAACGGTATGGCAGCGCATAAAATACGAACAAATATTGGTTTTATATACATATAAGGTGGCAAGAAAATTAAAACGGTTTTGGCCCTTGGAACTTACTGGAGTACTCAATGTGGCCCTAAGGCTGGAAAGTTTGGAGACCCCTGATCTAGACACCTAGTAGGAATCTAAGGGTCAATGTGTCCAAGAGTGACGGACGTATAAATCCATCCACTTGGCGTTTTGAAATTTCTATCAAGGTACTCAGAAAGCATCTATTTTTTTGGTGATCTGAGTATCAAAAAGAGGGTACAGTTTTACATATTATAACAGCGTACTCAACTTAACTTTCGATTTTTCTGAGATGTCTGACTAATCAACTGGACAATCAATAGTATCATACACTTATAAAGTAGCTTAGAATAAAAGATCTTTCCTGAAATATTGTGAATAAAGCAAAAATTAAAAAGAAAATTATTGCGAAGATCCTACCACGATGATCATGTAAGGGTTAATATTGTAGATCGAATTAGGCCCTTATGTCAAGTAGGTTTAAGATGAAGGGCGTGCGTGCCAAGATGAACGAATAGACCGACTTGACGGATGATGACTTTTAAGATGAGGGGAGAATAATTATTAATCACATCCCCTCTACTTTCTGCTCTTGAGGGGTCAAACACAAGTTAGAATTCTCTCAAAAACCGATGAAGCGGAAACTTTTACATAAGCCGAACAAAGCGATGTCACAGTGGAAGATTTTGTCAGTGTTGCCCTTGTGTAAGACCACCATTAAAATTTGTTTTAGCCATGTTTTTTGACCAGATCTAAACCACAAGGTGCTTTTCCATCTTCTTCTACACCATCTCTTTTTTCTCCCCACTACATAATTTACCTCAATTAGGAATGCCGTAGACTCACTGGTTCCAGGTGGTTGGGAGCATTTTGGACTTTAGTGCGATATTTACATGAAAAAATTATGTATGTATATCATAAAATTTTTTAAATATTCCTTTTTTACAAATCTTTTGGCGCCCAGAAATGGACAAATTCCCTTAGACATTTTACCTCATTCGATTGTCTGGTGCGGCAGGTAATATATATGTTCTAGAATTCTAGACAAAAACTCCCGGATTACTAGCAATATATCGGTTAGCAGCCTAGTGAATAAATTCGTTAGGTTCCCAGTGTTCCTACAAAGGAGTTGCAAATTAAATCATTAACCAACTGAGTTGTTTATTTTGCGTCAAAACCAACATTTACGGCTAACAGCGGTGGAAGTAGAAAGAATAAAAATCAAGTTATTTGTCATCCGGGAATGTTTACCACTTTTTTTATAATTTGTAATGATTTCCTGTCTTTGTGGGCATCTAATGTCTGGGTTGCTCTTCTTTCCCAAAGACGACACCCAATGGCCACGATAAAGTGCCATATGCTCAGCATAGTTGAGATTGTATGTAACACCAATATTATGTGTTTAGAATAATGTGAATATATAATGTTGAATCTCTCAAGAGGAAACACGGAAAACGGTCACGTAATTAGCTAAGAGGGCAAATGCTCAACCCTAAGCCCAGAAAAAAGGATAGGCTTAAACTATATTATATACTTTGCAACATTACGTACAACTACTAGTTAATAAGCTGATGTCAAACAGACTCTGATGGGTGTTAAGAATGATCCCAATTTATTACATCGACTCTCAGCTCGGACGTAATGGGGCATTTTGATTGAATACGAGGTACCTATGTAAAACTGTTCATTTTATACCTTAACTGAAATTTTATACTAAATCTTTTTTTCATTTATTTATTTATTTTATAAATTCAATAATATTATTATTTAATGTATAAAAACAGTTTATTATAAACGAGTTCTGCTTCGTAATTATTATTATGTGTTACAGCTGTTTCGCCCTCTGAAGGCATTGTCAAACTGTGGTTTTTACCACCTACAGAAGATGTATACATTAAATAATAATATTATTGAATTTATAAAATAAATAAATAAATTAAAATGGAGTTTTACAAAATAAATAAACTTAATAACAATAAATATCTTTTTTTCATTTTATTTTGGAATAACTGTTGATAACTTTTAATTTGAAATATGAAATCGACAAAAATTACTTTAAAATAAAAGGTCCCAATGGCTGAGTTTGTTAAGGCATTTTTCTCGGTAAGACAAGAAATCCTGGGATCGAGTCCCAGTTGCGACCGTTAGCTTTTTTATTTTTCTGGGTCTTGTTCTTTTTTTTAGATTTATTAGTAATAAATAGTTTATTCTTCAATAACTTATCACAGTATTAAAATCATATTTGTTATTAGTAAGTATTGGAATAAAAAAAACTTAAAAATTCCCTTTTCTGAAAAGCATTCGACAACATAAAGTATCTACGCCTCAGTATCTGAATATATATTTATCATTTTGCACGACTTTTATGGCCGTAATAAATAATGACCACCACATTTATCATTTGGCTTGGTGCGAATTATATTATATGTTAGTACGAAGAGAATCGTACAAGGAGAAAAGGTAGAATCGAAGGAATCAATGAGATTCTAGCTACCTACATATTTAGATTTTTCATTTCAAATGCTTAATAATAGCATGTACTCTGCGCCTTTTTCATGAGAAAATCCTCTCAAGGACGTTTTACAACTCAATTTAAACATTTAACCTATCTTATAATTTTTATTCATTACTAGTGACTTATTACTAAGATTAATAATAATAGTGACTTACAGTTAAAATTTTAATTAGTGACTTAAAAATACGAATATTTTTATATTTACTCACTACTGCTATAATATGATTTACAAACTTGGCTTAAACTAGAGATTTATCAATAAAAATACTTACTGGCATTTAAAAATACATATTGTTGTGATGGCTTTTTTCCATTTAAGTCTATATACTAGTATAATCATTGAAGGCAATATTAGACTCTCAAATGAAAATTTAATAAGTTCACAAAATCAGAAAAGATATGGTCGCATCCAGGAATTGAATCCTGGACCTAAGGCTTGCATCTAGGAAGCGACTGTGTCGTTTTATGAACTTTCTGTTTCAAATTTTCGGTTAAGAGTCGCTAGTATTGTCTTTAATGATTTTTTTTAATTGGCTTCAAAGTACAATCCCGTTGAACTGCAATAAAGCAGTTTGTCAACACGTCAACAGGGTGTTAATTTCCAATTACAATTAAAATATACGTACATAATATTATTACAATAACTACACAGATTATCACAATTAACACACATAAATTAATATAAGCTATCTCTTTTGAGTAACCATTGTTTCAGCATATATCTCAATCTATTTGTAGAATCGCAATTTTTTAAATTACTTGGTAACCTGTTAAATATTTAAGCACGTTATATTCCAGGGTTCGCCGTTCGTAGTTATTATTATATTTTGGAACAAGCATTCCTTAATTCTTTGTGAACCTTGTATTGCGTTCATATTTATCACATCGAATATGTACAACATCGCTTCCTACGAGGAATTGCTTGGAGTTTAGGACTTGAAAGAGGCGAGTACTCGTATGATGAAATTGAACAAACTTTAAACATTTCTTCTTTAGAAAAACGTAGAAAAGACTCTGATCTAATATGCATTTTCAAAATTATCAACAGTATTACTGACACACCGGCTTTGTTACAACTCATCCAGTTCAACGTCCCTTCCCGTAGACTCCGAAATAATGAATTGCTGTTCCTCAATCAACATTCTACTAATTACGGATATCATTCTCCTTTATCCAGAATGTCGAGACTTGTCAACGCAAATCAAAGCACTGAATTTTTTGGTGTAAGCCTAAATGACTTTCGGCAGTCGATACGCAATGTCTTTTTAGTCCATCTTCAAGCTACTTATGTACTTTCATGTTATATTTATTTTGTCAATACTCTTCATATATATATATATGTACACCCCTTTCATTGTCATCTCTCTTTTGTCATTCGTGTTGTTGTTTTATTGTTAATGGACTTTTTGTCCGTAAATAAATAAATAAATGTTCAAGTTTCGTCTTATAATCAGACTCAGATGTATACTGAATCAATATTTTGTACCATAGTTATATTACAATTTGAAGTTTTATTCTTAAAGTTATTTTAAAAATATATTCTATTAAGCGTTACATTCAATTTCATCCAACAAGTCATAAAAATATTTCCATTTTCCAAAGAATCACGATTTTTAAGTAAATTTGCAAATTCTGGGGAACATGATGAAGCATTTTTTTAACAATGTTAACCTTTTCAAGTACAAACGTGTGTTTTGATTCCCCCAAGGCCTAATCAAATGCCCATGTGCTTAGAATATTTCATCCGACCTTTATCCCCCCTCATTAGGCCAAATGGTTAACCTCACCTAACTATGTATACCGAACAATGATCCGTAATTTGCGGTCCTTACCTTTTTTGGCAGAAAAAATTAAACACACAAAGCTTCAAATTACGGCTTCTTTTTTGAGATTGGATAGTAAAGGGTTTACATTAGGAAACAGATTAATGTTTGTAAAACCCACGGAAAGAATTATTGTTTACGTGCTGTTAAAAAAAATCTGTCTCATTTTGTTATAATTGCTACTACCCGGCTATGCTCGAGATTGAACAAGAAAATACCGTCGACGAACAGTGTCAAGCTAGCAAATCAGAACGTGGTCTTATTAAAGTTATAATATATTTTTTTTTTATTTAATGTTGAGATTTCACTAACAAGAATCAACTAATTTTAAAAATTCATTCTTCTCTCTCCCTGTCAAATACATTTTTTTAATTGCAAAATTATTTACTTCTTGATCTTTGTTTATTAGCGAGGCGGCAATGGATACCGTCGCCCCAGTAGCTATTTAATGGTTAATAAACTCCTCTGCCGTAGATCACCGCAAGTGGTTTGCTACAATGGCGGCTTAGTAGGGGTGGTTTATGGGGTGTGTTTTTACGGGTCTTGTAGGCAGTTGCGACTGCCTACATTTTATAATGTGATGGGCCGGATTAGGAGAGACTGGTTGAGGGAGACCTTTTGACCTCTCTCAGAGCAGAATTTATCGGAAAATCGCCTTGCACCGCAGCTGGAGGGATGATTTCATACTTCCGTCACTCCTGATTCCTACCCACTTTTACCACATTTTTACTTCCAAGAACTTCCTAAAACTTATTTTTTTTCTAAAAAGACCCTCTACGCAGCTTCACCAATTAATTAGCTTAACCGGGACAAAGGCCCGGAGGGGAATTATGTTCCTCGGGGTATCCTGTGTAAAGCTAATGAAAAAAAATATATACCTTCCTATTAAAAAAAAACGTTTTATTTCTGGACGCTGGCTCACACTGCTCATGTGCTCAAGTCGCAATGATCCAGGAATCCTGACCACAGGAAATCAAGATGCATTTCGAAATTAACGTTTCAACGTTTTAAATTGACAAGTCTTATGAGTTTCATTTTTGAGAGAGGTTTTGCCACGTTACTTCAAAGGGCTTTTGTTGTGTATGGTATTGAAAACTGATTAGCAAAGTCCTCTTGACTTTTAATATTTCTCCATCTATTTATCATTCAAAATATTTAAGGTAGGTAGGTACGATAGTTCTACTGGTTCCGGACATTTTACATTTTATATTTTACAAACCTTCAAAATTCAGGCGTATTTTATGTAGAAGGTTAACATATTTCCGCATCGCAATAAAATCCAAATAAATGGAATATTTGTGAACGTATCTGTAAACTAAAAACTGTTTTCGAAATACTTTTTCAAATTTTATTATTAGAAATAACCATGTCATTTTTTAAATATAAATTTTGTTAATGCAAACTTTAAAAAGTTTTGAAAATGGGTCATCTTACGTTTTTTCTAACTTAAATGAATGATAATGAAAAAAAATAAAAACACAGTCATCCTTTATTAGAACAATGAATTTTAAAAATTATTGTCACCTCACTTTTTGTCGTTTCATCTAAAAATAATTATTTTATAATTAAGTTTCACTTTTTTTTTATTGTTTATTTTTTAAATTTAATTTAAAGTGTATTTATTGTTTTCTCTTTCTAATACCGTTAAGAATCTTTAGATCATACTTTTCACTAGATAATAAGGGAGAAACAATGATTTATATGAGATCTATGTGAGCTGGGGCAAATATGGTCTCCTGGGGTTAAACAGGTTAAAATGAGGTTCTTTTCATGAAATTCCAAACAATAATTTTACAAGTCTTCACTTCAAAGGTTTTATTGCCATGCCATTCCTACGCCTGTGTTCATTATAACAGGAGTATTAAAATTTCACGAGACAAATGGTGCTCAAAAACCCTTTTAAAAATATGGCCTGTGAAAACAGCAGTAAAAGTTGAATCGTTAATCTGATACCAAATCTGTAGTAAAGAATTTGACGATTTTTGAAACTTTCGCACGAGCTAAAAATAATGATTTCTATTATTTTTAATATAATTTATTGTATAAAAGTCAGATAAATATACCGTAATCTCACTTTCAATATGTATTCTAGGATTTTTTTTTTAAATTTTTATTCAGTATGGCAACATTCTAATATACGTTTCAATATCTCGAATAAAAAAATATTTATGTGGAAAGCGTTATTTCTTAACCAAAAAAAGTCCACTGACTGTCACTGTTTTGTAAGCAAGTTAATTAAAAAATATATTATATAAATATTAAACAATTTTCTCAAATTTGCATAACTTTTTAAAAATTCTTTCAATATATACAAAGCTCGTGAGTTCGCCCCTCTAAAATATTATACTCCTTATAAAATATTCTCAAAATTATATCTATGTCTAAGTTTCTCAAAAATACATAAATTTCTCAAAATATCACACATTTTTAAAACTTAAATAAATTTAAAACTTACATAAATTTCTAACTTTTACATAAATTTACATTTTATTTCTCAAAAACATGTACCTACAAATTTCTAAAAAAAAAAAATTTTGCAAAAATTATAAAAATTTTCCAAAAAATTGGCTTCATAAAATTTTTTTTAAATTTTCTCAATTTCTTAAAATCACTGAAGAAAAAAGTTTTAGTCTCCTTACCTGACTCCGTTGTAGTCATCGGTATCCTCGGCATCTCCGAGGACACCCCTCTTGCGGCGGTTCTCGCGGATCCTGCGCGCCACGAAGTAGGCCAGCGCTACCAGACCCAGCAGCAGCAGCGTGCCCAGCACGGCCGCTATGATCACCCCGCGGCGCTGCATGTTCGCCTGGAATGAAAGAATGTCATTTAAAATCGTACAGATCACTGTCACGGCCTCCGTGGTCAAGGCGTAAGGCTCTTGACTCGCATTCCGAAGGTCGCGGGATCAAATACCGGCGTACGCAAATTTTTTTTTGTGATTTTATTGTGTCATTGTGCATTTAATTAATTAAAAAATAATACACACTACATGTATTTGCGGCAAGTTCCAGAATGGAAAATACTCTCAGTATCGCCCAAATTATTTCGGCT
This sequence comes from Limnephilus lunatus, assembly GCA_917563855.2. NCBI lineage: Eukaryota > Metazoa > Arthropoda > Insecta > Trichoptera > Limnephilidae > Limnephilus > Limnephilus lunatus. Next base: position 31,020,953 of record OU830596.1, read on the forward strand.
GTTTTTTATAAAACCCTTCGAGCTACATTTTTTGGGAAAGCTTTTCAGTGGTTTCATTTTGTTTCAATAGTCTTGTAAGTATTAGAATATAGCAAAATATTTTTTGCTGATTTTGCCATTTTTAATACTATAAACTAATAAATGCATTTTTTCATCCTTTTGAAAAAGATTCAGATAAAATTACCCCACCCACAAAAATTTCATATTAATAAATATAAAGTAGTATTTTACATTATAAAAATTGAATAACACTAAACCACTTACAAATAAATTTCAAAAATTTAAACTAGTTTTATATCAATTATTCTTTTTTAACTGATAAGCTAAAGTTTAAGACGAGATTTTTATGCATAGCACAATGGGTAACAATTTTTATAAGCAATTACTTAATTAGCATGAAACACTCATCTTCTTTTCAATGTAGATGAGTTCAGGCTAATAATTATTGCTTATAAAAATTGTTAGTTTTTTATCGATTCCTGCAAAGTTTCATTTTGTGGCTTGAAGCTTTTTACCAAACCACAATCGATACTGCGTAAATAGCTGATCGCTCTCCATACGGTTGAATTTTATGTTATAATTATAAATACCGTCTGGAACCAGAGAGACTTAGCATAAAAAAATTGGGGTTTTTTATGAAGCTGAGGGTAACTGGAAGGGGAAGAGGATGAGAAAGAAGAAGGTGGGGAAGTACCTGGCTATTCAGATATGGTCACCAAATATGGCTGAAACCGTTTCAATTCTGAACAGTGGTCTTTCACCGGGACAGTACTGAGTATCTTCCACTCTGGAACGTGCCGCATATATATTATTGTGGAACGCTAGGATTTGAACCCGCGACCTTCAGATTCGTAGTTGAGAGCCTTACCACTTAATTACGTAAGCCGTCATATAGTATAGATTTAATTAATAAATGTGTTTTGGCTGATTTCGGACAAGAGTTCCAATTATTTGTATTCACTGGAACTACGGGGGGGTAGCATTGTCGAGAAACGCTGAGAGACTTAAAAGAATCGGAAAGGAAAATAAGGATAGAAGAATGTAATATAGTATGTACATGATGAAGCAAATCTTATACCTAATTTGCATACATAGCTAAAGCGATTTTAATCAATTTTCCGATTGGTTGGCGTTGTATCCTAGTTCCACAACATGGCTTCCAAGTTACTAGGGGAATAATCTAAACGAGACCAGAAAAGTTAGACATTTTCCTTGGTCCAAAGAATTTCAATGTTCAAGCTTAAAAAGAAGAAAGAAAAAGTCTCCGGAGTATTATTATTTTATAACACAACCACAAGCGTGTCGGAGAACCGTCCCATTTTTCATGCGACAAAATGATTACGGAAAACATGGCGTGGCGGATATGAAAGCTTCTGTTGCGCACAAGGGGGAAAATTACGCAAAATTTTACGTCACATTATTACGTTACATATTCTGGATAAATATTGCAAGTCCTTAGGTATTTTATTGAAAATTCATAAAATAACGCTTTTTAACTAAAATAAATTGGTTTTAATTTAGAATTCATAAATAAAATGTTTTAATTTAGAATTCATAACGCGTTTTTATTAGGTAAAATAAATTGTTTTTAATTTAAAATTCATTATATTACGGGTTTTAATCTAAGGTGTTTCAACTACAATATATTGTGATTTAATTTAAAATTCACAAAATGACGTGTTTTACAATTTTTTAATTTTTTTTTTAAAGAAAGACAAACATTCTCGGGTTACGAAAAACCCAACAATATTTGAAAATCTCCTACCACCACGGAGAGCCTAAAATGTTGCTTGGGTTTTGATGGAGGACTTAGCCAGCAGAGGAATCGAACACGCGATGCCCGGGTGGGAACCAAGCGCTATGCCCACTCAACAACTGACCGGTAATAATAATAATACCTGAAATAAATTGTGTTCTAAATAAGGCATCATAAATTATCGTATTTTAACTAAAATCAATTGTTTCAATTTAAAAAAATAACATTACGTGGTTGAGCTAAAACAAATTATGTTTTAATATAAAATTAATAAAATAATTTGTTTCAACTACACCAAATAGTATTTTAACGTAAATAAAGATAATCAGACCGAGGTCATAATCACATCGACACTGAGCAAATAAAACGAGAGTTAGTGCAAGAATTTTGCTTATTTATAAGCATATAATATTTACTCTACGATGTATTGTAAGGAAAATTGCATAAGTAAATAGAAAGGAGTCTGAAAAGACCTGGATTCGGTAAGGCAAACGTACTGCTTAAGCAGTATTAAAATTCACTTAATTCGATAAGACGATGACCAAGTATGTGTGTATGAATTTGTGTTTTACTAGTAACTATTTGATCCGTTTGTCGAAGATGTAAACGTTCTTAAAATTGTACTTTTGAGAGTGATCACCATTCAGTTTTAAACATTGCTTGAAATAAAACATAAAACATAAATAAAACATAATATTTTAATTCCATTGCTACATATTTTTAATATATCACTAAAAGAGGGACATTTCCCTGAACAATTTAAAATCTCCACCATCATTCCAATTCACAAATCAGGAGAAACGCACATATTAGACATTTACCGACCTATTTCCTTAGTTTCAAACCTCTCAAAAATATTTGAAAAATGTATCAAAAATAGAGTAATGAATCACCTAGAACAAAACAAAATTCTGTCCCAAAATCAATATGGTTTCAGAAGTAACCTAAGCACTGAAGATGCAATATTCGATTTGACAAAAAAATTGTACACATCTGTTGATAAAAATAAAAAATGCCTAGCTTTATTTTTAGATTTAAGAAAAGCTTTTGATACGGTTAATCACAATATACTTATAAAAAAAATTAATCGAATAGGTTTCAAAAAAGATACACTAAAAATTCTCACAAACTATCTCAAAGACAGAAAACAAAAAACAAAAATAGGGAATTTTTATAGTACTGAAACGAGGATAAAAAATGGAGTACCACAGGGTACTGTGCTTGGCCCAATCCTGTTTTTAATATATATAAATGATTTATGTAATCTTGTAATCCCTGGTGATATTGTATCTTATGCTGATGATACAGTAATAATTGTAAACGGAAAATCCTGGCTTGAAACTTATTTAAATGCATCAAAATGTATTGCACATGTCTCATCATGGCTAAATAGTAATAGACTCTTCCTAAACAACAATAAAACATTTTACCTACCTTTTTATAAAAACAGTAAAAACAAACCCCCCAATAACCTTAAAATTAGAATTCATAATACTAACTGTAATCAAGTAATATGCTCATCTTGCTCTGAAATTGTAAAAGTTGAAAAGATAAAATATTTGGGTATATGTATTGATACAAATTTAAATTGGCATTCACAAATAAATAATACCGTTTCTAAATTGAGATATCTTACATACATATTTTACAGACTCAAAGAAGTATTGAATATTGACAAATTGAAAATGATTTATTATTCTATGGTGCAATCTCCACTCATGTATGGAATAATAGGATGGGGTGGTGCCCTTGATACTTTTATAAAACCTTTACAAACAACTCAAAATTATATTATCAAAGTTATGTATAATAGAATTAAAACATTTTCGACGGATGCTTTATACAAAGAATCTAAACTATTCAGTCTCCGTAAACTATTTATACTGCAAACTATGAAATATATCTTTAAAAACGTAAACAAATTCGAAAAAAATGTAAACAGAATCAACATTAGAAATAATAATGTATTCTATACCCCCCAAACACACACAAAACAAATGCAAACTCACAGTAGTTTTATTGGACCTCGTACCTTCAATAGTTTACCAAAACATATTCAAGTTGCAACAAAACTTCCGCATTTCGTAAAAGAGTTAAAATTATGGCTAAACCATACAGATGTAAAAACTCTATTTATTTAGTTTTATTTCACTTTATGTTTCTAAAAACTCTATTTATTTAGTTTTATATCACTTTTCTCACAAACTTTACACCTATTATTACAATGTATATCATTAATTACACTTACACTTATTTAACGGTACACTATTGTATACACTTTTTGTACAAAATGTTTTTAAACAATTTTTGTTTTTGCTTTATATACCCCTGTTTGTTTTTTTATAGGTATTAAAAAAAAAACTTTTTTTAAATATATTACCCACGCACAGGCTGCGCCTTAGTGGGTTCCCACATTATTGTTATGATTTTCAAATATGTAAATATAAATTGTAAAATATGGGAAAAATAAAGGAATTAAAAAAAAAAAAAAAAAAAAATTACTTTCGCCAAAAAAGTTTCACTACTCAAAAGGATAAAATACATGTCAGCGCAGAATCCTGTAAACTATAAATTTTAATGAACTTTTTTTTATTTAGATTTCGTATTGATAATGCAATTATAATGGTTTAGAATATTTTTTTGGCATTTTATGAGATAGGGATAGGCTTAATTTTTTTCCTCGAACAGTTCCGTCTAGATCTCTCAAATTGGTTAATTGATGACTTGCCACGAGTAGTTGGGAGTCTTAAATGACCATAAAAAACCATGGTGATAAGTCCTTTATTAAATACGATGCTACTTAAAACTACATTGTTCTGACAGCAATCAAAATTTAACTCAACATTATACTACGTATTCCTGTTCATTATACAAATCACAAATGGGTGAAGGTAGCCCTCCCCCCTACCCCCACCCCCATCAATATACTCAGTGGCGGGAGCCGAGTTTTTTTCAATGATAGGAAAAATAGAAAATTTATTTATATTCAAAAAAACTTACCACTGACTTGGGATTACTTACATGTCATGTGTGTACTCGTTTTACAGCATTATTATGCAGTTATATACATATTTCAAATTGCGGTCGACCGCACAAATACATGAAAGGAAACCAATATATATATAATTTCTTACTATTTCGTTAATACAGGAACCAACAGATGGCTTTGATTGATACATTTGTGACTTGTACCGAAAGGCACGGCTTTTTCGACGCTAACACAATCGAGTCTACCATTAAATGCACATTTCGCTTACAAGTACTTTTCGTGTGGAATACAGCCATTATTTGAATACGGCATGTGTGTCTTTTTTCACGGAGTAGGTTGATTTAATTTGAGTTTTTATAAATTTTAATCTCATTTATATGTCTATGTGAGTTCTGTAGGGTAGGCAGTGCGTATGTGCCTAATTGGAAAGCCCGCCTCTGACTATATGTATTTACTTACATTAAACAAACCCAAGCAGTATCTTAATCCTAGTATAACATACTCGTAGATTCAAAGAGACTCATTTGTACAGTGTTTTAGCTCAAGGATATCAAACCACAAATCCTAGATCCTCCTGGGCTTACTTACACTATCCATCAACTTGCTAGCATACTGACAGCAGAAAATAATTTATGAAATTCATAATTTAATTTTATATTCTCTTTTCAAGTTCATTCGATTATCATATTCAAAAAATATTTAACAAATAAGTTAAGCGCTTCATTTAAAAGTAATTTATTTCTAAAAGGTGAAATTTATTGTCATATTTGTTAATAAAGGATCTCAAAAATGTAAATTAATATTAAATTAAATAAACTAATCAAATTTTCACCCCTTTAATCACAGGATACCATATTTGTCACAGCTCACATAGAAATCGTTGTATCTCCCTTACTATCAAATTATGATCTAAATAGTATTGCAAAGAGAAAACAACAGGCTTTGTATTCAAATATAAATTGTAACAACAAAATAATTGAAATGTACACCTAAATGAAGCCATAGTTTCCAATTGCAATTTGAAAAAAAAATGATAAATACTGTGATTTTTTTAAGAATCATTTATACATGGAATCTAAAAAATGTGAGATGATAATAACGTTTATAATTATTTATTTGTCTAATAAAATATGTGTGTGTTTTTTTTTGGCATCAGTAATTTTTATACCGAGTTTTGAAGTGTTTTATAGAAAGAAACGTCCGAATTGAAAAGGTTTTATTTTGGAACCATTTTAAAATTTAGAAATCTCCATTAGAGCATCCATTAGAACAGACTTTCAATCCAGTTAAATAATTATTGTAATCAAGACGATAATAAACACGACTCGTAAACTGACTAACCGAGTATCATTTAAACTCTCCATCATCCGAAAAGTATTGTTCATCAGAAGAAATAATGGAAAAAAACAGTGACCAAGAAATATTTATTCTTTTGACACAGGAAGATACTATAAATCCTACAATATTATTAAGTTTAATTAAATGAAGACAATATTAGCGAAACTCAATAGAAAATCTGGAGACAGAAAAATCAGATAAAGATACTGGCACCACTGGGAGACGACACCTCAAGTCCCGGAGGTGCCGGTATCTTTTCTGTCTCCAGATTTTCGCTAATATTGTCTTCGTTTAATTAAATATTACAATTTGAGGTTTTACTCGTGAAGTTAAAAATATAATAAATATTATTAAGTATTTTTCACCCCATATTTAGCTCTACAAATTGAAAAAATGTACATACATTACGCGCGAAGATGTTTGTGTGCACTTAACACACTATGTACATTGAAACAATATAATATGAAAACTTTTATTATTATCAATCAAATTTCTTATAAATAATTTCCGAAATGTGGACATTGATTCAAAATCAACCGCGGCAATATCATTTTCACAGTAGATAAATAACCATGCCAGGATAATACCAGCTACTTGTAATATTTATATGTTACACTAGCTGTTTACCGGCATGCGTTGCAATGGCATATTCAAATAAATAAAATGTTACTCCTTGCATGTCCTTTCCCGTGCGTTCCCCTCCAGCGTTCCACTTCCACCTTCCCCGCCCCGCTCTCACGCTCCCCCGTCCCGCCAACCCCCCTGGCACTACATTTCTTGACTCCTCTCCCGCCCGGCCCGTAGCCGAAACTTTTTTCTAATACTAACCTTTTTAAACTCGTGATATCTTTCTAATTAAATATCCGAATTAAAAAATTCAAAAAATTAAATAAAGGTATTGAAGTTGTCTTAAATACGAAGTAATTTATTTTGATAAGGATTAAAACCAAGATACAAATAAAGAGCCTTTTCAAGCGGCGACATTTTAATTAAATTTTTAAAATAAAAGAATACTTATTGTGGCATAACCATAATAGCTGTAGAGACCTTTTTTGTAAATAATGATGTGTTCTACAAAGTTGTAGTACATTATTTTATTCTATCATCAATAGTTTTCGCAGCGCACGCGATGTAAAGAATATTTTAGGTATTTTTTTAACACCTTGGGTTACATTATTGAAGTTTTAGTAAGGATGCCTATTTTTTGAAAATATAATATAGCTTATGTTACCCAGAGATAGTGTAGCTTCCTAACAGCGAAAGAATTTTCCAAATCGGTTTAGTAGTTTCGGAGCCTATTCAATGCAAACAAACAAACAAACAAATCTTACCTCTTTATATAGTGTATAGTAGATAGATATGGAAACTTTCATTCAAAATTATGTGAAAACTCTGGCTTATTCGTGCTGTAATACGAAATATCTTAAATTCTACAAACTTTTTCTGTCGAAGTTCGTATAAAACTATTAACGAAACAAAGTTTTCTGGCGTAAAATAAACGTTTAACGAGATGTTCGCAAAAACCCCAGCTCGGCAGTTCTTTCGAAGTTGGCGAAAGAATTTTAAAAGTAGACCTAAAATAAAGCGATTAAAATATTTAGCTGATCTCTTAAGTTTGCAACCGAACTGCATACCGAACACTAATATATTTTCTTTTTACTTTTACGAGACAGTTTTTGCAAGAATTAGTTCTATTTAATGACACCATGAAGAACCATTAACAAAAAAGAATGATTCTCTGACGGACCTGCAAAAAAACATAAAGAAGGGGAGTACGTATTATGGGTAATAAAAACGGTACCGAAAACCGGCAAATCAAAATCGTTCTAAGAGAAACATCTGTACTTGTAGAATTCATTAAAACCATCCGTTCATAGGTTGAACTAAAACAAAACAACTGTATCGTCTATAACCTCAAAAATGTAAGAAGACTGCAAGAAAAATTGGATGAAATAATTCCCAAAGAATTTTAAGAAATCGCCTGTAGTCTTTGAAAATTTCCTCATTGTGATGTATTGTCCCTATTCACAATATAATTTCTTTGGATAAGTCTGAAGTTTCTTTGGAAATATTATTTTTTCACTGGACGTTTGTCCAAGTTTTTGTGTGTATTTGGAAAGGTTTTTTTAATGAAATATTTAATTGGTGGATGTTCTGAAGTATACAAGATTGCAAAGGGGAATCGCCTATAAACAGACTTCACTAACCACCTCTGCATTGCGTTTTTTTCTAAAATTTTCTCATTACCATTATTGAACATCAGGAGCATTATTAGATTTATTTTTCAGTGAACACATTATATGATTTTCTTTTAAAAGAAAAAAAATATGCAGAGGATGCAGAAAAATTGAGAAATTTTAATTCCAGGAGAAAATAACTATATCACTAATGCCTAGAACTTTCCCATTCTATTGGAGGTTAGCTTTATTACCTATTGTAGTAAATCTTTAGCCACAAATTAACTGGAAAAACTTACAACCCTTAAAATAACTAGACTAAAATGTAATAATTAGCAAGCATCTACTGGAATGAGAAAACTTATTAAAAACGCAAACAGACTGCAGAAAAAAATAGTATCTCTAACTACCTATTTGTTACACCGATTCATTAAATACTCTCTTATTTCTGCTCATGAATTTTCTCCGAAAGTTTTTCTTTCATCTTATGTATTTCCTTGCGATGAAGGCGTGTTCAATGGATATTTCAATTTTCCTTAGAGATTTAGAAAATTATTATTTCCACAAAAACCCTTCGGCGTCTTTCAAAAGCAGGAATCGCTTACACCAAAAATCGGAAATTCTCAGAAATAATGATTTATTTTAACATTGAAAATACTTAAAGACACATTTACGAGCCACATGGAATTTTCCTAAGGTCCATTCCTCGTGAAAATTAAACCCTCAGGCTAATTTGTTTGCTTTTTGCAACAACTCATAGAAAGTCTATAGAAATCGATATGTCTCTTTTACTATCATAGTGAGAAATAAACAAGTGTAGTACTGCTTACATTGCTCTTGTAGTTTTTCATTGTTTCTAACTCAAAACATCATTTCACATCGTAAAATTAGTTAAATCGAGTGCGGGACTGTGGATTGTCCATCATCAACTGTTATCTCCGTGTGATTACTCTTATTTTAAGTGAAAAACTCTAATTTGTATATTCAGTGTCAAACTTTCAAGTGTCAACACTTTTTTCGTTATCGCAATTTTATAACAAAATCTTGATTTCTAAGCCTTGAATAACTTTTGAATAGTTTCATCATCAACCCTAAAGTTGATTATAAGTGATATTTCGTTCTTTCTCCGCATATTTAAGCGTTTAAACGCATAAAAAGTGCAACTGTCATCCTAGGATAACCATAGACAATTAAAACTCCCACATAGATCTTTAAAACCATAGAAGTATATATTTTATAGATAGTGAACAATACTGTCGTGCATAGATAAACCATAGAAGGACTGCATAGATAAACCATAGAAGGACTCTAATATCTAACTGATTAATTAATTAATAAATGGACTCACAGGGATTCATCAGTATGGCGAGAGACGCGGTTGAGGCTTTAACTGAATTAATAATAGACCCAAGTAGCAAACTCAACAAGGATCAAATTGCGAAAATGATTCCGAAAACCAACGCTATTCTTGGAACCATTGCGCAAATGGCTGCAAAAATGGCAGCACTCGAGGGTGAGTTAATAGCAATCAAAACATTAACCTCCAAACCTAACTCACTAGAAACTACATGTGAAGCAGCCGATGAACTTGAAGAGAGAAAGATAAGAGCAAACAATCTTATAATTATAAACGTTCCCGAGAGCTTAAAACTGAACCTAATAGAAAAAATCGAGGATGACAATTTACAAATAACAAAATTTTTAAAGAAAATAGATAACAACATAGAACCAAACTCAATCAACACCTTCCGTCTTGGGGCAGTGAGGCCTGATAAATCGAGGCCCATTAAAGTTGTCTTAAGAAACTCGACTGAAGCAATGACTATCCTCCGGAAAAAAAACTTTTACCTGAACAACTCCCCCGTCAAAATTTTTTCCGACCAAACACCAAATCAAAGAAAAAACTTGTTGGACCTACGTCATACAATGGAAAGTCGGATTCAAGGAGGTGAAGTCGGGCTAACCATTAAATATATCAACAGCAAGCCGACAATAGTTAAGTCAACTCCAAAAAACTCAAAAACATCAATGGATACGGCCAAAACATCCGGGGCTGCCGCACCAAACTCTTAGAGTTGCAAACTAGCATTCCATTATTTCAAAACATCGATGTATTTCTTCTAACCGAAACCTGGCTTGATCCTGATATTCATACCGAGGAACTTGGATTTACATCTTACAACACCTACCGCCTTGACAGAAATCCAGCCACCAGTAATAAAACCAGAGGAGGAGGAGTTCTCATATCTGTTACAAAATCACTGCCATCCACTCTACTAATATGCAAACATCTAGATGTGGAACAGGTATTCGTGTTACTAAAAACTAAATCAGGCAAAATTATACTGGGATGTGTCTACATTCCTCCTGGATCCAACATCACAGTCTACAGAAACCACATTGATGACCTCGAAACCTTTAAAAATAAATACCCTGATGCCAGAACAATTCTATTTGGTGATTATAATATCCCTAGCATTGACTGGATAAATAAGAACTCTTATAACAACTTAAGTCTGCCAGAAAATGCTCGCGAAATAATAGACATGACGAACTTACTCTCTCTACATCAAGTCAATCAAGTCTACAATACATATAATCGACTGTTGGATTTAGTATTCTGTAGTGACCTCTCAATTCACATAGTTAAATCAGTTGATGAGCTTCTCCCCCTAGACTGCCACCACCCCGCTCTAAGCATAACCATTACGACAAATAACTCACCAGACGACACAACTATTCTGCCTAACCTTACTTATAACTTTTCCAAAGCTGACTACCCAAACATGAATCAATATCTTGCAAATGAAGACTGGTCATTCCTTCACCACAACAATGACATTAACCAGAATCTTGAATTATTTTATGCAATTATTAACAGGGCCATCGAAAACTATGTACCACTTTCACACTTCAAAGAACCAAAATTCCCGAAATGGTTCACTGGCGAGCTAATTAACCTAGTTATCTGTAAAAAAATTGCACACAAAAACTTTAAAGAATCAAACTCCCCTAATGACTATAAGATATTTCACAATTATAGAAATCAATGTAAAAAACTGTCAAAAAAATCGTACTATAATTATATAAATGGAATTGAAAAATCTATACCCTCTAATATAAAAAACTTTTTCACACATGTTAACTCCCTTAGAAAAAATAAGCAAGGTTTACCCATCTCAATGCACTTTAAAGATAAGAGTAGTACTGATATGAAAGTAAAAGTTAACTATTTTGCTGATTACTTTAAAAGCGTCTACGACGAAGATATCCCAGTAAATTATGTACCACCTCCTTCCCTTCATGGGGGCATACATATCCCTGCTGTACACATCAATATAAACGACGTTAAAACAAAAATTAAATCTTTAGACAAAAACAAGAAGGCCGGACCTGACAATGTGCATCCCAATATCCTTATTAATTGCATTGCTTCACTGGCGGAGCCGATTTGTATATTGTTTAACCAGTCCCTCGACACAGGTTGCTTCCCTGATATTTGGAAACGTTCTTATCTAACACCTGTATTCAAAAAGGGTAATAAAAGTGATATCACCAACTATAGACCAATATGTAAGCTATCTGTAATCCCGAAACTCTTTGAAAAACTATTACTTGATCAAATTTCCCCATGTATTAACCATCTCATTGTTCCGAATCAACATGGATTTTTTTCAGGCAGATCAACTCTAACTAATCTTTCGTTATATGAAAATTATATATCAAACGCATTAGCTAACAGAACTCAAGTCGATTCCATATATACAGATTTTATCAAGGCCTTCGACAAAGTATGCCATAAAATTCTACTGGCTAAGCTACGTAATCTAGGTATTGATGGAAAACTTTTAGACTGGTTTGCAAGCTATCTATCTGATAGGGTACTACTTGTAAAAATTAATTTGTTCCTTTCCAATCAGTTTGTAACTACCAGTGGTGTACCACAAGGGTCTCATTTAGGCCCAATTTTATTTTTACTGTTTATAAACGATATTATTGATATATTCGATAAAGATGTAAATGTGTTGCTTTTTGCAGATGATTTGAAAATATTTAAAATAATTAAAACTGCCGAAGATTGTATCTGTCTACAAAATAATTTAAACAAGTTAATAAATTGGTGTTCTTTTAACAAACTTTTTCTGAACATAAATAAGTGTCATTCGATAAGATTTTACAGAATAAGTCAACCAATAATTCATCCGTATGTACTTGATAACTCTACCCTTACCCCTGTCGAAGAAATTAATGACCTGGGCATAATTTTTGACTCTAAATTAAATTTTATATCCCATATAAACACAATCAGTAACAAAGGAATGAAAATGCTTGGCTTTATTCTTCGAAATTCTAGAGGTTTTAGGAATATTTCTACTTTAAAACTTTTGTATACATCCTTAGTACGTAGTCAAGTCGAATATAACTCCTCGATCTGGTCCCCCCATTTTAAAATACATTCAGATACAATCGAAAAAATTCAACACAAATTCCTAAGACACATAAATTTTAAACTCGGTATTCCCATTGAAAACATAAATTATAATTACTTGATGAAAGAATTAAATTTAATAAAACTCTCAGATCGAAGAATTATATCTGACTTAATATTTATGTTCAAAATTGTAAATGGTAGAATAGACTGTCCTGATTTAACTAAGCTCGTCGACTTTCATGTGCCTACTAGAGCAACTCGCTCCAAAATGCTATTTAAATGTAACAAAACCAGAACTGAGTACATGAAAAACTCACTTGTACCTAGGTTACATGAAGTTAGTAATAGATACGCAGATGTGGCGGATCTGTTTAACTGCACGGAAGCTAGTTACAAGAAGGCTATTCTATCAAATATTTTCAATCAATAAGTATAAATTATATTTTACACTAGTATTATATGTTATTGTAGCTCCTTGTGTCACTTCTCAACCAAATGCCACATCTAACTTATTCTCTCTCTTTTATTACATCTTATGTACAACTATGATATTGTGACATGTAATCTGTATTTATGGTATATTTATACCGTTAATGTTAATAAATAAATAAATAAATATAACTGCTGTATTTAAGGGTAGGTTCAGCAATTTGTCATCAAAATTTTGGAATAAAATAACACTGTCCTTTCGAATATCGACATCATTGTTGCTAACTGCAGTCAATCGAACAGAATCTTAATTAGTAAAATGTATAATTGATGGAATACTTTCTTGTGATTTTGTTTTCGATTTGATTTGATTACATTATTTATTTTTATCATATTTTTGAATTTATTCTATATTTTATGTTTATATTATCTTTATTTTTGAATTTGATTTGAGATGATTATATTTTATTTGAATAGATTTTATTTTGTATAGGAGTTTTAATTTTAAGATTATTGGCCATAATTTGAATTCCAATTAACATTATTAATTTATTTTTATTTTTTATTAACATTTTTATTTGTATTGTATTATATTGTTTGTGTTTAATTAGAGATTGGATTTAATTTTTTTTATGCAATTTAATTTAATTGCATTCATTTTTTTAAATTTAAATTTAATTTTTTATTGTATTTTATTTTCTGATTTATATTGAAGACTCTGCTGAAACCCAGCTGTTTTCCAGGAGAAATCCTAAATTGTAGATGAGCAGTGCCCTTATCGTCCATATAATCAATGAAAAAAACATATAGTATTGTAAAAAAATGTATCGATGAATAAACGTTTTCATTATTATTATAAGCGGTTTTAGAAAGAGAAAACACCACGCTTTATATTCAAATATAAAAGTTAACCCCAAAATAAGTAAAAGATACACATTTATGAAACCAACGTTTCTTACAGCAATTTGAAAAAAAGTGGAATCTAGGAATTTTTTAAAAATGAGGTAACAATAACTTTTAAAAAATATCTAAAAATAAGATTTTTGTAATAAAATATGAATTGGTTTTTTTTTCGTCAATGAGAAAAACGTAAGGTGAGTCATTTTTAAAACTTTTTATGTTTGCATGCAAAAGTGTTATACCTACTTCAAAAATTATGTTTATTTAAATTTGTAAAATTTGAAAGAGTATTTAATCACCTTCCAATAATAGTGTTTGGTTTTGGATATTTTCAAAAATGTTTCATTTATTTGTATTTAATTGCACAGCGAATATTTTTTGAATGTCAGCCAAAATACGGGCGAATCCTGAGCGTTTAAGACAAACAATATTTTTATTTCTTCATTTAATGTTTTTCAAAATTATTATTATAAAAAAAATATGTTAGAGCAAGGGCCAGTTGTTGTTTCGTAGAACCTGAATAATTTATAAAATTTCAAAGATATTTAATATTAAAGTTCTGTAAAAACTCTATTTAAGTTCCGTGAAAAAACTTGCCCATAATGGAATAGTAACAGAATTGGAGAGAACTTGAATATTAACTTTAAAATTAAATTATTTTTTTAAATTCTATGAAAAAATGTCTTTTTAAGCCGTGATTCAAAGAAATGCATCTTGGTTTTCTATTATTCAAAATTTATTACTATTCTTGTACTTATTTTCAGTATTCAATTATTTATCATCGGCCCGGAAAAGTCTAACCGCCCGCCGACCAGCAATATTCAATTATGCACTGTTTTAGTTAGATTATAGTAACTAGTAGATGATATGTAGTAGTAGTTGCACAGTTTTTTACTTATCTATGTATCGCATAGTCAGTTTACTGCCTTGCCGACAAGCGCGATTAGAAAAAATAATTAAATGTATATTTCAGCATAAAATAGTGCCTACAGATTAATGTAACCCCAACACTTACTTTTGTTGGCTTAAGCGACACAAAGATATTTGACTATAATTATATTTCATGCTATATCATGTATTTGGCAGCAACTCACAGATTTATATCTCCTTGACGAAGCAATTAGTCGCAATTTCATTTACACGGCACTCCTGGGTACTTCCAGTTTTCGCAACTTTGGTAGCCTCGTTCTATTGCAGGACCAGACTCTCCTTTCCCCAACTTTATTTGGGGCGCGCAACTGGACATGTACCTTTATGTAGATTTGAGAGTAATGAAAAGATATTTATTTGGTGGTCGTTATGCTACCATTCGGAACACATACCGTATTCAACGAACCTCATCTAGGTTTTATCTCATTCTAAAGACATTCAAGCTGACATGATATATTTAAATTTGATATCCTGACTCCAGAAATGAGTCCCCTTGTTTTAGCGTGATGGTATCTACCTTTAGAGTTTTCCCAAGTAAGGCAGAAGAAATTAAAAATGCCAGAGGAATGCGTGGCATGGCCAAGTTAATCCAATTCTTAAGTCGGGTCGTGTTAAGCGCATAAGAATCAGAATAACAAAAAATTGTGTAAGACGGTGAATGATGTCCACAAATTATTTCTCCTATACCCACCTCTTTGTGTAGATGGTGAGATGGTTAGTTATTAGAGTTTAGATTAGTTAGTTATAAGATTTATAAGGGTAGACCTTACTGGCCTAGATAGGTGAACTCTGTAGTGAACATCAATCTTGCATATTCATTAACAATAAAACACTAAAGGTGATACATTAGTGATTGGTGATAAATTAGTAAGGTCACCCATAGACGACAGAAATACGGTTGCAACCTCAAGGTTGAGGACCAGAATAATAGCTACCGCCTGCTAAATAAGCCAATCGAGTTAATTGTTATCTATCACAAATAAAGTTTTGTTGACCTCCGAGTTTTATTTGAATAGCTTGTAAGACAAACCCGGAGTGATGACTGTTAGGATTTGGCATGGGTCTCTTCTTCATTTAAATACTCCTAGAATTTTAACTGAGTTATTTATTTACTATTTTTATGTTAAAACATGACTTAACATGCGACAATTAGTCTGCAGAGCCCGGTTCCTCTTTCAAAATAACTAAAGGCAATACAAACATTTCTTTATTGTTCGATTATTAGCAATAAAAAGAGAGTGAACCTACATGAACCAGCCTTTTTATCAACAAAACACCCCTTGACAATCTAACAGAAGCGCCATCAACACAAGCGCCATCTAGACAAAGACATTAGAAACTTGCATTTTCGACATATGTATATGTAGCCTGTCGGTAAATAAAACAGATTAAGTCAGATAGAGAGTAGTAACTTTATCATTAAATTATAAAATTATACAAAAGCAACACCTTCCCACGATTTTCTGACTTCAAGATTTCTTGGTTTTTCTAGCTCTACTAACTTGGCCAAGAAACCAGATGTACCTAAACCAAAAGAAAGCACAGTGTTAGCAGAAATGGGAGCATGCTGAAGATTTCGCATTAAATTAGGAGAAATAAATCACAGATCTCACCAGGCGAGCCGTGATAGGGAGAACTTCCCACGGAAATTTCTGTCACTTTATTATCATTTTGGGATATTATCGGGCTCGGCCGGCAGGATTCCAACATTTGGTTTACGGAGTAGCGCCCAAAGCCTCGCACCCGCAGCTGGGCGGATGCCAAGCCGTAGCTTGCCGCATTGTCACAAAGCTAGGGCAGGTATCTTTTTATGGTGCCTATGTGTTTCAATGCGTGCTTTGTATATCGATGGAGTGTAATAAATAATATACATGAAATAATTCAGAAATAAACTAATGTCAATAAATATTTCCAACGAACACCCATAAATACGACTACAAGATATATATTTTAAATTAAACATGAATATTTAGCAATTTTTTTAATAGCATTCGCAACCTCTCGAAACAAGGATCCATTAAATAACACGTTTAAAGGTCGGAGAAGTGAAAGAAATGTTTATTTGTTTAAACTCGAAAGGTAAATATAATGCGATTTGAAAATTTTGCACTTTTTTTACATTTATTCCATGCAAAAAACCCTGAAGAAAGTAATTTCCCGCAGGGCCTTCATCATCTGTAAATATACTGTGTGGAGAGTATTTTTGAGGACAGGAAGGAGTGAGCATGGATCTTGAAGACACCCACTTTGTAGGAGGGGCGAATACAGAAGTCCGCATATCATTTCATTGTCGAGCTGTTAAACTCAAGAACGAGTCGTTAGAGCGACCCTGTCTTCGTGTGACAAATATTAACCGTTTACATATGTTGGACATATTTCCCGACTATACACCGGTGTCGAGTTTTTTTTCTTCATATTATTAAAAATATTTGATTTTTTTTCAATGTAGCACTAATTTATTAAACAATCCAATCTTCACTTAACAGTGTGCAGACCGGAATACAGCAGGAATGCGTTCTTACTTACCCTGTAAAATATTGCCAAAAAATTTTATCCGAAGAGAGAACATTAATTTCCTAAATTTCCATTAACATCAATTTATTTATTTTATTTTTTTATTACATTAGTTACATTTATACAGCAAAATTACATAATAATAATAATATTTCAAATAACTGTAGATATTAAAATGTGTACAAGTGTTATTATGTCTTAGTGTTGTACGTTATTAGTTCCTAGCTAGGCAGATTGCCTGTTCTAAGGAACCAAATGCTGGTGAAAAATGCAAAAAATGTCTTCTGTAAAAAAAAATAAAAAACAAAATATTGTTTTTTTTTTTTTGTAGATTAAATATACATATACTAAGTTTAAATATACTATACTAAGTTTTTATTGATTGTGCCATTAATAGTTAGCCATGTGTAATTTTAAGTTTTAAATGACATTATTTAATAATTTTTCAGACTCAATCCTACCTAAGTCTATCAACCATTTAGTTGTTATTGTACCGATGCATGCCATTTTACATGTTTTAATATTTAATTCTGGTGGGATTTTATTATACAATTTCGGTCCCAGATATGTATATGTCTTTTGAAACTTTGCCAAAATGCTCCCTGGGACCACGAGATCCTTTCTGGTGTGACTTCTTGTTATATATTTATGGTCAATTTGCTTAAGATTTTCTACATTTTTATGTACTTGGATAATAACCTTTTTTATATAGTTTTGACGAACATCAAGTACATAAAATTTTTTGTAGAGCTGATCGCTAGAAAACCTATAGGGTTTACGCATAATGACTCTAATTATGGATTTCTGGGCCTTCACTAATGGATCTAAAATTGTTCAAAATCAATGAAGCGCAAATCTATATATATATATATTTATAATCTATATATATTTTTTGTTGTAATTTCTGTAATTTAAATCAACCACGCATGTAAATTTTTGGGTATAATGCCTGTTTTATGTACCTAAATAAAAAATAAATAAATATATGCTTGACGACAAAACAGTTGTTTTATTTTTTATTTGTTAGTATTTTCGATAAGCTTAATGAACCTTACTAAAATACCTTTACAGCAGTTGCCTCGTCAGCAACCTCCTGACAGCATTCAATTGAAAAATTGGTCACTCTAAAAATCAATGAAAAAATAAAACTGACCGTGAGCCTAACCTAACCTAACCTTATCTACCTTATTTAAACTCAACCTTAATAACCCCTACCTCACTTAACTAAGCACAAAGCAAACAACCCAAACTAACTTTACGTAACCTAGCTTAACACAATGAACCTAACCCAGATTTTACGTGCCTCGCTTTACGTCTTATAAACTCTTCTGAAAATAAATTCACCTTCGATAACAAATTTTTTCTCCTGAACAACCATATTTCAATCGTTAAGCACGCAATCCACGTACGAATGAATCACCTAGATTTATTTATTTATTGACAAAAAGCCCATAAGATAAAAGGCGGCACAGGAGCTGTTAGTTTGGCCGACTTAACAAAATCCGTTCGTTCTGCAGCTGTGCCAACGTGGAGGTAACTCTTTACTTTATCTATGCCAGTGACGTACCCATTCTGTAATGTACGTGCTTACTTTTGGAATGAAAGAAAAATATAAAAGCAGCACTGCAGCCACAAATTCTATTGGATCAAAATTTTACTGAAAATATTATTATAAATGATTAAAACATAGATTAACATTGGATAGTTTCACGAATCAAATAATATGAATAATTAATAATGTCAGTAGTAGGAGATAATTTCGGCTATTTGACGGCCTCCGTGGTTGAGGGGTAAGACTCTTGACTTGCAATCCGAAGGTCACGGGATCGAATCCCAGCGTGCGCAAATAGTGCGCAAATAAATTGTTTTTTTTTTTTTTTTAATTAAATGAAGACAATATAAGCAAAACTCAATCAAAATCTGAAGACAGAAAAATCAGAAAAAGATATTGGTTCCACTGGGACTCGAACCCAGATACCTTAGCATTCATGGCCAACTGCTCTACCGATTGAGCTATGGAACCCATTTCCAATTCGATCACTTTTAACTGTATCATACTTCGACTAAGATCTACCAACACTAACTTCATTTTATTTAGCGCACATATTATTGGCTGCTATCTTTATATATGATTGCAAGATTCAACCCGAACTAAATATTATCTAGATAGTGTCTGGATGAATATTTATCCATTTTATATTTAATACGCGACATCTATTGACTTTTCTGTAAGTCTAGAAAATTTGAGTTTTTACTCATAAAATTAAAAATAAAAATAATTTTTTTATTTGATTCATTAAATTAAATAAAATGCCGAATTCGTGCGTTCGTAGATTTAACGATTTTTTATTATATTTTTATGAATCCTAAAAATATAGGATAAGCAGTTAGATATATGTAGGTGCATTCAATGGCTCTCTTAATATATAAGCAGTCCGTATGTATCCGGCGGAAGAAAAATTCCATATTAGACGCCTAGAAATCCCGGATTCTGGACGCCTATTTCGATTACAATCGTATACGCTCGAGTGGTTAGAAGGTATCTTCTGTATTTGTGAAAGTTGTTGACCCGTTAAAATAGCTATTTTTGTTTAAATAACTAAAACCTTCATAAGTATTTTAACATGAATATCTGCACGCCAATGTGAAAATTCTTTTTCCCGTACGTGAGGCATGTTTTAATATTTATTTAATGAGGATTGAACCTTTTCATACTGAACATTTCAGTAATAGAAAATACAAAATAACCAATATGATGACAGCTGGGTGCAGAACCACGCAGCCAATAGAATTGCTGAAAGTGGAAAATATTAAATGATTTACAGTCAGAAAAATATAATAGTTTTCTACATCGCCATATTTCATGCCCTTAGGACAACAAATCTGGTTCTGCCATTTTTGGCCAAATCCAATTATTTTATTATCTCCACACAGGAGGCCCTGGAAAACAATTTCCCTCGACGACGATGTCAT
Organism: Limnephilus lunatus; assembly: GCA_917563855.2. Lineage (NCBI taxonomy): Eukaryota > Metazoa > Arthropoda > Insecta > Trichoptera > Limnephilidae > Limnephilus > Limnephilus lunatus. The sequence goes on from OU830596.1 coordinate 31,041,391, forward strand.
CTTTGGGGATGCTGTTTGGAGGGTGTTTTAAGGAAAGAAAAGAGAGAAAGTGCTGGGAATGAAAATGACACGGGGGTGGGTAGGAATCTGACGGTCAATGTGTCGCAAACCGGTCAGTGGCTGAGCGGACATCACGTTTGGGTCCCACCCGGGCGTCGCGCGTTTGATTCCTCGGCTTGCTAAGTCATTTCCATCATGACACAAGCAACATTTTCTGTTTACTGTGGTGGTAGTATGAGATTTTCAAACATTGTTGGGTTATTTGTGGGAATATTTCTTACTTTAAAAAAAAAACCTTACCCTATGAACCCGGGCAACTCTCCTTAGTCACATAATGTAGCGAACCACTAGGGGAAACTTATGACAGAGGTTTCGGTTATCCAACAAATGGTTCCCGGGGCGGCGGTACCCAAGACACCTTTTACATTTCAAAGCAAGTATTGCAAATTTATTTCCACCATTAACTATCTAATGATGAAACGCAAAAGACAAAATAATTGTGATTTTGTTTGAAGAAATTATTCCAGCGGAAGATAACGAATTCCAATTATGCCATCCAATTTGTGTTTGAAAACTTCAAAACGAGACGAAAAATAATTAATGCAACCATTAATTTTGTCATCACCGCTGGTCCGCAAGGCTTTTAATAATAAACTAGCTGTTCCTCAGATCCACTGTAGCTAGTCGTCGGGACAAAGTAACCGAGATAGAGACAGAGCAATGACGTCATATGTAATATATGTATAGCCACTTGATTCAACATGTATTACTGTCAATCTTTTCATATCTGGAGATATCCGAAATTACACATATTCACAAATTCGTAGCATTTATAACTAGGAGGAAGACGTCCCCGTCCGACCTGCTGATGGAAGTAGCGACATCTTTTATCGAATTCTGAAATTTGAAACCGAATTTTAACAGTAGCTTTGTGTGAAATTCCACTTACACAGATATTATTTGTGGCGCGGCGCGTATGGCGTGGTGTCCGACATGCACTCGTAGCTGATTTCTGAAATTCAACCACGCAGATGCTACGGTATTAATACTGTTCGATGTTTTCATTTTTCCCTCTATTTATATTAACCCCTTGGGTGTCTCATAACCCAATGAACCAAGTATCATTGAAACTCCCGATCATTTGAGAAGTATTTTTAATCACAGGAAGCAAAACAAACACAACAACTTGTATATCACGTAATATTTGCTTGACGCTCTTTTACGTGGAATATTTTTTTTCAGAATATGATAACGATTTTCGATTAACGAGTTAAAGTACTTGCCAAACCTTTCAGTTTCAATTGCATAGTGGTTGGCACTCAACCTCGACAAGACGTACTGGAAAGGAAATAGCATAGGTAAGTCAATATAATAAACTGAGTACGTATTGTGTTCAGAACTTCCCGGAAAAGGGGATAGAATAGGAAGGAGAATAATTGTTACGAAACTACTTCACATCAAACAACCTCGAAGTTTGGTTGTTACGATGTTACGAAGCTGATATCAGTCAAGACATTTCATCAAATGAACATAACATCGTTGCGCCGTCAGTAGTTGTTAAGAGGAATACACAATCCAAAAATATGTATATTCTTAGCAAGGCTTTTATCACCACCAATAAAGATAAAAACAATATAAAAATTGCTCGGCGAACGGAGCCTAGAAACGGTCGAGTGGGCCTTACTATAGAAGTCTTGAGTAACTGAATATGAATAAGCAGGTAATTCTCAATTGTTTTCTGCCTCACCCTTCTACTGACCTCACATATCTCTAACAGATTATATTATAACAGTACAATAATAGGGTCCGGGCCATTCAGATTCTAGTGCGTTACTTATTTTTAAAAAATCAGTTTTAGATTTTCTACCATAAATTTAATCACTTAGTTACAAATAAAAATAATTTTCCCCTTTTCCGTAGCGGTCGTGCATGTAATATGGCCAATTTCTGAAATTTACCACTTTATTTTAGAGCGGAGGCACTCAGGAAATAAATCAATGATCTCTTCGGCTGCGGTAAAAGCAGTTATTTATGGTGTTAAAACCATTTAAAAACATGGTCCATGGAATATGGTAAACGAGAGGTTATTAGACGCCTACTATATGTTGAAATCTATGACAAAAATAATACAAGGAAAATCTATCTGCAGCGACGAGAATTCGGTTGACACCTTTCGCTAACATGGCTATCGTATGTACTTACATTGAGATATCTGGTGGAAATCTTCAGACACAAGTTAATTGATATTTTAATGTCTTCGTACTTTATGTCACCGCCTTTCAGGAAACCAGTTTCGAAATTACGAAACATAATTTTTAAACCGGGACGATCGAGGACTTTTTGTCTCAAAAATAATTCTCTTACAAAATATATGTGTGTGTGTGTATTAATGTAAGTAGGTGCGTATATGGGAATGTAAAGGTATGTATTTTTATACCTGTACGAGTATATATATATGTGCACGTGTGTATAATATGTATGTGTGCACCGTATTCGTTGTGCTTGCATGCAAACCGCATATTGAAAAAAAAAGTTATGTACGTATGCTTATATCTGTATAGATGTGTGCACCTACGTATATAGTGTGTACTTGCATGCACACATATTGAAAAAAAGTTATTACCATTTTTATAACCTAATGCTAATTTACTTCTTTTATCCTTTCTATTTTCTACTTTTTATTTTAATGTTTTCAATTTTTAGCATCATTAATACAAAATCCATACGTTTACACTAGACTTAATATTTCATACAAAGTAACAATACTCCATTGGTCACCATGAAACAGGCAGCCGCCTAGTATGGTGATCTAATATATCTACTCTATGTAAATGTCTTAATTATGTATCATGTGTTTTATAAATAAATAAATAAAAAAAAGTTTTCTCTCAGCTTTCTTGAAAATAAGTGTAAATAAAAAGTTTTCTGTAAATCGATCAGAAACAAATAGTGAATAATAAAATGGATACCTTTTATTTTTTATTGCCATTGTTCTATCTAACAAGAATTAAAAACTTTTTTATTTCGTTTTTATTCATCAATGCACTTTAAGTAGCCCGCGTTATGCTCCGAACTCCGTGTTCCCATTTAAAAATAATTGTAGTAGTGTGAGAAGGCGTCTGAAATTATGCAAACAAAAGTTTCAATAATTTATTTGAAGGCTTAGTTTACATTGTGAAACTTGATAAAGGTTGCTAAAATATTTTAGCGTTACCCACAGTGTTATATTATTCAATAACCCCAAAATATGTGTTCAAAATTAAATTCTTAATAAATAGGGTTCGATTTTCAAAGCTAATAACGACAGCTTAGTAGTCGCTAGGGCCCGGAAAACTATGTACCTACTTAAAAGGTAATGAAAAGACAATGAATAATTAAGACTAGTGGTTAAAACCCCGCTCCCCAGGCTTTTACTGCAAGGCCCTGCTGGCGGCTTTTGGTTTTGCTTCGCCAAGTTAGTGTTGGTGATCATTTTGTAAATCCAATAGGAACTGGTCCCAAAATTAGCCCGTTCCTCGTATCCACTATCATCGCGAAAAAGTAACCGGGACGGACGATGACGTCATTTGTTATATACAATCGCTTGGTACAACTGAGTATCACCGTCAATCTTTCAAAATCCGGGAGATACTCCAGGTTCACAAATTCGTAGAACTTATACCTAGGAAGTGAACGTCCCTTTGCGTCTTGCTGACGAAAGTTGCGTCATCTTGTGACGAATTCTTGAATTAGAAACCGAACTACAATGGTAGCTTTGTCCGAAAATCCATGTACATGGATGTTTATATGGTGCGACGGGTAAGGCGCTGCGGCAGACATGCGTTGGAAGTCGGATTCTTAAATTCAAGCATGCAGACGCAAGCCTATTAATATTGTTTGACACTTCAAAAAATCGACAAATCGATTAAGTACGCCATACATCATAATATTGATAGTAAATACTTAATAAAAGTAACTGTTTGAAAAAGATATTAAGAATATTTATCATTAAAACTACGTGATGGTAATGTAAAAATAAAACCAAAATTAAATTTAGTAAAAATGTTAAAAAAAACCCAACTGGCTTCGGTTCGTTTGGATTCGGATTTTTTTAGAATCTCGGGAAGGATAGAATATAGGATACCTATACTGAATTGAATTGGAAGAGAAAGATGAACAATTACCTGATTGTTCGTTCCAGAATGCGATTTGTTCTATTTAATCATAATTAGTTCGTAATGCATGTTATTTTAGTTACACGGAGTTTCTCTTTTTCAAATATGCAAACAAAATATTATCCCACGGTTTCTTCAAGTAAGGTCCCAACCTTGAGAAATAATATGTATTCTGCCTGGTATCATATAAATGCATTGCTTTGCAAAGATTTGGAAGAAAGTGTTTATTATTTAAATGGTTTTATTTTTAAGTACGTATTTGCACATTTCAAATAGGACCCTCAAATAGCACCTATAACTATTTATGGCAGCCCCAAGGGAAAGTGTTTGCTGTCGGCCTTTTATGGCCCAACCTAAGAGGAACTTTTATTATTGTAATATTTGCAATATTTGTCTGTCCTTAAGTGTTTTAGATTTAGTTTTATTGGTGGCCCTTTTCGGCGACTTTTGAGCAATTGTTTTATTGGTAGATTTTAAAATCCAGCTGTGGGAACCGCTGAAATATTCTGTTCCCACAGTTAATGTACCATATTAATTATTTGTATGTTTTTCTTTAAATATGGTGACGTGTTCAAGAGAGAGTTAGTATTGTTGTGACGGTTGAACTGGAAGGTACATGAGATGTCCTTCAGTTGAGTTTGGAAAAACTGACAGAGATATCGAAGTAGAGACTTCGATATTTGTCAGTGTGGTGTGATCGGGAAGATCAACCGAGCAGAGGGGAAATAGGCCCTTTGCGTGAGTATTGTTATTACGGTGGAACTGGAAGGTACACGAGGTGTATCTTCAATTGAGCAAAGGGAAAATAGGCCCTTTGCGTCAGTATCATTGTTAAGATTGAACTGGGAGGTACATGTTGTACCTACAGTTCAGTATCGTAAAAAACTGATAAAGATATCGAAGTAGAGACTTCGATATTTGTCAGTGTGGTGTGATCGTGGAGATCAACCGATCAAAGGGTAAATAGACCCTTTTGTAATAATTGTATTTTTATTGCATTTAATAAATTGTGTTCAAAAAGAAGAAGTGTTTTCCTGAAAACTCCATTCTGTTGTGCTCTCGTACCAAGATAGATAAGAAACACTGATTTTTGTTTATATGTTTTGTCACTGATTGAAGCTAGGTAATGTTTTTATTACAAAGAACATTTCAATTATGTATGGTAGATTCTGAAAGTAGATTTCACACTGAAAAAGGGTCAAAATACTATAATAATGATATTTTACAATAAAATTATCATTTATCATTATTAAAAATGGTATATTTTTGTTGTTGTAAATATTTTACAATTTTTATTGGTCCATTTATTTATATTTACTTATAATAATATAATATGGCTTATTTGTGGCACGTTCCAGTGTGGTAGATACTGGCAGTACCGCTCTGGTGAAAGACTACAATTATTATTTAGATTCGATGGTTTTATTGATCCGTTAACCAGATTTGAAAAGCCAGGTAAATTCCCACCTTCCTCTCCCCCATCTCATTCCTTTCCACACTAACTTAAGCCTCACAACATTACCCAATTAGGGATGGCATAGTTTCATTGGCTACAGACGGTTGGGAGCAGTTGAGACTGTTGTGCGGTGATAGTAAAATTAAAATGCCTTTTATGTGTTATTTAGATATTTGTTATGTACACATTATATACAGAGTGTTAAGGGGCGTACTTGACTGCTTTATCCAGTGATTCCTTACATTATTTTGATTAAAAAGTGTTAATGAAATTTTGGTGTTTGTTTTTTATAATTTTTATTAAAAAAAAAACAAATTGTATTCACAAACATCCTTTTAAAAGGTTCTACAAAGCTCATATACCAGTTCTGCAAACGAAATAAAATAAAATTTAGCTGTCATACTTTACATAAAATTACATAGGTTTCCAACTATAATAATAATATTTGGGAAATAGGTTAAGCAAATATAATTTTAAATCGTATTAAACCTTGAACATTTTCAGGGCAGCGCCAACGCGATGATAAATAAATAATCTACGTGCTCTAAAAATATCCTAGAGGTATTTTGTAAAAGCGTCCCCTAATCATGACATTGGAAAGGTTGCTTCGTGTTGTCCGGGGGCTGCTGCGTGAAACTTAAGACGTTTACGTAATCTAAAATAGGTTTTTCTTTGGCTGCTTTATCAAAACGATGGCAGGTCTCGGTTTCTAAAAGTAGAAAAAACACCAGCCAAAGGAAAAATAAAAGAATAAGGTTAAATAGATGACAAAAATAAATTACAATTACAATTCCAGTAGTAACGAATATGACGTGATATAATATTGGATGCTTAGTAACTGGTATAGTCAAAATAATTTTTTTATTTGTAACTTAATGAGTAAAACCTTAAATTGTAATATTTAATTAAAGGAAGACAATATTAGCCCAATTTAATCGAAAATTTGATAACAGAAAAATCATATAAAAGATAGGTCACATCTATTAAAGAAACCCAGGAAGGTCGCCTTGCCGGGGCGCAGCTATACCAACTGAGCTAATGTGTCCCTATCGGATTCTGTCATGATATCTAACTGTATCAAACTGCGACTAAGAACAACCAACATTATCTTCATTATCTTAACGCATAATTTTTTTTATCAATAAAAATGGAAAAAAAATTATCCAAGACCCTATTTTTTATTTCGGGTTTTAATCTTGCAATCGTACATAAAGATAGCTAATAAAAGAAAATAAATTATTGCATTTCTTAGTCGAAGTACGATACAGCTAAATATGACCGAATCGCATAGGGACACAATAGCTCAGTTGGCAGAGCTGAGCCCCGGAAAAGCAAAGGTCTTGGGTTCTAGTCATAGTTGTGACCGTATCTTTTTATGGTATTTCTGTTTTCATATTTTCGAATGAGTTTCTCTAGTATTGACTTCATTTAATTAAAAAATTATTTGCTTTTTAATGTTGATAAATGTTTTATTATAATGTACACTCGAAACAGGTATACAAAGGATTGTGCATATTCCATTGATAAGTTGAAAGTAATCACATCTATAAGAGATCTAGTCATTAGTCTTGATTCGAAATTTTTGTTTGGTGTACACATTAACGATGTTAAGAGTAAATCATTGAAAATGCTGGAATTCATTCACAATTCACAAAATATCAAAGCCGTTCAAAAACTCCAAATCAGTTGTAACCTTATACAATTTATTAGTCAGAAGTAAATTAGAATATGGGAGTGTTATATGGACCCAACATTAAATGTATTTATATGTTAATTATATTGAATCTGTACAAAAGAAATCCTACGACTATCTTTCGAATGTTGATTGCCTTACTCAAATTTTATGAGGAGCGACTAGAATACTTTAATTTTCTTATATTAAAAAAGCGAAGACAATCTACTGACTTTATATGTACATACAAAATTACTCACGACAAGCTTGAAAGCACTAAATGTCTACGTAATATTCAAATTAAATTAGTTATTTAAGGAGACACAAAACATATTATTTCAACTTGTACAGCGCCTTTGAGGTGCTTTTTCACGAAAACGGTGCTATATAAAACAGCCAAGTATTATTATTATTTCACCTTGAGTTATTAAATAACAATATTTCCTATTTTAGTCCAATGTCTTGAATCTGTGGATTGTATAATGTCTTAGAATGTGACGATACTGACACATCTTTTTTATAAACAGCGTCGTGCATAAAAATATGTGCTAATTTTATTAGTTATGAGCTAACTTGACACCATGGTAAATAGAAGTATTTGAACTAAGAATAATGTTTATTATTTTTTAATTGGTAAACTAATGTTTAAGACAAGATGCATAGCACAAAGGGTAACAATTATTATAAGCAATACCGGGAACCATTTTTTGGACAACTAACACCTCTGCCATAGGTCACCCCAAGTGGTTCGCTAGTTTGGTGCCTTAGCAGGGGTGCCCGTTGGTGGGGTGAGGTTTGTCCGGATTTAGGTGGCGGATACGTTTGCCCACCAACTGCGTGGCTGTTCGGATCGAGAGAGACTAGTTGAGGAGGTCTTTTGACCTCTCCAGCAAGAATCCCTTGATCCATCGCCTTGCGGGAGGGATGGATTCATACGTCCGTCACTCCTGGACACACTAACCTCCAGATTCCTCCATACCCCTCATACCTAGTTCCTTCCCAGAACTTCCTCTCCTTACTTTTCTTACAGCATCCTCGGAAAGAATAAGAAATTATTTTCCTCAGGGCCTCCTGTGTAGAGCTAATATTAAAAAAAAATACTAATGGCCATTTTTATAATAATTATTAACATTCTTTATGCTTCAAATAAATAAATAATTATTTGTAGGTACACCCATAATTAAGTCGAGCTTGTATGAATTTCAGTGGTTGTATTTATTTTATAATCATGATTTTTTTTGTAGGTTATATTATTTATGTGATACCTGGATTAAGGTGGGGAAGTGTCTAGACATTCACTTCTGGTCACCAAACACGGCGAAAGTAGTTTCAAGCAACGTTTATATTCTGAATGGCGGTCTTTCACCGTGTTATAAGAATGTTTGCTACTCTAAAACATATCTGGAATAAATTGTGCCTACATAAACGAATTAGTGACCTTTCCTAAAAATTCCGGAATATGAATTTTTTGACCTTGTCAAGCTTTTAAATATTTAAGATAGGCTTCCAACTTGGCAAAAAACATAATTAGAAACGTTTTTAATACAGCCAGGATTTCTAATTAAAATATAGTTGGGTCAAGTGAGAGAGGGAGGCAGTAGCAGCAGTGGAGACAGAGGTAGATTAGGGGGGAAGAGAAGGGGGTGGAGAGTTACAAGGGAAAGTTGTTTGAAAAGTAATTATTTAGTAGCGGACTACAAGGTAGGTTAAGTAAATAATTGATTATTAAATATGCGGTCGAAATTATAATTTTTAAGGGATTTTATGATTACGGAGTATTTAACGTTAAATGGTATACAATAATATGTGTCGGAGTCGGTTTTCAGAGGTCTCATAAATATTACACATATTTTTTTAATCCAAAATAATGGTAAATGTTGTCAACTATGCTGCTGTGATGTTGTATTTTTTTTCACGAGTGTTGAATTTTTATTTTTAGTTTTAATCCTGCAGGTTTTCCCGGGTCTAGGTGGAGGATGCGTCTGCCCACCAGTTGTATGGCAGGCCGAATCGGGAGAGAATGTTTGAGGGAGTTCTTTGACTTCTCCAGCCGTACTCTCTTGGAACATCGCCTTGCACCGCAGTTAGAGGGATGGATTCATACATCCATCTCTCCTAGACACACTGACCCCCAGTATCCTACCCACTCCTAATAACGTTTTCTTTCCCAGAAATTCCTCTCCTAAAAACTCTCCACACAGCATCCCGAAGATGACATAGGCCCTGAGGAGAATTACTTTCCTCAGAGCCTCCTGCGTGGACCTAACGTAAAAAAAAGAACTAGAAGGATAGTGCAATCCCAGTCTGCCACATTACGCGAAATAAAAACATTAAATACATTTGAAGAGAAAAATATAAATAACAAAAAAATAAATTTGCAAAATATGCCAAGAAACATAAAATGAAAAACGTAAGAATTAAATTAAATTAAACGATTGTCCTTCAGGGAGATCACCACATCATTGGCATCCTTCGTTGAGTGGAACCACTTGAATTCAATCACGACTATAAGTTGGTTGACTTCCTTTTCTTGCTCCAGAAGCTGGCTGGTCGCTGGCGAAGTCAGGCGAGGAATTAAAGTCCTACTCAAGTTCTGTTACTATCCAAGTACTGTGAAACAAACGGCCCACGATAACACAATAACAGAACTTTAATTTCAACTTTGAAGTCAGTTTGGTTGGGTATATAAAATTAAGTTCGTGAAAAAGGCCATGCTGTCGTTCATCTTTAACAGAAGAGTATTCGTAGAGATTTAAAAACAGGTTCTTAGATGGGTAGGATATGTGGAAATTGAGGAAGAACATTTTTTAGAACAAGTTTCTAACTACCAGAAAGTTGATGGAAGAAAAAGTCGGGTCACTCCACGAAGACAAAATTGAAATGAATGTTATTGAATGTGAAATAGCTTTATAGATTTTCAGCCAAAAGTATTTTTGTTATTTGTTTTTTGGGTGTTATGCCGTTTGGCGCTACCTCCTTCTTAGCCAACGTTTCGTACAGCGCAACACGGCAGTTATGCCGTGTTAACTCAAAAACAAATAACAAAGAAGTTACTCAATGTGTTTTTAATGAAATATGTATGGGCCGATGTACCAATGTTATTGAGGTAAAAAGTGAGTTCCTGTACACATACTACTTTCAGGAAGGAAAAATGTTGTAGTTTGTTATATTGTTCTTTGATTTGATGAACAATACATGAATCAAAGATTTAGTTTTGTCAATAAACTTCCACCATCAACTAAGTTAAAAGTTAAAATATAATTTTCAAATTTTTTCATTTATTACATCAAGGTAGCTTTACCGTGGAGTCCCGACCATAGAATAAATTTAGATTTTTTACGATGTTTCCGAAACCAAGATTGAAACAGATTCAAGATTGCCAAGATGGAGTAAGACCGCTCACGAAGATAATTTAATGTCAATAAATTACTCGGAAATGAAACCGAAGAGATTTAAAATACACATTCCTTTCGAAGGAGTAGGATTCAGATTTACATTATTGCGGATCCGAATCCGAATACATAATCAAAAAGAGATTAAGTTTTTTTTAAATGAACCTTAGAGCAATCAGTTTCATGAAACGAGATTTAATAATTGAAGATAACATATTAACAAATCTCAAACGAAAAAATTTGAAAAAGAAAATCAGAGAAAAATTCAGTCGAAATTTTTTTTTCTGTAAATCCGTATTTTCTACGCCCAACAATGAATTTGAGAGCCACCTCTTGGTTATAGCCCCAAAATACTTGATAAACCTACTTTATTCTGCGCAAATTCTGCGTCCGTATAAATAACAATCCGTTGTTAACGGACCGATTGCAATCTCTAATGCACAAACGCAATGAACAATGAATCTGTTCTACAGTTATTTTAATGGAGCCTGCTCTAAGGAGCTTGCAGCATTGATCCCCGGTACACGAGTGAACACCCGTTCACGTTGATGTTGGCTTCATGAGTTTTTTGTGTAAGTTGGCTCTTATGTGGAACAAGCTACCAGAATCTGTTTTTCCTCCTACGTATAATCCGGGCCTCTTCAAGTCCCGCATTAATAAATTACTTCTTAAAGCCCCAACCTTAATAGCAGTAAGCAGTTTATATGTTCGGTGGTGTAATTTTTCAAATGACTGCAGCTGAATCACAAACCGAATTCATGTTGCTTAAGAGTTTTTTTAACCAGGCGGTTGCTCGGGTGGTTAAGTTGGTTGTAACTGTTCTCCACGAAGCATTTCGTTAAGAGGGTTAACCTTTATCTTAGAGGAATTTAATATCTCTGGAGTTGAAATATAATTTCGCAGCGGTGCTGCTTTTTTTATTTATTTCTTTAAAGCTTCTCTCCGTCCATGTAATATTGCACAATCTTATTTTATAGCACAGCAGAAACACGGGTGAATAAAAAAAGCATTTCGTTATAAAGTTACTAAATTAGGAGTTAAGTTTTTTTTTTTAATTTATATAGGTACACGTATCTTACCACAACTTAAATGCCATTTTGGAAAAGTTAGTCGTACCATATAATCAAATTCACATCAACTGGACCTCAGACCCTCTACCGAAAAAAAAATTATATATACTCGAAATCACCAGTTTGTTCCCAGGAACAATTACCATAAAATCATAAATGAATAATGATGAAAATAATCTTAAGAATTATAAAATTATCTACTTTATATTCCATCAAGATATAATTTACCGGAAATAAAATAAATCGGGTTATCAAAAACCCAGATATTATATATATCTACAGAAAGTGTAAAACCTCGAACGTGTACAGAAAAAAATAACTAAAATCGAGTAAAATTTCTTGCAGGTCGCTCTATTCACCCAACTTTGCCGTTATTATTTTGTGAAAAGTTGTTTAGATGTTGCACATCTGCACGTGAGCCCCTTAGTACTTTTCCTGAGTATTTTATGCAATCTGCAAGCCTTTAGAAAGTGGTGAAATGTTGTCGTGCTTATGACAGAATATATCGTGTTATTTAATAAAATAAAAAATAAATTTATTTTTAGGCGGAGAGAAAGGCTTATTTCTTAGACCGAGCGCTGTGGTATAATGATCTGAAATTGTTATGTGTATAACAAACGAGTCTGTGAAATCAATGTTTTTAACGTTGATGTGATCCAAGCATGATTTACTTGCGCCTTGTACTTGAGTGGGGGTGTCAATTATCGGAGCAAAAGCATTTTCGGTGAGAAAACATAAATAATCATTGTCAAGAATAGATTAATATTCAAGTTTCCAATGATTATTTGGTGTTCTGGGTTATCTGTGCTGTTAATGATAGAGCGGAGTGAATTAAGAAAGGAATCAATGTTGTGGAATGATGGTGATCTATAGATTGCAAAAATGCATAGTTTTTTATTAAGCACAATTTTTAGACAGTTTACTTGTGATAAAGTGAGTTCATCAACTTGTGTCTGTATACCGTCCCTGACATAGATTACAATACCACTAGCTTTATCTATTATACTGGTTGTGTGGTACTCAGTATAATTTTGTATCTCTTTGGAAGTGAAGTATTTATTAATCCAGCACTCAGTCAAAACTAACAAATCAAATGTAAAATTAAGTTGGTCAAGAAATACGAGAAAGTCATCAATGTTGGTAATACTTCTTATGTTCTGGTGAATAATTTTTAGACCGTACGATTTCCAACAATATTTATTCATGTCTTCGGGATGATCAATCACATATTTGTTACAATGATTTCTGAAGATGATTTATGAAGCATGATTTCTTCGGGGATATCAAAAGATACTTGAATCATTTATATTTTCTTTTTTAAAGTTATTTTATTTGTGCATAGCTCTTCAAAATACTATAATGAATCCAGTATATATATCAAGCTAAGCAGTATAAGAGTTCAAGTGAAAAATAGAAACTTTTCAGGAGAACATTTTCAAATATATAAACTTTTTTGGGTTATTATAAAATACAACAGTTTTTACACAAACTATATTAAATTTGTTAAATGAATGAGAACAATACGGTTCCACGACAACTCAAGAAAGTGGCATTTTAACACCCCTTTGATAAGTAATGAAAAGTTATGATTTTTTGTTTTTAGAAAATGGCCCACAACCTAATCTAACTAATTTAACCATTTTTTTCCATTACGTTCAATGAATTTTTAAAGGAGGTCTTTAAGTTGTATTTTGTTGAGTTGTGCGGTCACCGAACAAAGCGTCTACTATGAGGACCATGTTAGGACATATTCATACCCAATGAGCTAGTCCAATGACTTATACTAAAAATCTATGATAGTGAATTTATTTTCTGCAACATTGTACATCCATAATTTATGATTTTGAGTGTAAATTTGGATTTCAATTAATTCTTTCACTCCTAAAAAGAACTGGAAGTGTCAGCATATGTCTGTAATGTTTTTTAGAAGTCGTAAAATATCGGACTTATCAAAGAGAGGAATTCAAAAATATGTAAAACAGTTTCCATTTACGAAAATTTATCCAAGGATTTTTAACGTTTTTGCAACCCCTCATAAGTTGTCAAAAATTAAAAAAAATATATTAATATATTTTATTGATTTATTTATATTTGGCATAACTTTCAATGAATGATACGCGCCTTACAGAATAAAACTTCATTTAAATATTTAACAAGAACAAAAATTTGCCTAAAAACTCGCTATCACAATAAATCATTGTAATATTTGGAAATACGCCAATTTTCCACTGATAGCCTAAATGGCTTTAAATTGCTTCCTTTGTATAAATTATTCGAGGAAATAAATTTCTACCTATGTACAGGTCAAATGACGTGTTAATGCACCTTTGACACTGCATCACCCCAGCCAAACAACTAGTTCAAACTTTTTGGGTATGCATGGCCCATGGCCAGGTCAAGTATAAACGAGGTCAGGTTTGCATTATTTGTCCAACCAGTATTTATTTATTAACATTAATGGTATAAATATACCATAAATTCAGATTACATGTCACAATATCATAGTTGTACATAAGATATAATAAAAGAGAGAGAATAAGTTAGTTTTGGCATTTGGTTGAGAAGTGACACAAGGAGCTACAATTACATATAATACTAGTGTAAAATAAAATTTATACGTATTGATTGGAAATATTTGATAGAATAGCCTTCTTGTACCTAGCTTCCATGCAGTTAAATAGATCTGCCACATCTGCGTATCTATTACTAACTTCATGTGTCCTAGGTACAAGCGAGTTTTTCATGTACTCGTCCTGGTGTTGTTACATTTAAATAGGATTTTGGAGCGAGTTGCTCTAGTGGGTACATGGAAGTAGATGAGCTTAGTTAAATCAGGACTGTCAATTCTACCATTTACAATTGTGAACATAAATATTAAGTCAGATATAATTCTTCGATCTGAGAGTTTTATTAAATTTAATTCTTTCTTCAAGTAATTATAGATTATGTTTTCAATGGGAATACCGAGTTTAAAATTTATGTGTCTTAGGAATTTGTGTTGAATTTTTTCGATTGTATCTGAATGTATTTTAAAATGGGGGGACCAGATCGAGGAGTATGTTAGTAATTGTTAAATTTTGATATTGTAGTCGCTTTTAAAATTAGGATGGGCTGGCAGTTCAAAATGAAGATCTGATACCAATTTTATTATCATAGAGATTATTTATGGCAGTAGAACAGGAAAGTGGCAAATAAAGGATAGAAGTTCACAAAATGCTGTGAAAATAAGGTCCGTAGGCTATATTGTCGAACTACGTAAGGAAGAAACTGAACGTCGTGTTGCGTTTCAAAATTCAACAGTCCGGTTTAGGGGCGGGTATAGGTACTGCCGGACGGGGAACAATTTATTTGATAACCAACATCCAGCCATAGGTCACCCAAAGCGGTTCGCTTTGTTTGGTGAATTTGCAAGGGTGCCCGGGTTCATGTAGTAAGGTTTGTCTAGGTCTTGGTGGCAGATGCGTTTGCCCACCTGTGCCGGATCAGGAGAGACTGTGTAATGGATACCTTTTGACATTTCCAGAAGGATGAATTCATCACTCCGGGATACATTGACCCACAAATTCCTACATACCCCTTATATATTTTACCTTCCCAGAACTTCCTCTTCTTCCTTTCTCTAAATAGGCCCCTATGCAGCATCCTCAAATTGATAAAATAATAAACATGTACTGTATATATAACCACATTTATGTACACTCCTTTCCATACACAAGCAAATGCTTTCAATGGAAAAGTAGTAAAAAACCTAAGATGTTAAATTATCATTATGTAACATATAAAACATATTATTAAAAATAAAAACTAAAATATTTCCTCTCTTTATATAGGCCCTGATTTTTTTTTTCTCAGGGCCTTTTGTGTGGAGCTAATGAAAACGAAAAATAGGTTCAAAAGTATCTAATGATTCAATTATCTACAATATATGCAAATATAATAATCAATAATTATCATCCTGAAACACTCATCTACATTGAAAAAATCTTCCGAGAAAAGATACTGGCCGCCAACGGGAATTGAACGCGTATCCCTCTGATTGCCGGTCAGGAGCTCTGACCACTGAGCTATGGCGGCTTATCTAATACCCGCCAAATAAATCAATTTATACTAGTGTTTCATTGGACAATTACTTATTATTACATTTTTCCAACTGAAAACAACCAACTTTATTTTTGCGAGAGAGGATTGTTAAGTACTAAATCTCCCGCTAGGTGGCATCGAGACTAATTATGTCTTCATTTATTGCTGAAATACTTTAACTTGTCAAATATTAATTATTATTTTTAATTGATAAATTAACGTTTAAACAAGATTTTTATGCAATATTTTTAAACAAAATTTTTATGATTTTTCTCGTAAGATTTCAATGTAGATGAGTGTTTCAGGATGATAATTATTGATTATAATATTTGTTATTTACCCTTTGTGCTATGCATAAAAATCTTGTTTAAACGTTAGTTTATCAATTAAAAATAATAACAATATATACAATACATATAGGTACACGTGTACCCTACGGAAATAAATAGCAAGACTTTTCGTAAAATTGACTCGAAAACGGTAGGAATCTAACTCGTCATCAAATCGATGAACATGCTGAAATCAAAACTGGAACAATTTTCAAGAGTGTTGAAAATTCATGAGGTATTTGAAAAATGTCGTGAAAATGTAGCGTACCGTGAATAGGGAAGATAAAAGCGAAACAAGGCTGAGGTACCTGCGATATACTTTCCGAGAAGTCTAAATAATATTCTTGAATAACCAAACAGAGCGTATAGAGTCGCAGATAACCAAACGTACGTACGTTTATTTTACTTATATTTTATTCTCTCACATTACATTACGTTGGTTATATAAAATTCAAATTTCAAGAAACACAATACTTTCTGGTTTACGTTTCAATCCACTGAGAATATTTTCCATATATTATGCCTATACGCATTCCCAACGCTACGATCTTACTGAGAGTTCCATGAAAATGTGGTTGAATGGTGGGATTTTGCAATAGAAATTTTGTCTGCGATAGACGTACGTCGTTAGATCAAAGCTTTGTCACATACAAAACGTCAAAGTGAGTGGCATCATTTTTAGACTCCGGAGTAGTCGACAAGTTTTTTTGAGTGTTACAAAAAATAAGCTTTTCCAAAAGTAGAATAAACTTTACATAACATTTTGATATTAATTATTTAAACAAAGTCAATAATTTTGAAAGAATATGAAATAGAAAAAGAGTCAGGAAATCTATATATATATATATATAGATTATAGACGGTGTGATATATATATATATATATCTAAAAATGAATCCCTGTTTCCCTTGGTCACGCCATAACTTCAGAACGACTTTACCTATTTCATTCATCTTTTTGAAGTAAAACTTCTTTACGCACGCTCGACACTTGGGGGTAAAATAATGAATGCATCACGAAAAAGAACCATATACCTACTTTATGTGAAACGCCATATATTTTTCCATATTTCGCCATGAAACGCTAATCGATGTGAAACGCTAATCGATGTGAAACGCTAACCGATATGAAACGCTTATCGATGCGAACGCTAATTAAAGCGAACGCTAATTTGAGTTGAGTTGAATTGAGTTGAGTTGAGTTAAAAGTTAAGTTGAGTTAAGAGTTGAGTTGAGTTAAGTTGAGTTAAGTTAAAAGTTAAGTTAAAAGTTAAGTTGAGTTAAGTTAAAAGTTAAGTTAAAAGTTAAGTAGAGTTAAGAATTGAGTTGAGTTGAGTTAAGTTGAGTTAAGTTAAGTTAAGTTATGTTAAGTTAAGTTAAGTTAAGTTTAGTTAAGTTGAGGGGATAGGGATATTTTTATTCCTGTTATTTTTATATTGGTAATGGACGGCATAAGTTAGTGAAGTTTTACTTCAGTCGTGTAGTCTAAAGCACACTCGTTTTTTTAAAAAGTTTTCTTTTACTTTGAAAATTGCGCAGAAAATTGGATAATTTCAGAAAACTTAACGACTCTTTTAACTTCGCACTTTTGACGCGTTTGATGAAATTGAATTTAGCAGGCAGCTGTTTTTTATGTGATAACCACTGGAACGATTTCGGTCGAAAAATCGACCACTTTAATTTTTCTCCGATTGATGTCGGTCCAAAAACGGACCGATTTTTCTACCATTCGTAAAACATTTATTGTAATTATTTAAAACCTTTACATGGCCAGCAATTTATATTATCGAATAGCTGATAAAATATTCATTCAGTCTATGACCTTATTGATTGTCTTTGAAGTATTCTATAACAAGTTTTGGCGGGTTTTTAATAGCGTCCTGTCAGAAATCAACTTACAAGTTTTCAATGTTTCAACGGATTTTGGTCTCTGCTTAAAATGCCGTAAGTAATTCATTTATTGGGTTTTTAACATATAATTATATATCAGTGCAATTGTGATTGAATAATCTATCTTTGAAATGTGTTTTTAATTTGTTTGTTCCTAATATATTGTTTCGGTGGAAGTTTTTTTGTAAAAATGCATCAACTGAAAATGTCATCGTTTTTGATTTGCAAAAATATTAATAATTACTGCTTTTGTGTATATGAAATATAGTTATTTAATCAGAGTGATTCATAACAAAGAGATAAATATAAGTTTTATATGGATTGGTTCATTATTAATGCAGATATTTGCTTATCCAATTATTTATGCCATATGTCAAAAAAGCGACAACTTTCGTAGTCAATATTGACATAAAGCTTCCGTCACACAATAAAAATTTAGTTGTTTCGTTGTATACTAATTAATTAATTGATTTTCTTTTACCAAATTTGTGCAGAAACAGCAATCGTCCAGGGAAAGAAGGGAGCACTCCACGAACCAGGTTTAAATAAATTTTTTCATATTTTATATTAGTGCAGTATACAAAATTTGAACATTTAAGTATATGAAGTGTTTTCAATTTAAAATATATAGAGTAGTGCTTACTGGAAGAGGAGGCAGAGGAAAAGGTGCAGCAGGAGTACCAGCTGGTGCCGGACTAACTGCACGTGGACGTGGGAGTCAACGCAGAGCTGCATTGCCTGCTCGGTCTCGAGTGTGAGTATTTTTCAATGTTTTTTTATGAAAGTACTTTGCTGTGGCCGTTGAACTCATCATATATTTTTTATTTATTTTAACAGTGACCCTGCTTTGCTACTGGTGCGAGAGGATAGTGTAAAGGCTGTTAGGGCCCTGTCTGCTTCCTTCCGACTAGAGCTGGAATGCCGAAAATTTAAGAAGCAGGCGGCGCGCATTTTGCTCCCTACTGCACTTGCAAGAAAAACTAAACAAAAGTAAGTTATCATATTTATATGCTTGATACAATATTATTGTTTTTTCTCCGACAGCATTCCACTGTTACAATGAGAGTTGGTTAGATCAGCGCTCTGTGCATTATGCAGTGCTGTTTACACAGTGTTCTAATTTTATTGTTTATTTATTTACTGTACTTACTGTTTCACGCGTGAATGAGAACGATTCATATGATTTATGTATATGTTTTCAGAATTCCATCTCCGGAGAGAATACCGTGTCCCTTTTCACAAGGGACACCTTCACCGTTGCCAAGACCCGTCCCACCACCGTGAATGTCCACTCCGGCACAGACCCAGTCAACGGTTCCCAATCTTCCAATTCCGCCTGCTGCACCAATCCGGGCGGCATCTCCGGAGCCGTTACCTGGGACATCGCGGGGTGGGGAACTCCAGCGTGGCGAACTCTTCTCCGGAGGGCGGCTACCACAGTGAGCTGTGGGTGGACGTGCCGTTCTACCAAGAATTGTCGGCGTTTGAGAACGGTGAGTCTATTTTTTGAAATGTCATACATACCAGGGGCTCTAGTATGGTGAAATCGATAAGTTTGCAATATCGGATAGATAATTGATTTTATATTGATATCCCTAGCACAGTTTCACTGTTGGTATATTGGCAGGAAATAAGCATAGTACTTAAAAATTCCACATAACAAACATACATAATGTATTGTAATCCGAAAAGATACAATGTACCTACGTTCTATGCAAGTAAATATGTAGTTGCTAAAGTAGAAAGTCTGAAATTTGAGTTTGTTTTTGGCCAATTTTTGTTTGATAGTAAGAACTTCGCACAGCATTGAGAATACCGAAATCATAGTTTTACACTGTAACAAAGCATGATCTATTTGTTCTCGAGATAATGTCCTGACACGTTTACATTTCAAAAGATTGACATTAAACAGGGATATTATAGAATGAGACACGCCGAACTCCTTCGCGAGGGTTACATTTGATTTACCGGCTTCTAAATGGTGTAATATAGGACTTTTTTCTTCAATTGAAACAACTCTTTCGTTTCACGGAACTCATTTTGTCGAGCTTCCTAGTCACTTCCAAGCGAGGCGCGGGGCGGTGCGGTATTGGTGGGTGGGTATCTTTAAAATAGGCCGCTTTAAGTAGTTGGTCGCTTTAAACGTTGACGTTTTCCTATTAAAAGCTATGAAACCTAACTTGAGTTTACATTATCGTCACTTAAAACGGTAGGCCGTTATATGCAAAGTTATTATATCCGAATTCTATTGTAAATTTTTGTTTTCTATTATTTCAGAGACAGACATGGATAGCACCACTGTGGACGAGGCAGCTCTCTATCAAGAAGAGTCGGTAATTGAAAACCGTGAGTTATAAAACTAACTAACTTACCTTCACGCCATTTCGCTGCAGGGGTAGGCAGAGAGGATGGACCGCCAGACAACTTGGTCTTGGCACACACACACTCTTTTCTTCATTCAAATTCATCCATACCTACCTGACTATGGTATTCTGACTCCTGGCATTGCCCGCCTCAAGTATTTGATTAACAGGATCGTACCAAGAGTTCATTATTTTGAAACGTTGTACCAGAGGCAGCGGGTAATCGTAATATAGTCACGTTTAATTAATTTGGGTTTTCTGTTGTTGCAGAAATGGATATGAACAGAACAAGCGACGTGGACGACGAAGCGAGCAACGTAGACCACAAAGAGAGCGATGAGGATACTTTCTGCATGCCACCAATACCTTATTATAATATTATCAACGTTTCACCTTACTCCGCTATGGATATGGACTTTAGTAAACAAGACCAGGTAGATAGTGAAGCAATGCGTTTGATTCTGCCGCCTGATGGTTACTCTTTCGATTGGTCCAGCGATATCTCACGTTTTACTGGGATAAGGGAGACATTTACAGGTACGCCAGGACCAACTTTCAATACCGACGAAATGGGCAAACCTGTGGATGCCTTTCTTAAAATCTTCGATGCAGATTTCGTTGAACTGATCGCGAGAGAGACCAACAGGTATACAGATCAATGGATTGCGAAAAAACAGTTTCAGCGCCATGCGCCTACCAATAAATGGGCTCCCACGAATAAACAGGAAATATACGTATTCTTGGCAATTTTAATGTAACAAGGTATCTCTCCCCTTCCCGTTGAAAAAGACTACTTCTATTAAAAAAAAATCACCGCCATGCCTTATTTCAGCCGAGCCATGGATTATAATCGTTTTGAAAGTCTTTCTTCTGATGTACCATTATCTGTGCGAAGGTTAAAAAAGATTCAGCCCGTCTTGGACCACCTCTTAAATAAGTTTGAGACTTTATACCTGCCCGAGCAAGACATCTCTCTGGATGAATCCTTACTCTGCTATAAAGACCGTTTGGGATTCGTCCAGATGATCAAAACCAAAGCGGCCAGCGCGGGTATAAAATCTTACGAGCTTTGTGAGTCCAAGTCTGGCTATCTTTGGAAATTCCAAATTTATACTAGGAATACCATTTCCATACAGGCTGAATCGACAAATCCAGACCAGGAAGACATGACGGAAGACATAACAGAAGATATGACGGACGACATGACACAGGTAAACTTTTCGGGTGCTCACAATATCTGCCCAGTTGGGGCCACTGCAAAGATAGTATACGACCTGGCCAGCCCTCTGTTTAACAAGGGGTATACGCTAATAATGGACAACTTTTATAATAGTCCATTAT
The DNA here is from genome assembly GCA_917563855.2 of Limnephilus lunatus. Classification (NCBI taxonomy): domain Eukaryota; kingdom Metazoa; phylum Arthropoda; class Insecta; order Trichoptera; family Limnephilidae; genus Limnephilus; species Limnephilus lunatus. Next base: position 31,063,137 of record OU830596.1, read on the forward strand.
TGGCGCGATGCCTCAAAAGAAATGGAATGGACTGCATGGGCACATTGCGGTTAAACTGAGAATTTGTGCCCTCTGCATTTAAGTCCCATCTCCGGACAAAACTGAGGGAAGGTGAGCTTGTATACTCGAACTGCGGGGACCTCAATGTTATGGTTTGGTTGGACAAAAACCTGGTAAGTATGTTGTCCACCTACCTACCATAAGGCAGAAAATGGGGGCTGTTGAAAAGTTTGGTACCTGGACATAAAAACCTCAACTGGTACTAGACTATAACAAAGTAATGGGGGGGGTCGACCGAAAAGATTAGCTTTTGGCAGGCTTCCCCATTGAACGACAGCGAAACCTGATCTGGTACAAGAAGCTTTTCAGGAGACTACTAAGCGTTTCGGTGCAGAATGCGTATATATTGTACAGCTCAAAGCTCCGCAAGGAAAATAAAGACATTTTGTACCGAAACTTCAGGAGTGAGGTTGCGGATGATCTTCTTCTGCTGTTTTGTCGTAGTCAAATTGACACGACTGTGCGGACCATTGGCCTAATAGCTGAAGGAAAGATTCTGCGACCTATCCTGAAAGGCAACCACTTCGTAGTCCGTAGCAGGAAAAAGGTGAAATGTATGTGGTGCAACATAAATAACATTTTCAAAAGGACCCTCACAAAGTGTGATGTGTGTGAAGTGGCTTTATGCTCTGATTGCATGAAGCCATATCACACTACAATATAGAATTGCTGGTGGTTTTTATATTTAATGTTTTTCTTTTCTTGTTTTTTAGTTGTGTAATTCTAATTTATAGATTTAATTAACTTTGTCTGAACATCAATTATGATGGCCTGGATGGCTGGACCAAGTCATTTCTTTCCGCATACTCACATCATATGTTATGTTGTCCTCGAAGGTTCTATCTGATAAGGTTCGGTGGACATTTAATATGTATATTTCAATTCTGATCATTGAAATATACATGTTAACAAATGCACAGGTATTCTCATTTTTCCCTGTTTATTGTACACATTTAAATAACTTGTTTTATTTTTATGTCTTATTTATATTTTGTCAATTTTTCTGTAAAGAGGCTTTTTCAGATCTAGTCACTTAACATAACTAAGCCATTTCAAGCAATGTTCAATTCTGAATGGTGGTCTCTCACCAGAACGATACTGAGAGTATTTCTCTAGAGCGAGGTATAATGATTATTATGTATTGATATACTTAAATTATGAAAAAACCAATATAAATTGAGTATATTTTTATTACGACAAAATGTGTAAACAATGTTTAAATCGATATACTGTTCTTCCATTGTAACCATACAACTGTAATATTAATTTAATTAATGTAAAAGCCTATTAGGGCTTAAATAAATCAATTATTTGTTCCATCAATTATTTTCCCTTCCACTATTTTTTTTCCATATCTTTGCTTTTAAATATAAAATTATCATTATGATTTTATTTGCCATGCAAAAACGCTTATGCAAAAGGTTTGATATATATACAGTTTTATCATCATCATCATTTTACATATTCTGATTCACCCCTGTGTGTGTGGACCTAAGATGGCTGTCAGTAGTGTTTTTTTGTCGAATATTTGCAGATTTCATCAATTTCAAAGTATCCCCCTGAAATATTGGCAAAGTGTATATCTATGAGATATGTTTTATTTTATATCGTATTTCTTGCTTTACCACGAAATATAAAAACATGGTTACAAATCTCCAGGTATGATTTGCAATTATTTAAAAAGTAGCACCATGATTTTGACAACGTAAAATAGGCTCTCAGTATAATTCGTCAAATGATTCAAATACAGCAAACACGGCGACTATTCTTATTGATAATTGTAGGCAGTTAATGTATCTTTCTAATGTAAAACCAGGTTTTTGTAGCAAATTTATTAAATAGTATAATGTATAGATTTCAATTTTGACACTTCACGCACACAAATTCTATAAAATAATTTTATAATCAAACTTTTGGATAGATCGTAACAGATAAAAAAATCGTTTTCTAGTATATACTTGCATCTGTGGTTATCAAATAGGCCATAGAGAACATAAAACCGTAGAAAATATTCAATATAGATATTTAAAACCGCCACTAGCGGCAATTTCAAATCAGTAAAACACAAATTTCGCGCATTTATAAAGTAAAAGATTTTTTAATAATTTATCTATCAATTCTAAAAATATAGAATAATTAGTACAATATAGGTGAATTCATTGGCTGTATAGCACCATAATCAGTTTTTGTGTTTCGATATTAAAATTCGGAAGTATGATTTTTTTAATGTGGGCGGAAAATATTCAAAATCGTCTCTAAAAAACCGCGAGCAATCCGAGAAAAAAAAAAAAAAACCGCGCGATCGTTCGAGTGGTTAAAAGAAATGTCTATGAATTTTTAAAATTATGTTTTAAAATTAAATTTGGAATAAACGAAAAATGAAAATTGAAAAAAAGAATTGTTATACACCTTTGCCACCGCACGCGAGCTGTTTGCAAACTGAATTTACTGCGGGGAGAGGGAGAGGATAAAGGGTGGGCGGGGAAGGTGGAAGAGGTACGTGGGATCGGAAGGGGATGCGCGAGGGGAACGGGACGGGAAGCACGGGAAAGGACATGCAGGGAGAAACAATTTATTTCTTTGAATATGGCTTTGCAACGCATGCCGGGAACCAGCTAGTAAATAAATAAAAATGTCTAATAGTTAAGAGATTAAACATCTGGAGTTAGTTCGATTTTTTCATGTAATTACATTTCTACTTATCATTTAAGGGGCTCGATTTATTCATGTAATCATATTTCTACGATTTATTTATGTAATAATTATATTCCTACTTATTTTTTTAAGGAGTTCAATTTATTCGTGTTATTATATTTGTCATATTTTTTCAGTAGTTCGATTTATTCACGTCATTTTATTTCTACTTGTTTTAGATTGCTTGAAAATGTAATAGGTACAAATAATATGACATCTTTCTGAGAATAAGGTAAGTCTTCATTTAAGATTTTCATTTCCAAAATTATTATACCTACACAATAACACTGTCCGAAACGTTGGCTAATTCTAAAGCCCAATGGACATCCAAATAAATAAATAATATTTAGAAAAAGAAAGCGCAACACTGCACAACAACCTAAAAATGAATCACCACTATGTCGACGTTATTTATTTACTAGCTGGTTCCCGGCATGCGTTGCAAGGCCATATTCAAATAAATAAATTGCGATGATCGTGCTGAAAAAGGGTTGTTGAACATTAAACATCTTTTTAGGGCTTAGCAAAAAGCCTCAATTTCTGTTAAATTTTATTTTCTTGTTTCGCGGTCTATTGAAAAATTTTAACAATAATAATTAGTGTGACTTTCTAAAGGAACGATGGTAAAGAGATATTTCAGTAGATCAACTTAGAGGGAATGCAGCTTTCTTCATAGTACGGGTAATCATTCTGATCAGCATTTCTACTATTGGAAAAAATAATTGGAAATTTAATTTTGAGTTTCTCCTTTGCTTTGGTCACCTATTTATCTTCCAAATTTACAAAAATTATTTAATGATTTTTTAAAGATCATTCAAGGTTTGTTTTATAACTTCCTACTCCAAAATGTAAAAAAACAATAGGACAGTCAAATCATAAATATCTCAGAGTTAAATTTTTTAATTCAATACCTGAAAAAATCAGAAATATGAAGAGTAACTTAAAAAAATTTAAAACTCAAATTAAAAATTATAGCGAAAATTTGAACTGAATAAAAAAAAATTAAACCAATATAATTACACAATACTCACAGGCCCTGCTTATTTATGGGGTAAATCGAATACGTAGGTATATTATGTAATTAATTATTGTATAAAATTTATGGCAATTTGTGTATCTTTTTGTGAATAAAAAAAACTGTTCAATTAGAATTTTTGCTATTATTCTCGGTATTTCTATAACTGTTTTTGTAGTGAAAAGTTGTTTTGTTTCAAATTTTGTACGTATTTTATTTAATGTAATCTTTATTTGTTATTTTTCAAATTAAACAACAGATGCAACGTATAAATAAAAACATAACGAACATTATATATATTGTAGGAATAAAGGTGCATTTAGGTAAAAATAATATGTAAAAAAAGAGAGACCAGTTTTAAATTGCAGATGACATAAAAATAATAATACCTTGAAGGTTTAAAATTAGAGGTAAATAGTACATGATAAAGTGCATGATACAGAAAAAAAACGAGAGGAACATGTTTTTACATTGTAGATAAATAGAAAGAATGTTAGAATGTATGCAACAGATTCTATGCAATGCTCCTTAATTATAAAAATTTTCTAAATAAAAATATCATTCAGATACCTCTTTAGAACTGGTAAACTTATATTAAATATAAGTTAACCGGTATTTCGATATTTCTTATATGAATTTGATAATATGGGGACCAAACTATGGAATTGTATTCCAACAAGCTGCATACGAGTGACAAATATACGATTTTTATAACTTCCAACGAATTAAAGTCTTTGATTGTTCTGATTATAAATCCTAGTGTTTTCATGCCTTTGTTAGTTATTTGTTGCATTTGATTTAAAAAAAACTTAATTACATGTCAAAAAACAACTCCAAGATCCCTAATTTCTTTGAATTTTATAGGTGAATTGCTTCAAAGTGTGTAAAAGCGAAAAATAGGTGCATGTATGATAGTAAGTCCTGGAATTATTGTTGAAGAACAGTATATTTTGAATACATATAGTGTAGGTATTATTTTTAACAAATTATCTAGTTTTCTTATCTACATATATTGGTAAACAAAAGGATAACGATTTTTCAGAAATGTATTAATTCTAATAAGTATTTTTTAAATTTCCCATTTTATCTATTGCCTTCTTATTCTAGAATATGAAAACAAAATAATGGTCGATAGGGGAATTATTCCACAACGCTGGTTTCTCAAAACCTCGGCTCCAGTGACACCATATGAGTGCCACTTATGTCGGAGTCGGAAATCACTATCCACAAAAGGTACATAATATTGGAGATGCTGTGTGAAGAATTGAAAACGAGAGGAGTATCTGAGAACGGAATTTATAAAATATATTTTACTAGCGCATAAAACTAGTCCTATTGGGATTTAGTACGGACGCCATCGACGCTCGTCCTCCTCCTTCTCATGCGTCTTGTCTGAAAAATGAAAAAGACAGAAGATACTAGAACGATGACGTCACATACCATCTCGTGCTGTGACAAGTATACCCTTTGGAAAGAAAATAATAAATATGTGAAAAAGTACCTACTCTTCATCTGGTACAATACTCATATTACTCATAAACACCACCAAATCAATTTTAATGAAGAAAAACTTGTATGTCTCTAGGACGATATTTCAAAATGTTGAACTAATGTACTGGACCGTTATGCTTCCCGGTGTTATTTCATAAGATATTTAATAAGTAAAACACACAAGTGTAACTAATATTTGAATTATGGTGAGCATTAGGATATTTCTTTCCTCATTATCTCAAAACTTAGTATTTGGAGAAGTCTGACTAATCAACGATCGATATACAAACATGTTTATCAAAATTGCAATGGCCAGGAATTGAACCCCGATCAACTGCTTCGAAGGCAACTATGTTAATGTGTTGTTACGATACGCCCCTGAAGCGACTAGAGCACAGAACGCAGCAAGCCCACAACAATTCCTCCCTCCCCCCTGTTTCCTGTTTCACCCTGCTCCTCCCCGCCAGCCCTGCCACTCGGCAGTCCGCTCTACTCCACAGAAGAGATTTGTGCGCCCTTGCGAACGGACGTACGCGGCCCGCTTTCGAGCGGCGGACCAAATTCATTGTGGCCGCGATGTATTATTGAAATACCTACAAGTAGATTCGGCCTTGGCCGCACTAATAGTTCGGTCTATTTAGAATATGAAAGTGCCTGATGGAACTACCACATGAGACGAGGTTCCTGCCAACCCACATGTAAGCTGTATCTTGATTTCCTCTTTTAAATGTGTCCGTAATCAGTGAAATGTAGGGCCCCGCGTAAATCACCACTCGGAGAGATTCGTTTTGAGAGAGAGACAGTGAGAGTTAAACACTTTAGCTAGGTTTGTGTAATTTGCATTTCTTGTATTGAATTGTACTGTAGAAACCTATGTACCGTGTTTGAGTTTACAATACATGTCTTAATGATTTAACTTTGTTATTATTCTGCTACGGCGGGAGGATTGTTGACCAGTGTGGATCCCGTGGGTCGCCGGAAGATAGAGAGAAATTCCATAGCTTTGAGCGGCTCACCCCCTGAATAGAGAGTACCATTGTTCCGCTGAGAGCTAGCCGTGGGACATGTTGGTGTGCTGATGTTGGTTTAGTAGCCGATATCGGGGTACCCTAACAACTGACGCCCGAACGTGGGGCTGGAATTTTTTTTTCTGTCCCGGTTACTTTGCGGGACCTTTCTTTGTCGAAATCCTTCCCGCATAACAACTGTTTTGTAAACATTAATTTTGCCTTGATATTCTACACCCAGTGTACTGTGAATCCTGTGAAAAAACCACAGAAACCAATATGTAAATTAGATCCATAACAGATCTGATTGAAATTATGAATTGAATCGCATTTGAAACGACGGCCATTTTGAGTACCCGAAACGCCAGCCTTTGACCGCGAATCTGAATTGCGCACGCGTCACCAAACAACGGGCGCGTAGCAACAGCGATTCGCGCCAAATCTAACGGCCCGATGCTTCACGCGATATTCTCTAGATTGCGCGCGCATATGCTTTGACTCGCGCCAATATCCCAACGGAAAAAAGCCGTCGGAATGAACAACGGACTGTTGCTAGGCAGCGTTTAAATCCAAACCGCTTTTATGACTGAACCGGATACCAACGGAAATCATTATTATAAATTTGATTCTGGAACCCCAGTTATTTTGCGAATTCCTTAATGAAAAATTTCGGACTTACGTATTTTTATTGTTTCTGCACAATATACCAATTGGCCCACTTGTGTCTGTCAAATTAGTACAACTTAATATTTCTCCAAATGGACAAATAATGACTTTCTTTCCCCATTATACACTATAGGTACTGCTTTTTTTTCAGCATAAGTGAAAGTGAATTGTGTTTTTTCCCTTACATAAGTGAAAAGTGAAATAATAATAAAGCCAATGACTGATTCCATGAATAAATAAAATAATTTTAATATGGTTGACGCAATAAATCCCATATTCAGTCATTTTCATCCGGAAGTTTGTCCTTTATTTGCCATAAAAGTGCCTTTTGTGAACTTTAGTGCCTTTCTCAGTGCAAAGTGATTTGTGGAAAATAAAAAACCTGTTTTCTAAAGGTCAGACCTGGCAAAATTTTTCAAAAATAAATAAATACTTGTGAATTTCACAGTTTTCTCAAAAGTGGTCAGTGAAATACAAAAACCTTTACCACTAAGGTCTTTCCACGCAAAATTTTTTCTCGTCTGCCTCCCTTTGACAGAATTCTGGTGTCATGTATACCAAATTGTAATATGGAATCTCTGTAACCATATTTTGGAAGTGCCAACAGTGATCACCAAGTGAAAAGTGCCTCACAAAAATTAATTTTGCGCTTTCTAAAGGAAACCCCTGGCCAATTTTTCTTTCCTCACCACCCAGGAAACTCACAATGGAGGACAAGCAAGCTATTACACCATCCAACTTGGGTACCATTCCCAATGTGCATAGTTTATCCAAAGCCCACTTACAAGCCGCTTTAAGGGATAGAGGACTCTCGCCATCAAGCAAATCTAAATCTACATTGAAGGCATATGCACTTTTATTCAACAAAAAGTACATTAGGAGAATAAACCTCGCCCCCTCCAACGAAAATAATTCACGTTCGGCTACGCAAGTTTTGGATAATCTTGACAAAGAACCTATGCCGCATGTAATGATAAAACAGGACGTCGCACCCATCTTGACACAAGATAAAACTTACGATTTATCCTCTTGGAAAGTCAAATATAATGGCGTCTCCGATGTGCTGGATTTCATTGACCGTATTGAAGAAACGGCTACAATCAAAAATATCCCATTCGAGATTCTACGGAGAAACTTTATAGAACTCATCTCCCCAGAATTAATTCCGTGGCACCGCATCCAAAAGACTAAATGCAAAGATTGGAATAAACTCAGAGCTGCCCTAATCTCTAGCTTTGGAAAAAAGGAGGCCCAGCACCGGATCAAATTATCTTTACTATCTATTAAACAACTAGTAGATGAACCTGTGGCAACATTCATAGAAAGGGCTGAATCCATCAACATCAAGCTTTCACATCCTGTTCCGGAAGCTGAACTATTACCAGTCATAACTGATGGCCTTTTAAGCAAATACGAGAACATCATCACCTCACAGAAAATTACATCCCTGGCCCAGCTAAACGAAGTCTGTCTCCTCCTGGAATCGTACCAGGATAGGAAGAACATAAAGGATGTGTCGAATAATGTGGTTGTGCCAAGCCGTCCGTCTGGTTTAAAGCCAGAATTCGACAACAAAAAAGTGTGCTCCTTTTGCAAAAAAGTAGGCCACCTGGCCGCTACTTGTTTCAAGCAAGCAAGACTTCTGGAATCCAAGGAACCCCGAACCTCCAAGAGACACCACTCTAGGGACCGCTCTCCTCCACGCGACGAACTGCGCAACATTTTCAAGAAATCAAGGCACAACGCAGAAAGGTTACAAAACCCAAGCGATGTCAGACCTCAGGTGGATTTCTCCAAGCCCCCACCAAATTTTTACACGAAGAGGCCAAAAAACTAAATAATAACCTCTCAGGCACCCATTCCGAACCAAGGTCTAAAGAATGGACTGATTGGTTATCACACATTAAGTATTTTAACCAGGCCTTAAATGTTTCCTCGGTTTGTTGCAAACAAGCTAAAGATGGGAGACCCTATGCCCTTTTCTCTGTTAACAATGGGCCCTTTTCCGGATTACTTGATAGCGGTGCATCTGTCAGCTGTCTTGGCAACAATGCTCACCTGCCTTTTGTTAACAGTGATTTTAAAATTTCGCCACAAACAACACACATGACGACTGCGGATAATGTTTCCCAGCCGGTCATCGGTACCCTTGCACTACCAATTAATTGTAACAATAAAATAGTTACAATCAATTTTCTAATAGTGCCCTCTATATCCCAGAATTTCATCCTTGGCGTTGACTTCTGGAAGGCATTCAACGTTGCTCCCCAAGTATTTAATACTCTTGGCGAAACCTCCACTGCTGCTCAAATTAGTGAGATCCGCACAAAAATACCTCACGAAAATTTAAGCACGGACCAAGCTCTCCAATTAAAGGAAATGGTCAATAAATTCGAATCAATATCTTTCGAAAAATGTGGATTGGGTTTGACAAATTTGGTAGAACACCACATTAAAACCAATGACCCACCCATAAAGCAACGTTATTACAACTTAGCCCCCCAAAAGCTTAAACTTTTGGAAAAAGAACTTGATGAAATGTTAAAAATGGGTGTGGTGGTTCCCAGCAGAAGTGCATGGACCAACCCAACTCTTTTGGTTTCTAAAAAAGATGGCTCCGCACGTTTCTGTCTCGACAGTAGACGTTTAAATTCTTGTACGGAAGCTGACGCATACCCCTTACCTTACGTCCACGCAACCTTAGACAAACTGCGCAACGCCAAGTTCATCTCCTCTGTTGACCTAAGCAAAGCTTTTTGGCAAATACCTTTGGACGCAGAATCGTGTGAAAAAACTGCTTTCGTTGTACCTGGTAGGGGAATGTTCCATTTTAAAAGATTACCCTTTGGTCTAAAGAACAGCCCCGCCGAATTACAAAGACTTATGGACAAACTCTTCGGTCCTGAAGTCGATAACAGCCTGTTTTGTTACCTTGACGACCTCATCATCGTCAGCGACACCTTTGAAAAACACATATTAATGCTGGAAAAGGTTTTTCAACAACTCAAGTTCGCCGGTTTAACCATCAACTTGAAGAAGTCTGAATTCTGTAAGTCCCGTCTACGTTATTTGGGATTCATTGTCGACGAAAAAGGTCTAAGAACAGACCCCGCTAAGGTAGAAGCCATGGCAAATTTTCCCCGACCCAAAAACGCGAAGGAAGTCAAAGGTTTCCTTGGACTTGCAGGTTACTACAGAAGATTCATCAAAGACTTTTCCACAATTGCAGCCCCCTTAAATAAAATTACCGGCACCCGTAAAGGTGTCAGCAACTTCCGATGGTCTGCTGAAACTGAAGAAGCGTTTACAACTTTAAAAAATGCCCTTCAAAAAGCCCCCGTTCTGAATTGCCCGGATTTTGCACTCTCTTTTACCCTCCACACGGATGCCTCCAACGTAGGAATCGGTGGAGTCCTAACTCAAGAATTCCCAGATGGCGAACACCCTGTAGCGTATTTTTCCCGTACACTAAATAAACACGAGAAAAACTACGGAATTACCGAAAAGGAGCTATTGGCTGTATTGGATTCTGTTCACCATTTCCGCGGTTACATAGACGGTAGCAAATTTACTGTAGTCACAGACCATAGTAGTTTGAAATGGTTGATCTCTTTAAGTAATCCCTCCGGTAGACTCGCTCGTTGGGCCTCCCGTTTGTCTCAATTCAATTTTGATGTTGTACACCGTAAAGGCGCGGACAATATTGTTCCTGACGCTCTTTCAAGAATTGAATTGGCTTCATTAAATGTTGACACAATTGCCCCCCCTCCATCTACAAAAGATGAATGGTACTTGAAAATCTTCGAAGGTTGTAAAAATAATCAACAAAAGTTTCCTAATTTTATCATAAAAGAAGGACAACTATACCGTAATTGCAAGGTACCACTATCCATCCTCGAAGATTACTCTTGGAAACTTGTCGTTCCCCTCGAAGGAAGAGAACAAATAATAATTGACAATCATAGTGCTCCCGACTCTATACACCCAGGAACTTTCAAGACGTATAAAAAGATTTCCTTGAAGTATTACTGGCCTGGTCTCTTCAAACAAATTCGCAATTACATCTCTAAATGTGAAACTTGTAAGGCTTATAAACATAGCACGGCAGCACCTGCCGGCCTAATGGGTAACCCCAAACGTGCCGACAGACCCCTACAGTCATTGTCAATGGACCTCGTCGGACCTTTTCCTCGAAGTTATGCCGGACACATGCACATACTTAGTGTAGTGGATGTTTTCACCAAATTCTGTTGGATCTTCCCTTTAAAAAGAGCCAATGCGTCCGCCATCATCAAACTTCTGGAAAAACACATTTTTATACCTTACGGAACACCCAGAACCGTAATTGTTGATAACGGAAAACAGTTTATTGCCCAAGAATTCAAAGAATTTCTTGCCAAATACGGAATCAAGGACATTTATTATAACACCTTGTACACTCCCCAAAATAACACTGTCGAACGTTACAACCAAACAATCAACACAGCTCTGGCTATTCTAGTTGATAAAGACCAACGCACTTGGTGTAAAAACCTAGATAAAATTCAGGCCGCTATGAACAACACTGTTAATCTGGCCACTGGTTACACACCTTTCTTCTTAAAACACGGTATGGAACAAGTCGTCCATGGTTCTCTACATAGGTACACAAACTTTCCTACGTCATCTGCCACCACAAGCAACCCTACCGCAGACTATGCCCATCGCTTGGAAGAACTGTCGGCCATTTACAGTGAAGTCACTGATGCTTTGCTCCTGGCTCACCAAAAGAGTGCGGACAGATATAACTTACGTAGGAAACATGTCACCTTCAATACAGGAGACATAGTTTGGAGAAAGAACAACACACTTTCCCAAGGAGCCATGTATTTCTCTGCTAAGCTGGCACCACGTTTCGTGAAGGCCAAAGTCCTAAGGAAAATAACAGACCTAGTGTACTCCTTATCTGACTCATCTGGAAAGCACATTGGTAATTACCACATTAAGGACATTGTTAAGTCTGGAAGTGAGGAGTCAAGTAAAACTGCCCCCACTATCTCAGCAAACTTAAAATGATCCAATATGTATCACTTTTTTGTAAGCTTACAAAGTCTTACTACGTCAGGCGTGTATTGTGTCAATCACATGCCCATCGTTTCGTAAATGAAACAAGTTGTAAATTATTTTGTAAATTAATGCGTACTCTCCTTGAAGTTACTTTCAAATGTTGTTTTTGCACTGTTTTTTCTTCCCCTCACGGCAATTTTTTTTCTTTATTTTTTTTTCACCTGTTCTAAAACTGATCACTTTGGAACAGAGACACTTTTCGAGTTTCAATGTTTGGGAAGTCGCGAGCCCATTTATTGTCTCAACACGTACACTATGCAATGTTCATGCCATGTCATACCCTGCCGTGTCATGTAATTTTGTAATTTTTCTCCTATTTTTTGTTGCATTTTTGGCGTGTGGAAAGGAACTTTCTCACCTGTTTATTTTGTTCATGTAAAGTAGTTGACAATTGCCCATCGGCGTGTCGTTCTAGAAGTCGGGTTTTGTAAATCCCAAAGTGTTAAATTCCGACTCAGAACCAGTTAACTATCTTTTACAATTTTTTTCCTTTTATTTTGTTCATCATGAGTTGTAAAACCTTCCGAGGTATCTCTAGCATGAAAATCAAACAGTGGTTACTTACATAGTCGCCCCTCGTGTATATAAGTTTTTTCAATTTTTCCTCTTAAATTAAAAATTGATGGCGTCCTACCCAAATTCATGCTCTTGTACCCAAACTGGATATCGATACGTCCATTTTGGAACTCGTATTTATAAAACCAATGATTGGTCTTTATAACCCTGTATATAAATCAATTTGGCTCGTTTCAACTAAAGTACGTAAAACCGAATCATCCGGTTTTTGGTTGTTATAACAAAGCCACTGCTTTTTTTGTTATTTTGTTTTTTTGCTTGTACGTTACGTATGTCTTATATGACACGTTTCAACCCTACGAGACAGGTAAATAAAACCTTATGGTCATCCTGATTTTGGAATTCACAACTCTTAGGTGTTCATTTAACAAAGTATTTGCAACCCAAATTGCACATAACCTGGTATGTTTGTAACTGCACAAAGGGTATTGTTTCGATAGCTATTGGAAGATGCTATCTCTTCCGCGGAGTCTCTAATCTCTACCAATTTTCCCCGATGGGAACGAAAAGGATGGACAGGAACAAAAGGATGTCAACCGAATACAAGATGATCCTACCTTGCTGGCGATGTCCTGGATTTCCACACTCATGCACCAATGAAAATAACTCCACGGATGAGATAGTTAACTTGCGCGGATCCGGGTTTCGATTGCAGGCGACGAGACAAAGTACTTGTCCGCCCTACCGCGCCGTTGTTGTAATTGCACTAAGTTCGCGGTTAGAAATCAATCCTGAACCGGTGACAATGGAAAGATGGATAGGTAAGGATAAGTAGGTACGACGGACAGGAGGAATAGGTACTTGGGTGTAGGTACAAGTATGCCCGAACATATACCGCTCGCCAAAAATAACATTTTTCCAATACCCATCGAAACTGGCCAATTTTGAAAAAGAAAATATGAAATATAAAAAAATCCTATCCCTAACCTATAATATTATCCTTACAAGCTAGGTGCACGTGAAACGAAAGACTACACGTGCAAAACGTACAAAAAAATAATAAACCTGAATCGCAATCGATACGAAACCATTGAAGGCATAAAGACAAACAAAAAAAATATGAACCTATACCAAGATTCATATGAAAAGAAAAGAAAAAAAAAAAAAAAAAAAAAAAAAAAAAAACGTTACTCCCTATTCTACAGGTAAAAGGCAAAGCTTTGCCACAGGCCGTAGATATAAACCGTCGCTGGTTTTAACTGAGGCTACTCTTACGACCCCGTCAGAGCCCGGTTTCACCTCCATTATCCTGCCGAGCGGCCATTTTAATGGAGGACTCCTAGCATCCTTGATGACCACGAGGTCATTTACTTGGAGATTACGGGTAGCCTTATACCATTTGACGCGATTTTGAAGCGCTTGTAAATATTCAGTATTCCAGCGCTGCCAAAAGTGTTGGGTCATTTTCTGTAAATGTTCCCAGCGGTTGAGACGATTGATTTTAACCTGCGAATAGTCGTATTCGGGAATAGAAATTAAGGGTTCTCCAATTAAGAAGTGACCTGGAGTAAGGGCCTGAATGTCTTCAGGGTCTGATGTTAGAGGACAAAGAGGTCGTGAATTTAGTATAGCTTCTATTTTGTGTAATACCGTAGTAAATTCCTCATATGTTAGTGAGTTATCACCTATGACTCGTTTCAAATGATTTTTTACAACCCGTATATTCCCTTCCCATAGTCCACCAAAGTGGGGGCTGGAAGGCGGATTGAAATTCCATGCGATTCCCTTTTCCGAACATGTATGCATTACATCTTCATCATTAGGACAATTATTCAAGAATTTTTGTGCACCTATTAAATGTCGTTTAGCCCCAACGAAATTCGTGCCACAGTCCGAATAAATAGCTTGGCAAATACCCCGCCTTGAGACGAATCTTTCTAAGGTAGCGATAAAGGCTTCAGACGAGAGATCAGAGAGGACCTCGAGATGCATCGCCTTCGTTGCCATGCAAACAAAAATCGCAAAGTAAGCCTTGTATGTCTTAGCACCTCTACGTTTCCCTTCCTTTAGGACGAATGGGCCGGCCAAATCCACTCCTACACGACTGAATACGCGTTTGGGCGTAACACGCGCCTCTGGCAGACTGGCCATGAGGGGATTTGACGGTGAAGATCGCAATCTAGCGCATCTCACACATTTGGACACCATTTTCTTGATTTTATTACGTGCCGATACAATCCAATAATTTTGTTGAATCAGGAATTGCAGTGTTCGTGAACCAGCGTGTAGATAGGCCTTATGATAATAAGATATTAACAGTTCTGCAATCTTACTGTTTTTTGCCAAGATTATTGGGAACTTAGCATTATATTTTAAATGAGAGTTGCGGAGCCGCCCGCCAACGCGAAGTAAGTTTTCGTGGTCGATAAACACATTTAATTTTTGAAATGCCACTGAGTTGACCCCATCATTTTTCAGCATTCTGAATTCCTCGGGAAAATGAAACTGCTGATCGCATTTTACTATTAGGGTGACCGCGCGATTTATTTCTGCGCCGGTCAGAATTCCAGATCTACGAGCATCCTTGGTCCGTTGCTGCGTATTGTAAATAAACCTAAGCGACCAAGCGACCACATTCCGAAGACGGTTCCAAGAAGAAAATCGGAAAAATTGTAGGCTCTCATAATAGTCGAGGGGCCTGTGAACTGTTGAGACGTGGGACTTTACTTCCGGTAGCTCTTCAGCCTGTAATTCTTCCGGTAAAGTCAACGGCCACTTCTGACTTGGCTGAGCCAACCAATGAGGCCCTAGAAACCACAATTGGTTATCTATTATTTGCGATGGACATAAACCGCGAGAAGCAAGATCGGCTGGATTTTCTTTTGACGCAACGTGGTACCACTTTGCGTCATCGATTTCATCAATAATTTTGATAACGCGGTTCGCGACAAAAGTTTTCAAAGTATGAGGTGGTGTCTTAATCCATGATAAAACTATGGTGGAATCGGAAAACAATATTATATCTGTAATTTTCACGAGAGTTTCTATCGATGACTTCGTCATTTTTACCAACTTTGACAGTAGGTAAGCTCCCATAAGCTCGAGACGTGGTATCGATAATGTTTTCAGTGGAGCAACTTTAGATTTACTCGTAAGTAATGTGACTTGAGGCTGTGCTTCATTCGTAACCAAATATATGCAAGCTGCATAACCCAATTCGCTCGCATCTGAAAATCCTACTAAAGTACAGTTTAACCCTTTAATTGTTTTGCAGTGCCTAGGTATTTGTAAATAACATAACTTAGGTAATTCATCTAAGAAATTTTCCCATAAATTAACAAGGTTTTCCGGGAGGGAATCATCCCAACCTAACTTGGTTTTCCATAGTTCCTGTATAAGGCATTTTACCTTAAAAACAACAGGTGTTATTAATCCGATGGGATCGAAAATACGCGCAACACAGCTCAGTATTGCACGTTTTGTGAATACCTTTTCTTTTTCTTCTACCGAGTACGAAAATGTATCTTTATCAGGATCCCATATTAATCCTAAAATTTTCAACGAGAAAGATGTGCTATCATCAAAGGCAACTTTACCACTCGTATGACTCCGATGCTCAATTGGAATGTTATTTAAAACTGACTGCGAATTGCTCATCCATTTTCTCAATTGAAAGCCTCCTTTTGTAAGGAGTTCGTTCAGCTCCGTCTGAAGCTGAGCGGCGCCTTCCGGTTCCCATTCACCGGTTACGATGTCGTCCACGTATGTGTCCGACAACAGTGCCTTAGAAGCCTTTGGAAATCGAGTCCCTTCGTCCTTCACTAGTTGATGTAAAGTTCTTATGGCCAAATAGGGCGAAGAAGTCACTCCAAATGTGACAGTACCAAGTGTATATTGCCCTACCGGCTGTAAAGGTGAAGAACGCCAAAGAATCCTTTGAAAATTTGTATCTTCTTCTCTCAATCGAATTTGTAGAAACATTTTTTGTATATCCGTAGTAAGTACTATCGGGTATATACGGAATTTTAAAAGTATGTGACTTATTTCATTTTGTAATTTTGGACCCGAATATAAACAATCGTTTAATGAGATTTGTTTATCAGATTTACATGAAGCGTCAAAGACCACCCGAATTTTAATATTGTTCC
This sequence comes from Limnephilus lunatus, assembly GCA_917563855.2. NCBI lineage: Eukaryota > Metazoa > Arthropoda > Insecta > Trichoptera > Limnephilidae > Limnephilus > Limnephilus lunatus. The sequence goes on from OU830596.1 coordinate 31,079,840, forward strand.
CTATTTTTTGAACAACCGCATGATGTGGAATGTAATAAGTATTCGGTATCTCAGTCGATGAGGAAACTCTTGTCATGAAGCCTTGCTCCAATAAATCCTCCATACATTTACAGTAATGTTCCGCCAATGTTGGATTTAATGATAAACGTTTTTCAAGATTATAAAATCTCTTAAGGGCGATATCATATGTGCTTCCGATATCCACATGATCTCTGCTCTTGAAAGGTAGTGCAACGATATACCTGCCGCACCCTTCCCGGCTGACTGTTGACTGAAATATGTTTTCGCATTCATTCTCGTCCTTATTCTGAATTATTTCGTTAAAAGCCTCTTCAATTTCCCAAAAACGACTTACCGCGTAATTTAAGTCACTATTTTCAACTGCAGTTAACGCTGACGTCACAACGGGTTGTGCTGAATTGTAACCTTGTAGACATGAACCCATGATAACATACCCGAATATCGTATTCACTGCTAGCAAATTACATTTAAGGCTTGAAACATATCCTTGTCTCCATATGTTAGCAATCAAATCTGATCCCACTAGAAAATCAATGTCTCCTGGCTTTTGGAAATCTGGGTCAGCCAAATCTAAATGTTTGAAATCTTCAAATGATTCTTGTAAATCTACGGGCGTAATTTTAGAAGTAATATTTGATATTATTATCGCTTGCCCTTTCACAAAGCAGTGATTTTGAATAGAGTATATTTTACAGGTAACTAAACCTTGTATGTTGTTGACAACAGCATTGTTTACACCGCGTACTTTCCCGGACCATTTCTGTGAATGTAGTCCCAAAATGTTATATAGGTTTTCAGATATAAACGAAACCTCACTTCCAGTATCAATTAAAATCCGCGCTCTGTGTTTACGTCCAGAACAGTCCAGGAATTCTGCCAGCGCGGTAGGTAATATCGAACGTTTTGATAGCCCGTAAGCTATGTTACACTGTACAGGGTCGTCCGTTCCAGTACTGCGACTGTTCGGCGAAAGAGACCTTTCGTCAGTATGTAATAAACTATGGTGCGTTTTGTTGCATGTTCTACAACGAAATTTTGACCTACAATTTTTAATGAAATGTGGATTCAAACAATTGAAACATAACTTTTCCTTTTTTACGAAGTCTCTCCTACTGTCTACATTTAGTGATAGAAAATCTTGACATTTTGTCAGGTGATGTGAGTGCTTACACTTAATACAAGTAATTTTATGAACATTGTGATCGTTCGCGCTCGTGTTTGAAAATAATACCCTCTTAGAAATCCTTTTGTCTTTTATATCTGAAAGCATATTTATTCGATGTTGTGTTGCTAAAAAACCTATTAATTTTTCAGTATCCGGAATTTCATCTTTTTTAACAAGAGATTCAAAAGACCGACGCGTTTTTGAATCTATTTTGAGTAGAACCATATGACAAACGAATTCGTCAAATAATTTTCCCCGATTTAATTCGCGTAGTCCCGAGAGATTTTCTCGAAGGACATTTAAAATCTCTTCATTATTAGAAAAATTACAATTTAAAATCGAGTTGGCGTAATGTATGAATAATGCTCTAGACTCGGAATAATGACTCCACAGTGTTTCCCATGCTAACTCATAATTTTCTGGAATCAATGGAATGGTTTTAACCAATGACAAAGCTGTTCCCTTCAAAGAGGTCAATAAATAATGGAATTTTTCAATCTCACTCAAAATGGTACTTTCATGAACAAGGCTCCTGAATAAATTGAAATATTGTGGCCATTCTCCAATATTTCCACTAAATATAGGAATTTTGATTTCCGGAGCTAATAAGCTACGCATCGGGCGTAGTTGCATTTCCTCATTTGAATTATCATGGCTTGCGTGACCTTTATCCGATTGAATGTCACGCGCCGACGTGACCTCGAAATATAATTCCTCAAAAACCCGTGAAACTTCCAAAACATCGTTTTTTGATTCGAATTCCGGAAGCGAAACCAGATCCGATAATTCGCATTGTATGTTTTGGAACTCTTCGTACGTGGATTCAATTTTTTCCATTCTAGCTTTAAATTGACAAAGTTTTGTTTTTTGCTCTAAATCCTTAATGAGATCATAAGCGGCCTGTACTCGCCCAAACAATCTTTGCCGTTTTAATTTTAACGAACCAATTTTGGCTGCAAGTTTATCCATTTTGGAATGTATTAAATACGTAAATTAACAATTATAATAGTAGCTATCTACTTGCAACTTGCAACAAATAAAAGTATTCTATTTGCACCCAAATTCTACCTACCAGCTGAACTGATAAGCCGTACCCACTATTACTAATTGCTACCCACTATTGAAAATAATCTTGTAATGAAACTAATTTGAGTACAATTTCTAATCATGTAATTAAACTTATCTGTAAAGAATCAAGGTTAATTCTATATCCGGTGAAGGACCAATGTTTCGATAGCTATTGGAAGATGCTATCTCTTCCGCGGAGTCTCTAATCTCTACCAATTTTCCCCGATGGGAACGAAAAGGATGGACAGGAACAAAAGGATGTCAACCGAATACAAGATGATCCTACCTTGCTGGCGATGTCCTGGATTTCCACACTCATGCACCAATGAAAATAACTCCACGGATGAGATAGTTAACTTGCGCGGATCCGGGTTTCGATTGCAGGCGACGAGACAGAGTACTTGTCCGCCCTACCGCGCCGTTGTTGTAATTGCACTAAGTTCGCGGTTAGAAATCAATCCTGAACCGGTGACAATGGAAAGATGGATAGGTAAGGATAAGTAGGTACGACGGACAGGAGGAATAGGTACTTGGGTGTAGGTACAAGTATGCCCGAACAGGTATGTAAAACCGTAATTGGTCCCTTTTCTTTGGTCTTCCTCACTGTAGGTTGCCACAACAGACAGTATGTAAAACCATTATAGGTCTGTCTTTGTTTTAAATACTTGGTGTAAGTAGAATTATACTCTGCCAT